>JAPVLO010000210.1:3725000-4925000 GCA_027257055.1 Cephalopachus bancanus
GCACTAGCTAGGAATTCCTACATGAAGTTGAATAGAATTGGTAAGCGAAGATATTCCTACCTTGTTCCCAATCTCAGGAAGAAAGTCTTTCATTTCTTACCATTGTAATGTTAACTGTAAAATCTTTAGATGTTATTTATGAAGTTGAGATAGTTCTCTATTCCTAGGCTCCTGATTTGTTTTTGTGGGGGGAGGCATAACTGGCACTAAACTTTGTTAAATGCTTTTCCTGTATCACTTGGTATAATATAATTTTCCTTCTTCAGCCTGTTAATGTGGTAGATTGCATTAATTCATTGACTTTCAAAATCTAAACCATCCTGACATGCACGAAATACATCCCACTTGGTTGTGATATACACATATATTTATATAATTATATATGTATACCACATATGTCGTGTGTGTGTGTGTGTGTGTGTGTGTGTGTGTGTGTATAGTGCAAATTATATATAATTTGAGAGAGAGTCTCACTCTTTTACCCAGGCTGATCTCAAACTCCTGGACTCAAGCAATTCTTTAACCAAAACCTTAGTTCTAACCCTAGATTCAGCCTTTCTAGTTAGCTGGGATTATAGGTGTATGCCACTGCACCCAGCTTAGATAGATGGATGAATGAATGAATGGATGGATGGATGGATGGATGGATAGATAAATAGAGATATATGTATATTTTATACATGCATTTTTGTATATGTATACATGTATATTTTATACATTGTTAAATTGAACTTACTAATATTATGTAGAAGTATTTGCATCGTAGTCATGAGAAATATTTGTGTATAGTTTTCATTTCTTGTAATACTTGGTTTGAGTGTTAGAGTTGGCCACATATAATAAATTAGAAAGTGTTCCCTTCTATTTTCTCAAATTGTAGAAAATTAATATCATTTCTCTTTGAAATGTTTATTTAAATTTACCAGTAAAACAATTTGGACCTGCTGCTTTCTGATTTGAAAGATTATCACTTATTAATTTAATTTCTTCAATAGATGTAGAGAACTATTCAGATGACTCGTTTCATGTGTGATTTGTGTAATTTTTGCCCATTTTGTATTGCTAAAAAATTTGTGCACATAAAGTTCTTTATAGTATTCTTTATTTTACATGAGGTCAGTAGAGGTGACCCCTTTCCTTATGTATGATACTAGTAAATGCACTTTTTTTGTCTTTTGATGAGTCTGTCTAGAAATTTATTTACATTGTTGACATATTCAAAGAAACAGCTTTTGGGTTTTCTTAATTTCTCCATTTTTTCTATTTTACTGATTTCTACTTTTATTTTTATAATTTTTTTCTGCTGCTTTATTACATTTAAATCGATCCTTTTTTTCTCTAGTTTACTAAGTTGGACACATAACATATTGTTCTGTATCTACCTTATTTCCTAATATATGCACATTTGGCGCTATAAATTTTCCTCCAAGCACTGAATTTACTGTATTCCACAAATTTTGATAGGTTATTTTTTATTTATTTAATTTAAACATTGGTTGATATTTCTCTTGGGACTTCTTCTTTGACTCATTTATTATTCAGGGGTAAGCTGTTTAGTCTCAAAATTTTTTTAAAAAGTAGCAATCTTTCTGTTATCATGTCTAGTTAAATTCCACTGTGGTCTTAGAGCATAGTTTGCATCATTTCTGTAGTTTTATTTTATTAAAGTGTATCTTATGGCCTAGATTTTGTTTGATCTTAGTGAATTTCCCATGTAAGTTTGAAAAGAATATGCATTTTGCTATTGGATGTAAAATTCTAATGAATATCAATTAGATAAAGTTGATTGATAGTGTTGTTAAAGTCAAGTACATTTTTACTGAATTTTTCTGCCTTCTTGATCAGCTATTGAAAGAACGGTGTTGAAATTTTCAGCTATAATCATGAGTTTATAGAATTTTTCTTGCATTTTTATTGTTTTTGTTTCATGTATTTTGACATTCTGTTTTAAGGTGCAAATATGTTAAAGATTGCTATGATTTTTATTATTTTACTATCTTTTATTATTTTATTTTACTTTTATTATTTTGATATTTTCATTACTTATTTTAGTTTATCATATTATTTTTTATTATTATGTGATTTCCCTCTAATCTTTGGTTATTTTTCTTGTTCTGAACTATGCTTTGTTTTTAGTATAGAAAATTCCATTGTCTATTGATAAGTGTTAGCATGTCATATCTTTTGCCATTCTTCCACTTTTATCTGTCTATATCTATACTAATAGATAGTTCTTGTAGACATAATATACTTGAATTTTCTTTACATTTTTAATTTATACTAACAATTTCTATCATTTAATTGATGCATCTAGACAATTTACATTAAAAGTTATTATTGGTTGGGCTCAGTGGCTCAGCCTGTAATCCCAGCACTTTGAGAGACTGAGATGAGTGGGTTGCTTGAGCCTGTGAACTTGAGACCAGCCCGGGCAACTTGGTGAGACCTCATCTCTACAATAAATCAAAAAATTAGCCAGGCATGGTAGCACACATCTGTAGTTCTGGTTACTTGGAAGGCTAAGGTGGAAGGATCCCCAGAGCCCAGCAAGTTGATGGTGGGGTGGTTGTGATCATGCATGCCACTGTACTCCAGCCTGGAAAACGGAATGAGACTCCAAATTTGGACTATATCTACCATGTTTGTAATCATTTTCAATTCATCAAACTTGTTCTTTTTCTCTTTTTCCCTTCTATTTCTGTATTCTCTGGTTTTAGTTAGGAATTTATCATTTTAATTTTCTTTCATACATTAGTATATCAATTATATACTTTTTCTTTTCTTTATTTTTTGGTGATTGCCCTAGACTTTGCATCATACATTTACAACTAACTTAAATCCATGGTCAAACAACACTATTTTGTACCTTATTGCAAACTATTTTCAATTTTTCTCACCCATCACTTGCAACATTACCAGAAGGAAAATATATTTTTCTCACCTACCTCTAGGCTCATGGCTGCTAAAGCAAATTGAGGAAATCATATAGATTTATTTAATATAAGTCTTATATGTCACAGGGGCCTTTTTAAGGAACTTAAGACTCAAGTACACAATGTTTATTTTTATGGTTAGGTTTGATGAAAACTAGAGTCATGAAGAAATAGATGGAGACCAAAGGGTATGATTAAATGGTAATATACTTGGGAAAACATAGCAATTTCTGTTTGTTCAGATTCTTTTTGGTGTCTCTGTGTCTTCAGCTCTTGCCTCCAATTTTGTTACCAACAAAAGTCAGCTTTACCTCCAAAATAGAACTCTTTCCTGTCCAGTGTCATGAGGTCAATATACAAAACTGAAAATGATATCAAGCAGTGCTGACTTTTTCTTATTCCATAGTTAAAGAATGGAGAAACAGGAACAAGTTTCACAGGTTGACTTCTCACCAGGTGGGAGATGAAAGAGTTAAAATATTCAGTTCCTTTAATGAAAGGATTGGACATTAAAAGCAAGGCAAAAAAAATAAAAATAAAAAATAAAAACTTGTGTCTTTTCTAGGAATGGGCAGACATTTCCCAGAATTTGGATCATGACTCTTTTCCCTCTTTATTTTATTTTTACTTTTTGGTCCACCGTTTTCTCTACTGGCTGCTGAGGGATGTATCATTTTGTATGAAAAGTTTATTATAACAAGGGGTAAGAGGATCTTCAGAGCAGTCATTATAGATCCTATCAGTTTAGCTGGTCTGGTCAAAAGAGGAATCTCTGCCCACAGTTCCTTCTGTTTCTTAAAGATAAATTGGGTTAGGTCGCCATAGAAATTCAGCTATGCCACAAAGGTATTACACCGGGTAACAATACAGGGAGCCCACCTATCAAATGAGTTTCTGAAGAGCTGCTTCAGGATAAAGTCAGAGACTTTTCCCTAGGTTTCATGGATTCCTTCAGGGGAGAAGGGGGAGGGCGAAAGTTAGAGTGACCTTTATGCATCTTTTATTTCCTCAAATGCTTCCATTCTGTATTTTGTAATAACATGTACTGAACCCCATCCCTTTCATTTATTTCCCATATCCATATGTTACATTTATGTAATCCATGATATCTACTACTGTGAATAATTATTCATTAGATCAATTTAGAATCAGCAACATTTGAAAATCTATATTTTTAACCTTTATTTATTTATTCTTTGAGGTTCTTCCTTTATGTCTATCTGAGTTTCTAGCCTATACAATTTTATTTCTCCCTAAAGAATTTCTCTCACCATTTCTTATAGGGCAGGTTTGCAGGTAATATATTTTTTTTTCCATTTTCATTTCTGAAAAGGTTATAATTTATTCTTCAACTATGAAGCAGAATTTCACTGGACATAGAATTCTAGACTGGTGATATTCTTTCTTTCTTTCAAAACTTCAGCTATTTTACCCCATTCTTCTTGCTTCACGGTTCCTGTAGAGAAGTCAGCTCTAATTCATATGATTATTTCTTTCTAGGTAAGGAGTACCACTCTGAGCTTCTTTCAAGATATGCTCTTTGTCTTTGATATTCTGCAGTCTGAATATAAAATAATTAAGTTCAATTTTTAAACATTTTTTAAAGATGCGGGGTACAATTCAGGGTTAGGTATACAAATGGTCATGGTACAAGTAAAGTTTGGGCCGCCTTTTGGTCCTCACTTCACGTGGTTTGAGATCAGGTACTCATTGATGAAGTATGCTTCTTCCCTCTCTTCTGGCAGTTTGCTTTGCCTCTCCAGAATATGTTTGTTTGTTTGTTTTTTCCTTGTCTCTCTGCATGCTTCGTAAGTTTTTTTTTTCCTTTAAAGCCAAACATGACAGTAATTAAAAGCTAAGTAAATAGGATTTTAGTGTGACCTATATGTTAATGTTTCTAGGAGTTGGATTGTGTTAAATGTTTACTATAGTTGTAGAACTCAAATGTTTCCAATTCCTCTAGTGTTCTGGTTTTAGTTCTCCCTGTTGTCTTTGTGCTTCACCATATGAATACAAAAAGTTCTGGCTCTTCAGAAGACTTTCAGGTTGAACATATAAGCCACAGAATGGGAGAAAATATTTGTAATGTATAATCTAGGTTCATATTCTACATAATCAATGAATTCAAGTAAATCAATTAAATAAAAAGACAACAATATTTAAAAGTGAGCTAAGTCTTGGACAGGCCTTCTACCAAAAAATATATCCACACCAGCTGGGAACTGAGGCTCTATCCAAGAAATGTACATTTATATTAAGAAATAAAATTGAGCCGGGCTCGGTGGCTCAGCCTGTAATCCCGCACCTTGGGAGGCTGAGGTGAGTGGATTGCCTGAGCCCGCGGGTTCGAGACCCGCCTGGGCAGCGAGACCTCATCTCTACAATAAATCAAAAAATCAGCTGGGCGTGGTAGCGCGTGCCTGTAGTTCCAGCTACTTGGAAGGCTGAGGCGGAAGGATCGCCGGAGCCCAGCAGGTCGAGGCTTCGGTGGCCGGGAGCGGCCACTGCACTCCAGTCTGGGCGACCGAGTGAGACTCCAACTCAAAAAAAAAGAAATACAATTGATTAGCACTCAGCAATCATGACATTGTGTATCTCAGAATGGTGAAAAGTATCAATAAACACTACAATTGAGTAAAAAAAAAATAAAAATAAACTATGCCCCTTAAAGAAAACCCTTACAAAGTACAATCTCTGTAATTTTATATCACAACAATGTTAACTATAGAGAAAACTGCAAATAAATCTTTGTTCCAACCATACATCTCTTAAGAACTAATACACTCTTAAATTGAATAACACATTATATTTTACCAAGTGTATTTAATTCTCGGGAAACCTCATATAGGTTGTCTCATTGTCACTACACTATGGGTGGGGAAATCAAAATGATATAAATTAATTTGATGCCCAAGCCGTTGAATTGGTAAATGGTTGATTTGGAAATTAGACTCCAGACTCTAAATTTTAGAGATCTTTTTAGGAATGTCTGAGTCTTGGAAGAAATTGAGGGTAGCTACAAAAGAGAAGCATAAGAAAAGTCTTAAGGTATATAATTCATATTCTTATACACAAACCTCTATGCTAATTAAAGGTAAATTATCATGAAATATGATAATTTTGCAAGATTTAGAAACTTGAAGGTCAATATTTTTACTAATAAAGTGTTTAAAATAAATTGGAAAAACAAGAAAAAACACATACAGGAGTCAAATACAGCAATTTCCCCACCATATCCATAGGTGTTAAATACAGTTATGTGCTTTCTGTTTTTTTCGTCCTTATTCTTTATTTTTATTTTTTAAACCAAAATGTAAATAGACACTGACAAACGTAAAACAAATTTTTCAATTTCTCGGTGGTAATTGGTAAAATTAGAATTTGAATAAGTATAATTCTAGGCACAGAACCTCAAAAAGCTATGTTGACGAGTTTTTAATTCCTGTGCATTTAGTTTCCTGATGTATAAAATAAGGAGTATATGAGTGATGGTTTTTGTTCAATGTGTGGCTGTAAGTTGCCACTGACATTTGCTTCACAGAAGCCAGAGAAAGGCTGACCAAAACAATTTTAAAGAGCTCTTCTTGACACTAACTCTCTATGATTGAATTGGCTTTACATATAATATCTGTAAAGTAGGTATTCAAAAAACATTTGCAAAACGAAAAATGAGTTTTTTTAAAGTATTTACGTATTTTTTAAAAGTATTTACGTATTTGCATCCATATTTGCCAATATTTCTTAGGTTCTCATTTCTACAGGGGTTATTAGTACATTTCTGATTACATTGTATTTAAATTATTCTCTACTACAAACACATGAGAGTTGCTTTTTTTTGATCACCAAGCCTCATTATACTACCATTTAAAAAAAAAAACTAATTTCATTTCTTTTCTTTTTTCTTTTTACCAATGAGTCTTGTGTGAAAAATATATGTACATTCAGAGGTAACAGGCATTCAGACCTTCTAGGAGTTGACATGAAGTTTACTAAAGACCTTTAGCTGACTTCATTCAGGCCCAAAAGATTATGTGGAAACTAATGTCGCTTACTCTGTAGTCAGCTTCCTGTGATTGAATTCCTATTAACATCTAATGGGATAATTGGCATCCCCTGTTTGAAGGGGTCAAAGAAATCTCAGAAATCCTTAGCACTAAGAACTGCCAAAAGGCAAGGCTAGTCTCCTTAACCTCTTCAGTTAACAGGTACTGAGCATTACTGGAGGTTTCCCAAACAACACTGGTGATTCCCAGGGAGTTTTCTCCTGTTTTACAGGTAACAAGATGATGTCCTATATATCTCGCACTCCCATTTCCACACTACATTAGGAAAGTATCAAAGCAAGACAAATAGTATCTCAACCCAAATAAAAGAATCTAGGGAAGATTTCACGGCTGTGCCTTGCTTTCTGTCTCACATAATGATATATAATAATGTGTCAGTATTTTCTCAAACTCCTGTTGAGTTTATGCTATTTATTTTTTGCTCATTTTTTATCACAAAGAAAAAACAGCAACAAAATTCTTTCATCTCTGCAAAGCAATAACCACTGCCTTAATGGGTTATCACTAAATTGGTGGGATTTTCAATGTTGGGTACATGACTCCAGAGAAAAATATTGAAAATGCTAAGCTATCACAGATCTAAATTGAATATTATATGGAGTAGTGTGTTTTCTGCTGAAGAAATCTCATCTCCATTTCAGAGAAAAATTAACATAATTTCAACTGTCCATCAACTATATTGGAAAGTTTCTCATTTACTTATGCCAATGTCCTTACAAATGGCATCAATTTAACTTGAGTAATTCTTTTAAGAGAAAGGAGGTAGTAGGAAGAAATTTACGGAACAAGTGGCCTGACAGCTTTCTTGTATAGAAGGGGCAACACTGTGAGCTCCTTTGCTTTCCCTTGGGAAAAAACATTCCGGTGTCAATTGATAGTTTGATCAGGTGTTAATGCATAAAGGTGACTCTGAAGGGTATTTACTACAAGTGGAATCACCAGAATCAGAGAAAGCATAATGTCTCTCTCATGCACTCAGTCCTTCCCTCCTTCCCAGAAGACTATGCACCTCCTCTAGCTCACTCATGCTCTAGCGCCTGGTGACTTCGTTTGTATTCAGAACTTTTCCTAGGGGATCCTTGGGAAAAGTCACAAATCTGATTGCAACCGTTTTGGGGAAAGCATTGGAGATCTGCAACAGGAGTAAGCACATAGTCTGCAGGTCAAATCTAGCCCACTGCCTACTTTTGCACAGCTCTTGAGTTAAGAATTGATTTTACAGATGAACCTCTGAAATCGATTTGATAACAAGGAACACTAACGTTTAAGTCCAGGTAAGTAACATAGTATCCATGCAAAAAGAATTTAATTCAGCTCACTTGTAGACTTGTGCTACCAATGAAAGTAAGTCAATTATTATTGCATTCTTCATGTTAATAAAATTTGTGAAAACGTGTTTAGTTGTTGTTATCAACAGCTACATAATAACCTCACATTTTTTCTTGCCCTCCAAAGTCGAAAATATTTAATATCTGGGTCTTTACAGGAAAAGTTAGTTGACCCTTATTGTAGAGATCAAATAGAAACCTCTGCAAATTCACTAACACAAATATAAATAACACAAATATACTATACATTGTAGCCACCCTTTATGCCTTACCAGCTTCATGGTATACATTGGGAAGGTTGCAGAATTTCTCATTTTTTAGATAATAAGATATCTTTTGGCTACTTATATCCAAGAATAGGCTCAATATTTGAAGTAGGCCAGGCTCAGCGGTTCAGCCTGTAACCCAGCAGTTTGGGAGGCCAAAGCAAGTGGATTGCCTGAGTCTGCGGGTTCGAGACCAGCCCGGGCAACATGTCAAGACCTTGTCTCCACAATAAATGAAGAAAAAAAAAATAGCCGGGTATGGTAGCGTGCGCCTGTATTTCTGACTAATTGGAAGGCTGAGGCAGAAGGCTCTCTGGAGCCCAGCAGTTTAACATTGGGGTGGCTGTGAATGTGCCACGGCACTCCAACCTGGGCAACAGAATGAGACTCAAACTCAAAAAAACAAAAAGCCCTTCTGATCACTTCTCTAGACTGGGCTTGCATAGGTGGTAACTGACATTTTTTGGATGGGCTATCATTTCATTCTTTCCTATTTTCCTGACTATGATATCCTGTTGTCATCCTTACGTACTCACTAAGTGCTCTGATTTCTGAAGGTTTAGGAGAAGACATACCCCCAAATAAGTGCAGAAACTGTCTTTTAAGACTAGGATTCTGTGAACTTTTTTTTTTTTTCTGGCTGTGGCCATTGCTGAAAGGGGGGCCTGCCCTTCCTGGGGCTTTCATGAATGGTCGAACTTGTAGCTTTAGATTATAATGTACTATAGTTTCGTCAAATATGACATTTCTTATGTTTCGCCCTCTCCCCATCTTCATCAAATATACTGACAAAATAATTTCTGCTTTGTTTCTTCTCAATATGATAGGTCACAATTTTAGATAAAGCATCAAGGGATTAAAAAAATCCAATGATAAGAGATAACTTATGTGTGAGCTTGCTAGATAAAATGCAAAACACCTTGTTAAACTAAAAATTTAGATAAAATCTAATTTGAGGTAGAAATACTTTCCATGCAATATTTGGAAAATTCTTATGCAAGAAAAAAAAATACTGAATTTTAAATTTAACTGGGCATTCTGCATTTTTACTTGCTGAATCTAGCAATGCTGTTTTTATGCCAAATACTTTCCACCCCCTTTTGAGATTCAAACAAGTTTTTTTAAAAAATGACAAGCCTATGATTCTGTTTAGTCAGACCTGGGTAGAATTCTCATCTCACAGTTCATTAGCAGGACGATTCCACTATTTAAATCATATAAGTAGAACCAATTAAGATAGTTCTTGCCATAGTCTTATAGAGGGATTTGGGAGCAGAGAGGGAGTTTTGGGAGGAATCTGTATTTTGGAAGTGAAATGACCTCATAAGAATGAGTTATAGGAATGATGAAATTGCACATGTGGCTGATTGTTGGACAGATTTGCTACTGGTGTATTAAGCAATATCAACTCAGCACAGTCTGACCATGTAATGGTTTATTATTATTTTGTAATTACTATATTTGATGATAATCTATGTAGGGCCCTGGTAGCACATGGGAGAAGACAGGTGACATTTAGAGTTGACTCTAGAGAGTTGAGTGATTTGCTTGTGGTCTGGGCTTCAAGAATTCTAGACATAAGACATATCCACTCAACAATTAATGTATCTCTTTATTTAAAATATTCCTCAGTGTTCTCTCTCTTTCTCTCTCTCTCTCCATATGTGTGTGTGTGTGTGTGTGTGTGTTGTATTTCTCTTAATTTATCCCAAATATATACACATATATATATTTCCCTTTTCTACATTCACATAGAGACTATGCTTAACCGTTTCAGGGAAGGACTGAAAGCTTAGATGACAGACTATTTTCCTAGCTTGCATTTTCAAAAGTTATTGGCAGTAAAGGAAAGGGCATGACAGAAGGCAGAAATTGACTAACTTGCAAAAAAGAGAACTGAGAGAGCAAAATTGTCACAGGATTATTACATATTTTTCTTGGCTGAAGTCACAATCCACCTAGGTCAGAACCTTGAGATACTGGCAAATTTTCCATCTATCCTATTAGTATTCCCAGACTCACCCCTGAGGTAGGACAGCAGGCTTTAGTCACAAGAAAACACAACATATCTTGGGAAAGCTAAAAGCTAGCACCTCCTTTTCTGGATCCCACTGGGCCACCAGGTTCATTAACACCCACGGCATACAATCCACTTGCAAGGCACCCACTGGCAAGACACCCTCTGGATCTCAATTTGGTTTTTATGGTAAATTTTCCAGTCGGAAAGATAACAGGTTGAGTCAAGGACATAGAGTCTTCAGCATTTTAGGGAATGTTACCTAACATTCATCATCTACGAGTGAAGGGATAGCCTCATGTTTCTGGACTTGTCAAGTTAAGAAGAAGCCCCTGTACCTCACCAGCCCATGAATCTCAGATCTTTATACTTTGAATGGCATAGCTTTTCCTTCAAGGATTTCACATGTTCACTTACAGCAGACAATTGCTAGAGAGGGAAATTTAATTCTCTCATTAAAAGTAGTATATCTTGACCTTTCAGCCACTTCACCAGACTGCTTCCATATATAGCCTCAATATATATTGTATTGATAGGAGGAGACATTCCGAATATCAAATTAACAACAGTGATGGGGACTGCAACTTGCTTTCATCTTATAAATATTCACCTCTCTTGCTACCCTGGCCCTGAGGAAATTTACACTGCCTTGTCTAGAATGCCCTCCTGAAAGTTTGTAATGTTTTGTTTTTATTTTTAAGGAAATTCTTATAGTATACTTTTACAAAGTGGAATATACGTCTAATGATGGATAATTAATTATTCTTCCTAACTGCTCTTTTAAGCTGCTGTTAATTGTAGAATGTTCTAACCATCTTTTTGCCTCTATTAACCTAAACTTACTTATAGAGGAACAAATATAGAGGTGGCGGAGTTAAAAACAAAACAAACGTGATTCTATCAACCATAGAAGGTAAATTGTCTCTTCATAACTTTTCAGGGAGAGAAAGTCTACATTCCTTTCACTCTTTTCCTCTCCTTTTTCATCTTTATGTTTCTATGTTACAGTTCTATATTGTAACTAGTATGTTTTAATGGAAGAAAATTTAAAACTGTGATCTGCTTTTGATTTTAGGGGTTGTCAGAGATTTCCAAAAGGAAGTTCATTGTTGAGGTTCATATTTATATGTAACCACATAGTTATCATCTTTGTTCAGTATTTTTTTCATCCAATACTTCCTACACTACTATAAGAACTAATTTATCCCAAACTCCGTGTATGTTGGGGTAGAGGGAGGAAATTCAAATTTGGGACATGATGTAGTAAAGCACTTCCTTAATGTGCTCAAGATAATGTTTAAGCCAAATTTATTTCTTTACCTTGTTAAAACCCATGTGTTTTTCAATTTGCTACAATAGTCTCATCTCAGTATCCAGCATCTAATGTGTATTTGAGGTTGAATTGTTTGCCCTCAAAAACATGGTTTTGGTAAGTTATCCTGGATAGGAACAATTAGTTTAATATTTGATTTTCCTCTTTTATAAAATCAGAAAGAGATAAATTCTAAAAGAAAAAGCAACAATTGCTAGTGCTTAATAGTTAGGGCCACGGGTACATACTTTTAGACCCATGACCTCCTTAATGTCCTAAGTAAATATTCCTTAAACATCAATAAACAATTTTAGTCAAGTTATATTCGTTAATGTTAGTTTTTTATTGATTTCTTTAAAATATTTTGCCTTATTTTAATTTTCTTTGTATTTGTTAACATACTTTATAAACACAAAGAATCATATATGCCACCCTAAAAAAATTACTCTGCCTAGCTAAACATCTCTAAAAATATAACTTTTTTATGTTTTTGAATTTTATGCAAATAGATTCATGTTATATATACTTTTATGACTTTTTTCCATTCAACATTGCAAGATTACTCACATTTTCTTTGTAGCTGCAGTTAATTTACTTTCAATGCAGATGTATTCTGTTGAATATGTCATGATTTTACTGTTAATAGATATGAGCTGTTTCTATTAGCAATTAGCATAATGTCATACATATGTGTGTATATATATGTATATAATTTTTTTCTTTTTTCTTTTAAAATCTACATATAAATTTTTTTCTTTTTTCTTTTAAAAATGTGGGGTACAATTATTCAGAGTTAGGTATGCAAATGGTCATTATGCAGGTACACTTGTTGATGAGATGTGCCCCTCCTCCCGGCAGTTTCTTACTACTGTCAATCCCTTTCTTAAGCTATTATGATAATTGTTCAAGGTCCGCTTATGAATGAGAATATGTGGTACTCACTTCTTGTTTCTGGAACAGATCACTCAGTATTAAGACTCATTAAGTCCATCCGAGTTGCTGGGATGTTCATAATTATCTCCTTTACGGCTGTGTAATATTCCATGGTGTATATGCACCACATTTTTTAGTCTAGTCCTCTTTTGATGGGCAGTATGGTTGGTTCCATGTTTTTGCTACTGTGAATAATGCTGCAATAAACATGTGTGCGTGTGCAGGTATCTTTTTCATAGAGTGAATTGAGTTCCTCCGGGTATATTCCCAGAAGTGGAATTGTGGGGTTGTATGGAAGTTCAATGTTTAGGAATCACCACACTGTTTTCCACAGAGGCTGTACTAGTTTACACTCTCACCAACAGTGTAGAAGTGTTCTCTTTTCCCTGCATCCTCTCCAGCATTTGTTGTTTTTTGAGTTATTGATGATGGTCATCCTGACTGGAGTTTGGTGATATCTCAACATTGTTTTAATTTGCATTTCTTTGAAGACCTGTGAGGCTGAGCATTTTTCATGTATCTGTTGGCTGCTCATATGTCTTCTTTTGAGAAGTGTCTATTGATATCTTTTGCCCACTTGGTAATGGGGCTGTTTGTTTTTTTCTTTTTGGCATGAGTTCCTGTTAGGCCTTTGTCAGATATTACAGTTGGCAAATATTTTTTCACAGTCTGTAGACTGTCCCTCCACTCTCTTGATGGTTTCTTTGGGTTTACAGAAGCTTTTCAGTTTGTTGAGGTCTCACTTGTCTATCTTAACCTTTATGGTGGGGGCATTTGGGGTTTTGATACGGAATTGATTGCCAGTCCCAATATCCGTAAGAGTATCTCCTGCATTTTCTATGGTTCTTATAGTTAGAGTTTTTACATTTAGGTCTTTGATCCATTTAGAATTTATTTTTGTGTAATGGTGATAGGTAGGGATCTTGCTGTAATCTTCTGACTGTGGTCAGACAGTTTTCCCAGCACCATTTACTGAGTAGGTCCTCCTCTACCCAGAAGTTGGTGGTGGAGGCTTTGTTGAGCATGAGTTGGTTGAGAAATTGAGGTTTTGCTTCTGGAATCTCTATCCTGGTCCATTGGTCTCCATGCCTGTTCTTGTACCAATACCAGGATGTTTTGATTATTGTAGCCTTATAATAACATCTAAAGTCTGGAAGTGTGATACCTCCTGTTTTGTTTCTTTTGCTGAGGATTGGTTTGGCAATGTTTCATCATTTATGTTTCCATATGAATTTCTGTATTGTTGTTTCCATGTCTGAGAAAAGTGATGCTGGCAATTTAATGGGTATTGTGTTAAAATTGTAGATTGCCTTGGGTAGTGTGAACCACCTAACAATGTTGGTTCTCCCAATCCATGAGCATGGAATATTTTTCCATTTGTTTGTGTCATCTTTGATTTCCTTGAGCAGTGTTTTGTAGTTCTCATTGTAAAGGTTTTTCACTTATCTGGTTAGGAAGATGCTGAGGTATTTCATCTTTTTGTGACTGTTGTGAATGGGATTGTGCTTTTTATTTGGGTTTCTTTTTGTTTATTGTTGGTGTATAGTAATGCAGCTGCCTTTGCACATTTATTTTATACCCTGACACTTTGTCAAAGTTCCTTATCAGTGCAAGGAGGTTTTTGACATATTCTCCTGGGTTTTCAAGGTATAGTATCATGTTATCTGCAAAGAAGGGTAACTTAACTTCCTCTTTTCCTATTTTGGTACACCTGATTTCCTTCTCTTGTCTGATTGATCTAACTAGGACTTCAAACACTATTTTGAACAGGAGGGGCAACAGTGGGCAAAGTTGTCTTGTTTGGGCTTCAGGGAAAGTGGTTCCAATTTCTGTCTGTTTCGCAGTATGTTGGCTGTGGGTTTTTCGTAAATGGCTCTTACTATTTTGAGGTATGTTCCATCTATGCCTAGGTATTTGAGGTTTTTATCAATAAGGGATATTGGATTCTATTGAAAGCTTTTTCCACATTTAATAATATAATCATGTGGTTCTGTTTTTTACATATGTTGATCTCTTTAATTACGTTTATGGTCTTGTGGATGTGGAACCAGCCCTGCATCCTGGGAATGGAGCCTACTTAGTCATGGTGGATTATTTTTGAGATGTGTTATTGGATCCAGTTTGCTAGAATCTTGTTGAGAATTTCAGCATCTATGTTCATCCAGAATATTGTCCTTCAGTTCTCTTTCTTTGTTGAATCTTTACCCGGTTTGGGTATCAATATGCTATTAGCTTCATAAAATGTTTTGAGGAAAGTTTTTTCTTGATTGCTTGAAATACTTTCAGTAGGATTGGTATCAGCAGCTCCTCCTTGTATGTTTTGTAGAATTTTACTGGAATGCCATCTGGTCCAGGATTTGTTGTTGTTGTTGTTGCTGTTTTGTTTTTGTAGGTAGTTTTCTTATGAAAAAGTCAATTTCCTGTGTTGTTATTGGTCTGCTTAGGGTCTCAATTTCTTCTTGTTTCAACCTGGGGAGGTTTTGTGATGTCAGAGAGTCTTCAATTTTGTATAGGTTTTCAAGTTTGTTTCCATACAAGTGTGCATAGTAATTGTTGATAATCTTTTGTATTCCTTTGGGGTTAGTTGTGACTTGATCTTTTGCATTTCTGATTATGTTCATTTGGGCTTCTTCACTCTTGTTTTAGGACAATCTGGGTAGGATCCATAAATCTTGCTTATACTTTTGAAGAACAAGCTTTTTGTGTCATTAATTTTTTCTATGATGTTTTTGTCTTCTATGTCCCAAATTTAGGCTTTTATTTTGGTGATCTTGATTTTTCTACTGTAGTTAGGGTTTTGGTGGTCTTGCTTTTCCAGCTTCCCTAGGTGATTTGTTAGACTGTTAAATTTTGATCTTTCCATTTTCTTCATCTCTGTTTATAGAGATATAAATTCCCCTTAGCACTGTTTTTCTTGGCATTCCAGAAATTTTGGTAAGATGTTTCTTCATTTTCATTTGTTTCCAGGAATCTTTTAACTTCTGTTTTGATTTCTGTATTGACCAAGTAGTTGTTCAGCATCATGCTGCTTAGTGTCGATGTCTTTGTGGGTTTAGGGGAAACTTTGTTGGTGTTGATATTTATTTTAATTTCACTGTGTTCTGAGAAGGTACATGGCAGTATTTCAATCTTATGAAATTAGTTTATGCTTGATTTATGGCTAAGGATGTGGTTGATTTTAGAGTATGTTCCATGTGGTGATGAATAGAATGTATAGACCATGCTTGTTGGATAGAGTATTCGGTAGATATCAGTTAAGTTCATTTGGTTAAACATTAAGTTGAGGTTCTAGATTGCCTTGTTGATTTTTGTCTTGATTATCTGTCTAGGGTTGTTTATGGGGTATTTAAATCTCCAGCTATGATAGTGCTAGAGTCAATATCTTTTAGAGTTTACCTAAAAGTTGCTTTAAGAAGGGTGGTGCTCCTATGTTGGGTGCATATATTAGGGTAGAAATTTCTTATTGATGGATTTAACCATTTATCATTATGTAGTGACCTTCTGCAACTTTTTAAATTTTTGATAGTTTATAGAATATTTTGTCTGATATTAAGATCACAACTCCTCGTTCTTTTGTATTCCATTCACCTGAGAATTTGTTTTCCATCCTCTTTGAGTCTATGAGTGTGCTTTCTGGTGAGATGAGCTTCATGGACACAGCATATTGTTGCATCATTATTTTTTTAATCCAATTTGCCATTCTATATCTTTTCAGTGATACATTTAGTCCATTCACATTCAGGCTAATTATTGAGATGTGACAGTTTATTACTGTCATGAGGTTCTTATAGTTTGTTGTTGTTTGTTTATTTGTTTGTTGGCTTTCTTATTATGTTTGAGGTATTTTATGTGTGCTTTCAATCTTTTGCTGCATTCTTGGGAAGGGCATGGTCATTCTTTTTCTTCTTTCTTCTGTGCTTAATACTTTCTTAAGTGTTCCTTGTAGAGCTGGTATTGAAGTGGTGTAAAATCTTAGGTACTGCATGTCTGGGAAAGATTTTAATTCTTCGCTGATGAATCTTAGCTTAACTGGGTAGGAAATTCTTGATTGAAATTTTTTATGTCTGAGAACTTTGAAAATTGGACTCCCATCTCTTCTAGCCTATAGTGTTTCTGTAGATAAATTTGCTGCTATTCAAATCAGTCTTCCCCAGTAGGTAGTCTGACCTTACTTTCTTGCTGCCTTTAGGATTTTTTCTTTTATACGTACTTTGTGTAAGTGAATTACTATAAGTCTAAGAGTTCGTTTTCTCACTTGATGTCTTGTAGGGGTTCTCTGAATCTCTTGTGCTTGAATGGTCACATCTCTGATGAGATGAGGGAAATTTTCTTGGATAATTTCACGGAATGTTTGTTCCAGGGTAGTCTGTCTCTCTATCTGCCTAAAAGTTTCCAATAAATCTTAGTTTTGGTCTCTTGATATAATCACTCGTGTCTTGGAGGCTTTGTTATGTTTTTTTAAACTTATTTTCTATGTTTTTAACAGTTTGGGATAGTTCCATATTTTGGTTCTCAAGCTCTGTGATTCTCTCTTCTGCTTGATTAATTCTTTTTTCCATGCTTCTCAGTTTGTTATTTATTTTATTCACTGTATTCGTTATTGCTGTCATCTCAGTTATCAATTCCTTCATTCTTTCCTCTTGTATCTCCTCATTTATATTTAGTCTCTTTATTAATATTTTGATATCTGGGTTTGTGGTTTGATACCAGTTGTTCTGGGGGCTCTTCATTGTTTGAGTTCTAAAGTCCATTCTCAGGTGCTTTCTTTCCAGGTGTCCGTATGAGACCTGTATTCTTCCTTTGGTTCTTCTTCATTTCTGAAGGTCCCCTCCCTTTTTTCCCCTCTTCTTTAAGTCTTTTTTCAGTGATGGGGGATAGTTTTTACTTCTGTTTGCTCAATTCCTTATGCCTCCTTATGTAGACTCTGAATTTGTTCAATTTTGAAGCCAGACTGGGATTGAGGTGCTGTTCTTTTTGAAGTTTTGAAATTTGATTAAGGGAGGAACTGTAGTACAGAAGATATCTTCAGAATTCAGTATCCATGGACAGGTATGTGGGCCCCCTGGAACCCATTTCCCAACACCTTACAATCTTTCTATGCAATGGGGTTGTATGTTTGCCCCCTGAAAGCAAAGTGAGATAAGACAAAGGAAAAGAATTGAAGAAGGAAGGAGGGAGATGAAAGGAGAGTGAAGAGCCGGGCTCGGTGGCTCAGCCTGTAATCCCATGATTTGGGAGGCTGAGGTGAGTGGATTACCTGAGCCCGCGGGTTCAAGACCCACCTGGGACACGTGCCGAGACCTCATCTCTACAGTAAATCAAAAATTAGCTGGGCATGGTAGCACACGCCTGTAGTTCCAGCTACTTGGAAGGCTGAGGTGGAATGATTGCTGGAGCCCAGCAGGTCGAAGCTGCGGTGCCTGGGAACATGCCATTGCACTCCAGTCTGGGTGACAGAGTGAGACTCCAATTCAAAAAAAAAGAAAGGGCAGTGAAGAGAGCAAAGAAGAAGAGGGAAAATAGACAGGCATACCAATTAATAAAGAAAGAAACAAAGGCAGAAAAAAAACCAGAAACATAAAAGCAATCATACAAACAAATTTTTAAAAAACATCAAAGATACCCATATGCAAACAAAAAATCTAAAAATAACAAAACAAAAACAAAAACAGAAAGAAAGGAAAAAAAATTGCTCTGTGGCCATTTCTGGAACATCAGGTTCCCTACCAAAGCACTGCCATTGCTTTTCACTACTGCCGATTTTGGCTGCCACTGCTTTTAGCTACTGTCATATTAGGGAGCAGCTTCAGTCTCCAGCCTATCCCCTTGCTCTCAGTGCTGGCTGATAGGGTTGCTCTCAGCATGGTTCAGATACTCTGTCAACTGCTGTAGGAGGAGGATTAATCAGATCCCAACTCACCCAAATCATCTGCTGCTGCTGCTTTTGTCAAATCTCCCACTCAGCTCAGACATGTCTGTGCCTGTTCCAGCATGGTGAGGGAATGTCTGTCTCTCTGAGTCCAATGGTTGATCCCAGAGGGTTGTGAAGATTGTTTCTGGGTCTCTGGTTGGAGATTGAACGGAGCTGGGTGGGCCAACGCAGGTCTCTGACCTGTCCTGGGACAGGGAAAATGGTGGCAATCAGCATCTCCTCACCAGTTGTGAGGCTCAGCTCCAGAGGTCCTTGCCATGCCTTTTCCACGGTTCCACTACTAGTGCCCAGCCTACTGTTGCAGATGGTGGCATGGGCTGGGTGCCAGATGCTGAGAAGCAGCTGTTCTCTGCTGCCTCCTCTCAAGAGATCCCTGAGAACAGCAAACAATCTTGTGCACTGGGGGCTCCAATCTCAGGGCAGTGGTGGGTTGCAGTCACCTGTGGAGGACAGTCCCAGGTGTTTGAACCCAAGTCTCTTTCACTTACCCACCGGCACACATCCACTCACGTGATCTTGATGGACACTCACTTTTTCAGAGACTCTCACACCAACCTGTTTCATCATCATCTTGCCCTGTCTCCCCTATATGAAGTTATTTTAATGCTCAGAAATTTATTTTTGGTATGGGGGGGCCAAAAAAACTGGAATCTATGTATTACAAATTGTGCATTTGTTCTTATATGTTTAAACTTCAGTCACCTTCAAAGTACTCTGCTTGATGCAATGCACCTATCGAGGTGCTTTTTCAACTGCCCCAAACAATTTTTGAATTTGTCAATTTTGATGTCTTTTAGTGCCTGTGCTGTTTTATGCTTCGCCTCTTCCACGTGGACAAAATGTTTTCCTTTGAGGACTTTTTTCATCTGGGGAAACAAACAAAAAAATAGTTGCTGGGGCAAGATCTGGTGAATAGAGAGGGTAGAACATGAAGATCATGCTGTTTTGGGTTTTAAAAAAAACTGCTGAGCACTCAGTGCAGTGTTGGCAGGTGTACTCTGAATTATCCATCATGAAACAGGTAAAAACATTGAAAAAATCTCCAAAATGATTCATTGAAGCTGAACACGGCCTCTTGAAACAATTTTAACTGGTACATTGATGCGAATCGGTTACTAGAACACTTACCAGGTTGGGAAGCCTGTACTACAGGGGACCTGTCTTCCAAAAAATAATTCTGTGTTTTGGGTGGTGGGGGAGGGGGGTAATATTTGTATAGTCTCAAAATATTTTTTTGCAAAATGCGTTTTAATTATAAAATGATTAAAAAGTAAATTTTCAGTTGAAAACCTAGTAAATATCACCTTAGACAAGTCACCACTGTTAGCATTACCAGGTAATGGGCAAATCTGGTACCAATCCTACTGAAACTCTTCCAAAAATCAAGGTTGAAGGATTCCTCACTAATTCATTTGATAAAACGAGTATCAGTGTGATATCAAAATCTGGAAAAGATACAACAACCAAAAGATACAGACCAATATTCCTGATCAAAAATCCTCATAGATACAAAAATCCTCAGTGAATTATGAGCAGACCTTATCTAACAGTACATTAAAAAGTTTATCCACCATAATAAACTGACCTTTATTCCTGGAATGCAAGGATAATTTAACGTACGCAAATCAATAAATGCGATTAACCACAGGTACAGAATTAAAAAGAAAAACCATATGATCATCTTAATAGATGCAGAAAAAGCATCCAGTAAAATCCAACATCTGTTTATGATCAGACCCCTCCATAATTTAGGCATCAAGGAACATGCACCAAAATAATAAGAGCCATCGATGACAAGGCCACAGTGAACATATACTTAACGGGCAAATGTTGGAAGCATTTCCCTTAAGAACCGGGAGAAGAAAAGGATGGGATGTTCCCCCTCATCTCTTCTATTCAGTATAAATCTGGAAGTCCTAGTCAGAGCAATGTGAAAAGGGACAGAAATAAAATGTATCAAACCATGAAAAGAGGGAAATCGATTTTTTCTTTTTCCTGATGAGATGATATTACAACTATAAACCCCAAGTATTCTACCAAAATATACCTAGACTTGATAGATGACTTCAGTAAAGTTTCCCGATCCAAAATCAATGTATAAAAATGAGTATACACCAATAAAATTTAAGCTAAGAACCATATTAAAAAATGCAATTCAAAGTTCAATAGTCACACACAAAAAATAAAATACTTAGAAATACAACTACCAAGGAAGTGAAAAATATCTACAAAAAGAACTAAAAAACATTGCTGCAAAAATCATATCACATGTTCTCACTCATAAGCAGACCTTAAACAATTATTATAATACTGTAAGAAAATGATTGACAGTAGCAGGAAACTGCTGAGGGTGGGAGGAAGGTAGGATTAGCAGTAGTGGGAATCTGCCAGGGGAGGGAGGGCACACCTGATCCACAAGAGTACCTGTATAGCGAACATTTGTATATCTAACCCTGAATTGTACCCCACATCTTTAAAATAAAAAAATTAAAAATCATAGATGACACAAAAATGGAAAAACATACCATGATTATGAACTGAAAAAATCAATACTGTTTAAGATTTCCATACATCCCAGAGCAGTCTACAGATTTAATGCAATTGCTATCAAATTATCTGTCATTTTTCATATAATTAGAAAAAATTATTCTAAAATTCATATAGAACCTCCACCCCCAAAAAAAGAGAGAGCGAGAAAGAGAGATATGTGAAATGAACAAAGCTGGAGTCTTCACATTACCTAATTTCAAACTTTACTTCAAGGTTTCTGTAACCAAAACAGTATATTACTGATACTTTTAATAAAATAGACACAGAGAGCAATGAAACAAAATGCATAAACTATAAATAAAGTTGCAAACCTACACCAACTGATCTTCAACAAAGTTATCAAAAACAAACATAAAGAAAAGGACAATCTTCAATAAATGGTGCTTCATACACAGAAGAAAAAAATTAGATCACTACCTCTCACCTTATACTAATATTAACTCAAGGTGGATTAAAAACTTAAATATAAGACCTCAAGCTATAAAAGTCCTAAAAGAAAACCTAAAATACAATCTTCTAGACACTGGTGGAGACAATTTGTGATGAAATCCTCAAAAGCAAAGGCAGAAAAATTAAAATTGTCAATTAAAATCTAATTTAACTAATGAGTTTCTGGACAGCAAAATCAACTATCAAGAGAGTAAAACAACAACCTATAGAATAGAAGAAAATATTTGCAAACTCTGCATCTGACAAGAGACTAATATCCAGAATCTGTAAGGAACTGAAACAAATCAATAACAAGAAAAACAAATAACCCCACTGAAAAGTGGGCAAAGAACATGAAAAAGACTTATCAAAAGAAGACATACAAGCAGCCAAAAAACTTATGAAAAAATGCTAACATCACTAATTATCTGAAAAATTCAAATCAAAACCACAGTGAGAAGCCATCTCACACCAGTGAGAATGGCTATTATTAGTAAGTCTAGAAACAACAGATGATGGCAAAGTTGCAGAGAAAAAGGAACTATCATATGCTCTTGGTAGGAATGTAAACTAGCTCGACCCTTGTAAAAAGCAGTTTGGAGAGCTTTCAAAGAATTAAAAATAGATTTTTGAAAACTTTTTTTATTTTAAAATTGTAGGGTACAATTCCGGGTTAGGTATACAAATATTCATTGTGCAGGTGCCCTTGTTGATGACGTATGTCCCCCCTTTCCCCAGACAGTTTCCCGCTACTGCCGATCCCACCTCCCCACCACCCCACACTCCCACAATTTCCTGCTATTGTCAATTCTTTTCTTATAGTATTATGATAGTTGTTCAAGGTCCACTTATGAGTGAGAACATGTGATATGCAGTTTGTTATTTCTGTGAAAGATCACTCCGTATTATAGACTCAAGATCCATCCAGTTTGCTGCAAAGTTCATGTTTTTTTCTTCTTTAAGACTGCGTAACATTCTATCATGTATGAAGCTGGCAACCAATTCCTGATCAAAACCTCAAGTGCCCATGCCATAAGAGATAAGATAGGTGAGTGGGACCTCATCAAACTGACAAGCTTCTGCAAATCAAAAGAAACCACCAAGAGAATGGGGAAACAGACCACAGAATGGGAAAAAAAGTATTTGCCAACTGTATGTCTGACAAAGTCCTAACATCTAGGATCTACAAAGAATTCAAATGTGCCAAAAAGTAAAAAACAAACAGCCCCACTAGAAAGTGGGCAAAAGATATGAACAGACAGTTCTCAAAAGAAGACAAATGAGCAGCCAACAGATACATGAAAAAATGCTTAGCCTCACTAATCATCGAAGAAATACAAATTAAAACTACACTGAGATACCACCTAACTCCAGTTAGAATGGCCATCATCAGTAACTCAGAAAATAGCAGATGCTGGAGAGGATGTAGCGAAAAGGGAACACTTCTACACTGTTGGTGGGAGTGTAAACCAGTACAGCCTCTGTGGAAAACAGTGTGGCAATTCCTAAAAGTTCTATAAATTGACCTTCCATATGATCCCACAATCTCACTACTGGGAATATACCCAGAGGAACTCAAATCACTCTATAAAAAAGATACCCACGCACGTATGTTTATTACAGCATTACTCACAATAGCAAGAACATGGAACCAGCCATACTGCCCATCAAAGGAGGACTGGATAAAAGAATAGATTTACCATTCAACCCAAAATCCCAATATGGTGTGTATACCCAAAGGGACATAAATAATTCTGTCAAAAAGACACCTGCACCTATATGTTTATTGCAGCACTATTGGCAATATCAAAAATGCGTAATCAATCTAAAAGCTCACCAGTGGCTAATTGAATTTTTTAAAATGTAAATATATGTCATGGAATACTATGTAGCTATACATATATTTTAAAAAAGAACAATCTCATGTCCTTTGCAGCAGCGTGGTTACAATTGGGGGTTATTATACTAAGGGAATTAACATAAAACATAAAACCCCAAATACAGCATGTTCTCACTTATAAGAGGGAGTTAAACATCGCGAACACTTACACATAAAGATGGGAATAATAGACACTGATGACTCCAGAAAAGGCAGAACAGAGAAAGAGTAAGTGTTCAAAAAACTACCTCTGGTGTACTATGACTGCTATTTGAGTGAAAGCTTCACTAGAAACCCAAACCTCACCATCAGGCAATATACCCATCTAACATAACTGCAAATGCACCTTCTAAGTCTAATTATATATTAGGTTTTTAAATTCTGCCTGAGTCCGGGATTGACAGTAGTCGATTTCCGCCTGGGGAAGGGGGGTGCACACCTCATCAGTAAGTGTACCTGCACAATGAACATTTGTATACCTAATCCTGAATTGTACCCCACAATTTCAAAATAAAAATTAAAAGAGAAAAATGAATAAATAAATTCTGCCTGAGTCACTTTTGAAAAGTTTCGTTTTCTAGAATTTCTATCATATTTCAAATTTCAAATACTGGCATAAAGCTATTAAATGTCATATGTTATTTTAATGTCTTTGTATGATTTGTATGATTCCTTTTATTCTTTTATTTACTGTCACTTTTTTGGTATTTTTTTTTCCTTTTTTAAAAAAATGTTAGATTCAGGGGTACACATGTGTATTCATGACAAGGACATATTGTGTAGTGGTAAGGTTTGGGTCTTACGTGATCCATTCCCAGATAGTGAACGTTGTCCTCCATAGGTAATTTCTGAAAGCTAACTTCTTTACTAGTGTCCTCAGTGTTTATTATTTCCATTTTGTGACCGTTTAGCTCCTAATTTGAGTGAGAACATATAGTCTTTGGTTTTCTATGTCTGAGTCTGTTTTACTTAGGGTGATGATCTCCAGCTGCCTCCATGTTGTTGCAAAGGGCATGATTTCCTTTTTATGGCTGCTTTGTATTCCATGGTGTATATATACAATATTTTCATTATCCACTGATCTGTTGATGGGCATATAGGCTGATTTCACATCTTTGCAATTGTGAATTAAGTAACAATGAACATGTGTGTGCGGTAATCTTTTTACTATAATGACCTCTGTTTCTTAGGGTAGAAACCTAGTCGTGGGATGGCTGGGTCAAATGGCAGATCTACTTTTTGTTCATTGAATAATCTCCATTCTGCTTTCCATAAAGGCTGTACTAATTTACACTCCTCCCAGGAGTATATATGTGTTCTCTTTTCTCTGCATCCATGTCAGCATCTATTGATTTTTGACTTTTGAATAATAGTTATTTTGACTGGTGTGAGAGGACATCTCATTGTGGTTTTAATTTACATTCCCCTGATTATGAGTGACGTTGAGTATTTTTTCATGTTTGTTGTCTCATACGTTGAGCATTTTTTCATATATTTGTTATGTTATATGTTGCATATCTTCTTTTGAGAGATATCTGTCCATATTTTTAATGGGGTTGTTTGCTTTTTTTCTTGCTGATTTGTTTGAGTTCTTTGTAGATTCTGGATATTGTCCTTTGTCAGATATATAGTTTGGGAACATCTCCCATTCTGCAGGCGGCCTATTTGCTCTGTTGATTATTACTTTTGCTGTGTGGAAAATTTTTAGTTTAATTAAGTCCCAGTCATTTATTTTTGTTTTAGTTGAATTTGCTTTGGGGGCTTTAGCCATAAATTGTTTGCCGAGGCCTATGTCCATTGAAGTTTTCCCTTGGTTTCCTTCTAGGATTTTTATTGGTTTCAGGTCCAACACTTGTCTTTAATTAATCGTAAATTAATTTTTGTATATGGGGAGAGATATACAATAAATCAAGTTTCATTTTTCCGCATGTAGCTATACAACTTCCCCAACTTTGTTTGTTAAATAGAGTCTCCTTTCCCCAGAACTTGTTTTAGTCTGCTTTATCAAAGACCATTTGGCTGTAGGTATATGAGTTTATTTCTGGAGTTTCTATCCTGTTCTATTGGTCCATGTGTCTTGTACCTGAAAGAGTTTAGTCTTTTTGCCCCAGCATAACCATTAAAAAGTGTTCAGACATTCTACTGCAGAACAAGCAGACTATCCCATCCCATCCCCCCTCAGCAAATCTCCAACAGATGCAAGACCAGGACAGCCCAGGGTTTAGCAAAATAATCTCTAGTAAACTTTTAGGTTCTTTGTCAAGGCTGAAGATCAAAGATCACTCTTTGGCTGACCAAAGTCATAAAAGTAATAATATGACTACCTTTGGTCATGAAGTTTGTGAATTGCAAATGTCTGAGTTTGTGAATTACAAATGTCTAACAAGTCTCTTGCAGGACCCCTCCCCACCAGGGTTAACCTAATCAGCCTTTTGTGACCTCTGTGACAGGAACAAACCCCACCATGGCAGCAATCATGTGACTAGCCCACCCATCTGCCTGCTGTCCATCACCTGACATCAGTACCTGCACTTGCCTGTCCCTTTGTGACGACGTAGAGCAGACTACCACCCAATCACCTTAATGATCTTCCCCCATCTAGGGGATTGGTTAAAAGGACTCAACAGCAAGCAACTAGTGGCCATTGCCTTGCTAGACTCTGGTGTGGCCATGTGCTTTTTGAGCTATGGCTATTGCCACACTTCCTGGTTTGGTCCCCTCCCCCACCTTGGAGAGCTGAATCTTCTCTCTCCCTTCTCTTTCTCTAATCTACTTTAAAATAAACTTTTCTTTCTTAACATCTTTGTGTATTGCAATTCTTTGCATTGCTCAGATCTCTGGTTTACTGGTGCTGCTCCCTTCCTCGCCTCTCCATCTCTCCATCCACCCTCACCCTATCCAGACCCTAATAGTACCAGTGCCATGCTGTTTTGGTTACTAGAGCTTTAGAGTATAATAACTTGAAGTAAGGTAATGTGATATCCCAGCTTTGTTATTTTTGCTTAGGGTCACTTGGCTATTCTGGCTCACTTTTGGTTTCATGTGAATTTTGGAATTGCTTCTTCTAAATCTGTGAAAAATGATGTTGGTTATTTGATAAGGATTTCACTTAATTAGCAGGTTACTTTCAGTAATATGGTCATTTTAATAATGTTTCTTTCAGTTCATGAGAATGGTCTGTGGTTTCTCCATTTATGTCTTCTTCATCAGAGGTTTGTAGTTTTCCTTGTAAAAGCCTTCACCTCCTTGGTTAAATATATTCCTAGGTATTTTAGCTTTTTAGCTGCTATCATAAATGGAATTGGGTTATTAATTTGATTCTCAGTTCGGTCACTATTGGTGTATAGCAGTGGTACCGATTTGTTTGTGTTAATTTTGTATCCTGAAACTTTACCAAATTCATTTATCAAGTCCATGAGTCTTTTAGAAGAGTTTTTAGGGTTCTCTAGATATATGATTATATATGATTATATTGTTGGCATACAGAGATAGTTTTATTCCTCTTTTCGAATTTAGATACGCTTTATTTCTTTTTCTTGCCCAGAAGAGTTCACAAGGGGAATAAGAGGTTGCTATGGCAATGCGTCGCATCTGGCTCCCTCCTTGACCTCAGGAAATCTACAATCCAAATGTCAAGGAGCAGCTGGCCTCAGGTCTCAGGTGTTCTCAGGCAGTCCCCTTCCTCCTCAAACCGGAAACTGATTGTAGTCATAGAATTTTCTCTTGTGCCCTGTTCCCTTTCAAGCCCACTAGAAAGTAGCAATGCCACCTGCAAGGGTTGATAGCCTGGGAAATAGCAGTTGGTGCTGCTCAAGGCTTTTTTTTTCCTGTACCACACCATGACAGAACATGACTGTGAGTCAAGGAGTTTTGTGTGAGGGTCTAGATTCCCACAAGGCTCGGGGAGACCTACAAATTCATGGTAGGAACACAGAACTCGCAAATTCCCGTCACTCAGCTTCCCTGCTGTATCTGGAGGCTATGGTTGACAATGATGGTGCAGGCAAGATTGTAGCCAGTTCCAGCTTGTCGGTGGATTTTTTTTTCCTTTTTGCTCTAAGTGGTTGTTATCACTCCTTTGAAGACTCATGGAGTGTGCTGCTGAAATCCATTCATTATGGGTGCTGGATACTCTTTTTATCTTTATTTTATTCTTTAGGAGAATCTCACTCTAGCTGTCCCATGTTGGCCATCTTTATCTATAAATCTCTTTAGTCTTCGTGGTGGATTTTTATGATAATTAAAAATAGAGATCTATCAATTTTAATATTTTCAAAGAACCAATTTTTACTTTTGGCTGTGTTGTTCATTTCTATTAGGTATTTTCTAAAAACTAGCTTGAGCTCTTTTAATCTTTCCTTCTTCCTCTCATTTTATTTTTCATATATTTCTAACTTACTGTGATAGGTGCTTAATCTATTGAATTTTTATTTTTTTTAATTCCAATTTATGAAGACAAGATAAATGTAGCTTACTGTAGCAAAAGCAGAATGCTTCTAGAAGTTTCATTCTTACTACTATTTTCTGTCTTCTATACACAGACATGAAGAAATACTTTGTGTATTAATTATCATGAATAGAGATGCTTATAAGACACCCAATTGAGATGTTTAGTAAGTTTAACAAAACTTGGCAAAATGTTGGATATGTATAAGTTTTTGATAAAATGTGGAAGAGGAAACTCTTAGCAGCTGTAAACATTAGTGTGTCTTCAATTTAGCTAGATGTCATCATATGTATATGGAGAGCCTGCAGTGGGGTATATTTTAACTGATTTTTTTTTTTTAAAAGAGAAGTAATTAGTCAAGAAAAAAAGAGTGTTAATTAATGGCAAGTCCATAAGCCAATAAATTATGCTAATAATTTTACATATAACTTAATTATTATTATATTACAAGGATAAAAAGTTATTTTTATCATGGCAGCCTTACTAAATCAGATGTGTGTTTTGAAATGTATTTGTATGTATTTCGCATACATATATACACATATATATGCTACTATTCTAGAAATATTGTGTTAGATGAATATTTTTAATAATAACTTAAGATTGATCATTAACAATGTATAATTATTCAGAGATTAGTTGATCAGGCCTAAATTCAGACACAGAAGGAAGTATGAAGGATCTAAAAATCATGAGGTTTGAATTCAGACACACCAAGTGTGGCTTATCTATTAAACCATTATATTATTTAACCTCTCTGAGTAATTTTCTAATATGTGAAAACTAATGATAACATTTTCTTATCACAGTTTTGTGAAGCTGTAAAATTGTTTCTCTGCTGTGTCTAATCCATGATAAGACCTCAATATATATTTATGTTTGGTTTTAGTTATATCCTGGATAATCTTAGTTGGTAACATTTTTGTTCTCAAATGTTTCAAAACATGAAAGGAATCTTTATAGAGCCATGGTCTATCCAGCTTGGAAGGAGCTAATAAAACTCTTCTAATTTCGTCAGTACCCAGAGAGGTAAATTAAGAAAAATAGGACTAGTCTTCAAACAGTGATATTTGTTCTCTACCATGTTGCCTATTTTGACAGAGCAGGACCAGGTGAAAAGAATAATTAGTGTTATGATGATCTGAAATTCAAGACAGCATGAGGTTACACTGAATATTTTTCACTAAATGATCTGGAAAGTTCACTCGGCAACAACAAAGTACCAACTGTTTGTGGAGTGCATTAAACAAGTGCTTGCACTTGCTGTATGATTGTTGAGACGTGCAAAGCAGCAGGATTTGAGTAGGAAGTGAGATATTAAGGATTAATTGCTAAATAAGACACAGCAATCAAAGAGTGGAAGAGCTGAAACTCTGTTGGTCTTATGAATACAGTATTTGATCTAAGAAAAATAATGATTGGTAATTTGAGTAAGAAAACACTTCATTAGAGATGCATAATTTCCATATATTGGACCTCAAGAATCAATAGGGATAAGATGCGGCTAGTAAAACTCTGGTGCCCGGGTGAGTGCACATATTTAGGGCGGTAGTGTTGGAAATGGATGCAGTATAGTTAGATAAAATGACCATGAGGGAGATAATAAATAGTTGAAGAGATAAGGGAAAGGAAAACTGCATGGAGATATTTAGCTCTACAGCAGGGAGCATGAAACATGGCTCGGTCAGCATTCATGCTGCGAAAGGCAAAATAATGATCAGAAAGTCAGAGACGAATGAGTGCCTTAGATCACCAGAATAAAAAGAAATGAAAGGACAGAGAAAGGCAAGTGTGAAGAGCATTACCATCAAGAGGTGATTATAGGAGACATGGGGAATAAAATGTTATTAAAGTCTAAAGGGTTTTCAACCTTCACCAAATCTGTGTACTATATAACTATCAGTGATCATGCAAAAATCAGCAGGAAGACATTTTTATTATTTGGTACTATAGTATAGAATTCAAAAGTTTTATTCACATCCTATTGAGTTTTTTTTCTAAGAATTTTTTAGGGAGATGAAAAACTGGGGTTGATTTATTCAATTCAGAAGAGAGTGACTGAGAAACTTGTGAGGGCTCCTTGGAGTGAAAACACAAATTTTGGTGAGCAGTCTAAACTCAGTGTTCAAAAGTTATAGCAGTCTTCAATCAGGGTAAGACTAAAAATGCAAGGTTCTAGACAAAGTAACCAAAATCCTATGGTGGTATAATATGATAGTGAAGGATCTGGGATGGGGGTAGAAATATTCAATGTGATGGCCTATCATTAGGTAACGTGACACAAGCCTTTGAACACTATGCCCATAGAGAAAATAAAACAATAAGCAGATGAACGATTTTTAGAATCAGGTGTATAAGAAGAAATTCAAGTTTTGAGATTTGAGATCTGAACTCTAGCATAGATAACCTCCTTTCAGTATGAAAAAAATCACCAAGTTCAGTACAACTATTGGTTTCAACATTAAGATAGCTCTTTCTTGGCATATTTAACATTAAGCCCCGTAATATTTGGATTTGATTAACTGAGAGTGGCTAAGGTACTTGGGCACTTTCTGCTACATTCGCGCATAGTGTGGAAAACATATTGAGAATGAGAGACCTCAGTGGAGCAACCTAACAGTAGTGGGAGAAATATCACGGTGGACGATATTAGTTCAAAGAGCCAAGTAAATTTATGTGGCTTGCTTTTCATACCAGTTCTGTCCACTATCTATTAATACAGGTGAGCCTCACGGTCTAAAACATTATATACCTCCTCTTTAAGAAAGTAATCAGGATGCTTGATCGATTAGTGTATTCATTTCTTGTTACAACTTGTTCTGTTTCCTAAATTTCACTTGTTCTCTCTATGTCACTTTACTATATAGTTTGGTACATCATCAATGATCTCTTCTGTAACAACTGGCCCCGACACTTTTCTCTATGACTCTCTTCTCTTACTAGGCAAATTGTCTTATAATTTTAAATGCCCAGAATTCCTGGAAATTTAAATGTGACAAGATGAAACTATTGACTTCTTCCACATACAGATGGTCTTCATTATTCATGAATTACACATTTGTGAATTTGTCTACTTACTAAAATTCATTAATAACCCCAAATCAATTCTGCTGGAACTTTTTTCATGCATGGACATGCATAGAATGCCAAACCTTTGAGTCACCTAGTGTACATGTTCTTAGCTGATGTCCAAAAGGGCAATAATCTGCTTTCTTATTTCAGATCTCATAATATAAATAAATGTTCTTTATTGTGGTCCATTTGGGGCACACAGTTTTCATATTTACATGCTGTTTGCTGATGTTGTTTTTTAAGCTGGCTCCTAGCTGTAGGTGCTGAAATACTGTCTAATGTTCCCAGCAAAATGCCACACACACAAAAAGAAGTGTGTTAAATAAGTTGCATTTAGGCATGAGTTATATTACTTTGAGTTCAATGTTAATGAATCAAAATATGTATTCAATAAGTTACCTTTATTTATTATTATTTTTTTTGAGTTGGAGTCTCACTCTGTCACCCAGACTGGAGTGCGGTGGCCGGGGCAGCCTCGACCTGCTGGGCTCCGGCGATCCTTCCGCCTCAGACTTCCAAGTAGCTGGAATTACAGGCATGCGCTACCACGCCCAGCTGATTTTTTGATTGATTGTAGAGATGAGCTCTTGCTGCCCAGGCGGGTCTCAAACCCACGGGCTCAGGCAATCCACTCACCTCAGCCTCCCAAAGGCGCAGGATTACAGGCTGAGCCAATGAGCCCGGCTTCAATAAGTTATCTTTAAACAGAAACATGATAAAAGAAGATTATGTACTGATTAGTCAATGACAATGCTGTCAGCAGAGGTTCAGAGGAATACAATCCTTTATTTCCACTAGGAACAATGCTGCAGCATCTGATTATTCAGTGATCATGGTGTGTTTATTGAACATAACATACCACAGATAACCAAAAGCCACTACACATTGGAAACTTCATTATTCTTAACATTATCTACACTTTTAGTATCTTTGGTTTTGGTCCTCTTTTTCATCATATCCTAGATGAATGACCATGACAATGGCAGATTCTGGTTATAGCCAGAAAAAAAATCACATATAAGAGTGTATGTGTGTATGTGTGTGTGTGTGTGTGTGTGTGTGTGTGTGTGTGTGTGTGTTGTGTGTTGTGTGTGTATGTCACACACAACACACACACAACACACACACACACATATCATATAAAAACATATACATCATATAAAAACATATACATCATATAAAAACACACACACATATATATTTTTATGGCATGAAGGAATGTGTTAGGTCTAAAAGCAAAAAGTCACCATAATGTTAAAGTAACCAAAATGTTATAGTCTGAGTTCCCAAAACATGAATTTAAAAATATACAAGAAAGATACAAAAAATGGAAGTAAAATGTAAACAGCAATTCCAATACTTAACAAGGGCTTCCTCACCAAGTCAGAAATGAGTGGTCAGAAATTAGGACACATAGGCCTAGATGTGTCCTGCTTGTGGCACTTAAGCTTGTCTTCCTGGCAGTGGGTGTGCAGACCCATGTCACTCTTGCTGTTCTCAGACCTGTATCTATTTTGCACACTGATATTTTTTGTATGCCAGTAGGTCATCTTCTGTTGTTTTAGGTGTTCCTTCCTCCAAACTTTGTCTCTTCTAATTGTTTCTATTAAAATGTTTTACCTTAATTCACCTCACCAAATATTTGCAAGTTCAACCTTGAACTCTACCTGGAAGAATCCAACATTGTAAGAAATCATGACCATCATTTTCGATCTTCATAAGTAAGAGTGATATTAATACCAGTTGTCCATAGTTAGCATAGGATGGCTATGAGGATGTTAGGCATATGTAAGAAAATGTTTCTGTTAATGTGTGGATTTTCATGGCATTGACTCCTAACCTGTTGGAGTTCTCCAGTTACCTGTTTACTCCACTTTTCAGAGAATGGGTGTAAGTCGAAGCTGATTATTGATGATCCTTCTACAATTCCATAGTCTGTGCAGTGGGAATCATTTTCTGCTCAAAGGAAATAGTTTGGGAAAGTCTGAATTGACGTGTGAATTTCAAAATATTCTGGAAATCTGAAACCATGTGAACCAAAAGCTGCTATGCAGCAAAGCCTAATAATCAGTGTTTTTAAAGATCTTTCAAATTATATATTCTAGTGGTAATTTACATTCCCTAAGCCATTGTTCCCACATTCTGCCAATGTCACAAATAAGTATAATTAATTCAAGAGCTGGAAGGAAATTTGAAGCTTCATTTTAATTGGTCTTCTTTATAGCAAGTACGTATGGAAATTTTCAGTGTTAGATTGTGATAATTTAGCCGGGCTCGGTGGCTGTAATCCCGCACCTTGGGAGGCTGAGGTGAGTGGATTGCCTGAGCCTGCGGGTTCGAGAACTGCCTGGGCAACTTGGTGAGACCTCATCTCTACAATAAATAAAAAATCAGACCAGCGTGGTAGCACGTGCCTGTAATTCCGGCTACTCTGAAGGCTGAGGCAGAAGGATTGCTGGAGTCCAGCAGGTCGAGGCTGCGGTGGCCGGGAGCGGCCACTGCACTCCAGTCTGGGTGACAGAGTGAGACTCCAACTCAAAACAAAACAAAAAAATTGTGATTATTTGTTAGTACTGTACAATGGAACTTCTGCATCAGACTCAAGTTTGTGGGTAGTAGGATTTTATTGAATTGATAAGGCTGCAGCTCTAGCCCAAATAGAGATTAGATGTGGAAATGGCAAGAAAATCGTAATACTGAGTGTGCAGTCAGCATGGATATATGCAGGATATAGAAGTGAAAGTATTTACAAATGCAACAATAAGGCTTCCTGGGAGAAAATGGAATTTCAGCATGGGTCTACATATACAAGGTAATTATAGAAATGTTTACATGATTTAAGAGATAATCACACTATTTTCTTAAGTAGATTTAAAAAATGTGTTGGGAAAATATGGACAGATTGGAAAGGTTAGAGAAAAACTAAAAACAGAGCAACAAGCTAAGAAGTAACCTCAGATGTCTAGTTTGAGGGCAATGGCACCATGGCCCAATAGTTCTCATTGACTGAAAATTGTATTTATTCTGGAAACTTAACTGAAAAATCTGGTATGAACTGGGACAAACATTTTGTTGTTCCTAGTTTGCATGGTCAATAATATCATCTTGAAAGTATTTATTTCTGGCTTCTAATTCCTCTGTTGCTAAAATAATCTCCTTAATGGTTTCTCATTCTAACCTATTTATCAAAATGATCTTCTGGAAAGCCAGATCACATGCTGTTACTTCTCAAATTATTTATTATCTTTGCTTCATCTTTATTGACTTTTGAATAAAATTCATAGCACTTGGCATGCCTTTTGAGATCATTGATTGCCCTTAAAAAAATTCTATCATCTCTTCCTCTTAAGAATTCTATGCTAAACTAGAATTCTACTCTAAACCAGTATCTTCCCTAATTATGTGATTTTTTTTGTGAGTTTCGCCTTTTTACTTTTTATTTAATTGGTATGTAATACTCTATCCTCCATCCCTAAAACATCTTGAGAGGTTTGGATCTAATATTAATTTTATGAAATCTTATTGACTCCCTTAACTCGAACACATTTTTATTCTTTTTGTTTCCTCAGGGGGATTATACATGGCTAAGAAAACTGAGTTTATATTTGGACAGAATTGCATTCGATTTTATTCTACTCACCAACTACGAGATTTGGCTGCATTTGTTCCCTGGTTCTATACTTCACAAGTATCTTATTATCTGTAAAGCATAGATAAGAAATCTATGTATCATACAGTTTGTGGACATTAAATGAGATAAAGTATGACATTTGGGCAATAGATAATTTTCATAAATGAGTTATCACTAACTATAGCATAGTAATTGTCTCACTTCATCGCAATCAGTTATTAATAACGTTACCTACTTCTTCATTATACAATTTTAAAGAGTGTTTTCTTTATTTTTCTGTCTCCTAATTTCTATCACAGCATTTACCACATACAAGGTACTCAACAATTAGTTTTTCACATCAATGTGTAAAGTTCATAGGGTTGCACTGAAGATAATGTGAATAAGCTTATTCGTAATGTTAGAAAGGGGTATATTTACAACTGGAAAAAAAAGTCTTCGGAAGCCTAGTTTTCTGTTATTGCTTCTTTAGCAGAGTGTACTAAACTGTGATAAACATAATCTGAGTCCCATGACTAAGAAAAAAGAGCTCTCTGAAAAATAACATAATAGACAAGCACCCTACATCTTGCTTTTAGTGATTTGTAGTTTCACAGTAAAGCTCAGGAATTCTTTTGGTAATTGCTTAACACAGAATTTCCTAAGAATTTCCTAAGATTACATGACCCTTACAGTTACGTTTGGGTGTATGGATAATGCCTAGCCCCATCTCTATAAATAGTTTTCAAAGGCATAGTCATTGAGAAATCTTATTTGTAAGATCAATCCTTCTTCAGATCCAATCCTTCATAGTTAAAGCAGCTTTATTTTTAGTATATATCACAGTAAATTTTTTTTCAATGAGAAATTCCTTATCTAGATCTGGATTTAGGTATTGCTAGCCTATATCATGGGGCATCCCAAAGGACGTTTCCAATTATGATTTGTTCCTCTGTATTTCTCACAGATTATATACATGTATATTTATGTATATACATATGCATATATAAATATTATAATATTTATATAAGATTTTATATATATAAAATATCAGTTTCAAGATAGTTTTGTAAAAATCTATAGTTTAAAATACATTCAAGTCAAAATAGAAGAGACAATTGTATGAGGATATCTAAAAATTTCTATGGATATTAGACACAAAAACTAAAGATTACAAGTGAAGCATTGACTGATATCATTGCCAGGATTCTGTACAAAACTTGTTTTTCTTTTCTTAAAGAAAATAAATAAATAAAAACAAAATAAACTTTCGCCTTACTTTTCATTTGTGACTCTTAGACATTTGTCTTATAGGAGAGTTACATGTCACAGAAGGCAATCGAGCAAAAATGATGACCTTGGAAGAAGCGTTTTAAATTCTCAGGATGTTCCTTTTCTTTTTGATACTTTTGAAGACAGCTAGAAACAAGTATCTATTTATCCTTTTTTCCCACAGGAAAACCGTGAAAACTTGTTTGAGACTCAAGTTCTTCCTGATACTACTGAAAAGACACGTTGCATGAGGGAGTAGTATACCTGGAACCAAAACAAGCTACATATAGAGGGATTGCTTATTCTTGGAGGTAGATTCCCAAAGATTTTCCTTACAGATGTCAAGTGATAGAATTCTCTTTGCCAACTTTTGTTTGTGCTGTGATGGACAAAATTTGAGGAGATAAATTTGGCAATTAAGGAAATGATTTCCATTAGAGAAAGTTTAATGGCTTTTGACGTTAAATGATTTGAACCCTCATAATGCTGCAGCCCTATACCTAGAGCAAGTTCAGGACCAGATGGCCCTACATACCTGATCTACATGACTGTGTGAGCAATGCATTCTCTGAGACTGTGAGCTTTAACTGCTATTGCTTGTTGAAAACACGATATTATTTTTTAAAATTAACTATGGTAATGTATGTTTATTTCTCTCTACCAAGTGGTCTCTTTCATATTTGATAATCTATAGCAATGCATTGATGAACGGCAGAGGCTTACTAAAATACTAGTAAAATAATTCCATTTATACATTTTTATTTGAATTGTTTAATGTCTCCAACACAATAATCCTGTTGTCCCACCTATGAAAAATATAATGTAAAATATTGGTAGAAATCAAACAATATGGGTGACCTCTTTAACCACTGACTGTTTTCTGTCCTCAGGTAAGTCCCTTCAGCTTAATCACTGGTATTCTCACCTATATTACAAAAATCAGTTGAAATGCAGTTTTTATAGCAACCATAGTCAATAAAATATGTTAGAGAGGTGTTTTTAAGCACTAAAATAGAGTCAATAAACGTAAAAGACAAATATTTCCAAGCTACGTGGAAGTGTAAGTATACAACATATGTACAATTTCCCACCATTATCCTAGCACTCCTATTTTACGTTTTTCTTTATAGTAATGTTATATATATTTTTTTCCCTCAAAAATCCATAATTAATTTTATGAATGACATGACAGCAAATGGTATAATTACTCATTAGAGTTTTGGTTAATCATTTAAAAAGCCATTAAGAGTTAGTCATTGTCATTTATTTGATTTGCTAACTAGAAAATTATTAGGGGTTTTTTTCCCCCCAGAGGCAAAATTGTGTGTGGGTGGAGTGTGTGTAGTAGTATCTATTTTCATCTTGTGAATAAGAATAATTTTTAAGGTTGTATCTTCAAGACAGAAAGATTTTCTATTCTTTCAAAGCTGAAGTGATTTAAAACTTAAAATCACCCCGGCAACTCTAGCATAGCACTAGCTATATACTGTATTATTAGAATTTCTGTAGAACTTAGTCACAGATTTATGCAATAAGAGGTAACAAAATACATTTATATGTTTAAATTTCCTTGTTACACATATGAAGAAACTGAGGGTCAGTGAAATAAACACTTTGCAAAGTTATTTATTTGCCATGATGGACTCCAGGTCACTCTCAAGAAATCACCTGACTTCTATTCTTTGGAGAACTGGTCTCAGTCTCTTATCTACAATGCTATTCTGAAAATTTCTGTTGGAGAACAATGCATACACTCCCTCACACACACATTTTAATATTCCTAACTTACCCAAATTACAGACTGAGCATTCCTAATCTGAAAATACAAAATTGGATGTGCTCCAAAATCTGAAAATGTTTGAGTGCCAATTTGATGTCACAAGTTGAAAATTCAACATCTGACCTCATGTAATGGATTGCAATCAAAATGCAGTTCAAACTTGATTTTATATACACTATTATTAATAATACTTCATATAATTACACTCATGCTATGTGTATAAAGTGTTTATAAAACATACATGAATTTTATATTCTGACTTGGGTCCCACCTCCAAAATAGCTCATTATACACACACACAAACACATCAATATTCCAAAATTTTGGGGAAAAAGAACCCTAAAGGTTGAAACCATTCTGGTCCCAAACCAGATAAGGAGGCTCAATCTATTTATTCATTTTTCCAAGTCAAACACCTGCCCCACTTTTCCACAGTGTTTTCTTTAATCATTACAGTTAGTGACAACCTCAACCTTTTTTTAACATTTATAACATTGTATGTTTCCTAATAGGAAACTTGTTCTGTTTGCACAAATGACTTTACTGTATTGATTCCATGTATTATTTCTGGTAATATTATTTTACACTGTTATCTAATCTATTGTTTTATAGAAATTAGAAGGTCTATGTCATCTATAAATCTAGATGGTAGTGTCTTTGAGGGAAAAAGCTAGGGTCCATGTAATATCGTGTTTCCAGGGTATGATATAGTATCATGCACATAGTAGGTATTTAATATCAAATCCTTGACTGATTGGTAGATGGTCACAAATAAATAAGTGTATATCCTGTCTCACTTGGTTTTACCAAATATCTGTCCAGTACCTATTTTGGTTTTCCATTTTGTGAATAGGGAGTGAAATGAATCATTTAAAGAGATTTTGTCAATATTTTTATTGGCAAAATTTCTGGTTAGAAACTGCAGGAACAATGGGTCTCATCGGGTCCTTAATCCTCAGCCTGTCAGGCAGCTTACTGTTGTTTTTTTCCTCCTTCTCATCTCTTTATTTTCTTACAGAATATATTTGCTTTCATAAATTCAAAAAAAAAAAGGAGCTATGGCAGTGATGTTATTCATCTTTGTGGTTTATTTTTCTTTATTACTATAAATTAATTTATTTTATAGATTCTTATACCATTTTCATGTAAATAAAAGTCTGAATAATGGTATTTGTTTACAATAAATCTAAAAGCAAAAAATATTTAATACCTGCTCACTTCAGGAAAAGTTTGACAAAATGCGTATTTATCAATGGGAAAAATTAGCAGGCTCTGCTTTACCAAACACATAGAGAAATATGCGGAGCAGGGTAGAAATATACAAAAACACACATGTCAATACTTATATTTACCCATCAGATAAACCACTCATTAACTGTGAAACATACAAGGACATTTAAACATTTTTTCTAATCACATTCTGTTGATGTACATCAATGTTAATTTGCAATGGAAAAATCATCTTCTGTCAAATGGACAGATGGGAACCTAGACCGAAGAGCACTACTGGGGAAAGGAAGGATGGATGTGGGCCGAAAGAAGACAAAATGAGCTGTACACCTGCAGACAGGTAATTGGAACATGGGCATAACAATTCATGACTGACCTGCAAAATGAGTACATGACACAGTTACAGTTTTGGAATGTACATCCAACCACAGGTAATACCTGTGTTGCACCAGACTCAGATACAGATTTTGTGTAGAATAGATAAGGAACCAGAAGACAGAATTAGAGACAAATAAATCAAAATTAAGAGAAGGAAAAGTAATTGGTCTCCTGATCACATTAAAAAAAAAAAAAAAAGGCAAACATCTCAGCATCCCAGTAAGTGGAACTGGTACATACAGAGGAGATCAAGGAAGCTGAAGTTTAATGTAAAGGGAGATGAATTAAGAGAAAGGGAAAAGTAATTGGTCTCCTGATCACATTAAAAAAAAAAAAAAAGACAAACTTCCCAGTAAGTGGAACTGGTACATAGAAGAAACCAAGGAAGCCGACGTTTACTATAAAGGGAGAAGTTTTTAGCAGGAAGAATCATATCAGCAAAGCAAGGAGATCACATTCTGAAAATGTTTTCAAAAATATGCATAGCAAATCCCTATCTCTTAAAAAATAAAAACAATATATTTTGCATTTTTTCTTAGTTTTATAAGTCTCTGCTATATTCATGCCATCAATATTAGCACAGGAAAATTGTTTATAATTTGGAATACTTTATAAGAACTAAAAGCTGTTTAATTTGTTTTATTCACTAAATATTATTCCACAATTTAAAAAGTACACATTACAGCAGAAGTATAATTTTTCTATTTCTTAAAAAAAAAATCAGGATTTTGACAGGCATTGAACTGTAGATAGATTAATTTGAGTAGTATGGGCATTATAACAAATTATGGAATGATGGTTGATGGATTGAGAAAAGGAGAAATGAAGTTGCTAATCAAAAGAAATAGAGTTTTAGTTGAAAAAGTTGAAAAAGGTCTAGAGATCTTCTACAACATTGAGTCTATAGTTAACAGCACCAAACTTTTTCTTAAGGGACTGGATCTCAATTTAAGTGTTCTCACCACTATTTTGTTTTATTTTATTTTATTTTATTTTATTTATTTTTTGAGTTGGAGTCTTACTCTGTCACCCAGACTGGAGTGCAGTGGCCGCTCCCGACCACCGCAGCCTCGACCTGCTGGGCTCCGGCGATCCTTCCGCCTCAGCCTTCCAAGTAGCCAGAATTACAGGCATGCGCTACCACGCCCAGCTGATTTTTTTATTTATTGTAGAGATGTGGTCTCGCTGCCCAGGCGGGTCTCGAACCCGCGGGCTCAGGCAATCCACTCACCTCAGCCTCCCAAAGGCGCGGGATTACAGGCTGAGCCACAGAGCCCGGCTTCTCACCACTATTTTAAATAAAAGAAATACTCATCAAAGGCACTGCAAATTATTCCATTTTCACTTCATTAAAACAATAACCTGTTGTGTAATTGTCTTTATGTACAGTTGACTATGCAAATTTTGTTAATTTCTATAAAAACTTTAAGAAATCTATTTTGTAACATTTTAAAGATTGTTTACTACATATGAACTCATAAAATCTGACAAAATTTGTATAGAAAGCCATTATAGATTAAATTTTTTAAAGTTATATTTTAACTCGTGTTTTTTTTGTTGTTTTTTTTGTTTTTTGGCTTCATATTAGTCAGAATAAAAACATTTCCGTCAAAGCTCTCTTGAGTTTTTTTATTTTTCAGTTCATTGGTTTTTCAGCTTTTGTTTACATAGAAAAGGTAAAAGCCTTTCCTGTTTTGAGAGAAGATATTATTTTAAATGAAATTTTAAAAAATTCGAATAAAAATCGATGCTTAAAAATGCACAAAAAAGTTTTATGAAATAAAGCCCATGAGATACCAGGTGAAGGTTCTAGATGTCTCTCCCAGTAGAATCACACAATTTTGTTTAAATATTTGCACAGGCAAAGTGCAACCAATCAGGGAGCTTAGTGGATCATGTTGTTCAGGATTTTTACTGGATGATTAGTCACCCAAACAAAATAAGCATTAATTATAAACCTCACTGTTAGCATAAAGTAGTTGACTAAAATTGTAGCTCATGGCTCACACCTATAATTCCAGCATTTTGGGAGGCTGAGGTGAGAGGATTACCTGAGCTCACAGGTTCAAGAATAGCCTGGGCAACTTGGCAAGACCTCATCTCTACAATAAATCAAAAAATTAGTCGGGTGTGGTGGCACATACCTGTAGTTCCAGCTACCTGGAAGGCTGAGGGGAAGGATCACTTGAGCCCAGCAGGTGAAAGCTGCAGTGATCATGTGCGTGCCACTTCACTTCAGCCTGGGTGACAGAGTGAGACTCCAACTCAAAAAAAGAAAAATTTAAGTCATCTAGTTTATAACATTTTTTAACAGTAATCTGAGCTAAGACAATGCTCAAAACTCAATAGTAAAAAAATAAGTCAATCTAATTATGGAGCAAAGACACTAAGAGACATTTCACTGAAGTTAATATACAAATGGCAAATAAGTCTATGATGATATTTTCAAAATAATTGATCATTAGTGCAATGTAAATTGAAACCACAGTGAAATACCACCACACATATCAAATTGGATAGACTTTTTCTTTTCTTAAATGATAACACCAAATGATGATAGGAATGCAGAGAAACTGGATTACCCACATATTTCTGGTAAAATGGGAAATGGTACAGAGCCTATGGAAAATAGTTTATTGTTATCTTTGTAAAAAGAAACAAAAAGCTAGAAAAGAAACCACCATACAACCCAGTAATTACATGACTGAGCATTTATTTCATAGAAATAAAAACATGTTAACATGAAAACCTACACAATAAATGTTTATATACACTCATTTGTAATAGCCAGAAGCTGAAGACAACTCTGATGCACTTCTATGGGTGAACAGTCAAGCAAAATATAGTATATCTATCCATGGCATACTACCTATTGATAAAACAGAACTATTAATACAATGTAGATAAGAATATAAAGAATTGATTGAGTGAATTATGAGTTGAGTGAAAAATGTCTATCCTAAAATATAACCTATTGTATGATTCCATTTGTATGGTCCTCTAGAAACTGAAGAATTAGAGAAATAAAAAAGACTAGTGTTGGACAAGTGTTAAGGATATGTCTATGAAAGGACAAAATAAGGAATTCTTGTGGTGATGAAAATGCTCTTTATTGTGACTGTATTGACTTCAATAGCCTGGTTGTGATGCTGTACTATATTTTTGCAATATGTTATTATTGGGAGAAACTGAGTAAATTACACACAGGATTTTTCTCTATTTCTTACATCTTCATGTGAGTCTACAATTATCTCATAATTATAAGTTTAATTTGAAAATAGAGTTCTGCCGGGCATGGTGGCTCATGCCTATAATCCCAGCACTTTGGGAGGCCGAGAAGAGAGGATTGCATGAGCCCATGGGATCCAGACCAGCCTGGGCAACTTGGCGAGACCTCACATCTACCGTAAATCAAAAAAAGTAGCCATGCATGGTGGCGCATGCCTGTAGTCCCAGCTACTTGGAAGTCTGAGGTGGAAGGATTGCCTGAGCCCAACAGGTCGAGGCTGTGGTGGCTGTGAGCATGCCACTACACTCCAGCCTGGGTGACAGAGTGAGACTCTTAAAAAGTATAAGTAAGCCGGACTCGGTGGCTCAGCCTGTAATCCCGCGCCTTTGGGAGGCTGAGGTGAGTGGATTGCCTGAGCCCGCGGGTTCGAGACCCGTCTGGGCAGCGAGACCTCTTCTCTACAATAAATCAAAAAATCAGCCGGGCATTGTAGCGCATACCTGTAATTCCCGCTACTCGGAAGGCTGAGGCGGAAGGATCGCTGGAGCCCAGCAGGGGAGGCTGCGGTGGCCGGAAGCGGCCACTGAACTCCAGTCTGGGCAACTGAGTGAGACTCCAACTCAAAAAAATAAATAAATAAATAAGGAAACAAATACATAAAAATTTTAAAAAGAGTTCTTATAAGATAGCAAAGGACATAAGGACATAAAAGGGACATGTCATACTTATCTACACAAATCATGAAAAATAAAACTAATCGATTTTTAAAATTATTTGGTGAAGAATATTTCACAATAGTAACAACTCACAGCAGAGAAGCTATATGCAATTTCTTCATGGATGTCTAATGGAAGAGATAAGTCAATATCACTTCGAGGTCAAGCATTTCCAAATTAACCTATAAATCAGAGTAATCACATCAATTGGGATTCAAACAACTTGACAATGTGATATAAAAGTTTCTGTGAAGGATCACTTTGCCAATATGAGGACGGGGAGTGTATGATGACATATCCATATTTAAAATATTTATGACAATGAAGGCAATGTAGCGTTGGTAAAGCAAAGAACGAAGAATTCCTTGAAATAGACTAGGAGCAGAGAAATTATGGATATTTGGCATATTAAAGTGATGGCATAAAGGAAAATGGGAAAAGGTTGGATTAGCAGTTTAATTGTCTTGAGTTATTTAGCTATTATATAGGAAACAAATAATAAATCAGGTAATAAGTCTTAAAATGTAAACATATACACATATACCCAATTTCAGTGAAAATAACACCTACATGTTAAGAAGAAAAAAGCATCCAACCTTTTCTTTTTCACTTTGAGTAATGAAAGTGTTTTTAGATAAGAAAAAAGAAAGAAATAGCAATATTTGCTTAAATCAAATTTATTGAGGAATTCTGAATAGGGCTAAAATCTCATCCTGGATGTTAAGCCTTTGTCAGATATGCAGTTGGCAAATTTTTCCCATTCTGTGGGCTGTCTCCCCACTCTCTTAATGGTTTCCTTTGCTTTGCAGAAACTTTTTGGTTTGATGAGGTCCCTCTTGCACTCTATTATTTCCTGTGGCATGAGCTTTTGGAGTTTTGATCAGGAATTGGTTGCCTATTCCAATTTCCATACGAGTATCTCCTTCATTTTCTAAGATTCTTAAAGTTTGGGATTTTACATTTAGGTCTTTGATCTTTTTGGAGTCGATTTTTGCATATGGCGACAGGTAGGGATCCTGTTTCAGTCTTCTGTGCGTGGTCAGCCTGTTTTCCCAGCACCACTTACTGAATAGGTTCTCCTCTCCCCAGTGGTTGTTGGTGGAGCTTTGTGGAAGATGAGCTGGTTGAGAAATTGAGGTTTTGTTTCTGAAATCTCTATCCTGTCCGTTGGTCTATGTGCCTGTCCTCATACCAATACCAGGTTGCTTTGATTATTGTAGCCTTATAACAAAGCTTAAAGTTTGGACGTAGTAATACCTCCCGCTTTGTTTCTTTTACTTAGGATCCTTTTGGCTATTTGTGATCAGTTATGTTTCTATATGAATTTCTGTATTGTTTCCAGTTCTGAGAAAAATGATGTTGGTAATTTAATGGGTATAGCGTTGAGTCTGCAGGTTGCCTTTGGTAGGATGGACATCTTAACAATGTTGATTCTTTCAATGCATGAGCATGGATTATTTTTCCATCATCTTTGACTTCCTTGAGAAGTGTTTGTAGTTTTTGTTGTAGAGGTCTTTTGCTTCTCTGGTGAGGAAGATGGCAAGTTATTTCTTTCTCTTTTTTTTTTATGGCTATTGTGAATGGCATTGTCCTTTTTATTTGGTTCTCTGCCTGTTTGTTGTTGGTGTATTAGATTGTGACTGTCCAGCAATCCACCTTCTAAGAATATGCCTGGATGAACTTAAATCACTCTACAAAAAAGATACCTGCGCATGCATGTTTATTGCAGCACTATTTACAGTAGCAAAAACATGAAACCAACTGTCCTGCCCATCGAAACTGGGCTGGATAAAAATGTGGTGCACAGATACCTGAAGGAATATTATGCAGCCATAAAGAAGAACCATAATATGGACTTCACAGCAACTTGGATGGATTTAAAGCCTATAATACTCAGTGATTTATCACAGGAACAAAGAACTGAATACCATATGTTGTCATTCATAAGTGGACCCTGAACACTTACCATATTACTTTTAAAAAGGGATTGGCTTTAGTAGGAAACTGTCAGGGAAGGCGGTGGGGAAGCACATAACATGAATAAGGGTACCTGATCTTAAACCAGGCAAAGTGGGGACCAAAGGGAGGCCCAAACTTTACTTGTACGATGACCACTTGTATACTTAATCCTGAATTGTACCCCACATCTTTAAAATAAAATAAATTTTAAAACAAAATCTTACCCAAGTTTTACACCACCTTTTTAAAAATTTTGAATAAAGAGTTACTATTTGTATATAAGGCAATCGTCATAGCTACACTGTTGATTATGCACAAAAGTTAAACAAACTTGTGAAAGTCTTTTATATATATTATATATATATATTTTTCACCTTTAATTTTTTTTTAAATTGTGGGGTACAATTCAGAGTTAGGTATACAGATATTCATTGTGCAGGTACCCTTGTTGATGAGGTGTGACCCCTCTTTCCCCAGGCAGTTTCCCACGACTGCCAATCCCTTCTCCCTGGCCCCCCACATCCCTGCAGTTTCCCGCTGTTGCCAATCCTTTTCTCATAGTATTACAATCATCATTCAAGGTCCACTTATGAGTGGGAACATGCGATACTCAGTTCTTTGTTTCTGTGAAAGATCACTCTGTACTATAGACTCTAAGTCCATCCAGGTTGAAATTTTATAGTATATTCAGTCTCATTTTAGAGATGTTCAGAAAGCAGATTTTTGAAATTAGGGTCAAAATAAGGAGTTGATAAAAATAGGTTAAAAAAAAGAAGGGGGAAAATCTTGGGAAGCATTGAATTAAAAGCAGCCAACCTATTTGATTTTCCCAGTAATAGAATGAAAGATATATATCATTAATTGTAATTTTTAAATTATTCTTCAATACAACTTTGGGAAAATTCCTTAAACATCATGTCTTGTTTTCCTTTATTTTTTTAAGAGTTTAACTTTGTAGCAAAAATGCTGAAATGAGAGTCAGGATGGCCACCTTCTAATTGTGGCCATGTTACTAACATTTTCCTGGAATAATGGGGAAATCATTTGTGCTTTGGAACTTTATTTTTTTCATCTATAAGGTTAAAAGTTTGAGATATATCACTAGTTCTCAAAGTGCCAGCATTCTTGTTTTGCTTCAAATTTATTGTTAAATTTTTTTTTAATTATGCAATCAAAATAATAAAAATTTAGTTACCTAAATTTTTAAACAATCAATATAATATTAAATATATGCATGTATTTTTACACAATCAAAATAATATTAGCAACAGCGTAAAGAAGAGACGAAAAGAAACACTTTTAATGATGACAATAATACATATTTGCGAAGGCTTGACTGCATTGGAAGACTCCCCTTGGAAAGGTACTGACAGGATTTCCACATTGAGATACCACCTAACCTCAGTCAGAATGGCCATCATTAATAAAACAAATAACAACAGATGCTGGAGAGGATGAGGAGAAAGGATACGCTTCTGTACTGCTGGTGGGAATGCAGACTAGTTCAACATCTATGGTAATCAGTATGGCGATTCCTTAAAGAACTAGAAATTGGCCTTCCATGTGACCCAGCAATCCCTCTACTGGGAATATACCTGGAGAATTCAAATCACTCTACAAAAAAGATAACCTGCACAGACATGTTTACTGTAGCACTATTGACAATAGCAAAAACATGGAACCAACCATGCTGCTCATCAAAACTAGACTGGATAAAAAAAAAAAATGTGGTACATTTACATGATGTAATATTATGCAGCCATAAAAAGGACAAACAAATGAACTTCGCAGCAACTTGGAAGGATTTAGAGTCTATAATACTCAGTAATCTATCACAGAAACAAACAACAAAGTACTAAATGTTCTCACTCATAAGTGGAACTTGAACATTTACCATAGTACTATGAGAAAGTGATTAGTAGTAGCAGGATACTGCAGGGGTGGCTGTGGGAACACAACATCAAATAAGGGTACCTGATCTCAAACCAGGCAAAGTGGGGAAAAAAGGGAGGCCCAAACTTTACCTTTACAATGTCCACTTGTATACCTCATCCTGAATTGTACCCCACATCTTTAAAGTAAAATATTAACAAAATAAGATTTCCAAGATACTTTCAAGTCTAAAATCCTATGATAAACATCTATTCAAAACACAGGTATGTTTGATATCACTACAATTACATTTTACACACATACCTTCTAGCTGAATTTCACTGACAGAGAACAATAAATTTTAAAAATCGAGTTGCATGTCTTCTATTTCCCAACTAATTTCAATTTTCTTCTACGTATTTGTCGGTGTGCACTCAGAGAACCCAAACTAAAAAGGGAAAATATCAGTAATATGATAAATCTGCTGAATATATCTTACTCCATGAAATGAAAATTTTGTATAACCTCTCAACTGACAAGATTCTTCGAAGTTCATCACCTGAGAAAGCTTCTCTACCTTAGACTGCATATATTTGGTGAGCTCGCCAATTCATCAGCTTTCAAGAGCCAATAAGACCGTCTGAATACCTAATCCTGAATCGTACCCCACATCTTTAAAATAAATAAATAAATAAATTTAAAAAGAGAAAGAAACAACAAACCAAGCTGAACTCCAGGAATCAGATCCTTTTTGCAAACACTTCACATTTCCATGTGACTTTTGAAACCCTCAGTCCTTCTGGACATGTGGTCAGGTAGAATGCTAAATCCACACAGCTAAGCTTGCTTGAGGAATTGAAAATGACAGCCTATACCTGAATGCTCCTTCTTCACTCGAGTGCTATTTTTTTTTCTTTCCGCATCCAGCACAAAGATTTGTGTGATAAACGACTCTGTGATGTACATCCGCGCCTGAGCATTAAATCATGCCTTTTACCACAGGACTTATCGTACATAGAACATATAACGTACCCAGAAGGTCCTTTCCACGAGCAATACTGCTTGCTAGTGCTGAACAAAATTTAAATCTCCCTAGACTCTCCATGAAATTGCTTGTTCACCTGATGGCTTTATTCGACTAATGATTTTGCAATATCACATTCAGTTGAATAATTACACAAGGAGAGATCCTGAATGCCCATCTTTTCTAGATTAGAATAATTTATAAACGCAGTTTTTCTATTCCATTAAGCAGTACCACCTTTTAATGAGACATAAGCACAACAGGGCAACACAATGTTATGGAACAAACAAGAGCAAGACGATACAGTTTGGGCAGGCAGAAATGCCAGTGAAATATCTGCTAAGAAAAGCGGTTTTTATTCATGGTCAGATAACAATATGCTTAAAAGAGATACTAGGATAGCACAAGTGCACACACATGCACACACACACAGATTTATATATTCATATACTTAATAAATAAATGAAAGTGTAAAAAATTAACTTGTTTCTCTTTATGTATGTGCAATAGTAGCAGGAACAAGTACAAATGTTTTAGATCAGGGCTTGTTTTCCTCCTGAAATAGACTGAGTCTTGTTCTCAGTGCATGGATAGCATGCGTGCTTACGTCCTGCTTGAGAATTTAAGGGGAAAGTTATTTTGTCTGCCTTTATTTTCCCACTATGACCATGCTCCCAGTATGTTCTCCTGTTTATGTCATGCTGTACCTCTTTAAACTCAGTTTAAATCTGACATTCCGGTGCTATTCATGAAGGCCCCCTTGGGATGCCAGATGGCAGAGCTATTCATTTCTCCTGTGGGTGCCTGGCCATGGGCCATAGGTTATACATTTCTGGTCTTTAGTTCAACTGTGAAATGAGAATTGGTTATATAGCCTGTTACTTTTGAAAAGGCAGCCCCTGATTTTAAAATGGTCTTAACATAAGTGTACCAGTGTAGTCAATTAGAAAATAGTAGAGATATTTTATGTTGTGAAGCCAAAAGTTTGTTTTTAAAGATGTTCTGGTCCCAAAAAGTCTAGGCAATTTTTAACAAAAATTTTTTTAAAGTTTTGTATATGTATGGGAAGTATAAATAGGAAGTTATTTCAGAACCATATCAATCATACATTCAAATCAAATAATCAGCTACGTACGGTGCCTTTATATATCCAGAGCTTCATATCATGAGGTTCTAAGAGATGAACCTTGATTCTATGAGGATACCATTTAATGGCATGTAGAGATATAACACATTTAAAAACGAGCGGTTTATAGCCTATGTTTTGTGTGTGCATTGGGTGCCATTGCAGGAGACATGACTGGGGGTATGCTTATGACTAGGTTTTTTTCAATTCCATTTCACCCTGAAAAAATGTGTTTCTACTAAGTGGTCCTGAGTAAAGCCTATCAATTATTATTGATATAGTCTAGTCACTCTGGTGGTACCTGTATTTCTTGGAGGAAGAAGGATTGGCTATGCATATATAACCTCAAAATAGTTGAATATCTCAGGGCCTACACAAGTCTTTGTTATGAGAAATTCCTAAGAGTATCCAACAGGAAGAATTAGCAATTTCACCTAGAAACAGTGATTGGGGTTGTGAACATTTTCCCAGTTTCTTTGTCTTTCTGTTTTTTGTTTTTGCTTTTTCCCCATTTCCCCATTTCCTAGTGTCAGGATACTGAGCACAGCTTAAAGAAGTGGACCAGAGACAGCATTCCATAGTCACATAATGTTCAGTGATTTTAAAACAGGGCAGTGCTGTTCTGTGATCAGTGACTGAGGAGAGTAAAGCCAGTGGAAAGAGTTGGCCTGGGGAGGGAGACAGAGAGAGGTAGGTGTTCAGTAGGTGCTTACTAAGGAATGAGGGTGCTCTTAGGTGAGAAATAAAACAGTAATGCCATCTTGTTTGTTTGTTTACCCCCCCACCCACCCATTGTAGGCTGATGTAGCCTGGGAGCCTCCAGTTTTATTTAATTATCAGAGATGCACTATTGCTCTGTGGCATTATAAAATTTTTTAAGCCTAGAAAAAAATTTTTTTTTAAAGTAATGATGATTATCTATTTGCTTCTAATAATGATAAGAACATTTTTTTTTTTTTTTTTTTTTTTTTTTTTTTTTTTGAGTTGGAGTCTCACTCGGTCGCCCAAACTGGAGTGCGGTGGCCGCTTCCGGCCACGGCGCCTCAACCTGCTGGGCTGCGGCGATCCTTCCGCCTCAGCCTTCCGAGGAGCCGGAATTACAGGCGTGCGCTACCACGCCCAGCTGATTTTTTGATTTATTGTAGAGATGAGGTCTCGCTGCCCAGGCGGGTCTCGAACCCGCGGGCTCAGGCAATCCACTCACCTCAGCCTCCCAAAGGCGCGGGATTACAGGCTGAGCCACCGAGCCCGGCTAAGAACATTTTTAAGACAAAAAAAATTTATAAAACAGTGTTGACAGCATTGTTATTTTCTTGGGTAAACATCACTTCTCCCTGGTCATAAACTAAAATGCAAATCCCGATCCCAATCCAAAATCCCAAAACAAAAAAACTAGATAAATCCCTAAAATTTTGGGCTGAGGTTGATCTACATTCCACCCTCGGTGGCATCATTTGTAAATATGTCATTTGGAACATATTACTTAATCTCCTTATGTTTCATCTGTATGGCAGGGAGAACTGTTGTAAGACAAATTTTAAAGAAAGAAACTTAGCTCTGTGATAATTATTCAATAAACGCAATATAAGTCATAGCAATTGCTTTTTGCACTGAAAAAGAAAACCAAGTGTTCACTGAAGCAGTCTAGATGGGATAATTTTGGAAAGGCATCTTCACAAACACTTTGAAATTCTACCACAGAGACAGATGTCAACTTTGCATAAGAGATACCTAGCTTTTCTTTACAATTAGCAGAACATAGAAATATTAATTGTTTAATGATTCTTCACACTGTGGCCTTTGTCATCCATGTATGTATATTTTAGGGTACTTTTTAGGGTTTTTTTTTAATCACTGAGATAGGATTTTTTTTTTTATATTTAGAGTTTATGCATTTAGAGTAATGAATTTCTATAAGATTCATTTCCAAACATGAAATCGTGAAATGCTAAAGTATGTCTCACTCATTTCAGAAAATGAACCACCCTTGCGTTGAAATTGCATAGTCACATCAGAAATGTCACAAAGGGGACCATTTTCCTGCAATGCATCACTTTTCTGTTTAAATTGAAAGTGATAAAGGGGGCAAGGCAAAAATAATAAGTGATATGTCTCATTCTTACTTTATTTTGACTCTAAAAAACATTCCCCACAGCCATCTGTTATCTACATATCAGGTGCAAGTGAGTGACATTTTTCTTCTTTATTTGAGAAGAAATTTATGGAAGAACTGAGCAAAGTTAATTTAAAAACATATGGTGAAATTAATAAAACACCAACTTAAAACACTGAGTCCTGATTATCTTTTGCATTCATAGGCCTGGATTCGGTCTTTAGCTTTATTGTGTAAGCTTTAGAACCAACTTTACTGCTCAAAGTAAGGTAGAAATTTAGACCATGGCTATGCAGCCGTGGCGATACAGAAATTTTACCAAATTTTTGAGTAATTCTAAAACAGTAAGCATGTTCTCTCTGGAGACTCAAATTATTGAGATTGATATTCAGGTATCTCTTCTTTCAGTGATGTTTTTGCTTCACGTGTCTGTTTCTTGTTTGTATATGTTTATAATCTTAATAAATCTAAACATTGACACCAAAGCATAAATCTATTGGGCAAGGAGTGTGCAGTTAGAGATAAAGAAGGACTACCTTCTATTTAAGTTAGATTCAAGATTAGGAGAGTTGATTCTTTCTCAGGACTACTAGAATATGAACATAGAGTATTTAATTGTATTTTCTTATCAGAGAAAAGGGATTGGTGAGACTCAACTGAATATAATTTCTTTCAGTTACGCACCCTCCAATTCTTTTTCAACCGCAGATTGAACAGCAATCAGGGTTAACTTTTATGTAAGTGGAGTAGTTGGCCATTTTGTAGATATTATTTTAGAATCTCTAAGAAAAACTTATATACAGAGAATTACTCAGTGATGCCAGAAATTTCTATAATAGGGACCATTCTTTTGTACCAGAACTTGAGTGAATGTTTTCAATGTATGGAAATAGGAAATTAATGACTCATCCTAGGTGAAATATTATATATAAATATAACGTAACACAACTAATGTTGTTATGATTACATTCCCATGAATAGGGAAATGCCTTAAATTAGATCATATCTAGTATGACATTTTGTAGATGAAATGGAAAGAAAGCATAGGAGCTTATTTTTTATTTTCTTTAAATTTTTATTTTAAGCCAGACTTGGTGGCTCAGCCTGTAATCCCAGCGCTTTGGGAGGCTGAGGTGAGTGAATTGCCTGAGCCCGCAGGTACGAGACCCACCTGGGCAACTTGGCGAGACCTCATCTCTACAATAAAAAAAAAAAAATCAAAAAATTAGCCGGGCATGGTGGTGCGCGCCTGTAGCTCCAGCTACTTGGAAGGCTGAAGCGGAATGATGGCCGGAGCCCAGCAGGTCGAGACTGCGGTGGCCGGGAGCAGCCATGGCACTCCAGTCTGGGTGACAGAGTGAGACTCCAACTCAAATAAAAAAAAAATTATATATATATATATATATATATATATAATTTTTTTTAAATTGTGGGGTACAATTCAGGGTTAAGTATACAAATATTCATTGTGCAGGTACCTTTGTTGATGAGGTATGTCCCCCGTTCTCCAGGCAGATATCGACTACTGTCAATCCCATCTCTCCACACCCCACTCCCCCGCAGTTTCCCGCCACTGTCAATCCTTTTCTTACAGTATTATGGTAGTTGTTCAAGGTCCACTTATGAGTGAGAATATGTGGTACTCAGTTCTTTATTTCTGTGAAAGATCACTCAGTATTATAGACTCTAATTCCATCCAGGTTGCTGCAAAGTTCATAATTTTGTTCTTCTTTATGGCTGCGTAATATTCTATTGTGTATATGAACCACATTTTAAAAATTCAGGGCATAGGAGCTTATTAGAACTCTGAAAAGGGGATGGGGTGGATAGGCGTATACAGGAGAAAACAGGCACAGAACAGGAGCATCTATGAGGCACTCGTAGATTTTGTTCATTCTGATCCTGGATAAAATCTTCATAAAGAAGTAGCAGCAAACCAAACTGGATTTGGACTATTTTCTCTATGAAAATCTTATATATTAATTCAACTTAGACCTTTATATCATGTTATCATTCATTGTGTGATATGGGAGTCTATCAAAGACTTTATTGTGTATTATATCACACCTCTACTACATTTCTCAGCCCTACCAGATAGTGTTTCTACCATGATAGACATTTACCCAAGTGGAGATTTTATACAAATGCAATTGTTTCATTGGACAATAAAGTGGTCCTAATAATACTATTAAGCCATTACCAGGAGAAGCTAAATGCCGCACCAAGAACAAGAGGCCACGTAGTGTTGGGAGGGGATCAGAAGCAAATAAAGGAAGAAGAGAGTTTCCAAAAAGGGGCCACTCTTCAAAATTTGGTTTATCCATGACTTATCTCACAATACCATTCAACATACCTGAAGCTGAATTTTGCCACTGAACTATATAACCTTCTAAAAAAACAGCATGTACCCACATTCCACAATCCGAAAGTTGAATGTCTACGTTCTCTCATTTTTATCATTTCTTTCTATGATAGAAATACTTCTAATTAGGATCTTGAAAAAATTAATCTTATAGATTCTAGCCCAAGGCATTCAATTAATATTCATCCGAGTGTAATTTCCTTTTATACATTCTTTTTCTTTATTTCATTTTAAAGATGTGAAGTACAATTTAGGATCAGGTACATAAGCAGTCTACGTGCAGGTGAAGTTTGGGCCTCTCACTTGTCCTCCCTTCCCGTGGTTTAGGGTACCCTTAGTGATGTTACATGTCACCTCCACTCCCCCCCACCACAATCCCCTGCAGTGTCTCGCTACTGCCAATCCCTCTTTTGTAGTATTGTGGTCAATGTTCAGGACCCACTTATGAGTGAGAATATTCCGGTGCTCAGTTATTTGCTTCCACGATAGATCACTGAATATAATGGATTTTAAATCCATCAAATTTGCTGTGAAGTCCACGATTCTGTCCTTCTTTATGACTGCATATACTCCATCATGTGTATGTAACACATTTTATTTATCCTTTCATATTTTAAATTTATTTATCAGGCAAATTTTGTTTCTCGTTCATATGATTTTTTTACCAAGGACAAAAGAGTGAAACACTGAGCAGTGAAATGTACTCAGATGGTCCTAGTTTGGTGATATATGCATGGTGGTTTTAGCATCAGAAAGAACATGCTTCACTTCCTATTCTATCACTTTCTGTTACCTTGGTGAAGAATTTGTTTCCTCTAAATTTCTAGGTCATCATCTTGAAGAGAGATAGATGATTTCTGCTGATATCTCATTGCACAGAGATAGTCAAAGGATGAAAGTTTATAATGATTCTAAACACTTAACATGCTGTCTGACATTAAGTTCTTTTCTGTTGTTCACATCAGAAATTGGAAAATCAGAGTTACGGAGCTAGCTTTGCAAAACGCACTGAATTCCAGCAGCTCATTTAATGCTTTGGGGTTTAATTTTCCTTATTTTCTCTGTTACTCAAAACTGACAGTGCAGTAGTGTGAGTTCTCTCCTAATACAGCACAGTATGAGGGTTGAATCAATGAGACAGTGGATGTATATGATGTTTGACAAGCACAGTGTTCTACCCATATGGAAAGTGATTGATGCGATTTTATTTTTCATTGAGCTTTGGTTTAAATTTAATCATAAAAACTACTGACTTCATAGAAATAATTTCATTCTTACCTTAGATACCTAAATAATGATTTTTAGGAGATGAATACTGAAATACTTTAGTTTGAAATACCACATCAACAACTTATTTAATAGCACTTTAGGAAAAATAGCCTGCCAGTTGGTCTACTTCACTATCTAGCCAGTCATTATCTATCAAGAAACAAAGTCAATTTGATAAAATATTAGTGACAAAAGAAAGGAAAATATGACTGTTTAGAACTGTGAATATTTATTGTAATACTTTCAAATTCTCCATAGGTTTAATTTTTTTTTCAAAGTACATTTACTAAATCAGTGTATTCATGGCCATTTAGAATTCATGTTGCTGTCTTTAACAAATATCTAAGTGTGGGATTTTTTTAGGAGATGTAGAGAAGAGGATAATTGTACTGAGTTGTAGCTGATTTTTTTTTTAAGAAATGTTATTTTATCATCTACTGGTGAGGACCTATATCTGACTTTTCCTGCTTCAGATTTCTGAATCATCTTTAGTGGTAATAAAGCATAAGGAAATTAGGCTTGGGAAGTAGATATATAAAAATCCCAGATCAAAAAATAAACAAAAACACCAAAAATACAATGAGTGTTCACTCCCTCTCATTCATACACACATATACAAAAACATGCACATGGTATGAAAGACAAAAACTACCTTCTGACTTGGGTTGTGAAGCACTTCTTTCTATAGAATTTTCTTTCCTATTATAGAAAACTAAGAATAGAAGGATTTGGAAAATAATTCTAACTCAAGATTCCTTTTCCCACCTCATTCTTTATTTTTTAATCTAACTTTTTTATTATAAGAATAAGACTGGGAAGGGAATATTTCAAACTGAGAGAGCAACAAAGTATTCTCTAAAAATTATTAAATATTTTACATTTTGTTTTTTGTTTTTTGAATTGCCACAGATATTGGATTAATGAGAGGCTTAAACACCTTTTAACTCAAATTAAGTCATTAAGGTGCACTTAATTTTTATTATGACTTGCTATTTGTATTTCCACTTCATTTGTTAAAATGTAACTTACAAGCCGGGCTCGGTGGCTCAGCCTGTAATCCCGCGCCTTTGGGAGGCTGAGGTGAGTGGTTTGCCTGAGCCCGCGGGTTCGAGACCCGCCTGGGCAACTTGGCGAGACCTCATCTCTACAATAAAATAAAAAATGAGCCGGGCATGGTAGCACGCACCTGTAGTTCCAGCTACTTGGAAGGCTGAAGCGGAGGGATCGCTGGAGCCCAGCAGGTTGAGGCTGCGGTGGCTGGGAGCGGCCACTGCACTCCAGTCTGGGCGACAGAGTGAGACTCCAATTCAAATATATATAACTTACATCAGTAATAGAACTTCATTCTATACCAATTAAGTTATTGGTATAGAAACAACTTAAATATGTGACTAAAATAATTAGTATGAAATAATCAGATGCAAGTAAGGTTAGTATGATTTTGGAAGTAAAACAACAGTGAAATCCTTTCATATTCTAGAATGAAAGTAATGACTGGGCTATTTTTGAAATATATTGACCATGAGAACCACCTTATTCTATTCAGAATACACTTGTATTCAAACCTCCTCAGTTTTTTCCTACATGACATATTACTTATCTGAAAGTTACTAATTCAACTTAAAATCTCACTGAGAGAGAAATCTTAGCTAAGTGCTACATTATACTTCAATCCAGTCTCTCTGTCATTGAGATACAATAGGGAGTCGCCCACAAATAAAAAATGGAATTCATTTATAAAAAATTGTGTATGTATTCTTACGTGTTCAAACTTTAGTCACTTTCAAAGTACTCTCCATTTGACACAATACACCCTTTGAGATGCTTTTTCTGCTGTTCAAAACTCATCAAAAGTTTTGATGCCTTTCAGTGTTTCTGCTGGGTATTTGTTTCACTTCTTCCACATGAGCAAAACATTTACCTTTGGAGACTTTCTTTTTTTTTTTCATCTGGAGAAATAACAAGAAAACGTTGCTTGGGGTGAGATCGGATAATAGGGAGGGTAAGCATGGGGACATGCCGTTTTTGTTCAAGAACTGCTGAACACTCAGCATGGTGTGGGCAGGTTGTTTATCGAAATCACCCATCATGAAATGGGCAAATGTGTCAAAGCCTTTCTAAAGAAAAAAAATTCACTAAAACCAAACATAGCCTCTCACAAGAATGCTAGCTGGTACACGAATGCTGATGGGTTCCCAGAACACTTACCTAGTAGGGGAAGACTGTATCCCAAAGGACTTGTCCTCCAAAAAATAATTCTTTTATTTTTTTTTTGCCACCCCCTTGTATACATAGAGGAATAGCCACAAACACAAATATACATGAACACTATTTACATCTTGTAATATAAAATTTTTAAGCATACATTAACTTCTGTGCACTGTATTCTTTTGGAAAACATATTGGAGCCAGTCTCAAAAGGGAGAACTCATTACTGGGCTCATATTTACAGAACCAAGATCAAGAAAAGCCAAGGGCTGAGGAATGGTGGTGAAATCCCAGAAACAATCAAACAAACAAAAAACTTTACAATAAGGCCCCAGAACTGAATATAATGATAAATCACATGCAATATCAGCACATTAGCATAAGTAGCCAAAACTATAGTAGACTGAGAATGCCTAAGATAAAGCCAGAAATGAAATGTAAGTACACTAGATTTCAGCTATATGTGATTTAGGGTGAAATTATCCAATGAGTTTATGTAAAGTTCACAGAGAACTATCTTTCTATAAAGAAGCCAGATGAAATGTGCTAAACAGTTCAAACTCTGAAGATAGTATGTAACACCTGTACTGTTCACTAAATAAAGGTACTTTGACTACGGCTGGATTTTTGCATACTTTCAATAATTGTATTTGAGCTGATAATAGTCACTAGTCTAAGTAAGGATAGTCTACAAGTCAAAAATGCCTTCTTCCATACATGATCCTGCCTACTGTGAGAGTCTACAAACAAAAGCATGCTTTCCAAAGAAAGCCTATTAGTAATAAAATCATGAAAATGATGATTATATGGTAACGATTGTAATGATGATGTTCATAATGACAACAGTACTGAGATTTTCTTGTATCGAAGGTACTACATTATGGACTACACAAATTCAGAGAGACTAATTTAGAAGGAGGGAATGTAAACATGAAAAGTTAAAATAATGTGTACAAGGTTAACCACTAAAATACACACTTTAATCAGCTTGCCTTCAAAAGTCATGCTCTGTTCATAGAGCATACTTAACACACTACCTAAAGCTAGCAAGCGTTACAATAAAACCCAGCTGTCACTGTTTCCCTTAAGACAGAGTGCTAAGTAGGAGGTAAGTATTTGCTTCACAGATACTAGGGCTCATTGATTCCACACTTAGACCATCTTTCTGAAAAACAGAGATTCTACAATTTGTTTCAGGAGTGAGTGACTTCATGAATTTTCTGAACTAGTCAGAAGGGACCAGATCAATTTAGATGGGGCTCAGTAACTCTTTAGGAATAACCAGGCCACATTTTTGTAAATTGACCTACGAGGAATGAGGGGTATATTGACAGAGGCTGATGAAGAGGCTTCCCCATAGATATGGATCCTTCATGGAGATAGCATGTGATGAATGTTCAAATGATGATCATGGACAGATAATATTAAGTGTTGATTCAGCCTTAACCAGTTTCTGTCGTGATTTTTTTTTTTTTTTTTTTTTTTTTTGAGTTGGAGTCTCACTCGGTTGCCCAGACTGGAGTGCAGTGGCCGCTCCTGGCCACCGCAGCCTCACCTGCTGGGCTCTGGCGATTCTTCCGCCTCAGCCTTCCGAGTAGCCGGAATTGCAGGCATGCGCTACCACGCCTGGCTGATTTTTTTTTTTTTTTTTTGATTTATTGTAGAGATGAGGTCTCCCTGCCCAGGCAGGTCTCGAATCCACGGGCTCAGGCAATCCACTCACCTCAGCCTCCCAAAGGCGCGGGATTACAGGCTGAGCCACCGAGCCCAGCTCTGTCGTGATTTTGATAGGAGGTCCTCAGTGCTTACCTGACCTTCTCTAGCTGATTTCATCCAGAATCACTTATCTTCATCAAGTTTTCCTGTATAAGGCATCACTCTTTCCCATCTTAACCCAAGTGACTCTTGTGTCCCAGACATTAGTTACTCTAGGCCTTTGGTTTTCTTTCCATTCTACTGTTCCTTGTAGATTCTAAGATGTATGTGTTTTTCATGTTTTAACATTTCTGAAATCAGCATACATCTTTCCATTTGTAGAACCTTAAAATCAGCCAAACAGCAGTGATATTTTAGTTGTTATCAGTACACATGTGAGCTTGTTCATAGTTGTGCCTACTGTGATATATGAAAAAGTTGAGGTCTAAATATTTTTTTTAATTTAAATAAAATGGTAAGCCAACATTGTCAGAGATTAATTTGCAGATTTTTTTTTTTTTGGTATACCTAACAAGATGGTGTGCAACAATCGTTAACATCTCAGTACATAAAGAACAGTACCACCAAGGTACGAACTCTACAACTTGGTTTCTCCAATCCTTTCTTGCATATTTTATTTGTAAGAGTCTTTTCTTTTGCTTAATAGTTTCATTGAGGCATACTTTCCACGACATAAAAGTTTTATTTTTTAAATATGAAATTCAATAATTTGTAGTAAATATTAAAAATTATACAGATATCACCATGATCCATTTTTAAAATATTTTTCTCATTTCGAAATTCCTTGCGTTCATTTGCAGTTAATTCCCATTCCTGTATCTAAACCTAGACAGCTGCTCTTATAGACTTGTCTTTTCTGTTTATTTCATATAAGTGGAATTATACAATACATGGCCTTTCATGTCTGAACTCTTTCACTTAGCAAAATATATAGGTCCCTTTGTAGTTTCTATCAGAGTTAATGGAAACGCAGATGGGAACCTCCTCAATTGATTGATTAGCACCAAACAATTTTGTGACAGGCTATCATGCTTACATGCCCAAGATCAGATGGAAAGAGTATCAACTGCACAATTAGAAACAATTGCAACAAACCTAGGAGTGCAGGTATCTTTTTCTAGAATGATTTGAATTCCTCCTGGTGTATTCCCAATAGGGGAATGGCTGGGTCATATGAAAGGTCAATTTCTAGTTCTTTCAGAAATCGCCACACTGTCTTCCAAAGAGGTTGCACTAGTTTGCATTCCCACCAGCAGTGTAGAGGCGTTCCTTTTTCTCCACATCCTCGGCAGCATCTGTTGTTGTTTGTTTCATTAATGATGGCCATTTCTTAGGTTTGGTGGTATCTGAATGTGGTTTTGATTTGTATTTCTCTGATGATGAGTGAGGCTGAGCACTTTTTCATGTGTATATTGGTTGGTCCGTATAACTTCTTCTGAAAAGTATCTGTTCCTGTCTTTTGCCCACTTTTTAAAGGGGCTGTTTGTTTTTTTCCTTTCGGCATGTTTGAGTTCCTTGTAGATGCTCGATGTTAGGCCTTTGTCAGATATACAGTTGGCAAATATTTTTGCCCATTCTGTGGGTAACTCAGATGTTTATAAATAAATAAATAAATAAATAAAAATTTAAAATAAAATAAATATTAAATAAATAAATAAATAAAACTTCTATGAATAGTCAAAAAAAGAAAGAAAGAAAGAAACAAACAAACAAACAAATAATTGCACCTGAATTCTGGCCCCTGGGAAATGCACTTACCTTTAAAGCTCTGTTTGTTCATCAACAAAACAAAGAAAAACATACTTGACTTTCAGGGTTGTTGTGATGACTAAACAAAATTAAGCTTCAGTCTGATCTTAAGTAATGAAAATTTTAGCTATTTTTAAAATTGTCTTCAGAGTTGATGATAAAATTCTTTTTACCAGAATTGTCTGCCAAGAAGACCAAAAACATAATAATAACTTCAACTTCCCCTTCTTCTTCTTCTTCTTCTTCTATTTATATCTTCCCTAGTTTCTATCACTTTGTTACCCTCTTTCAAAAATTGTTTCCAAAATTTTGCCACTGGTGTAGTCTCTGCTGTTTAAGAAAAAATAAAAATATACTTGGTTGTTTTTTTCATAAGTCTTGGGGGGATCTGAAAAATTGAAATTCTTTTTAAACGGTTATGAGTTTGACTTATCCAAATGAGGAAAAGCTGAAGAAGTTAGCAATATTTGCCTTGAGGGGGAAGTGATGCTTAAGAAACATGCAGCTGTCTCTAGGTATATTTCTCTAGGAATATTTAAAGGGATTTTTCAGGAAAGAAAAATTATACTTATTTTATTCTAGTACAAATGAGAAGAGATTGTAGGATGGTAGCCTTCATCCTAACATTAGAAAAAAATATTTTGTAGCATTTAAGAATCATTTGTTCTTTGCCTTTCTTCATAGTACATTCATATTGCTCTCCAATTATCAGAAATGGCCAACATCAGACAAGGATGCCTTAAAATATTGTGGACTCTCTATCACTGAAGGTCAGGTGTAAACAATGGTTGACCATTAAAAAGGTAATGTTTCTTGAATGGCTTGGGAGACAGATTTAATGATCTTACATTTCCTTCCCAGTCACAAAATCCCAATTCTATAGGGTTTTTTTGTAAGAGATTTTTATGGCTTAAACAATGAAGTTACAGATGGTAGAATCTCAGGATGGCAAGAAAAATATTTTGGAGCATGAGTGGTTCAAAGCAACTGCTCCTTTAAAAAATGTTTTCTCTGGAAAAACTATCAAAATATGAAACCCGCAAACCCCTCGTCCCCCAGAGATATGTTTATTTTACAGTTAAGAAAAGGGAAAGCAACTGTTTCTGAAAGTGACTGTTTTGCTTCAAGAATCTGAAACTAAATGTATGTATCTCAAGGGAAATGGAGAAAAGCTATACAGTATGGATATCTGTTCTATTTTATTGTATTTTTCTACTCATCATGCTAGTCTCTTCTCAAAACTAGACATTTGCTTCTTTGTGGAATTTACTTTCCTCATTTCCAGTAGGTCTAGGGAAGTTATAATGTGAGTGCTTTGCATTAGAAGTAGGAATGTAACCCAATAATTGTTAATCATCATAACCCAACTCTTGTTCTTGTTTTCACAGTGATTGATCAAGGGACGGGTTCATTGTTACAGACTCCCTGAATGTTCTTCCTTTTCCTCTTGCTTAACAATACTCAGATTACAACCCTTTATTTCTCTGTAGCCAGAGTCCCTTTCTCGAAGTTGGAAAATATAAGGGCAAGAAACATAGAGGATCTTGGAGAGTAAATGAAGGACAGAGAAAAATTGGGGACCGAAGTGAGGTCCAAACTTTACCTGTACTATGACCATTAGTATACCTAATCCTGGGTTGTACGCCACATCTTTAAAATAACAACAACAACAAAAAACCCATACATTTTCATATGTAAAATTTCAGAGGCCAACTCAATCCCTAGTCTTCTCAGGAAAATGAGCTAATGCATTCCCCCGTTTTTTCAGTTTTGTTGAAATGAATCTTTGTCTTATGCAACTTAAACCCTGACTAATACTAACAACACTAATGGTGTGAATGTCTTAAGTGATAAATTATAATTCACAGTATAAACTGATTTAAGATGGTATAGCAAGAAGCAAAAATTACTTTATTTGTAAAGAACTATGATGATAATAATAATGCTTATCACTGAATCATGTCTGAACTATCAACTCCTGAGCCTTCAAAGAAATTCTTATAGATGCTTGAGTTTTAAATTTTTTTTGTAAAATAGCCAAGAAACTTGAAGTGTGTAGGCTGCTTCTAACATTCTTTCTAAAGATCCTACATAAAAGAGCAAGATTCTTCTAAGCTGACACATTTGGTAGCAAAAGGGATTAGCAGAGCTTTGACAAGATATAGACATTTGAGGAGTTAGAGAAACTTGATTTTCCTGGGTCCACTCAAATGTCTAGCTGAGCGCTGAGTAATCAGAAAAGGTGGTGATTTCATTGTAAAGTGCCTTTTATTGGGGGTAACCAAATGGCAGAGACAATTTGCCAATGCCTTGCTGCTCTAGTCAAATATTTCACGTTATATCTGAGCAAAGTACCGGCACAGAGACATTTAGTTGAGATCTAAGTCACTTACTATTGACAAAAGACCAAAATTGCTAAAGTAAAACATATGTGTAAGGACCATTATTCAATAGGATTTCTGGTTATTAATGTAGTATCCTAGAATTGACACCACATAGGACGATGGTTCTTAATGTTGAGTTCATCAAAAAACAAAACAAAACAAAACAAAAACTCAAATTTGCCAATAGTAACAACACTCTAAGTAAGAGAAAGGAAACACTTTCTGCATTATATGATATTAAAGGGCCATAAAGAAGATTTATTTCAGTTAACCTCTTTTCCCTCTATCATTACTTACTGAGAATTGTGTCACAAAGCAATGATCATTGGTCTATTGATCTCAGAATCACAAAGAACAAATCTGGATGGCAGATCCAGGTCTAAGTCCTGAATGTGGTAACTGGATACCACACTGTATGTTTTGCCTTTGGTTTAAGTGCATATTTTTGTTATATTTAAAACAGATATATTATAGTAAGGCAGAAAACTTTTCAAAATATATTTACATGAAAACAAATTGAAAATCCATTCTAAGTTCAGATTTTATTTAATATTCACAAAGAGGCATTTATATTGCTGAAGACGTTTTCATGAAATGCCAGTAAATTATTCTTTAATGAGGGATTTCAGGCACCAGTCAGAAAAGTATTTTGGTGCAGTAAAATTTGTCTCATTATCCTTAAAATCAAACGATTTTGGTAAGTGTTACTCCATTGAAAAGTAAAATTCAAACTGTGTTTCCCAACAGAAAGGAACAAAAAGATTGTATCTTTAAATTTGGACTTCATGTTTGATAACGCCCTTATAGAAAATGTACACAGTTACTAAAGTATATATGATTAAAAGAATTGAAAACAATAAGAACTATGGGAGAAGGCCTACAGAGTCTGAAGCGGAGCGGAAGAAGGTATGACAGATGTGCCTGTATATGGAAAAACATATTTCTGAAAACCAACTATAGGGACAATTGCGTGCTAACTGCCTACCAATTACGAACAGTAAAAAAATGTCATGGAGCTCCCTAAATTGCTGTTACTTTCTATTTTCATTAAGTTTTAAAAGTTATTATTTTTTTCCACTCACTGTTCTTCCCTGGCCACAGAATGACATTACAAGCTCCCCTCCCACCGCCCCACACATAACCCCCCCACACACACATACATTTTTCTTCTGAAATTATATTTCAAATTCAAAAGCTTGATTAGGAAAGAATTTGAAGAACTCTGACAACTTCATTTCAATAGAAATCTTCTGTATCACTTAAGAGCAACTTACAGCAGGGGTTTCCTTTCATGATGAACATTGTTCTCCACTAAGGACTTGACCTCATCAGAGTAGTAGTCTTGTTGGATTGGTAACTTTCTTCCAAGCAGTTGTTTAAAGATTTAATTATTTGCTATCTAAAGTTATAGCATCTCTGCCAGTAAACATCAATACCTGCATAGCCCATCTAGAATAATGGGAGACATTAAAACTGAATAATAATTAAAAAAAAGAAAAACAAGAGATAGTTAAATTGTCTATGAACAAAGAATTCCAGGAGATCATCCTACTTGCCATTTAATTCTGTCATTGCCACCATTTATCCCACTTCCTATTTTCCTACTAAGACTATCCTTGACTTCTGTACCAAGCCCAACTTTTGGGCTTTCTTGTTCATTTTGATTGCTTGTTTCTTTCTTTCTTTTTTTTTTGAAAATATCCTGCTACATCAATTTAGGGAGAAAAGAATCCCCCACCCTTGATATCAATCCCTCTTGCTATCTTATTCCTTCTCTTCCATCCTTGGTATCTTCCTACCCCATCTTCAGCAAGAATCCTTTTAAGTCGTTTAGTCAGAATCCTCCCTTATTCCTATTGTCAACTCCTAGTAATTTTTTCATCCACTGATTCCCCCACTCTGCTCCCTAGCTATAAACTCCTGCTTCTTCTGCAGTATTTGGAATTGAACCCAGTTCTATACTGAGAACTATTTTCATACTGCAATAGTTCCTGAATAAACCCTGCTTTTACTATTGTAATTTTCCCTCTCTGAATTTCTTTAGCAATATGCCACGCCCCTTCCTTATACCCTACTTAGTAAAATTAAGCTGACCTTATTATGTATCATCTGTTTATCATCTTCCCCTCTACCTCCAAATTCAGTTTGAAAATTTCTATTCTTTTTTTTTTTTTTTGAGTTGGAGTCTCACTCTGTCACCCAGACTGGAGTGCAGTGGCCGCTCCCGGCCACTGCAGCCTCGACCTGCTGGGCTCCAGCGATCCTTCCGCCTCAGCCTTCCGAGTAGCCGGAATTACAGGCACGCGCTACCACGCCCGTCTAATTTTTTGATTTATTGTAGAGATGAGGTCTCGCCTACCCAGGCGGTCTCGAACCCCCGGGATCAGGCAATCCACTCATCTCAGGCTCCCAAAGATGCGAGATTACAGGCTGAGCCATGGAGCCCTGCAAAAATTTCTATTCTTAAAGGTAGTGACTGGACACGGTGGCTCAAGCCTGTAATCCCAGCACGTTGGGAGCCCTTGGATTGCCTAAACCAGTGAGTTCGAGACCACGCTGGGCAACTTGGTGAAACCTCTTCTCTACAATAAATCAAAAATTAACCAGGTGCAGTAGCATGCTCCTGTAGTTCCAGCTGCTTGGAAGGCTGAGACAGAAGGACCACAGGAACCCAGCAGGTCGACTGTGGTGTGGCCATGAGTGTGCCACTGCACTTCAGCCTGGGCAATGGAATGGGACTCCAACTCAAAAAAAAAAAAAAAAAAAAAAAAAAAAATATATATATATATATATATATATATATATATGAAGGTGTCTCAAATGTGGCATAAAAATTATTTTGAGCTAATGTCACTTAGTTTCTGAAAATTCTTATCTGCCTAAAAGCAGAGTCTCCAAAAGAATTCAACTGTCATAAATTCTCTCCCTGGGAGCCAAAATGATCTCTTCTCAGCTGAGAATTCATTCAACACCACTCTCAAAGAGACATTGCCACAAAATTATCACATCCCTCATCTATTCTCGGTGGACCTATTTATTAATCCAAAACACCACTTGCTTTCCCATAAGTGCCCTTTCTCCCCCTTTCTATGCAATTTGTTCATTCAGAAGTGTCCTTTTGTCCATCTACATCGCTTATTAACATGGAATATCTTAATGGGATATAAATCCCAATTCTAGTCTTGAGTCACTTTTCTTTGTGAAATTCCACGCAGATGTTCATAATTAAATTTGCTTTTTTTTCTCTTGCCAATTTGTCTTTAGCCAGTTTAATGTGTATGTATCAGTGACTAAATCTAAAAGGGTAAATAAAAAGTTTTTCTTTCCTTGCAATAGAATTTCAGGGTCAAACCCTCCTTACCACATACCCACCTAGTCACAACTGGGCTCCCATTACAGGATAAGTATATATTTTATTACATTTCTAATGTACAAAACTGTGCTTTTCCTCTATGTATAAATTGAAATTTTAAGTATAAGCATTAAAAGTTTATACTTAAAAGTCCTTTATAACTTACAAAGTATATAAAACAAAGTATGCAATATAAATATCTGATGAATAAATAAATGGAATATAAAAACAAATGTGTTCTCTCATAGGATTGTCAGTACAGTCAGAAAATTGTCCTATCTTTTAAGCTCCCTGATTTTAATGCCGAGATATAATAACTGTCAGTACATTACCACTACTTTGTATCTGAAACTTGCAAAAATCTCCCAATCCTTTTAAAAATTTGCAGAATCCCCCTGTTGGGAATATACCTGAAAGAACTCAGGTCACTCTGTGAAAAAGATACCTGCACACATATGTTTATCGCAGCATTGTTCACAATAGCAAGAACATGGAACCAACCATGCTGCCCGTCCAAAGAGGACTGGATAAAAAAAAATTATAATACTGAGTGAACTCTCACAGAAACAAAGAGTTGAATAGCATATGTTCTCACTCATAAGCAGACCTTGAACAACTACCGTATTACTGTAGGAAAGGAATTGAAAGTGGTGGGAAACTGCGGGGGTGGGGGTGGAGAGTGGGAAGCTGGAATTGACTGCAGTCAATGTCCGCCTGGGGAAGGGGGGCACACCTCATCAATAAGGGTAACTGCACAAGGATCATTTGTGTACCTAACCCTAAATTGTACCCCACAATTTCAAAATAAAAATTTAAAACAATTTGCAGAAAAAAAATATACATGAACTAAGTTATTTCGTTATTATCTAGAGAGTGGACCTAAGAAAATAGTTGTATAGTTAATGATGTAATATATGTGCTTAATAAAATTGTCTTTAAAAAGTTGTTTTTACTTATTTTTTTAAAATTTAATTCCAAATCTTGTTTCTTCATTATATCCAACATAAACCATTTTTTAGGGAATCTACGTATGTTTTTTTACTTGCCTCCACTCTTCCTAGAAAGCAAAATTAACTGAGGCAACAACTGGCATGACTTGCCTACCACTATATTCTATTCATCTGATAGTACATAAAGCACATAGAAACTGCTACATACACAGAATAAGGAACCATTATTATTACTGATTAGAAATTATCTCACATGAAATTCACTCTTCTCAATCCTATTATTCTCCATGTTTCTCACGAATCTTCCTACAGTTAACCAAGTTCCTGGACCCATGCCTAAAACTTGAGGATGTCGGGGATCAGAGAATGACACCCCCTTTGCTGTGGCATCTCGAGCACTTTGAAATAAAACACAGAGGCCCTAGAAACTGTTTCAGACGCAAAGACTTTCTGACCTCTCCTCTCTCCCCTGTCCCAGCACAGGATGTAATTCTATTCTGACATCTGTCTTAGGACCAAACTCTCAAAAAGAAAAAAATTTTTTTAATTGTCTTCTATCCCCTCTCTGAACTTTTATGATCTATCCCAAGAAAACATACTGAGAAATGGGATCACACCGGGATGGACTTAGTTACAAGACATTGCTGTTTCTCGTACTCCTTCAAATTTCAGAGAATCATTTGTAAGCTAATTTCTGTGTCCAAGGTCGATTTATCTTTTCTAGACATTTACACCTCCTGTAAAAAATGTCATACAATTCCTATCCCCCTTCCCCTACAAAGAAGAATATATAACAGCATCTGAACCTCACTGAGTAATTGGGTAACCATTTCCTCCAATTTCCTCATGTTTACACATGTTAAGGTTTATTTGTATGCATTTTTCTTCTATTAATCTGCCAGTTGTTGGTTCATTTCCAGTGAACCTTCAGAGGGTGAAAGTCTTCATTTTAACCCTGCAAGGAATTCTTATGCCACATAATCTTTTCTTTTAATCAATATTTTTTATTATGGTTTTGTGGGGTACAGTTAAGGGTTAGGTGTACAATTACATTTCATTCAGGCACCCTGTTGGTAAGAGTTGTTTCTCCATCCCCAGATAGATATTTGCGACTGTTAATCCCGTCTCCCCCCCCATAGTTTCCCAATATCGTCAGTAATTTTCTTATACTATTACATTGGATGTTTAAGGTCCATTATATGAGTGAGAACATGTGATACTCGGATCTTTGCTTCTGTGACAGGTCACTCAGTATTATAGACTCTAGTTCCATCCAGGTTGCTGCGAAATTCATGGTTTTGTTCTTTTTTATGGCTGCATAGTATTCCATCATGTATATGTACCACTTTTTTAATTCAGTCCTCTTTTGATGGGCAGCATGGTTGTTTCCAGGTTCTTGCTATTGTGAACAACACTGCGATAAACATACGTGTGCAGGTATCTTTTTTATAGAGTGATTTAAGTTCTTCAGGGTATATTTCCAGTAGGGGGATTGTGAGGTCATATGGGAGGTTGATATTTAGAGCTTTTAGGAATCGCCACACTGCTTTCCACAGAGGATGTACTAGTTTATCCTCCCACCAACAGTGTAGAAGTGTTCCCTTTTTGCCACACCCTCTCCAGCAGCTGTTATTCTTTGAATTGTTGATAATTGCCATTCTGACTGGAGTTAGGTGGTATCTCAGTGTGGTTTTCATTTGCATCTCCCTGATGATTAGTAAGGTTGAACATTTCTTCATGCATCTGTTGGCTGCTCAGATGTCCTCTTTTGTGAAGTGTCTGTTCTAGTAAAAACCATCTACGAGAAACCCACAGCCAGCATACTCCTAAATGGACAAAAATTGGAATCATTTCCCCTGAAAATTGAAACAAGACAAGGATGCCCACTCTCACCCCTCCTGTTCAACATAGTATTGGAAGTCCTGGCTCGAGCAATCAGAGAAGAGGAGGCAATCAGGGGTATCCAAATAGGAAAACAGGAAGTCAGGTTATCTTTCTTTGCAGATGATATGATTGTGTACCTTGAAAACCCAGGAGAATCTGTCAGAAACTTCCTTACACTGATAAAGGCCTTTGGCAAAGTCTCAGGGTACAAAATAAAGGTACAAAAGATAATCGCATTTCTCTACACCAATAATAAACAAACAGAAACCCAAATAAAAACACAATTCCATTCACAATAGCCACAAAAAAATGAAATGCCTTGGCATCTTCCTAACCAGAGACGTGAAAGACCTTTACAATTAAAATTACAAAACACTGCTCAACAAAATCAAAGATAACACAAACAGGTGGAAAAATATCCCATGCTCATGGATTGGAAGAATCAACATTGTGAAGATGTCCATCTTACCTAAGGCAATCTACAAATTCAATGCAATACCCATCAAATTACCAGCAACATTCTTCTCAGATCTAGAATTCCAACACAGGAATTCATATGGAAACACAAACGTCCAAGAATAGCCAGAACAATCCTCAGCAAAAAAAAAAAAAAAAAAACAAAGCAGGTGGTATTATATTACCAGACTTCAAACTTTACTATAAAGCTACAATCATCAAAACAGCTTGGTATTGGTATTGGTATAGGAACAGGTATGTAGATCAATGGAATAGACTTGAGATTCCAGAAACAAAACCTCAATTTCTCAACCAACTCATCTTCGACAAGGCCTCCACCACCTACCACTGGGGAGAGGAGAACCTATTCAGTAAATGGTGCTGGGAAAACTGGCTGACCACATGCAGAAGATTGAAACAGTACCCCTATCTATCCCCATGCACAAAGGTTAACTCCAAATGGATCACAGACCTAAATGTAAAACCTCAAACCATAAGAACCTTAGAAAAGGAAGGAAATACCCTCATGGAAATTGGAACTGGCATCCAATTCCTGAACAAAACCCGAAACCCACAAGTCATAAGAGAGAAGATAGACAAGTGGGACCTTATTAAACTGCAAGCTTCTGCAAGGCCAAAGAAGCCATCAAGAGAGCAGGGAGACAGCCTACAGACTGGGAAAAAATATTTGCCAACACCAGGTCTGACGAAGGCTTAACATCCTGGATCTGCAAGGAACTAAACGTGCTGAAAAGAGAAAAACCAACAACCCCATTATAAAATGGGCAAAAGATATGATCTTTTTTACAAGGAATGTCATATGTCATAGTATCTAACATGTATTAGGAAAATAACATTTAGGATCTATTCATTTTCAGTAATTTTGCCTAAATTGGCTTATTTAATTTCACAAGAATATTATCAAGTAGGGATTCATGATTTCATAGGAGGAAACTGAAAGCTATAGGGTATAATTATCTTGTTTAAGACCATGAATTCAGTGAGTCTTAAAATTGGGATTCGGAAATTTTAATTATAGTTTGTTTTTAAAGCAGTGTAATGAGTTTCCTCCTTCCTGTAGATCCTAAATTTTGATTCTGCAATGAAACAATAGGAAAGTAAAGAGATTTCCTCTTCATCTAGAAATAGGAGAGTTGAGAAGAAAGAAAACAAAATTCTAGGTTGCAGCTTAAACTCAAGTTGTTCTACCAGCTGTATTTCCCACTGAGAGTCCAACTCAGCAAAATAAGTTTATTTAAGTTTCAAGATAAGAGCTTTCCAGTGTGATTAAATTTGAAATAAAAAAAAAATTTTAGGAAAAATAACTACTTTACATGAGTATATCTTCCAAAGGAAGCATCAGTCAGGCCTGTTGCAGCCTAAGCAGTTCTAGACTCTGAGGAAATATAAATCATGGATGAAGGAAACAGAGTAAACAGGCCTCCAATGAATTAAGTAGTTATTTGGGAGCTGTCCTAGTTTATTATCTTTACTAAAAGGACACAGAAAGTAATTAAAGTGAAAGCAAGCAGAAGTATTACTTACTAAGGAATTAAACAAGATAATTCCAGGCAGGTTTGAAAATATTCCAAAATATGAGGTGTTTCGGTAAAGTACTCACTATAGGAAAAAGATGTAACGGGGGTGGGGGCTATTGGTCGATCAACAAGCACATGGTATCATTCAACAATAGGTTAGGTCGCAACACGGGACTATGATTTCTAGCCCACAAGAAATCTTCAGTTGTGGAGAAAAGACATTTGCAATGAGACTTTTTCAAACCTTCTGGAAATATTAAGTTTTCCATTTATGCCCTGTGTTAAAATATATCTCCTCAAATTGTCCACGGCGTGGGGGGGGGGCGTTGGGTACCTTTACTAGAACACACAAATAACATGATAAAAAGTCTCTTTAAAAGTGACCTTCATATATACATTTTTCCTAAATATTAATTAAAGTAGTGATAACTGGCAGCTGGGGGAAAAGGATAACACCATCTGTTAGAGATGGATATCTTTTCTATTTATGATTTTAAAAAATAAATACCTGCCTATACATGTCTGCTTAATTGAAAACATACTGTTTATTAGCATTATATCATATTTTTTCTAGATAACTATAATCATCACTTCAGCTTAACATTTTTGTTTGTGTAAACATAATGTTTTGAATATATTATATTTCAATGTATGAATGAATTTAATTTATATATATGTTTCTCTTATCAGGTATTTCAGATTTTCTTTTGCATAAGTCTGGATGCCCATCAGTTGTTTCTAAAATGTGATTAAATTTTCAAAAATTGTTGGCTCCAAATGATGCCTACTTAAACATGTCACAGATATTTGCCTACTGCTCTACTCATGCAACTCATCTCTTTCCACACTGCGTCAATGACTGGGCTCTCTTTAAATTGGTCCACACAGGTTATATTATTACTTTGTTCTCATTTGACAAGGTCTAAGATAAAATGAATAATAATAAACCATCAAAAGGCTGGTAATGGAACACAGGAAGGAGGAACCATTCCTATTTTCCACCCATCTCCCTAGCCCCTGGCTCAGGCGTTTCTGGAGCCAACTCTCATAGTCTGGGGTCAGTCCCTGGAGGGTACCACTTCCTTTCAAAATTTGAGAAGAGAAGATGCTGAGAAAAGAACTGAGCCTAAAGGGAAACTGGAATAATTTAAAACTGAAAGCAGGGACAGTTGGTTAAGTTCTTTTCAGGTATTTGAAGAGAACCTCAGCCATACAGTGAATGCCGAGTGAATGGGAAAATTATTAGAAAAGTTTGATACGGTTTCTTCATGAAACCCAAGACTCAGATAGAAAATGGATTAGCTAGTGTCAGCCTCTGTAGCATTCGTCTTCAAGTTGAAAATTTTGTAGAGCAAGAGAATCCCTAGCAGTTGATAAAATGATTTTATTTATCTATTTTTATTGTATTTTATTTTTGGTAGAGATGTGGTCTTGCTATGTTGCCCAGGGTGGCCTTGAACTCCAGGCTTCAAGTTATCTTCCCACCTTGGCTTCCCAGAGTGTTGGAATTATAGGAATGAGCAACCACACTCAGCCAGTGAAATGATTCTAAAGGACTCTTCAGACGTTCTCACATGTTCACTGTTGCCCTTTTTTCTGCTTTCTACCTACATAGAAGACTGAATATCAGGATTTTGGATTTGGTTTCAATTTGTTTTTGTTTTTCCCCCTTTCCCAAAATCTTTGTGCTTTGGGATTTCCAGGAAGAATGACTGCTGGGCAAGTAACCAATAAAACCCACTTGTTACAGCACTGAATACATATTCAATACATGTATGCTAATATTGTTAAACACCGCATATAAAAGCAATATAGACAGAGCATTTAGAGAACAAATAAAAGTGAAAATTGTGATACTTCCCTTGTATTTTTTTCCTCAGTGTTCTGTGTGTGTGAATGAATCTCTTACCCACATTTAGACATGGGGGGGCTATGTCACAGATTCCTACTTGCAAAATATATTCAGAGGTGAGAATTCCATCTCAACACCTTGTTCACATATGCCTGCTTCCTCTGTAACCATCTTCACCCTGTGTTACAACGATTAAGTACTTCATGGAAAAGGACCATTTTCCACAGAGTGCTACCTGAGTCTCCCTCCAGAAATTACAATAGATATCCAACCATTTTCAACCTTTCCCAGATATGGAAGTTAATGATTAGAATTTCCCATGGAAGGTGCTTTAAAGATTAAACTCTGGCTATGCGTTAAAAGATGAGTTAATATAATCCTGGTAGCTAATATAATCCTGAGTCACTTCCTCTAGCTTACAGGTTCCCTAGTTTACAGAAATTCTCTTTTCTTTGGGACGTTTGCATCTCAGTACAGCACCTCTTATGGACCATAAAATGAATAAATATAAACTGTGTTTTCATTAGAAGAAATTAGCTATTTATGTAAAAAAGAAGTCTATAATCATTTTGAGGAAAAGAATAAGAATTTAAGTTTTTGGAAATTTTTATTGAGAAGATGTCTAACACAGTTTAGCAGATTTACAAGTCTGGATTTTCATGTCTTGATTTTTTATTAATGAGGAACAATTCTTTGTTTGTTTGTTTGCTTGCTTGTTTGTTTTTTGAGTTAGAGTCTCACTTTGTTGCCCAGTCTGGAGTGCAGTGGCACACTCACAGCCACCGCTGTCTTGACCTGCTGGAATCAGGCGATCCTTCTGCCTCAGTCTTCCAAGTACCTGGAACTACACGTATGTGCCACTACGCCTGGGTAAATGAAGAGCAAATCTTTATGTTATGATCTGTTTTTTATTAACTTTTTTTGTATTTTATTTTTGTTGGCAGTGGAATTAAAGATTACGGTTAGGGTGTTTTCAGTTTTCTTGTTGAAAACACTGGACAAATCAACTGAGTCATATACAAAGTGAGTCAAAATATATTGGGACAAAATGAGCATAGATATCCCAAGATTAAAAGGTCTATAAAATTTTAAAAGTTAATGATTTTTAATAAGATACAGTCTGTTTCTGATTGTGTTGCCTACCAGAGCTCACCACATATTTCATCTCAATTAAGAAGGTGTTCTCATTGAAGTAGGAATTGCATGTCATCCAGGTTTCTGTTCATTACACCTCATTATCATAAACATTATGAAGTGGTTGGTGATTCAGGCCTTAGCAGAATTTATACACTTCTGCTTATTCTTGCAGTTGTTTTATCTGTCTTGAGTTTATACACCTCTGCATATTCTCACTAATGCAGTTGTTTTATCTGCCTCGGCCATGACAAACTTGAATACATTAGAGAGTATAAAAAACATTAGATGTTCTATTACATTCTTCACCTGAAAGCTGAAAACAATTTTTATAGTAATAAAAATCCTGACCACAAGAAATAACTGAATTAAAGCATTGTTATGCAACTCTCTTTCTTTTATTAACAGTAATATCACTATCAGTTTTTAATGGTTACATTTATGTTGCACTAGCCACAAAAGGTAGGTTTAATTTTCTGATCCTCATCTTAAATGACCTTTAACATATAAAGGAGAGTAGAGATGTAAAAAGCACCTTGGATTCACTCCCTTTTCCTTCCCTTTGCAGTGTTCCATTTATTCCATATGCAAAACGGATCTCAGTACTGTCACCATTGCTTCATACCTAGACTACTGCAATGCTTATTTTAGTTCCTCAATCTCACAAAAGTTGTTCCAAAATTGGATATTTTGAACTAGCTGTAGATATTTTGTACTAACTGTTTCCTAGGTCTAGAGCAGTTTTCATGGAGAAATTTGAATTATGAGGCCCTCTTTGGACTTCATATTTCAAAGTAATCACCATTCATTAATGAAGCCCTTCTCAACCAACAAATTTGCATGGAAATTGCCCATGCAATCACCTGACTCATATCACCCCATGTTTATGTTTTTATAAAGAGAGATGCTATCAAAAGCATCTTGCTCATTTATTTGTATTAAGTGTTCAAATATAGAATTGTAGTACAAAACTATGCAAATATAGTATCGAATTTGTATTTAGTAAAACTCATACATTGCCCTTTCACGAACTCTTGAAACCTTCCATACTAGTAGGATAGCATCAAAACATAGACTGGTCATTTTAATGTTGTCTTTTATCTAAAACTTCTCTACACTAGATTACAAGATTCTGTCTATTCATATCAGACTTCAAGTAAATAACGAGCTTTGGGTGATCTAGATTGCTTTTTAAAAGATCAATGATTATTTTTGTAGTCTGCCTCTCCTCAACTCTCAAGATAGAGTCTAAGTGCACAAGAGAATTCACTCTGTCATTTTGGAATTAGAGGAAAGTTTTGATCTTGGGGTGAAAAAGCTGATGACATTTGTTCCCAGATACATACACAGATGTGGCTGATATTTCTAGACATTCAAAATGAGATTTGGAAACAACCCCTGAAATCTATAGTCCTCACTATGGGCATAAATACTTTTGAGCATGGTAGCAGGTTTGTCCTATTGCCAAGCCTATTATGGTCAGTGTTTTCCATCAGAATTGTTACATATTCTTATCAGGTATATAAGATTTTCATGGGTTAGTCTCTTCCAGAAAGATAACAATGGGGCAACCCGGTCTGTGAAAACCTCTGCAAAGGAGAACTGCAGTGGGTCTCTGACTCTCGCCCCAGGGGCTATGGACCCCAAAATCACAGCCTGCTCTTCATACAGAGCTCGGCTGTTGCCACCACTGGGACATCACAGTGGTCTGGACAGCCACTGCAGTACAGACTCCGCTGCAGCAGCCGCCACAGCCACCGCCACCGCCGCCAGTAGCACATCGCACCACCCGGGCCGGAGGTGATCCATAACTTCAGTCCTCGAAGCCCCTCCAGGGAAGATCTGCTGGGATTGCTGCCACCACTCCTGCGACCGAGACGTCCTGCCCGCTGTAAGTCTCCTGCCGTCTGCCCTGAGGCAGGCAGCCATCTTGCCATCTTCAGTCTCTGCCATCCCTGTCCGGCCCCACCCACCCTGGGGTGAGCAGCTGAGATAGCACCACCTGCTGGCGATTCAAGGTCACAACACCGAAATGGGAGAAACTAGCTTGAAAAGGACATAGGCCAGAGTGGTGAACAGAGGGTGATCTGCACTGTCCTTCACAGCAGACCAGGGGCAACTGACCCTAACTGCAAACTAATTTACCAGCTTGAAAAGAAAACTAGAAATCAGGCCTGAAAGGACATTGGACTTAAACGAAATGTCTCAGAGTGTGCTTCATTTATTCTGTTAGTTTAATGACTTAATTCTATTCCTACTGTATTGTTCCTTTTTTTCTTTTTTCCTCTCCCTTTTATTGTCTCTGTAAAACATATCTTTGTATAGAGGAACAGCACACTAACAAAGTGGTTGTATAGCTGGTATGTTAGCATCACTATATGTTTTATTTTTGTCTGTATGAGAGTTGGTTTGTCGGTAGCTGTGGCCTATTGTTTTTATCTGTTTCAGTATAGGCCTCTCTCTCTATTTGTTGGCACACTCGTTTGTTTCCCCCCTTACTCCTCTATCTCTCCACCCCCTCTTCAACCCACTGTCTGCTCCATTCTCTCCCCTCTGCTAACCACATTTTATTTCAGGGAGTAAACCTACAGCCCCACTGCACGGACAGATTCCAAGGCAGTGGGAAGTGGGTTCCAGATTATTCACACACCTGTCAGCGAATACCAGGAACTGCAGATAGATTTTGAATCACAGCTCCCCCCTTAAGTAAATCTCAAAACTGCAAAAAGGACCACCCCAACCACAGTGCAACTCCAGAATTGAACAAAGTGAGAGGGCATACATAAAGAATAGGAGATTGAACAAACAGAAGTAAAACCAATCCCTTTACCCTCGAATAACAGAATTAAAGAAGATGGTGATATGGAAGGAAGGAAAAAGTAGGGAGGGGGAAAAACCACACAAATGAAGAAAAACCAAAAGAAGAATATAGGTCTCACACAGACCCCTGGGAGATCAGACACTGGGAAAACAGATTCTGGAACACAAACAATGAAGAGCCCCCAGAATGACTAGTCACATGCAACAAACCCAGACATCAAGACATTAATGGAGAGAATTAAAAAAATTGAGGAGAGACAAAAGGAAAATAGGGAGGAGCTGATGTCAGAAATGACAGCAGTAAAGAATACTGTGATGGAAATGAATAACAGGCTAATAAGCATGGAAAGCAGAATCAGCCAAGCAGAAGAAAGAATCTCAGAGCTCGAAGACCAAAACACAGAGCTAACCCAAACTGTCAAAAGCATAGAAAAGAAGCTCAAAAAGACAGAACAAAACGTGCAAGAGCTGAATGATCACTTCAAGAGACCAAACCTAAGAGTAATTGGGCTTCCTGAGGCAGAGAGAGAAATAGAAGCCACACTGGAACAAACATTTCATGAAATCATTCAAGAAAACTTCCCTCATCTCATCAAGGATGAAAAAATTCAAACACAAGAGATTCAGAGAACCCCTGCAAGACAACAAATGAGAAGACCAACTCCCAGACACAAAAGAATTTGCTTAAACAAAGTAGGTATAAAAGAAAAAATCCTAAAGGCAGCAAGAGAAAAAGGCCAGACTACCTACCAGGGAAAACCAATTAGAATAGCAGCAGATTTATCCACAGAAATCCTTCAGGCTAGGAGAGCCTGGAGCCCTATCTTCAAAGTTCTAAAAGAGAGACAATTTCAACCAAGAATAACCTTCCCAGCCAAACTAAGCTTCATTAGTGAGGGAGAATTGAAATCTTTTCCAGATATCCAATCCCTAAGAACCTATGCTGCCACCAGACCACCTATACAAGAAACATTCAATAAAGTACTGAACACAGAAGAAAAAGAAAAAAGAACAACAGCATTCTTCACAAGAGTACAGGCAAAAGATTAAAAACACACATGAACCAACTCCAAAACCCCAAGAAAGACAACAAACAAACAGGAACAACTCTGTAAGATCCTTATGACAGGGATCAACTCTTGCATTTCAATTATTAGCCTAAATGTGAATGGACTAAATGCACCACTGAAAAGACATAGAATGGCAAAATGGATAAAATATCATCAGGCAACAATCTATTGCCTTCAAGAGACTCACCTCACTAGAAAGGACACCCACAGACTCAAGTAAGAGGATGGGAAACAAACTTTCAGGTGAACGGAATACAAAAGAAAGGAGGAGTAGTGATCTTAATTTCAGACAAAATACCCTTCAAGCTATTAAAAATAAAAAAAGATACAGAAGGTTACTACATAATGATAAAAGGCTCAATCCATCAACAAGAAATATCTATCCTAAACATATATGCACCCAACATAGGTGCGCCAACTTTCATAAAGCAACTTCTAGGAAAACTAAAGAAAGACATTGACTCTAACACCATCATAACTGTGGACTTTAATACCCCACTCACAACCCTAGACAGATCATCAGGACAAAAAATCAGCAAGGAGATCGGGAACCTCAATGTGACTTTGGACCAAATGGACTTAATTGATACCTACAGAACACTCCATCCAAAGACCACAGAATACACATTCTACTCATCACCACATGGAACATATTCTAAGATCGACCACATACTCGGCCATAAATCAAGCATAAGCAAATTTAAAAGGACTGAAATTCTATCATGTACCTTCTCGAACCACAGTGGAATAAAAATAAACATTGACACCAACAAAGTCCCCCCAAAACCCACAAAGACATGGTTACTAAACAGCATGATGCTAAACATCTCCTGGGTCAATGATGAAATCAAAACAGAGATCAAAAGATACCTGGAAACAAATGAAAATGAAGAAACATCTTACCAAATCTCTGGGATGCACTGAAAGCTGTAGTAAGAGGGGAATTTATATCCCTACAAGCACACATGAAGAAAATGGAAGGAACAGAAATTCACAACCTAACAAACCACCTAAAGAAGCTGGAAAAGCAAGACCACAAAAACCCTAATTTCAGCAGAAGAATCCAGATCACCAAAATAAAAGCCCAAATCCAGGACATAGAAGACAAAAAGATAATACCAAAAAAATCAATGAAACAAAAAACTGGTTCTTCGAAACGATAAACAAGATCAATGGTCCCCTAGCTAGACTGACCAAGAAAAAATGAGAAAAAAACCAAATAAGTACAATCAGAAACACAAAAGATGAAGTCACATCTGACCTGAAGAAATACAAAAGATCATTAGAGACTACTACGTACACTTGTATGGAAACAAACTTGAAAACCTTAAGGAAATGGAGGACTTTCTGACATCACACAACCTGCCTAGGTTGGAACAAGAAGAAATTGAGACCCTAAATAGACCAATAACAATCAAGGAAATCGACTACGTAATAAGAAAACTTCCTACAAAAAAAAGCCCTGGTCCAGATGGCTTTCCAGCAGAATTCTACAAGATATTTAAGGAGGAGCTGATACCAATCCTACTGAAGGTATTCCAGGTGATTGAAAAAGAGGGAACTCTCCCCAAATCATTTTACAAAGCCAACATCACATTGATACCCAAGCCAGGTAAAGATCCAACAAAGAAAGAGAACTACAGGCCAATATCTTTGATGTACATAGATGCTAAAATTCTCAACAAGATCCTAGCAAACCGGATTCAGCAATACATCTCAAAAATCATCCACCATGACCAAGTAGGCTTCATTCCTGGAATGCAAGTCTGGTTCAACATTTGTAAAACCATAAATGTAATTAAATACATCAACAGATGTCAAAACAAAAACCACATGATCATATCATTATGCACAAAAAGCTTTTGATAAAATCCAGCACCCCTTCTTGATAAAAACCCTTGAACATCTAGGCATACAGGGAACATATCTCAAAATAGTAAAAGCCATCTACAGAAACCCACAGCCAGCATACTCCTAAAAGGACAAAAATTAGAACCAATTCCCCTGAAAACTGGAACTAGACAAGGATGCCCACTTTCACCCCTCCTGTTCAACATAGTATTGGAAGTCCTGGCTAGAACAATCAGAGAAGAGGAGGCAATCAGGGTATCCAAATAGGAAAAGAGGAAGTCAAGTTATCTCTCTTTGCAGATGATATGATTGTGTACCTTGAAAACCCAAGAGAATCTGTCAAAAGCCTCCTTACATTGATAAAGGCCTTTGGCAAAGTCTCAGGATACAAAATAAATGTACAAAAGACAATTGCATTTCTCTACACCAATAATAAACAAACAGAAACCCAAAGAAAAAACACAATTCCATTCACAATAGCCACAAAAAAATTGAAAAACCTTGGCATCTTCCTAACCAGAGACGTGAAAGTCCTTTACAATGAAAATTACAAAACAATGCTCAAAGAAATCAAAGATGACACAGAAAAGTGGAAAAATATCCCATGCTCATGGGTTGGAAGAATCAACATTGTGAAGATGTCCATCTTACCTAAGGCAATCTACAAATTCAATGCAATACCCATCAAATTACCAGCAACATTCTTCTCAGACCTGAAAAAAACAACACAGGAATTCTTATGGATACACAAATGTACAAGAATAGCCAGGACAATCCTCAGCAAAAAAAAAAAAAAAAAAAAACAAAGCAGGTGGTATCACATTACCAGACTTCAAACTTTATTATAAAGCTATAATCATCAAAACAGCTTGGTATTGTTACAGGAACAGGCATATAGATTAATGGAATAGAATTGCGATTCCAGAAGCAAAACCTCAATTTCTCAACCAACTCATCTTTGACAAATCCCCCACCACCTACCACTGGGGAGAGGAGAACCTATTCAGTAAATGGTGCTGGGAAAACTGGCCGACCACATGCAGAAGATTGAAACAGTACCCCTATCTATCCCCATGCACAAAGGTTAACTCCAAATGGATCACAGACCTAAATGTAAAACCTCAAACCATAAGAACCTTAGAAAAGGAAGGAAATACCCTCATGGAAATTGGAACTGGCATCCAATTCCTGAACAAAACCCGAAACCCACAGGTCATAAGAGAGAAGATAGACAAGTGGGACCTTATTACACTGACAAACTTCTGCAAAGCCAAAGAAACCATCAAGAGAGCAGGGAGACAGCCTACAGACTGGGAAAAAAATATTTGCCAACTCCAAGTCTGACAAAGGCTTAACATCCTGGATCTACAAGGAACTCAAATGTGCTGAAAAGAAAAAAAAAAAACAACCCCATTATAAAATGGGCAAAAGATATGAACAGACACTTCGCAAAAGAAGACATCCGAGCAGCCAACAAACACATGAAAAAATGCTCAACCTCACTAATCATCAGGGAAATGCAAATCAAAACCACACTGAGATACCACCTAACTCCAGTCAGAATGGCAATTATCAACAACTCAAAAAATAACAGCTGCTGGAGAGGGTGTGGTGAAAAGGGAACACTTCTACACTGTTGATGGGAGGGTAAACTAGTGCAACCTCTGTGGAAAGCAGTGTGGTGATTCCTAAAAGCCCTAAAAATCGACCTTCCATATGACCCCACAATCCCCCTACTGGGAATATACCCTGAATACCTCAAATCACTCTATCAAAAAGATACCTGCACACATATGTTTATCGCAGCCTTGTTCACAATAGCAAGAACCTGGAAACAACCATGCTGCCCATCCAAAGAGTACTGGATTAAAAAAAGTGGTACATATACAGGATGAAATACTACGCAGCCATAAAAAAGAACAAAATCATGAGTTTCGCAGCAACCTGGATAGAACTAGAGTCTATAATACTGAGTGACCTCTCACAGAAACAAAGATCCAAGTATCACATGTTCTCACTCATATAATGGACCTTGAACATCTAATGTAATACTGTGAGAAAATTACTGATGGTCCTGGGAAACTATGCGGGGGAGGGGGATGGGATTAACAGTTGCAAATATCTGTCTGGGGATGGGGAAACACCTCTTATCAACATGATGCCTGAATGAAACGTAATTGTACACCTAACCTTTAACTGTACCCCACAAAATCATAATAAAAAATATTGATTATAAAAAAAAAGATGTTCACATACAATCTTGTGCTACACAATGACATTTCACTCGACAAGCGCATATGCAAAGGTAGTCCCGCAAGATTATGATACCTCATTTTTTTACTGCACCTTTCCTATATTTGAATGTTTAGATATATAAATACCATTATGCTATTCTTGCCTACAGTATTCAGTACAGTAACACGCTGCACAGTTTTGTAACCTAGGAGCAATAGGCTATACCATATAGCCTAGGTGTTCAATAGGTTATACCATCTGAGTTTATGCATGTATACTCTGATGTCTACATAAAAGCAAAATTATCTGACTCATTTCTCAGGATGTAGTTTGGTGGTAAAGCAACACATAGCTGTGTCTGTAGTCATGGGGAACCAGGTGCATCAGATTATATTCATCCATTCGATTTCTTTCTGGTGCCATCTCGCCTGTTCTGTCCTAGAACAAAATACAAGGATTTCTCAAGACTCATCTTGTTTCCCCTTATTATCTGGTTGAATATCCTTATGTGATGGAAATAAATTATAGCAATAAGATAATTATATGCTGAATCCTTTCTAAATCTTATTTGTATTTTTTTAGTAGAAGAAAATTATGTCTGTGAAAGAGTTCAGTCATGGAAACCTCATGCAAAACTAAGGACAAAAAAATATGGTAAATTTTATAGGTAGACAAGCAGTTAGAATACTGATCCAATACAAAAGGTTAGCATAATAGTTGCCTGAACAGAGGTATTTGTAGTGGAGGAAATAGCAAAAAAAGTGTCTATGAGGTTGAATGTATATACTTGTACAATAAACAAAATCTATCAGTTGCACGGTCTTTTCCTTTACTTAACTGCCTTACATTGGTGCCAATAAAATTTTTGTGCCTGAAAAAAAAGAAAATTAAACTTACTGTCTACCTTTATGTTAGTCATTGAATATAACACAAAACCAGTGGTTTCTTTGAGCTTTCTTCTATAGAGTGTACATCGTGAATTCTGCCAGATCCTTGCCCATTTTTATTCTATTACTTTCATAGGTTTTACTCTTTTCCATAGATACAATACCATTGAGAACAATAAATTGCATACATGTGTGTGCCCTCATTTCTGAGATATGGGAAGACGAAAATGCTGATACATCCTAACTTTTCTCGTCTCTAAGGCTCATTTTCTCTTTACTCACTTACAATTTTTTTCTAGTCATATACTTTGTTAAATGCTGGTTACTAAAACAAACAAGAATGAGGGAAAATATTGGGCAATAACACAGGGTAAGATTTGAGTAAGGATGGATCAAGAGTTCAGTTCTATAATTACTAAACAAATAAATATTTTAAATTTTATCTTGAACCAGATCAGACCTCAAGGGCACAGGGTTTTCAAAGGTAAATAAGGTATGAATCTCACCTTAAATGAGTGTGTAGTCTTTTATGATTAGAGAGTGAGAAATGTGCCCATAGAAGTATTTTATTTTATTTTATCCAAATACTTGTTAAGGCATCCTTCCACGGCCTTTCCTAAAATGTGCTTTTCAGAATATCAATCTGTCAACAACTAGAAGTTCTCTTACAGCAGAGACTAAGGACAGGGATAGTTAGTAGGAGGTGATGATGATATGCTATCTGTGATGAGGTAACAAAAATAATAAAAAGGGTTGAGGAGGGATAAGGTGCATATTGTAATGTGGGGGATCAAAGGAAATAGGTCTTGGGAGGAGAGGGTGGAGAGAAGACATGTGATTCTTACTTTAACTTGTGTTAGAAGCATGTTACTGCTTTTTTAGGAAAAAAATATATATGGAAAAATTAAACAGAGCAATATGCAATTGAGGGGATGGGGAACATTTCTGAGACTGTTTTTTGCTGTAAATGTTTGAGGCACCGAACCACCATCATAGTAAAAAAGGGCCAATATTTATTTACAAGTCTGGCCATGAAACAGTAAATGTGGTGCCTGGCAAGGCCACGGACATAGTTCCAGTGTTCATATGTAAAGGGAGTTAAAATAGACCTAATGTTGGTAGGTAGAAGGAACTGAAATGAACTGCACATCTCTTTGATCACTTATGGTCAAGAACCTTATATCTCAAAATGATAGAAAGAGTAAGTTGTCATCTGAATGTGATCACCTTTACATCCAACATGACTACCGGAAATCGTGATCTTTTTAAATGATGCTCATTCTCTATAGCTTTAGTTTTAAAATGATCATTTATTGGGCACTTTCTATGTTCCAGAAATGTGCCACCTGCTTTTCATGCAAGGTCTCTTTTTAAATGTGAGAACAGCATTAAGGAGAGTGTGTTGTATCTCCTTCTTTATTGTACACAATGGAATTTTGAAGCTGGGTGAGGTTAGGTTACTGTCCCAAATTCTAACACTTGATCAGTGGCACAGTAAGAATTGAATATATATATGTATATAAATTAAGATTGAAGCAATGCTGTCTATTGAGATTGGAATGAAGCAGTGATGTCTGTTGGAGATAGATAGATAGATAGATAGATAGATAGATAGATTGATATGATTGATTGATTGATTGATAGATACTGCCAATACACAGCACCACTTCATTCTTAATTGATTCTTATGGACTTAATGCAGTAGCAGGCAAAGATATTATGTCCTCAATATCCCTACTTGCCACTGAATTAGAATGACATTAAAGGCAGAAGTATGGCTCTCTCATTAGTTATTAAGCATACAGGTAATTTTGGGCTATTTTCTGTCCCAGACATGATACCACTTGACAAGTCACTTTAAATATTCTTAATTGCTGCCTTTGTGTCGAAATCATGACATCTGATAATTTGGAAGGATAGCAATGTTTTCTCTTCTACCGTTTTTGGTAGGCATGATTTCCCCTTTGACCAAAGGCCCAGGAGGACATATTTAGTGTGTATTCTAACAACCTGAACTATATAAGGTGTGAGGGTGAAACTGAGGCACAGGCTTCATGTTTTTGAGGAAAACTGATACAAAAAATTTATTTTAATTTCAGTCAGCAAAAAAAAAAAATATTAAAAATTAAAGAAGGTTTGAAAGCTTCTGGAAGATAGCTTAAAATAGACATTGTAGAGAATATTATACAGCACTGAAGCCCAAGCTGATATCAGAGAGCAAAGGCATTTAATGGAACAACTCAGCATCAAATCATTCCAATAAGAAAATCATTCCAATAAGAAAATGGCAGAAGGGGAAACAAACATACCAATATAAGTTCCCGAAGCATCGAGGTTAGCAGTATGAGTACAAATAATATCCAAACTTTGTAGTGTAAAAGATCCAGTGAGACACTCTGAGTATGATAAACTGGGGGAATAATGTCTCTCTTTAAAATAAATGATAGATAGGCAATTACCTTGCTAAGCCATGGGTGAGTATGTGTTCTTTGAGATATGGCCAGGTCATGTTTTCTTAAGCCTTGGCCCCCTTCCCTACCTTGGGGAGGTGAATCTCCTCTCTCTCTCTCTTTCTATCTCTCTAATTCACTTTCTAAATAAACTATATTTTAGAAAATATTATTAAACTATATTTAGAAAATAGATTAGATCTAAAGAAATAAAATAAGTGGTAAGGTCAGTGTGACTTAGTAGTACTAGTAGAAGAACTGAAGGCCAAAATATGCATCAAGAACAGTTTCACTAAGAGCTGGAAAACCAAACCTAATGATACTGTTATAGAAATAATTTCAGAATCATTCTGAATATTTGTGGGTAATAGAGTGAAGTAGATATGGAACTACTGGAGTGGAGGACCCAGAGGAAGAGATCATAATGACGCTTAGAAGTTGCACTGTTGGTGGGAGTGTAAACTAGTGCAACCTCTGTGGAAAGCAGTGTGGTGATTCCTGAAAGCTCTAAATATCAACCTCCCATATGACCCTGCAATCCCCCTTCTGGGAATATATCCTGAAGAATTCAAATCACTCTATAAAAAAGATACCTGCAAACGTATGTTTATCGCAGCATTGTTCACAATAGCAGGAACCTGGAAGCAACAATGCTGCCCATCAAAAGAGGACTGGATTTAAAAAATGTGGTACATATACACGATGGAATACTACGCAGTCATAAAAAAGAACAAAATCATGAATTTCGCAGCAACCTGGATGGAACGAGTCTATAATATTGAGTGACCTCTCACAGAAACAAAGATCCGAGTATCACATGTTCTCACTCACATAGTGGACCTTGAACATCCAGTGTAATACTATAAGAAAATGACTGACAGTAGTGGGAAACTATGGGGGGGGTAGGGAGATGGGATTAACGGTAGTAAATATGTGTCTGGGGACGGGGAGACACCTCTTATCAACAAAGGTGCTTGAATGACATGTATTTGTATACCTAACCCTTACTTGTACCCCACAATATCATAATAAGAAATATTGATTATTAAAAAAAAAGAAATTGCATATCAGGAGAAATTGGTAAAACATCAACTTGAAAAGGTTGTTGAAAGGGTGGTAGGCAATAATACAACAGAAGTTTACTTCCCTTTATTCCTCACAATCCCAATTCATTATTTTCAGCTCTGATTGGTTATGTGCTTGTTCCCACACCAGATGTGACTTCAGCAGGGAAAGAAAATATATTTTATCTGTCTTGACATCTGGCATGCAACTAATATACACTTGTGGAAATTAATGAATGTATAGCTACATGGATGGAAGAATGCATTCATAAGAGTATATGTCAAAGGTATGTATTCTATGAGGAAAAGATGCTACTAATTTACAGGGAAGTGCAATGGTATAAAAATATCACTGGAAGGCCCAGTATAAAATGTTACTATTTCATGAGCTGGAAAAATAAGAAAATAAATGTCTAGTATTGATAAGAGATTTTCTGCTTGTTTTTGTTTCTGAATTTTAAAAGATGTAGGGTACCATTCAGGATTAGGTATACAAGTGATCATCGTACAAGTAAAGCTTGGACCTCCCTTTGGTCCGCACTTTGCCTAGTTTGAGATCAGGTACCCTTATTGCTGTTATGTGCCAAATCTCCTAGCAGTGTCCTACTACTGCCAATCCCTTTTTAATTGTACTATGGTAAATGCTCAGGGTTCACTTATGATTGAGGGCATATGGTACTCGGTTCCTTGTTTCTGTGATAAATCACTGAGTATTACAGAGTCCAAATCCATCGAAGTTCCTGTGAAGTTCATAATTTTGTTCTTCTTTATGGTTCATGATATTCCATCATGTATATGTACCACATTTTAAAAATCCAGTTTAGTTGTGATAGGCAGTTCGATTGGTTCCACGTTTTTGCTATTGTAAATACTGCTGCAATAAACATGTGTGTGCATGCATCTTTTTTGTAGAGTGACTTAAGTTCCTCTGGGTATATTCCCAGAAAGAGTATTGCTGGATCGTATGGAAGGTCAATTTCTTGTTCTTTTAGGAATCGTCACACTATTTTCCATAGAGATTGAACTAGTTTGCATTCCCACCAACAGTGTAGAAAAAAGTGTTCCCTTTTCTGATAAGAGAGGTTTTTGTAGGTAGGGGGTGCTAACTGAGAAAAGACATTTTGAACGAATTTTATGAACTATCTTATACTCTGTTTAAATTTTAATTTTATTGATATGCAAAAGATGTATATATTTGGGGGGCATGTAATCATTTAATACAGTCATATAATTTGTAAAGGCCATATAAGAGTAATTGGGATGTCTATCACTTTAAAATTTATCTTTTCTTTATGTTATAGATAGTCAAATTATTGTCTTCTAGCTATTTTAAAATAAATTATTTTAAACTCTAGTTACCAACTGTTCTATCAAACACTAGGTTTTATTTCTTCTATCAAACTATATATTTGTACCCATTAATAAACCATTCTTCATCCCTTAAATCTCACTTATTCATCTCAACCTATGGTTACCACCAACTCCATGAAACTTACGTTTTTAGCACTGACATATGAACTAGAATATGTGATATTTGTTTGGTCATGTTTGACTTATTTTACTTAACATAATGACATCCAGATTCATCCATGTGGCTGCAATTGACAGGATTTATTTTTTAATGACTGAATAATATCCCGTTGTGTGTGTGTATATATATATATACACATACCACCTTTTCTTTTTCTCACCATTTTATTTATTTATTTATTTCTGGAAATCATTAAAAGCAAATGCCTGACATATTATTATTTTCCTTCCCCTTTTTCTTTCATTCGTCCACTGATATGCTCTTCAGTTGATTCCATATTTTGGCCTTTGTGAATAGTACTGCAATAAACATGGGTGTGCCGATAGCTCATTGCTTTATTGACTTATTTTCTTTTGAATATATACACAAGAGTGGAATTGTTAGATTATTTGGTAGGTCTATTTTTAGTTTTTTGAACAAACTTCATACTGTTTTCCAAAGTGATTGTATCGATTTAAATTTCCACCAAAAGAGTATGAGGGCTTCCCTTTCTCCATGCCCTCATTAGCATCCATTATTGCCTATCTTTTTGATAAAATCCATTTTAACTAGGGTGAAACACACTCTCATTGTGGTTCTGATTTGCATTTATCTGATGACTAGTGATGTTGATCAATTTTTTCATACTTGTAAGCCATTTGTATGTGTTCTTTCAAGAAACATCTATCCAGATCTTTTGTCCATTTTTAAATAGGATTTATTTTGTTTTGCTATTGAGTTGTTTCAGCTCCTTATATGTTCTGGTTATTAATCCCTTGTCAGATCAATATTTTGTAAATAGTTTAACCCTTTCTATGGGTTATGTCTTCACTTTGTGGATTGTTTTTCTTGCTATGAGGAAAATTGGGAGCTGAGAACAGATCTTATAAAAAGCTAGGACTGATAGTCATCATGGAGTAGCCTACTTAAAGGATGGGAATGAGATAAGGAGTGTGGTTGAATCAGATTGAGGTTAGTCTGTGAGAGAAGAGACCAGAGGGATGTAACTCATCACACAAGAATGTGACTAAATGGAATGAAAGTGGCAGCAACCTGAACAGTAGGCTACAGGAACCAAAGTAGAGCAAAGTTAGCAATGAATAGGTATGCTTAGCATTTGGTTTATGTCAAGTATTAGCAAAACTTCTCATAAAGTGTCAGATAATGAGTATATTTGGTTTTGTGGGGATACACACACATGTAGCATAAAACAACCATAAGCGATTCATAAATGAGAATGGTAATATTCAATACAATTTTATATTATGGATTCTGCAATTTGAATTATATAATTTTTACATAAGGCAATATTATCCTTTTGATTTCAATCATTTATAAATGTAAGAAACTATTTTTAACTTGTGGATAAAAAATATATAAAATTTAACACATATGTCTTGGTAGGCATATGCATATGTATGTTTCTATATAGTCCATTTATTTTATATAGTATATGTGCATATTACTACGTGTATAAATACCTCATCTCTAAAGATTTGTTTCATTCCATAAGAAAATTATAAATTAGTAAATTTTTAAGCATATATCTCTATAAAAGTATAATCTTAAAAGTTGAATTATTAGTTTCATTTTAAAAAAGAACATCTGCCCTAGGATAATTGATGCTTATCTAAGGTTTTCTTTTTAAGTGACCAAATGAAAGAATGATGATGTCTCAGAGATGTCAGTGTTTCAGCTGAAACAGTTTAAAAAGGAAAAATGAAATGTTCAAACTTAAAATACTAAAAAACTAATCACTAGTCAAATAATTTTAATCTCAGCCTTGATATATTAGAAATTTTTAATCCAAAAATGAAGAATATCAGTGCTTAACAAATGTGTTAACCTTTTTGTTTTGTTTGTTTTCCAGTGGGTTGGGATAAGATGCATGCATAAACTTTATTAGCAATTACAGCATTTATAGAAATAGTTTTTATAAATAACTGTATATATTTCAATATTGAAATTTGTATGTCTTCCACATCCTCCCACCCATGTGGGAGTGTGCTGATAATTTTATATTTTGTGCTTTCTGAATATCTGGGTTCTTAGCTTATGCACTTTATTTTCACAAGAGATCTTGGGAAACATAGTTTTTAATGCACCCTGGATTTAGTAACAAAAACAAAAACTCAAGTCTCAATGTAAGCAGCTGGAAGAAAGATTTGGACTGTATCTGGTGAGACAATAAGGACAGATTACCCAAATTTAGGGCACAATTCAGTGAAAGGAATTGATGCCAAGTTACTTACTATTAAACAAAAATAATCATCATCATTAATTGACAGCTACAATATGCTAAACCCTGAGCAAGAATAAGATAGATATTATTATTATTCTGCTTTTATGGGTAGTGAGCCACAAAGCTGAGATTTGAACCCAAGTATGAACGTATATAATAATGTGTGTCCAAAATTCCTGAGCTTCAGGACACCAGGAGTACTAATTATTGAAGGAGAGAAACCCAAGTAGCTGGGGGGGGGGAGGCAGTGCTAGATAAAGTTAATATTATGGGTGTGGAGTTTAAAGTCTGCCAAACTTAGCTTCCTAACAGTGGTTATGGATCTTGGGAGAAGTTGTTTCACTTACTTCTCCTGTGTGATGAAGATAAAAATACCAGAAATAAAGAGTGGTTATGAGCATTTGTTTTAAAATTTTATATAAATTAACTTAAGCTTTCACATATATTTTGCAGGTTCTCAATTACTGGAAGTTCTCATTTAGCTCCAGATTGAAAGAAGCTAAAGCCATGGACTCATTTTTTCAGCCAGGAGAAAAGAACTTTGCAAGATTCCACTCTAGTTATACCAGGGGAGTTTGATTTTATCTGCTTTGATTTATTCTGCCTACTTCCCTTCAGAATTGAAATATCTCATTTTATTGTGCTTTGGTTGATGGTATTTTATGGATACTAAGTTTTTTAACAAATTGAAAGATTACAGCAACCATGTGTCAAGCAAGTTTATGGGCACCATCTTTTTCAACAGTATGTGCTTACTCTGTCTTTGTGTCACATTTTGGTAATTCTGGCAATATTGGGGATTGTTTTTTATTGTAATATATGACTAGTGATCTTTTATATTACCATTGTAATTGTTCTGGGTTGCCACAAACCATACCCATATAAGGTGACATACTTAATCAATCAACACTATATGCTATGACTGCTTCACTAACAGGTCACTCCTCTGTCTCTCTTCCTCTCTTTGTTATTCCCTATCCCCTAAGACACAACAATATTAAAATTAGGCCAATTAATAACCCTACAATAGTCTCTGAATATTCAAGTGAAAAGAAAAGTCTCAAGTTTCTCACTTTAAATCAAAAGCTAAAAATGACTAAGCTTAGAGAGGAGGACATGTCAAAAACTGAGACAGGATGAATGCTAGGCCCCTTACACCAACCAGTTAGCCAAGTGTGAATGGAAAGAAAACATTTTTAGAGAAAATTAAAAGTGCTACTTCAGTAATAAATGCATGAATGACAAACTATACAGTCTAATTGTTGATTTAGAGAATGTTTGAGAAGTCTGGATTGATCAGCAAACCACCTGAAACATTTCCTTAAGCCCAAGTCAAATCCAGGGCAGGGCTCTGTCTCTTCACTTCTAGGAAGGTTGAGAAAGCTACAGAAGAGAATTTTGAAACTAGCAGAGATAGGTTCATGACGTTATGAAAAGGAGCCATCTCTATAACATAAAAGTGCAAGGTGAACCAGCAGAGTGTGAGATAGCAGTCACAGCAAGTTATTTGGAAGATTTAGTGAAAAACATTGATAAGATACTTTTCTTCAGAAGTAACAATAGAAACAAGGAGGTGACAGATTTTCCCAAAATCTTAACCTTTGTATATCTGGGAAAAGCAAAAATCCCACCCACGGCAACTCTTAGTTCAAAAATAAAGCAGAGAGTTTCCCAGGAAGAACAGCTGTTGTGATTACTGACCCCAATACCACAGTTCTGGGTTGAATGCTGGCAGCGATGGCCGCAGAGGTAGTGCAGTCAGGAAGCCTGAGGCAGAGTCCTGAGGAAACAACAGGGAGAAGTCACCCTGAGCTTGGATTGGGCTCCAGAGCCTTGTCACCAGTCCTGAGATTCAGAGACCATGGTAACTGCTAGAGAGGGAGCTATACACCCCATTGGCGACAGGAAGAGCAATTGGCAGAAAAATTGACCAGACTCAAATGCCTGGGTAGAGAAGTGCTCCAGGGTATCTGTGGAATAGCAGAACTGCATCTTGTGTTGTGTTGTGGCTGTTCTTTGCGGCCTCAGAGAAAATTATTCACAGTGCGCAAGCCTTGGTGGGTAACAGCAGATGCAGAACCCCAGATGATCCATCTTCCACCCTAAGTCAGCTGCTAGGTGATAGATGCAGACAGCAGAACTGCCTGAGAAGGAGGCTGGTGAGTGCCTAACTGACCACCTCGGTCCCAGCAACAAGTGAAAAAGATTGGGAGGATAGAGCAGAGACAGGAGTTTCCATTTCCCTGCCTTGAACAGGATGCCCTGGCAGCTATGGCAAAGCTGGGAGAGGAGGAGAGGGGTAAGACACCAAGAGATGCTGTATCATGTTATTTCAGCCCCCTTTAATCACTTGTACCTGCATGGCTGCCAATTACAGGCAGCAAGGGGTGAAGATGCTAACATCTTAAGTTCCAACAGTGAATAGAAAACCTGCAGTTACAGTCCTGCAGTCCTAGAACCCATCACAAGGGGAAACCCCCTCAAAAAGATATTCTAAACCTGAGAAATCTTTCTCAACTTTTTTTTGTTTTTTTGTTTGTTGTTTTTGGTGGGGTAGGTATTGTTTTGTTTGTTTGATTGATTGATTATCTAATTTGGTTGCTCCATTTGTTGGTTGGTTTTATATTTTCATTCCTTTTTCTATTTCTCTTTCTTTGTTCTTTCTCTGTTTTTTAAATTATGTTTTATTTCTTTTTTTTATTTTTCCATATATTTCCTCTTTTTCTCTCTTTCTCTTCCTTTCTCTTTTTTTCTCTCTTATACCCTGTCTTTGATTTAGGGACTATGATAGCATACCCACTATAAGGTCATATTGTGCAGACACACAGAACAAGTCCCAGTTGGCCCTTTCATCAGATAACCAACATTATGACCTGAAAATTGGTTCAGAATCCTTGCAGGACCCACTCCCAGTAAGTGCTCAAAATTGCAAAGAGTCAGCACAACATCCCACCCCCAGGCCTACTGCATAATTTAACAAACCCAGTACCCTGGTTCAAGGAAGGACAAAAGGAAGAGAAAGTATCAGAAGTGACCATTTCTCAACTTTCCACTAAGCAATGGAATTAAAGAGAAAGATAAGGGACATGCTACAAATAAAGAAAAACCAACAAAAACTGCAGTAACTATCAGAGTCCCAGCAAAGAGTTAGTGCTAGAAAGAACAGCTACTGGAATGCAAACAGTGATTATCTTGCAGAATGACAGTACTCAGAAGGTACTTACAGAGAGGTCAGAGAAACATTGGGTAGAATGAATATAAATCAAGAAATGCAAGTGCTAAAACTAAATGAAATTGCATCGGAGCTAGACAGGCTCAAGAAAGCATACTTAGAAATAACAGAAATAAAGAACTCCATCTAAGAAATAAATAACAAACTGACAAGCATGGGAAGCAGAATTGGTCAAGCAGAAGAAAGAATCTCAGAGCTGCAAGACCAAAATATGGAATTAATTCAATCTATTAAAAATATAGGAAAAAAACTTAAGAAGAAAGAGGAAGTTCTTGTTCTGTGATTTTATCAAGAACACAGATTTATGTCTGATTGGAATAACTGCAATACAAAGAGAAATGGTAAACACCTTGGAACAAACTCCGTGAAGTCATTCAAGCAAACTTCTGTCATCTAGCCAGATAGATGACTATACAAGCACAAAATATCCAAAGGACCCTGGCAAGACATCTTATGAGAAGACCAACTCCCTAGTCACACATAGTAATTCATCTACACAAAGTAGTTATACAAGAAAAATTCCTAAAGGCAGCAAGGAAAAGGTCAGATTGCCTGCCAGAGAAAACAAATTTGAATTGCTGTAGACTGATCTGAAGAAACACTACAGGCCAGAAGGAATTGGATGCCAATCTTTAATGTTCTGAAAGATAAATAATTTCAACCAAGAAATTCTACCCAGACAAGCTAAGTATCAGAGAATTAAAATCCTCCCCAGACATCAAATTCCTAAAAGAATATGCTGCTTTGAGATCAGCTCTGTAAGAGATGGTTAAAAAGATGCTGTGCATCAAAGAATAAAGAAACAAAAGAAAAACTATATGATTCACAAGATCACAAACACAGAAGCAGCAGAACACACATGTATCAACACAAAATGAAAGTAAAACAGCCTTATAAGAGCATTATGACAGGGACAAACTCCCACATTTCAATAATCAGCCTGAATGTGAATGAACTAAATGTACCACTGAAAAGATGTAGAATGGTAAACTGGATAAAAACACATGACTCAGTAATTTGCTACCTCCAGGAAACTCATCTCACCACAAAGGATGCTCACAAACCCAAAATTAGACAATGGAAAACAAATTTTCAGCAAACAGATCACAAAAGAAGGCAGGAGCCACAATTTTAATATCAGACAAAGCAAACTTTATAAGCTAAAAACTTTTAAAAGATACAGAAGAATTTTACAAAATGATATATGGTTTAACCAATCGACAAGAAATATCCATCCTAAACATATATGCACCCAGCATAGGGGCACCAGCTTTATAAAGGAGCTACTGAGTAAACTAAAAAAAGATATTGACACTAATGCTATCATAGGTGAGGACTTACATGCCACACTAGCAACCCTAGATAGATCACTAAGTCAATCAACAAAGACATACGGAATCTCAACTCAATGCATGACCAAATGGACTTAGTAGATACCTAGAACTTTCCACCCAATAGTAACAGAATATGCATTCTATTTATCACCACATGGAATGTATTCCAAGATCAACCACATCCTTGACCATAAATCATGCAAAAACAAATTTCACAAAATTTAGATAATGCCATGCACCTTCTCAGATCACCAAAAAAATTTCCCCAAACCCACAAAGACACAGACACTAAACAGCATGATGCTGAACAACTCCTGGATCAACACAGACATCAAAACAGATATTAAAAGATTCCTGGAAACAAATAAAAATGAGGAAACATCTTACCAAAACATCTGGGATGCCATGAAAACAGTACTAAAAGGGGAATCTATATCTCTGTGAATACACATCAAGAAAATAGAAAGAGAACAAGTTGATAGACTAACAAATCACCTAAGGGAGCTGGAAAGGTAAGACTACCAAAACCATAACTTTGACAGAAGAATCCAAAACACCAAAGTAAAAGCTTATATATGGGTCATAGAAGACCAAAATATTATAGAAAAAAAAAATCAACGAAACAAAAAGCTGGTTCTTTGAAAGGATAAACAAGATTGATGGACCCCTACCCAGAATGACCAAGAAAAATAGCCCAAATAAAACGAGAAATGCAAGAGATCAAGTTACAACTGACCCCGAAGAAATACACACGATGAGCAGAAATTACTATACACACTTGTATGGAAACAAAGTCAATATCCTAAACAAAATGGAGGACTTTCTAATATCACACGACCTCCCAAAGTTGAAACAAGAAGAAATTGAGATCATAAATAGACCAGTAACAGCCCAGGAAATTGACTGTGTCATAAGAGAACCACCTACAAAACAAAGCCTTGGACCAGAAGGATTTCCAGCAGAATTCTATAAAACATACAAGGAGGAGCTGATATCAATCCTATTGAAAGTATCCCCAGGCAATTGAGAAAGATAGAACTCTCCCTAAATCACTTTATGAAGCTGTATCACACTGATACCCAAACTGGGTAAAGATCCAACAAAGAAAGAGAACTATAGGCCAATATCCTTGACAAACTTAGATACAAAAATTCTCAACAAAATTCTAGCAAATCAGATCCAACAATACATTTCAAAAATCACCCATCATAACCAAGTTGGCTTCATCCCCAGGATACATGGCTAGTTCAAAATCTGCAAGACCATAATTGTAATTCAATACATCAGCAAATGTAAAAACAAGAACTACATGATTATAACATTAGATACAGAAAACACTTTTGATAAAATCCAGCATCCCTTCTTGATAAAAATCCTCAAACACCTACACATAGAGGGAACATACCTCAAAACTGTAAGAGCCATATATAATAAACCCACAGCCAACATATTGTGAAATGGACATAAACAGGAACCAGAACAAGACAAGGCAGTTCACGCTCATCCCTCCTGTTCAACATAGTGTAGAAAGTCCTAGCCTGAGCAATCAGACAAGAGAAGGAAATGAGAGGTATCCAGATAGAAAAAGTGCAAGCCAAGTTATCACTCTTTGCTGATGATATGATCCTACACCTTGAAAACCCAAGAGAATCTGTCAAAATCCTCTTTGCACCGATGATAGACTCTGACAAAGCCTCAGAGTACAAAATCAACATGCAAAGGTCAGTGTATTAGTATACACCAACAACAAACAGGCAGAGAACCAAATAAAAAGCAGAATCTTATTCACAATAGCCCAGTAAATAAATTAATAATAAATAAAAAGAAAAGAAATACCTTGGCATCTTCATAACCAGAAAAGTGAAAAATCTTTACAATGAAAACTACACAACACTACTCAAAGAAGTTAAAGATGACACTAACAAATGGAAGTTATTCCATACTCATGGATTGGAAGAATCAGCATTGTTGAGATGTCCATCCTACCAAGGGCAATCTACAGGCTCAATGCAATACCCATTAAATTACCAACATAATTCTTCTCAGACCTAGAAACAGCAATACAGAAATTCATATGGAAATATAAACGACCATGAACAGCCTAAACAAGCCTTAGCAAAAGAAACAAAGCAGGAGGTATCACACTTCCAGATTTTAAACTTTATTATAAGGCTACAATAATCAAAACAACCTGGTATTGGTACAAGGACAGGCATAGAGAAAAGGATAGAGATTCCAGAATCTCCTGTTCCAGTGGAATAGAATACAGATTCCAAAAGGAAAACCTCAATTTCTCAACCAGCTCATCTTTGACAAAGCCTCCAACAACAACCACTGGGGATAGTAGAACCTATTCAGTAAATGGTGCTGGCTGATCACATACAGAAGACTGACACAGTACCCCTAGCTACCGCCATACACAAAAATCAACTCCAAGCAGATAAAAGGCCTAAATGTAAAACCCCAAAATTTAAGAATCTTAGTAAATGTAGGAGACACCATTACGGAAATCGGAATAGGCCATCAATTACTGATTAAAATCCCAAAAGCCCATGCCATAAGAGATAAGATAGAGAAGTGGGACATCGTCAAACTGAAAAGCTTCTGCAAACAAAATAAACCATCAAAAGAGTGAGGAGACAGCCCACAAAATGGGAAAGACATATTTGTCAACTGCATATTTGACAAAGGCCTAATATCCAGGATCTACAAGGAACTCAAATGTACTGAAAGAAAAAAAAAAAACCTCCATTAAGAAGTGGTTAAATGGAAGGCTGAGGCAGAAGGACCGCCAGAGCCCAGCAGGTCGAACTGCGGTGGCCGGGAGCGGCCACTGCACTCCAGTCTGGGTGACAGAGTGAGACTCCAACTCAAAAAAAAAAAAAAAAAATTACAAAAAAAAACCCAAAAAAAGTGGTTAAAAGACATGAATAGACACCTCTCAAAAGATGACAGACGAGCAGCCAACAGTCACATGAAAAAATGCTCAGCCTCACTAATCATCAGAGAAATGCAAATCAAAACCACATTGAGATACCACCTAATTCCAGTAAGAATGGCCATCATTAATAAAACAAAAAAGAACCAATTCTGGAAAGGATGCAGAGAAAAGGCAATGCTTCTACACTGCTGGTGGGAATGCAAACCTAGTTTAACCTGTATGGAAAACATTGTGGCAATTCCTAAAAGAACTAGAAATTGACCTTCCATAAGATCCAGCAATCCCCCTTCTGGGAATATACACCAAAAAACTTAAATCACTCTACCAAAAAAAAAAAAACCTCCCCATGCATGTTAATTGCAGCACTATTTAACAGCAAAAATATGGAACCAAGTGTGCTGTCCATTGAAAGTGGACTGGATTAAAAAAATGATGGAATATTACACAACCACAAAGAAGAACAAAATTATACACTTAACAGCAACTTGGATGGATTTAGAGTCTGTAATACTCAGTGATTTATTATAGAAACAAAGAACTGAGCCCCATATGTTCTCACTCATTAGCAGACCCTAAACATTTCCCACAATACTATAAGGAAGGGATTGTCAGTAGCTAGAAACTGCCAGAGGAGGGGGAATAGCATATAACATTAATAAGGGTATCTGATCTCAAATCAGGCAAAGTGGGGACCAAAGGTAAGCCCAAACTTTACCTATATGATGACCACTTGTAAACCTAATCCTGAATTGTACCTCACATCTGTAAAAGAAAATAAAATTTAAAATATGTATATAAATATTATTTCTAAAAAAGAAAGAATATCATTAATGAAAATGGCTGCAGCAAACAGATTTCACTGTAAAAATCTTTTATTGGAAGATGATACCATCTGAGTTTTTCATACCTAGAGAGAAAATAACATCTGGCTTGATAACTTCAAAGAGAGACTGACTTTCTTGTTAGGAGCTAATGCAGTCAGTGACTAAGTTAAAGTCAGCATTCGTTTACAATTCCAAAAATTCTAAAGCCTTTCAGAATTGTGCTATATCCATGTTCCCTGTGTTCTACAACTGGAATAAAGCATAAATGAAAGAATAACTGCTTACGGCATAGTTTAGTAATATTTTCAGCCCATTGTTAAGACTGTTCAGGAAAAAAAGAAAAAAAGAGAGAATCATTTCAAAATACTACTGCATGTTGACAATGAACCTGTTTATCCAGAAGCTTTGATGGTGATGTACAAGGTAGTGATTGCTGTACCCATGCCTACTAACACAACATCATTCTGCATCCCATGAATCAAGAAGTTATCATGACATTCCAGTTTTATTATTTAGAAAATAATACATTATGTCAGGCTGTAGCTACTATAAATAGTGGTTCCTGTGATAGATCAAGGCAAAGTAAGTTGAAAACCTTCTGGAAGGGGTTAACTATTTCAGATGCCAGTAAGAATATTAGTGATTCATAAAAGGTGGTCAAAATATCAACATTCACAAGAATTTAGAAGAAGTTAATGCTGATCTTCATGGATGACTTCATGGATGAGTTCAAGACTTCAGTGGAGGAAGTTACTAAAGATATGAAGGGAATAACAAGAGAGTTAAAATTAGAAGAGGCGTCTGAAGATGTGACCGAATCCCTGTAATCATGTGATAAAACATGAACAGATGAGGAGTTGCTTCTTATAGATAAGCAAAGACAGTGGATTCTTGAGATGAAATCGATCCTGGTGAAGATGGTGTGAAGATTGTCAAAATGACAAAGGATTTGGAATATTACATGAACTTAATAAAGTAGCCACAGGAATTGAAAGGATTGGTTTCAATACTCAAAGACATTCTATTGTGGGTAAAATTCTATCAAACAGCCTTGTATGGTACAGAAAAAAAATTTCACCAAAAGAAGAGTCAACACGGCAAGCTTCATTTTTGTCTTATTTTAAGAAAATGCCACAGGCGCTCCAATCTCCAGCAACCACCAACCTGACCAGTCAGCAACCATCAACATCCAGGTAAGTCCTTTCTTCAGCAAGAAAGGTTACAGTTTCTTGAAGGTTTTGATAACTGTTATCACTTTTTAGCAACAAAGTATTTTTCAGTTAAGATATGCACATTGTTTTCTAGACATTGGTGCCATTGCGCACAAATTTCAGTATTGTGTAAGCATAACTTTTATGTGCACTGGAAACAAAAAGATTTGTATGACTCACTTTATTGCCATATTTGCTTTATTATGGTTGTCTGGAACTGAGCCAGCAATATCTCAAAGGCATTTTTGGCACTCTGTTCCTAGATACACATATGTTTGTTCATGTAACTGACCATTTTATTTTTAATAGCAGTTGTGAATTAATTGTGCAATCAATTTAAGAAAATTTAAAAGACTACAAAATCTACATGATATACCTTTTTTTAGTGTTTTTTTTTCTTTGCATTGTGTCATATCGGTCTTGAAAATAAGAACTAGGACGTTTATTTCTGTAATGTAACCATTTCTCTTTTATTTCTTGAATCACCACCTTATCAGACTCCATTTAGCCATGTCCAGATGGTGTTCTTGAGAGATACTCTTGCTCCACCGTCTGTATAAAAGCTCTAGTAGGCCACAGTAAAAAAAATAAAAAGTGTTTAGCCTAAAAATAAAGTTATTTTATTATATGGTTATATTACAGGTTTGTTATTCAAGGGTAGAGGTCCCAGCCAGCATTTAGAAATAGGTGACACAGGAGAAATGCTATGTAGAAGAGTATAGTATATCACTCGAAGTGGCCATGTGAGGCTGCCAAGAAAAGGTACATTTGATTCAGGAAAATGCTTGGGAAGGAGAACAGGAATAAAGGAAAAATAGAGTTTCTAAACAGAGCAGAGATTTATAATTTGACAGATATTTGCATAACACACCATCGTGGAGACAGAGGAATGACAAAATTAAATAATCTTTGTTTTGTAATTCAAATCTAAGAATAAAATTATGTGATCATGTCATGTTACTTTATATTATTATTGACTGTTTTTCAAACTATTTTCTTTTTATTTTGCTTCACTTTTACCTTACTTTTCATATAACCTTCGATTCATTTATTCTTCCTCTCTCTCTCTCTCTCTCTCTCTCTCTTTTTACAAAATTTCTATCTTTTCTCTAGGTCATCTGATGATAGCTAAAGATATATCCTGGGGGCTTTATTTCCAATTTCATAGCTAGCTTATTTCATAACCTGAACAAACTTCAGCACTTCAAATACTTGAGTATTAGAGCTGAAAGGAAATTTTAAGATCACTTACTCTAATATTCTCTCATTTTACAGAATGGGAAAAGATGAAATTAAAGCTTATAGAGGTTAAAAGAATTGCTTGATGTCAAGCAGTTTGTCAGCAGCAAAACTAAACTGAAGCCAGACATCTCAATGACAATTTTAGAAATCATAACAGTGAGACATTTAGCTTTATGTGATATGAAACTCATTGAGAAAACAGACAAATATTGGAATATTTTTCTCTTTATAGTGGGACATTTTAAAGACCAAAAATAGTATAGGCACACCTATGTGGGAAACTAGGTAATATCCAACCATTTGTGTGTGGTGACAATATTATTAGATGAAGGGTTCGATAAATCCAAATGCTCGATGAATTCAGGTTCATATACCCTTATTTAAAAAGTTATAAAATGACCTTGTATTTGAAAATGGTACATTTAAAGGCTGCCTTCCTGAAAAAAAGCTCTCAGAGACATGATAAATAAGGCAAGCTAAATATTATCAAAATGGGTGAGAAGGTTTTCCAGTATGAGAGCGAGGGATTTTTGTGATCTACTCTCTTCACTATCCAGTGTTAATAACAGAAAAAAAATAAAATTGTCAATGGCAATAGAAACTAAGATTAATGTTGAGTAATCTGCTAGGCATCAGAGGAATTTTGACTAGTCAAAATTGAAATAAATCTCTAAAGCAATGTGTGAGGTATATTCTGTCAAAATAACTCCTCTGTGTATCTCCAACAATTTAGTTTCCTTTCAGGATTAAGTTAGCTCGGCTACCCTCATTTGAACTATGTAAGTGAAAACAAACCCAGTCCCTCCCCCTTCTTACCATCCATAGTTGGGATGAGTATTAAATACAATAATGGGTATAAAACATTAATATAAGTCATGAAGTACTTCACCATATCAGTGCTTTTATTTGTATCATCATTTCTTAAATTTCCAAATGCCTATTTCCTGTGGGCAGGACTTAGAAGGAAGAATTTAATCGAGACTTAAGTCTCAATATTCATTGCTTTTCCATCTTAGTGACTAGTTCAAAATGTCCTAGAATTCATTTTCAGGAATAAATCCAAGGAAGGAGTGCCCTGTAGATCAGGAATAGAGCACTTAACTGAAGAAAAGAATGTGTTACGTACCCCTGAATAAGATGAGCAGGTGTCTATCCGACTCTGTTTGAATGGTCCCAAGAGCAGGGATCTGATTTGAAGGCCAGAGGGGCCCTGAAAGATGTAAACGTAGGCTTGGAAAGTTGGCTTTCATTTCCATATATTGATTTCTGGCATGGTGCAAACTACAGGTCATAATTTATCTTAATACTTTTAGGAATGATGCTTTTGGGATGCACTTTGGAAAGTAGAGTGTTTGTCAGCAGGTTTCTAATCAATATTGTTTTATATATTCTCATGGAACATCATTGGTGGGGATAAAGTCTATCTCTACCTGCAAGATTTTTATTATTATTTTATAAGAGCTAATAGGAGCTCTGCCTCTAAACAATTGACAGGCAACTATTCTGTGCACCAACATACTGGAGAGAAGGATTGGAAAAAATCTTTCTCCAGTAATCTGGTGATAAATCATGCATCAGAAATGCTTTATGATTTTGTTATGGAAATGATTAATTCCTTTTAAATGAATTCTAATGGGCCTTACATTGTTTGGGTTTATTTTCTTACTTTGCACATACAAAAATGTCCCATTACAATTGATGGGAACTTACTTAATGTTGACATGATGTGTTTTTAATGAAAACTGTTGATACATTTTTGTCAGTTCTTGAAGTGATTTTTTCCCTCTTAGTCAGCAGGAGGAAAAATAAAAGCCTTTATGTTAGGCAGAAATCCTCCGGTCCTTTCTCCTACAAGATATTTTTGCCTTTGGATACTTTTCTCTGTCATTTTAGACATTCTAACAACCCAGAGACTGCTACACAGCTGAGAGAAGTAAGCTTGTACTAAGAGTCATAGAAACGAATTTCTGTCAGTCACCTTAATACTGCTTTCAGAAGAACAGTCATATTTTTAAAAATTGAAAGGCCATTTTAATTACTGGTTAGTTCAATGGTGCTTTAATCCTAAAAATACAGACAGAAAAATTCTAAATCTCAGCTAAAAGTCAAGCCAAATGAATGGAAGGCAGAAATGTAGTTCCCTATAGATTTCACTATGGTGACAGGAAATAGGAAAACTTTCCATATGAATTGAGAAACATAAGACTTTACCCAGCAGTTGACCAATACACCAACAGAATCTTCGGAGTGGACAGTAGATGGTTATTAACTGACTTAGGAGATCAAAGGAGCCTTGTCTGATTTCACAGACCAGAGTGAGTAAACCTGGGGCTTGATGCCACAGAAAACAAACAAAAGATGGAGTAAGACTTCAGGTTAAAACTAGAGAAATGAGGTAGAAACATGTCATTAGAGTAATAATATCTACAGGCATCTTCATATTTTCATCTGCTTTAACTCAACCTCACAGTAATGTAATTAATCCTCCCACTTTTTTGGTAACTGATGTTCTTTGAATCTATTTTACTCAAGAGCCTCTAGGTTTCTGGCTACAATGGAGGTAAAAGGGGCATAGAAAAGCAAGGTGACAAAAAGAAACAGAAATAAATCGAAAGCTGAAGACACAAGGATGAGATATTTCAGGTACCTTCCGTTTCCTGATGTCATTTTACATGCTTGCTGAGCTAGAACCCTGAAAAATAGGTTAGAGAAACTCAGCATCATGAATAAAAATACCTTGAAAAATCTGAAATGCTAAAATGTGGGGTTTCTTTTTAAAAAAAAAATCCAGCTCTCCACCCAATCACCTTACATTCAAGGACTCTCAGGTCAGTATGCCCCATCTGCTAACTTGAGCTCATTGTCAGCTTTCCACCCTTACAGCTAATTATAAATAGAGAGAAAATAGTCACTAGATGTGTGAAAAAACTTACACGAATGAAAAGGACATTAAAACAACAAAATTGAATAATACAAATAGTGTAGGAAGTGGATGAAAGACATATACAATTAAAATATTCACATACATCAAATCTCACATTAATCATGCAAAAGAACACTACTAAAATATTAAGGATAAAAAGATCACTTGAAGATAGAAAAGTAAGTATTAAATTTAAAAAGGTAAAGAGCTTTGAATATTAAATCAATGAAATCTTCTAAGAAGTAGAACAAAAATGACAGATGAGCAATTAGAGGACCAATCATGAAGATTCAACTACCAGAAATGATAGGAACTGCAAAGAAAAAAAAAAAAATGAAGGAAGAAAAATTTTAAATAATTTTATAGTGTACAATGAGAATAAATTTGCCAGAACTAACTTGTGAGTACTTTCTAACCAATGTATTCATAAGTGGTCAGCATGTTGAATGCCTCACAAGTTAAATACTTATGAAATTGAATATCAAGAATAGGTTGAGAAGCCAGGCTCGGTAGCTCAGCCTGTAATCCCGCACCTTTGGGAGGCTGAGGTGAGTGGATTGCCTGAGCCCGCGGGTTCGAGACCCGCCTGGGCGGCGAGACCTCATCTCTACAATAAATCAAAAAATCAGCCGGGCGTGTTAGCGCATGCCTGTAGTTCCGGCTACTTGGAAGGCTGAGGCAGAAGGATCACCGGAGTCCAGCAGGTCGAGGCTGCGGTAGCCGGGAGCGGCCACTGCACTCCAGTCTGGGCGACAGAGTGAGATGCCAACTCAAAAAAAAAAAAAAAAAAAAAAAGAATAGGTTGAGAGATCCTAAAAGTGTCCAATGGGGAAAAAAATCACACACTTAAAAAATGAGAATAAAAATAACTTCATTTTTTAAATCAAAATTCTTTTTTTTTATATGAGGACAGTCTATTTTAACAAAGAATCTCTGGCAACAATGAATCAATAAGGTAATATATATTTTCAGTCATTTTCAGAATAAATATTTGCATATAATGTAATAGCATGACCTAAGTTTCTTAGAACTACACAGTGGGAAGACTCATGAACAAAAAGCAAAAGTCCAGGGACATAATGGAAATGACAGGATATTTGGTACTATTTTTGACCTTGGGAATAACTATTAATATAACCATGGCAGATCTGTTTGTAAAACTTCTATAAGAGAAAGAAAGTCTTCTCAAAAGACATTACTCAGCTAATCAGTGAGGAATATTTATGGAATTATAGTAATGTTCATACAAACTACTTAAATAAATACGAGGACCTAATTAGCTTCAGGATGGAGAATTAGAAGTTGTAGAAAAAGGTCAGTTTTAAACACCCGTAAAAGTCAGTAAGTATGATCTAACTGTATCAGTCAAAAATATTAATTTAAAGCGAATTATTTAGAAATGTGAAGACAACGCTTTGGAAGTTAAAGAACTGTATACTGTGGCCTCCCGAGCATCAGGGCAGGTGTCTGGAAGAGTCAGAGGACATTTGTAATTTATAATATACAGCATAGTACTAGCTGATGTTTCTAATAAGTAAAAATATAACTTTGGTAAAACTAAAAAAAAAGCAAAATAAAATAAAATGGACAGTACTGATTGATATTGAAGTCATACTTGGGTTTGAAACCAAGCAAATAATACATGGATAGGTCTCTGGAAAACATAGTGTTCTCTAGTATTAGTTGTGGGCTCGCTTAATATGAGGAATAGAGTGTGTACTCACTTGATTTTCTCAGACATGAGACCTGACTGTTGTTTCTAGAACTGTTAGTACATTCACCTTTTGCTCCTTGGGACAGCATGTACTGTCAAGCTTGATGATCAGTACTGATGCTTTTTTGGACTGGAGGACTGGAATAACCTAAGTAGGCATGTGTCACAACCTGTGTACGCACAGCTACATTTCTCTAAACATGAGAAAACTGTTTAAAATTGTTCTTCTGGGACAATAGTTTACCAGGATGGATCACTGAGGAAATAAATTGGCACATATTTACTTTCAATATACTCTTGATCACAAAATCAAAAGTGAGGTTTTATCCACCTCCCAAATCTCAGTTTTTCTTCCAGAAAACATAAAAAGCTAGCTATATATTTGGATAACTGAATGTTACTTAATGATACAGTACACTGCTAAAGAAGACACACTAGAAAGGTAGAAGATTCCAGTTTATTTTAGTTACATTTTTAAAAGATTGAATACAATATATATGTGTGTGTGTGTGTGTATATGTATGTGTATATATATACACATACATATATTTTTTTTTTCAATTTTTTTTTGAGTGGGAGTCTTACTCTGTCATCCAGGCTCACTGCCACCACAGTCTCAACCTGCTGGACTCAGATGATTCTTCCCCTTCAGCCTTCCAAGTAGCTGGAACCACAGGCATGCTGCCACCAAGCCTGGTTAATTTTTTGATTTATTGTAGAGATGAGGTCTCACCACGTTGCTCAGGTCAGCCTCGAACCCCTGAACTCAGGCAATTCTCTTGTCTCTGCCTACCAAAGTGCTGGGATTACAGGTGTGAGCCACAATGCCTGGCTGATTCAATTTTTTTTATTTTTATTTTTTTATTGTTTTTTTTGAGTTGGAGTCTCACTCTGTCGCCCAGACTGGAGTGCAGTGGCCGCTCCCGGCCACCGCAGCCTCGGCCTGCTGGGCTCCGGCGATCCTTCCTCCTCAGCCTTCCGAGTAGCCGGAATTACGGGCATGCGCCACCACACCCAGCTGATTTTTTGATTTATTGTAGAGATGAGGTCTCGCTGCCCAGGCGGGTCTCGAACCCGCGGGCTCAGGCAATTCACTCACCTCAGCCTCCCAAAGGCGCGGGATTACAGGCTGAGCCACCGAGCCCGGCTTCAATTTTTTTTTTAATGTCAGACAACTTGTTTATTCTTTTACCTCTGTGGTGTTACATCTATTCACCACAACTGAATTGGCTGATTAGCCAAAATCCATTTTGGTTTCCTTTATGTGTATTTCTTTTGATAATCTTACCGTTTAAATCTGACTATTCCAGACTGCTGAATAGATGTAAAGGCTCTATTTCTAAGAATAACTGTAACAGACTGGAAATGATTATTTTCAGGCTAAACTAATTCAAAGATATGGCTTGACTGACCAACATAGCCTTCTTCCCTTTCTCCACATCTGAATGGAGTAATCATATAAAAATATGATTTTATATTAAAGAAGAGAATTATGGGTTTTTTTAAAGAAAAGGCTTGGCCTCGTGACAGTATCAGTATGAATACTGGCCTCCTGTAGCAGGGCGGCTTGAGCCCTCAATTTGTTTGCCAACACTTCACACACTTATGTTACCCGTGAGGCCCATAAAAGCATTTAACCTGTTACTGCTACAGTGGAATTAAAAAAGCAAATAATCGAAAACAAATTTTGGGGGTGGGAATAATGTTAGTAGCTTAATCAGATGAGGGATATAGTACTCATTGCCTATCACATATACCTTGTCCCATTCCATAAGTATTCTATCTTGTGGTCTGGTTTTGGAAGACACTGCCTCTAGTACTTAGTAACTCAAACATGAAACCAAAAACATTCCTTTATAGAATGGCATGCCCTTGAGGTTGCTTTCTTTTCTCAAAAATTTCATTTGATTGCACAGATGTGGGGTATAAGTCAGGATTAAGTAGTTTATGTGCAGGTTAAGTTTGGGTCCCTGACTGGTCCTCCCTTCCCTTGGTTTAGAGTCAGTTCAGGTACGCTTAGTAATGTTACGGGCCACCCCCACCCCCTCCCCTGACTGTGTCCTGCTACTGCCGATCCCTCTTGTAGTATTGGGTTAAATGTTCAGGATCCATTTATGAGTGAGAACACGTGGTATTCAGTTCTTTATTTCTGGGATGTTTACTTTCAGGAGCGGAAAACTTTCGGTCGTTTCTTTTCTGTTTGTTTCTTCATTTAACCTCTTCCCCCATTTCTTTAGCCCTTCGAACCACACGTTATTCCTCAAATACACTTACTTACCTTTCTCTTCCTCTGTACGTTTCACATCATTGTTTTATCTGGAATGCTACTCTTTTTCCCTTTCTTCATCAACCACATTGACCCAGATAACTACTTCTTGACCCTCAAGACCAACACGTCTTCATTCTATTCAAAACAAAACAAAACAAAACAAAATCAACTTTCCTGTCTTACCCCTACACATGGGACAAACATCTGCTTTCCAGGCCAAGTTAAATGTTCCTTCTCTCTGCTCCTAGAGCAACTGGATTAACCGCATTATGTATAATTTGTAGTTGTTCATCTGCTTCCCAAACATAACTTGATAACTTGGTGACCACCACACTGAACTTAAAATGTTATACGAGGTCCTGACAAGGTATCATCAAGTGACTGGTAAATAAATGTACAAGGACCTTAAGCTTCCGTAGCTAAAATGTAATCTAATAAGGACAGTTTTTATTTCTGTTATAATGCAAATAGTCATTGAGTGGTATTTTATTTCAGTTTTTTTCATCAATTCGATTTGAATGGAAACAATACCTACAATTATAGTTTCTCACAGAAAAGAGAGGGGGATTGGAACAAGAAAAGTGCAGTATTTACAAGGAATGAGAATACAGTGAATTCATAGTTTTTCAGTTATCTTGACCAACACTCTATATGGAGAAATATAAGCAAGGATAGATTATACTTAGATACTGACAGAATTCATATTGTCTTTTTGTCATTATCATCATCATCACTGTCCTTTTCAAACCAGGTACACAGAGCTCCTTATGAAGGCTGAAGGTCAATAAATGTGCCTACATCTGTTTGGCACAGAAACTTTTATTTTATTTTGTTTTATTTTAGAGTTATAGGGTACAAGGGAGGATTTGCTACAAAAATAGGCTGCATGCAGGTGATGTTTGGGCTTCTAGTTGGCCCTCTTTCCCCTTGGGAGTGGACCAGGTACCCATTGTCTTCTTATGTGACTCCGTCGCTCTTCCTTTCCTTCCTTCCCTGGCAGTGCCTAGCGTTTGCTGGTCCAACCCTTGGGCTACTATGACTAGTGTCCAGGGTCCACTTACAAGTAAGAACATTTATGAGTGAGTTTTTTGCTTCTGTGATAGTTCACCTAGTATGATAATCTTCAACTCTATCCAAGTTGCTGCGAAGGCTGTGATTTTGTTCATATATCCTGGCTGCCTAATATTCCATTGTGACACAGGAATTTTCTTTGTTTTTTATGCTACATGAATTCAACCCAAGTTTATCTGGTACAATCCCTTTTGGGGGAAAAATGGGGATATTTTTTAAACTATGGATGTACAAACTATCAAATTCCAAATGAACGCGAGACATGAGACTTTCCAAATGTATGGTTTTCTCTTTCCTTTAAAAATAACCAGCTGATCATTATTTTATGAGTCTGATAGATTGACTGCCACAGTGTTACAGTATTTTCACCCAGATCAATTTCATGATTTTGCCTGACCAAAAAGACCCCTAAAAACATTTTTCCCAATTTTCAGCAACTCTCTTCTATGCTCTATACCCTGGATACACATTCACAAATACATATAAAAACAACTTTTTATTTTTATTTTTTATTTTTTCAAAGAATTTTTATTGTGATATAATACATATAACATAAAATTTACTGTCTTAACCATTTTAAAATGCACAGTTCAGTGGTATTAAATACATTAATAATGTTGTGCATCCATCACCACCATCCATTTCCATAATTTCTTTAGGCCTGCAAAATTGAAATTCTATAACTATTAAACAATAATTCCCCATTTCTTTCTCCCTCCAGCCCATAGTGACCACCATTCTACATTCTGTGTCTCTGATTTTGAAAACTCTAAGTACCTTATATAAGTAAAATCATGCCGTGTTTGTCTTCTGTGTGTCTGGCTCATTTCATTTAGTGTTATGTCTTCAAGATTTACTTATGTTTTAGTACATATCAGAATTTTGCTTCTTTTTATTTATTTATTTATTTATTTTATTGTATTTTATTTTATTTTGAGTTGGAGTCTCACTCTGTTGCCCAGACTGGAGTGCAATGGCCGCTCCTGGCCACTGCAGCCTCGACCTGCTGGGCTCCAGCGATCCTTCCACCTCAGTCTTTCAAGTAGCCGGAATTACAGGCGCGCGCTACCATGCCCGGCTAATTTTTTGATTTTATTGTAGAGATAAGGTCTCGCCTGCCCAGGCAGGTCTTGAACCCGCAGGTTCAGGCAATCCACTCACCTCAGCCTCCCAAAGGCACGGGATTACAGGCTGAGCCACCGAGCCCGGCAGAATTTTGTTTCTTTTTAAAGATGAATAATATTTTATTTTGTATTACAAAATTTTTGCTTATTTGTTTGACCATCTATGGACACATGAATTACTTTCATACTTTCACTATTGTCAATAATTCTGCTATGAACAGAAATTTTCCGGTAAAGAAAAGTCCTGGACTTTATGGCTTCACTGATAAATTATCCTATTCACTTAAAGAAAAGCCAATATGAATCCTTCTCTAACTGTTCCAAAAAAATTAAGAGGATAGAGCATTTCCTAACTCATTTTATAAGGATAGCATTACGCTGATACCAATTCCAGACAAAACATTACAAGAAGACTATGAACCAATATCCCTTTTGAACATTAATAAACCTTAACAAAATACTACTAAACCAAATTTAGCAGTACATTAAAGGAATTATACACTATGACCAAGTAAGACTTATTCTTGAATGCAAGGATGGTTCGACATACAAAAATAGATCAATGTAATATCCCACATTAATAGTATAAAGAGGGAGAAAAAGGTCATTGTAATTGTTGCAGAAAATACATTTAACAAAATTCAATATCCTTACATGATAAAAGAAAAAAAATCTTAATTTTGTTAATACCAGGCTTCACCATGATAAAAATTTATGAGAGCATCTGCCCCTAAAGAATGATATTGAACAATTATAATACTATAGGAAAGCATTTGGCAGTAATGGGAAACTGTTAGGGGAGGAGGGGTGGGACTGGCAGTTTAAGGAAACTACTAGGGGAGGGAGGGACATACCTCATCAATAAGGGTACCTGCATAATCAATGTTTGTATTCCTAACCCTGCATTGTACCCCACATCTTTATAATTAACAATTTTTAAAAAGAATGGTATTATTGGATAAGATAGGTCTGTCCTTATAAGTGCATGTAGCTTGTCACCACATTTTTTCTTGTAATGAGGCATTTTTTTCATTTTATTATGATCAGAAGTTTTCTTGAGATATTTACCCATTCATATTTATCATTAAACATTTTCTTCTGAAATATAATAAAGATTTGTAATATGTCATCAGCTATTAGGGGACGGGATTGCCCATCCCTAAGTTTTTGAAGAAAGAACTGATAATTTTTCATATGCTTATTTCTAAAATTTTGCTCCTTCCTCATTTGTCTCTGACATTTTGCCAGTATCTACTAATATTTTTGCAATATTTTAATCACCAAAACTCCCAATAGGTCATATCTTAGAACTAAAGATGGGTAAAAGCAGCTGTATTAGGAGTTTGGTGAACACCTCGAAGTATTTTTCAAATTGTGTTTTGGGTTCAAGGAAAACCAAAACATATTTTGATATTTTACCAAGAACTTTTTCCTGCTTAATTTTAAAATGATGTCTATTTTAAGAGAAATTTAATCCATATGTTCCTTACACTTACCTCATCAAAATTTGGTTCTGTAAGAGCTATTTGATGTGCAAGAAGCCTTGGGTGTTATTTTATGAGAGTTTTATAAGAGGAGATTTTATTTTTCATAGAAACAAGAAGTTAAATTTTCTAGGTGAAGATTGACTCAAGTGCACTCTTTGCCAACTGTAAATAGACTAATCAGCCAAAAACCCTGAATTTCATTAAAAATTGAATTGTCAAAATTTATATGAATCCTGGTGATGTAAACATTAATATTTTTTCTTTGCTGTTGCACTTCAACTTAACTATTTTTGCAAGGTACATATTCTATAATAATACTGTTACTTTTTTAAGACAAAAAATTATTTTTTTTTACTCTAAATTTGAGATTCCCAATAATATTTTAAATTTCTATTATATTCTTCATTTATGCTAAGATCTGCCTATGTTACCAATAGTAAAGCTTATAGAATAAACCTCTCCTCAAAACACACACACAAATAGATATAAAAATATGTTCATTATTATTTCTCTTATTCAGATGCTTTTTTAATTTAATTTAATTTTTTTATAATCAATATTTTTATTATGATATAGTGGGGTACAGTTAAGGGTTAGGTATACAAATATGCTTCATTCAGGCACCCTTGTTGATAAGAGGTGTCTCCCCATCCCCAGCCAGATGTTTACTACCATTAATCCCATTTCCCTATACCCCCCAATAGTTTCCCACCACTGTCATTTTCTTAAATGCTGCAGTTGTATTGTTTTTTTAATAATAAATATACTTGTTATGGATATTGTTTCCCTATGATTTCAATTTATTTGCAGAACAAGGGAAAAGTTAAAAACATCTTTCTCAGTCCAGCTATCTAGACTTTCTCTTCTAGTCAGGAGTGTTATTTAATTTTTGTAGGAAAAGAGTCTTTGGTGAGTCACAATTGTTTATGTGACATGATGCTATGTATATGCCAGTGCTTAGCTGTATTCTGACACTTGAGTGTACTATGACAGGTTCTTTGTCAGATAGCTAGATGTCTTTTACTACAATAAATAAGTCGAGAATGACGAAAATGAGGATGAGGTGAGACGCAAAAGCTGCTCGATTGCATTTGTATGCGTCTGTCTGAATTGAGTGACCCATTTACACAAACCTGGTTGGGGAAAGGACATGAAGGTGGATTTATTCCAGAGATCAGGACAAAGGCCAATTTGTCGTTATTATGAAGCAAGCTAATGACTCAACACAACTTTTTTTTTTTCACTAAAGCCTAATATGTTAAATTCTTTTTCATGAGAAGCTTTTCAAAAACGTAGAAACTTTTCTTCCATAATATTATTAAGGCTTCATATGATCCAACAGATGTTTCTAAAGTGATGGTACATCTGAATAACTTGAAAAGACTTTTAGGTTTCTAGACCAATCTCAACCCTACTGAATCAATAGTTTTATTAATGGGACTCAGGTTTCCATATTTCTATTCCCCAACTGACTCTGAGGCTTTCAATTAAAACGTTGTCTGTATGAGCATTTGGGAACCACATCTGAAGATGGTTCAGATCTCTTTCAATTCTATCACTCTATAATTAGAAATTCCTAACCTGGGAGGAAAAGGCTAGATAATTTATATAAAGGGCATAGTTTGCAGTCCATTGTTGCCCAATAAATCAAAAGTAACTAAAAAAAAAAAAAAAGGTGCCATTGTTCTAAAAACAATGGTAAAGGAGAATAACAATGTTTCATTGTATTAACTGAATAGATACACATTGTTCCTTTGGCCATTGTATACCTTTGCTATGCAACTTAACTTGGAACGTTATTGTTCCTCTTCACATTTTTCTCCTTTCATCCTGCCTTACTCTTTCTGTTGATATCGGGAGACTATCACAATCAGAAAGGATGCACAGTTTAGCTGAATCATCTTGTTTGGATCAAGCAGCTCTAGAAAATCTCTCAGCTGATAAGGTTATTGCCATTTATAGACATTATCATCCCTGTCTTAGATTGTGCTTCATCGTTCTGCAATTACAGGGTTAGCCTTTACATTCAGTCAGAGCAAAGCACTAGCAAATGCTTCCATAAAACCTATTAACTCCACTAATTCCTTGCACCTTTTGAATGTAAGGGGATTTGGCTCCTAATTTTATCTCCAAGATGCTCAATGTGCCAGTCCATTAGCAAATTACACCTGATGTGTGACTTTGGTGTCAGTTAAAATTTTTATTGGCTCTATTGGTCCTTCCAGATTGTGACACCATTTCCTTCCTCCCCCTGTTTTTTGAGAATTTGCACAAAGATGAGATGCTATGCATCCTGGCTTATCCCCTAATTAAGCTGATTGTAACACCGAGTATATGAGGCTAATTCTTCTGACTTTATTTTAAATTGATCACTCTGTTCCCTCTATAGAAACTGCATTTTATCATGCTAATGGTTTGCCCAGGAAAATTGAAACACAGGTGGTTCCTGTGAAATATTTGGATCTTAGGACTTATGATTTTTGCCAAGTTGAGGTTCAATAAATTTACCTCTTTATTAGTCAGGTTAATAAAATGAAGCATCTATTATTAGAGCAAGCAATGTTAACTAGCAGACTTTCAGACCAGCAATCAGGAGAGCTGAGTTCAAATGCAGTTTGTAGCACTCAGTGGCCTCCTCATTTGAAAGGTAGTGAATTTAAAGGACATCAGTGGTTCTCAGTTGCCAAGAAAATGCAGCAGATCAGAGACACGTATTATATTACAGAATCTTAAGAGCCTTTTAAATAATGTATACGAATGAAAAAATAGGTAGGTATGGAGCTTAGAGATTTTATTTATTGAAAAATTATAATGCATCCAGTTCTGAAAACTAGTGAAATTGGATAATATATACTACTCCATAAAATTGTGTAATCTTGGGAGACTTGACCAAAGAAGAGAGAAAAATGTCCTGAATAAGGCTTCCTCTTTCAGTTTTCTTCTCAGTTTATTGATCATTCTCTGCCAAAGTCAGAAAAAAAAATGTGTGGTCTAGAAAATACATAGATGAGTGCTTAGTAGAAAAAATAAGACAGTGAGGTCTTTGTACCATATCATAAGATAGTTTGATAAAATTTCAGAATATTGTTTCCTTTTAAGCATGACCCTTAAAAATTCCCTTTGAAAAACAAATGGCGCTAAATCTTTTTTATGTGGAGATGACAGTAGTTACCATTTATGGGTCATAGAAAATTGTACAGACAACATAATATCATTCCTCTATTCTAGTGCATAAACTATTAGTTCCTCATAGGTGCAAAAGCCCTGAATTTACAGATTTTCTTAATAAGGCAGAAGCAAGCTTACTAAGTCTCTCTTCTTTAGTAATGTGTCTATCTGTCTGTTCTCAAACTTCCCATATACCAGTAGCTAGGTTGATTACTGTGGGTATAAAATTTCTATTTTCACCTATTGATGATGAGATAGGAAAAAAAAGGAAATTAAAGTATGTGTATAAACAAATATGTAACAAAAATGTAAGCCTGATTGTAATAATTAATATGTAGTGCAAATGTACAACTAAAAAGAAGTTATAATATGCTAATGATTTTAAATTACTTAAAGAAATAAGTGGAATTTTGGCACATTCTATAGTTGAACAGGGTTTTACTTGCTAGCATTGATCTTGGGTAGAAGAGTGGAAGAAATTCCAAGGAAAATAAAGGGTGAACAGAGATGAAGGGGTACAGACTGCCACTTATCTTTCTATTCTTCTCAGTGTCTAGCACAAAGTACAAAATAGGTTCTTAACAAATGAGTGCTGAAATTAATAGAGAAAAGGTGTCAGTGTATCTAGAGCACAGGGCAAATAATAGGCAATGTAAGGTATGGAACGCCTGATTGGTTGGCTTTAAGTTTCAGAAGGTGAGATGGTTAGAGTTATGTGTCAACTTGGAAGGTGTGTTTGGATGACATTAACATTTAAATTTGTGGCTTCTGGGTAAAGAAGATTGCCTTTCATAATGTGAGTGGGCCTCTCCCAATCAGTTAAAGGCATACATACAACAAAAAGAACAATCTCTAGAGCCAGACTGATCTATTCCACTAACTTTCTTGTGTCTCAATCCTGCCAGCCTCACTTCAGATTTTGGACTTTCCCTCCCCCATATTTGAATGAACCAAATTCTTAGCGTAAATCTCTTTACATATCTTACTTTTATACTGGTTCTGTTTCTTTGGAGAACCCTAATTCAGAAAATCTTGAAATCAAAACTCATGGTTTGGGATTTTTGCAATCTTGCAAGTTTATTTTTATTAAAAGGAATATGGTGATAGTATTAATGCTTTTAAATATAAGTTTGGGCAACCCTCTCGGGTCCCCTTACACTGTGGGAGCTTTTCTGTTCTTTCAATAATTCCTGCTTTCTCACTTTCATAAAAATAAATAAATAAATACAACTTTAACAGTCATTTGATTTTTAGAAAAGGAACTGAAGTCTGGTTGTTGAAAGAGCTGGAGAAGCAGTGATATGAAGCCAAAAAAAATGTTCTTTTAGATAAGAGGTGACTGAATTTTGAATGTAGTCAGTGTAAAATAACTGGGGGATATTGGATAATTGAAGCATTTTGGTAGAAGTGAAACAATGGAGATGGGAAATTGAGAGGAAAGCTACAAGTGCATATAAAGAAAAAATTGAGGCTGCGTTTCTGAAATTAAGAGATGTCATTTGCTAAAGTAGAAAATATAAGAGAGGAAGGAGGTTTGTACCAAGTGTTACTCGGAATGCTTATCCCTGATTCTGTTTCTCAGATAAGAAAGTTTATCAAGAGACTGAGAAGCCTCTCATTACAGTTAATTGCAGATACCATGAATCCGAAAGTATGTGGGTTGAGTACTTCAATTTGGAGGATAAATGAAGAATGTTCAACCTCATTGCTCTTTCCAGTTACATATAACTTCTAGGTAGATAAATTAGATAGATAGATGATAGATAGATAGATAGATAATAGATTAAAGATAAAGAGATAGAAAGAGAGATAGAGATGAGATAGAGAGATGGAGATGGAGAGAGGGAGATGGAGAGACAGTGACGGAGAGACAGAGAGATAGAGATAGAGATGGAAAGATAGAGAGATAGAGACAGAGAAAGAGAGAGAGAGAGAGAGAGAGAGAGAGAGAGAGTAGGGGTAAGGAGGAGAGGGTAATCCAAAGATAACATTGCTGGTGTGAGGCTTCCAAGAAGAGGAACGAAGGTATCACCTATAAAACTAGCATGGAGTGTATGCTCTTCTTGGCTGTGTGTGTTTGTTTGTTTCTGCTCATTTATACAAATAGTATATTAAGGTTAACTAGTCTCCCCTCTATTTCTAGAAAGTCAAAAGAACTATGTGTCTAGAGTGTCAATGGGGTGAAATCTTGGTAATAGAGGAATTAAATAGGTGATTCATTTATGTTCTAAGTACTATGGAAATCCTTTCTACATTTCAACTTATTTTATGTCTTTACTCTTTACTCCTTCTTTAACCATTATTTTGTTAACATCTTGTAAAAGCTAAGAAGGAAGAAGGCAAGAATAATATTTTCCTGCTGATAACCTAGGCAAAAATATTCTATTTAAGGAATAAAATCAAGAACCATATGATTATCTCACTAGATGCAAAAAAAGTCTTTAATAAAATCCAGCATCTCTTCTTGATAAAATCCTCAAATCCATAGGCATCACAGGCACATTCCTCAGAACAATAAGAAATGTCTATGACAAACCTGCAACCCACAACATACTTAATAGGCGGAAGCTGGAAACATTTCCCCTAATAAATGAAACAGTGCAAGGATGCTCAATCTCACCCCTTCTGTTCAACATAGTACAGGAAGCCCTAAGAGCAATCAGGCAAGAGAAGAAACTCAGGGGTACCCAAATAGGAAATCTCTCTTTGTTATCTCTCTTAGTTATCTCTCTTTGCAGATGACATAATTCTATACCTAGTAACACCTAGAGAGTCTGTCAAAAACGTCCTTGTACTGATAAACAAATTTAGTGAAGTCTCAGGTTATGAAATCAACATGCAAAGGACAGTTGCATTTCTAAACACCAACAGCAAGCAAGCTGAGAACCAAATAAAAAACATAATTCCATTCTCAATGGGAAAAAAAATAAAATACCTTGGCATCTACCTCACCAAAGAAGGTAAAGACATTTACAATGAGAACTACAAAAATGCTGCTCAAAAAAAAAAAAAAAAAAGTCAAAGATAATGCATGCTCATGTGTTGGAAGAATCCTTATCATCAAGATGTCCACCTTACCCAAGGCAATCTACAGATTCAATTCAGTTCCCATCAAGTAGACAACATAATTTTTCACAGACCTGGAAAGACAAAATGGAAATTAGGTATGGAAACATAAAAAAAAAAAGCATGACTAGCTAAAGTAATTCTCAGCCAAAGAAACAAGTCTGGAGGAATAACTCTTCCAGAATTTAAACTTTATCACAAGACTACAGCAATCAAGACAGCATGGTATTAGTACAGGAGTGGACACACCATTACTGACCAATGGAACAGGACAGAGAATCCATAAATAAAAACACATTTTCTAAACCAACTCATCTTTGACAAAGCTGGTAATAGCAATCACTGGAGAAAGGAGACCATATTTAGCAAATGATGCTAGGAAAATTGGCTACTCACAGCCAGAAGAATGAAACTAGACCTCCATATACAAAAATTAACTCAAAATAACTCAAAATGAATCTAGGACTTAAATTTGAAACCTCAAGCTATAAAAATCTTAGATGCCGGGCTCGGTGGCTCAGTCTGTAATCCCGCGCCTTTGGGAGGCTGAGGTGAGTGAATTGCCTGAGCCCACGGGTTTGAGACCCGCCTGGGCAGCGAGACCTCATCTCTACAATAAATCAAAAAATCAGCCGGGCGTGGTGGTGCATGCCTGTAATTCCGGCTACTCGGAAGGCTGAGGCGGAAGGATCACCGGAGCCCAGCAGGCTGAGGCTGCGGTGGCCGGGAGCGGCCACTGCACTCCAGTCTGGGCGACAGAGTGAGACTCCAACTCAAAAAAATAAATAAATAAATAAATAAAAATCTTAGAAAAAACTAAGGAATGCCCTCCTGGATATCAGCCTAGGCAATGAATTCATGGCCAGGTCCTCAACATCAAGTGCAGCAAATGCTAAGATATGCAGGAGGAGCCTTATTAAACTGAAAAACTTTTGCACCGCAAAAGAAACCATCAAGAGAGTAAACAGACAATCTACAGAATGGGAAAAATTCTTTGCAAGCTATGCATCTTACAAATGCCTAACATCCAGAATCTATAAGGAACTCAAACAAACTGAAAAAAATCCCATTAAAAAGTGGGCAAAGAACATGAGAAGACATATCTCAAAGGATGACATACAAGCAGCCATCAGACTCATTAAAAAAAAGTCTCACTAATCAGAGAAATGTAAGTCAAAACTACAATGAGATACCACCTAACAGTGTCAAGGATGGCTGTCATTAAAAAGTAAAAAAAAGAAAACAAAAAAACAACAAACAACAACAACCACCAAAAAAAAAAAAAAAAAAAACAGGCAGGTGCTGGCACGGCTGCAGAGAAAAGAAAATGCTTTTAAACTCTGTGGACAGCAGTGTGGTGATTTCTCAAATAACTAAAATTTTATTTTTTACATACAATCCAGCAATCCCCTGTTTTGGGAATATATACCCAGTGGAATATAAATTGATCTACCAAAAAGACACCTGCACACATAAGTTCATTGTAGCAATATTTACAATAGCAAAAACATGGAACCAACCAAGTTGCCCATTGAAAGTGAACTGGATAAGGAAAATGTGGTACAAACACAAAATGGAATATCATGCAGCCATAAAGAAGATCAAATCATGCCCCTTGCAGTAACATGACCATTATATGAGGGAGGATCCCACAAAACAAAAAAGCAGAATTATTTTTCAGAGGACAGGCCCCCTGTAGTACAGACTTTCCCTGCTAGGTAAGTGTTCCAGGAAACAATTAGCATCAGTGTACCAGCTAGTGTTGTGAGAGTCTGGGGTTGTCTTCAGTGATTTTTTTTTTTAAGTTTCTTTCAACGCATATGCTCATTTTGTGGTGGGTGATTTATGAGTGTGCCTGCCCAAATTGCACTGAGTGTTCAGCAGTTTTTGATCAAAAAAATGGCATAACTCCTGTGTCCCACCCTCCCTATTCACCCATCTTGTCCCTAATGACCATTTTTGGTTTTTCTGGATGAAAAAAATTTTTCAAAGGGAAACGTATTGCCTATGTGGAAGAGGTGAAACAAATGGCAGTAGCCCTAAAAGGCATATAAAGTGACAAGTTCAAAAACCGTTTTGAGCACTGAAAAAAGTATCTCGGTAGGTGTATTGCCTCAAACGAAGAGTACTATGAAGGTGACTGAAGTTTAAAAATGTAAGAATAGCTACAAAATTTTTTATAAATGAATTCTGCTTGGTGGGGGGTCCTGAGGGTCCCCCCAAAATCAGAATACCACACGTTCTCACACATAATTGGGCCCTGATCGCTGGTCACAAGAACACAAGGGTGAGATTGACAGAGGCTGGACACTGCTGAGGAAGCAAGAAAGGGAGAAAGGAGGGAGGGGGTCACATGGCAACATACTGGTACCCGGTTCACGATTAGGGGGAGGAGACCAGTTAGAAGCCCAAACTTCAGCTGCATGCAACTTATTTAGGTAGTAATTCCCCACTTGTTCCCCACAACTCTAAAATAAAAGGTAATGACTCTATTTGGAAAAAATGTGACTCACCAGTGCTCAATAACACAATTGTGATCTAGGCTCAAACCCTACGTATCAAAAAAGTGAAAATTTAAAAAAATACACTCAATGGTCTAAGTCCTGTTTTAAACACTTTGTACGTACAGGTATTTGCATTCCTGAAAATCATGTGCAAACGTGTGTACAAATAAAACAGAGTCCATGGGGGTAACAATACGGTTGGAGTGGATCACTTAACCTCAACAACTTTGTATCCAGCATGTTAATAAAAAGCAAAATGCTCAAATAGCCAAGAACAATTGAAAAAATATTTTGAATTCCTAAAAATACCATAGTAAGTGTATGATTTATCTTCTTTTTAAAAAAAGCTGAATGTAGCTTGATAAAAGAGAATGAAAAGTTGGATTTAGTCTGCTGAATGATAAACTCAAGGGCAAAATGTGTAGAGATTGGGAGAGAATTAAAAACGTCTAAGACAAAACCTATGGCCAGATTGATCAAGAAGAATTGCAGTGAATTTACGTGTAGTCTGAAGTATTTATACAGCTTGCTGTGACCCGCTGTGCTACTGCGTTTTTCGTTAAGCTCCTATTACATAAATGTAATATGCAAAATTTATAAGGAAATCTGTGGTTAAAGACTGTAGGATAAATGAAAGGTAAATCTAGTCTTTGCACTAGGCAAAAGTTTGGTAAAAATAGTGTCGTATGACCAGGCTTAGTGACTCAGCCTGTAATCCCAGCACTTTGGGAGGCCGAGGCTAGTGGATTGCCTGAGCCTGAGGGTTCGGGATTAGCCCAGGCAATTTACTTGGCAAGACCTCGTCTCTACAATAAATAAATTTAAAAAATAGGCCAAGTGTGGGTGCCTGCCTGTAGTTCTGGCTACTTGAAAGGCTGAGAAAGAAGGTAGAAGGATCGCCAGAGCCCAGCAGGTCAAGGCTGTGGTGGCCACGAGTGAGACTGTGAGATTCCAACTCAAAAAAAAAAAAAAAAAAAAAATATATATATATATATATATATATATAGTAGCACGGCATATATATTATGGTAAGTAAGAACTCTTCTAAAGAACTAAGACCTCATTCTCAAAGAAAAATCTTCTAAAAACTTAAAGTTAGAACAATTATATGCCTTAAAACCAAACATTACCAGTTCGGGGAGTGAAAGGTAAATATATTAGCAACTACACTAGTCAACAACATGGATTGTCTCTGACAAACTGAGACCTATGATCACCTTATTTAACTTTCTAATTTAAGTATATCTTTATGTTCCAATCCATACCTAAAGTGTTGTAGGAAGTTTAAAATAATTGAAATAAATTTGTTCTAGAGGCCACAATGCCGGAATTCCAGCTCGAACTCAGTCTCTAGCCAGAAAGTCAGATATTGACAATGTCATAGTTTTTCCAAGCCTTTCTTTTCTTCCCTACCCACAGACCTCCTTACACCTCAAAGTTTAGAATACAGCAGACCTAAATGAGAAAATGCTCAGAGTAATAAACAAGATCATATAATCCTACTTACACAGAAGATTTTCACAGTAGGTGAGATTGGCTGCTGTCTTCATGGTGTGATTTTAGGGACACCACATAGTCTCCTCAATCCTCTAAAATATCTCTCTCAGCCTATCTGAGGCATAATACTAAAATAAAACACTTATTAAAATACATCACACAAAGCCGGGCTCGGTGGCTCAGCCTGTAATCCCGCGCCTTTGGGAGGCTGAGGTGAGTGGATTGCCTGAGCCCGCGGGTTCGAGACCCGCCTGGGCAGCGAGACCTCATCTCTACAATAAATCAAAAAAAAATCAGCCGGGCGTGGTAGCGCATGCCTGTAATTCCGGCTACTTGGAAGGCTGAGGTGGAAGGATCGCCGGAGCCCAGCAGGTCGAGGTTGCGGTGGCCGGAAGCGGCCACTGCACTCCAGTCTGGGCGACAGAGTGAGACACCAACTCAAAAAAAAAAAAAAATACATCACACAGAAGCCACACTAAGGGATTTCCGTGGTGTATACATTAGTATACATCTTGAACAGTACAATTTCACTGTATTTTGTACGAAGGATTAATTTTGAACAAAGATTTTTAAAGGAAAAAAGATAGAAGCCCCAAGTGTCCCCACAGAAAGTCCACAAGGCATAAAATACCAAGTGATATAAATTAATGACAGTCAGGCTCGGTGGCTCAGCCTGTAGTCCCGCGCCTTTGGGAGGCTGAGGTGAGTGGATTGCCTGAGCCCGCGGGTTCGAGACCCGTCTGGGCAGCGAGACCTCATCTCTACGAAAATCAAAAAATCAGCTGAGCTTGGTAGCTTATGCCTGTAATTCCGGCTACTTGGAAGGCTGAGGCGGAAGGATCACCGGAACCTAGCAGGTCGAGGCTGCGGTGGCCGGGAGCGGCCGCTGCACTCCAGTCTGGGTGACAGAGTGAGACTCCAGCTCAAAAAAAAAAAAAAAAAATTAATGACAAATATTCTACACAGCCTTGTAGTCCTGCATCAAGAGGTATTCGAAGGAAGACATAATCAAAGCCTTCATCTTTATGACACCAGTGCAGTGTTTTGAAGTGAAAAATAGTAATTTAATCAGTAAGTTGTCTCATCTAAAGTCTTGGAATGATCGCTTTGATAGACATTTTTATTCACTTGCTGAGTCTGACTGGTTGATCTGGCATTGCATAGAAGCAGCCTAATGTCAATGATGTGGATATGGCAGGAGAAATTGGAGTTGATTGATGATATTCACAAAGTGAAAGGCTTTGATGATTGAATCTTGAAAAAGACAATCTCAGAAGCCTCGCTCACAGATCCCAGGGCTTAATGTCTTGGTGTTTGTTAGGTACTGGAGCTGAGATTTTCAGTGAGGGGATTACATATACCAAGTGTCGAGAACTATTTGGAGCCATGCCATAGGTAATTTATCACTAATATTAGTTAAAGCACTAAATTGTGCATATGAGTGACCACTATACAGTTAAGTTGATTCAAATGATCCCCTGTAAATGATAATGCCTTGTTCTACTTTTCTTTCTTGAGAGAAAAGTCCATGGGTATTCGTACTATTGTTACATCCATTTAATGATGATATCCATTTAAGTGTCTCTCCCATGAAGACACATTGAGAATGCTCTGAGTAACTGACAACTTACACTGCATGGTATATCTTAACATCACTAAATTATATGGCAGTTTCCTATGGCTAGTTTGCCTATATAGAATATGTTTTGTCATGTTCAGAGCAGGATTAAGATGTTTGACTGACTTCTCCTAATATGCTGCTCATACACTAATAGGAAGCTAGCCACACATGATGTACTTAGTACAACACATTAACTGTATTTAACAGGGACCTTTGTGTTAAAATTAAAATTGACAGAAGTTATTTTGCACTTCTAATAAACTTTAAATATAAGACGCTAACTAATCCAAGAAACAACTTCTTACAATATAAAATTGTCTTAAACTTGAAACTTATGAAATCCAGCATGATCTGAACTATTGGGGCATAGTAACAAGGGAAAAAAATATGTAAAATATGAATAAAATTTTTCTGAGCCAGGAAGCAAGTGGTATCTGCCCACAAGTGGAAAGCAAAAAGAGACAAATAGCTTCCAGCCAGAATAGAAGAGATGCCACTCACAGACATAGGCCTCAGGGTACTCTCATGCGTGCTCACACACAGAGTATGCTTTTCTTTCTGTAGTTTATATGTAGTTGGTGAGTGTGTGTGAAGGAAGTAAGGAAGTAAGAAATAAAAATATAAATAGAATGAAAACGAGGAAATGTGAACGATTGGAAGACAGGCTACATTTTACCAGTCAAATTTCCACTTTCTTGCTGTGAAATTTTTCTTTCTGGTACTTTGCTTTTTAACGTAGATTAGCTCTTACCTACATCCTTCACAGTGCATTTAGAACTAAATAAAGCGTTAATATGTTCATCTATGTGAAATGTTCCCTTAACTGTTACCTCCGGCAGTCATTTAACTGAATTTGATATGGAGAACACATTGACATTGTAAAGGTTAATGATCCAATGATTAACAATACTCATTTTCAGAAAATGGCTTTAGTCATTGTTTCATAGAACAAGGGGAGCAACAATTTGCTCAGTAGCCTCAAATGTCCGGCAGAAGTGTCTTTTTTTTATGCTGAATGCAGAATATTATCATTGTCCTCAAGCTCATAACAGTGCTCACAAATAATATGTAAAATGGCTCCTGTTAAGTCTGTTTCTAAAGCTGGACATAGAAGGGTTAAATGAAACAAAAAACATTTCCCTGATATAGAAGAAACCCGGCACCAGATAACTGGAAAGAGTTTTAAAAAAAGGCAGACAGGACAACCCTCTCGGGTCCCCTCCCACTGTGGGAGCTTTTCTGTCCTCTCAATAAATCCTTCTTTCCAAAAGAAAAAAGGTAGGCAAAGCTTGAGATTGAGAGAATGTGGTGACAGGTGGCACGAACATTATAAGGTCTCTATTTATAAAGTGAAATCCATCAGGCAGATGGAGTATGGTAACCTAAGAACTAGAAAGAAGCAATATTTGGTGTTCCTTATGCTAGGTGAGTGGTACATTAGGAACACAAGTACAAAGAACTGTGAAAAGGTGAATCTAGATAAATGTTCGGGGATTTAGTTTACAAAGTGAGTGATCTTCTTTTGACAAGGCAGAATTCTTTATCAATACTGGGGCTCTAAAGAAAAGATCAGCATTATTGTTAACAATTATTGAGTGCTAAAGCACACATAAATGTGTGCCAATTTATCAGTTTTTCCTATATACCTCCTTTAGCATAATCCCCAAACATATCCTTCAAGCTACATATTCCTATCATTCTCATATTACAGATGCAGCAACCAAAACAGAGCAGTTAAGTGGCTTATCCAAGGGTCACAGTTGCTAAGTAATCTACCCAGGTACAACTTGTTTTGTATAAAGTCTCAGCTGAAAACCATTCAACAGTGGTTTTCCACTTTTTCGATGCTTTCATCACAGTTGATATTGTTATCATAACCATAGTGAAACTCAGCAACAATCTCATCTTCATTGTGTTATACAGGCTACTGTTCTCTGATTAATTCACTGTGGCTCCTAAATTTGATAGTTATACAAAACTTAATCTGTCTCACCAATAACTATGGCTATTAGAATGATATCCCAAGTTACCTACACAAATTCATACTGCCAGGGAACTTATTGCTTATTACAAGTTCCAGCAAGGAAATCAAAAGCTCCCTAAGCATTTCAAACAGAAAAAGTTAATCAAAAGTTACACAAGTCATGTGAAAGTTAGAGACCCTCTGGTGAAAATGAGGTGTCTCGCCTGAGCCCGCGGGTTCGAGACCCGCCTGGGCAACTTGGCGAAACCTCATCTCTACAATAAATCAAAAACTAGCTGGGCATGGTAGCGCGCTCCTGTAGTTCCAGCTACTTGGAAGGCTGAGGCGGAAGGATCGCCGGAGCCCAGCAGGTCGAGGCTGCGGTGGCCGGGAGCGGCCTCTGCACTCCAGTCTGGGTGACAGAGTGAGACTCCAACTAAAAAAAAAAAAAAAAGAAAATGAGGCTTCTCAACGATAAATAGCTGAAAAGACTAGAAGATAATGGGAAGAGAATGTGCTTCTCCAACTGAAAACCAGAGCAGGAGAGAAACCCAGCAGGAAATCAGCTGACACAGGAGCCTGGGGAATTAAACTTGTAGGTTTTCCCACCTTGCCCCACTGCGTGGAGCAGAGAGGGGATGAGAAGTGGATCCAGGGACAATCAGGATAATAAATAAATGGCACAATAGTCAGACTTTAAGTAATAACTACCTATCTCTTGGTTGAAGCAGAGGGCTCCAAACTAAGTTTTTCATAAGTCAAATAACCTGTATGAGTTTCTTATCACCACTGCGCCAAATAACAACAAATGTTTTACTTACAGTTCTGGAGTTTGGAAGTCTGAAATGGGTCTCACTGGACTAAAGTCAGGATGTGGATAGGATTCGATTTTTTTCTAAAGGTAGTAATGCAGAATCTCTTTTCTTACTTTTCCCATCTTCTAGGCATTGTCTGAATTCCTTAACTCATAGTTTTTTTCCATCTTCAAAGCCAGCAAGTCTCTTATATTCTATGGCAACCAGACACGCCTCTTCTCTCGTGTTTTGAGTTAGAGTCTCACTCTGTCACCCAGGCTGGAGTGTGGTGGCACACTCATAGCCACCGCAGCCTCAACCTGCTGGGCTAAGGCGATCCTTTCTCCTCAGTCTTCCAAGTAGCTGGAATACAGGTACACACCACCACACCTGGCTAATTTTTTGATTTATTGTAGAAATAAGGTCTCGCCAAGTTGACCAGGCTGGTCTTGAACCTGTGGGCTCAGGCAATCCTCTCACCTTAGCCTCCCAAAGTTCTGGGATTATAGGCCTGAGCCACTGCATCTGGCTCTGTCTTTTAAAACCCTAAGAACCCACTCATTCAAGGATGCTAATGATTATTTTGGGCTTACCTGTATGATTGATAATTAGTTAACAAATAACCTTAACTTCATCTTCTACTTTCATTTCACTTTGTCATGTGAGGCAATATATCACTGTTTCTGGGTATTTGGGCATGCACATTTCATGGGGAAGGGAATCATAATTCTGCCTAGTACATAAGCTATTTTTTTTTTTTTGAGTTGGAGTCTCACTCTGTTGCCCAGACTGGAGTGCAGTGGCACATTTCTGGCAACCGCAACCTCGACCTGCTGGGCTCCGGCCAGCCTTTCACCTCAGCCTTCCAAGTAGCTGGAACTACAGGCATGCACTACCACGCCCAGCTAATTTTTTATTTATTATAGCGACGAGGTCTCGTGAAGTTGCCCAGGTGGGTCTCAAACCCACAGGCTCAGGCAATCTACTCGCCTCCGCCTCCCAATGTGCTGGGATTGCAGGCTGAGCCACCAAGCCTGGCCCATAAGCTATTATTTTAATTGTACCATTTCAAACACAATCTCTTGTGTTGGTAAAAATACCTTATACCATTTCATGCAATGTAGTAAAAGACAAGCAGAAAACTCAGTTTATTTATGTTGATAAAATTCAACTGAATCTGATCAAAGGCATTACTAAATCTTCAATGGCACATTAGTACCTAGGCATCATTTTGGCTACTTGGATAATTACCTTCCTTTTTCTCCACCCCCCCCCAGGATTTTATTTGTTCCAGACAGCTGAGCATTCTTATGATTGACTTCTGTTTAACCAAGGTGTCACTATTCTAAGCATCAGAATTGAGTAAAATGAAGACCCACTTTTTAAGTAATTTTAAATAATTGCATATTAACATAACAAATTAAGAAAATGTAGGAAACACCCTTAAAAATTTGGAATAGACAATTCCTGATCAACTCTTTAAAGTGAATGCTATAAAAGATAAAATAGGCTAGTGGGATCTCATCAAACAGAAAAGCTTCTGCAAAATTAAAGACCATCAAGAGACAGGGAGCCCACAGAATGAGAAAATATATTTGTGAACTGTAAAACTGAAAAAGACCTAACATCCAGGATCTATAAGGAAATCGAATGTGCCTAAAAGAAAAATCAAACAACCCTATTTAAAAATGGGCAAAATATATGAATAGACACTTCTCAGAAGAAGACACACAAGTAGCCAACAGAAACATGAAAATGCTCAGCCTCACTAGTCATCAAAGAAATGCAAATTAAAACCACACTGAGATACCACCTAACTCTAGTCAGGATGGCCATCACCAATAACTCAAAAAACAACAGATGCTGGAGAGGATGAGGCAAAAAGGAAACACTTCTACACTGTTGGTGGGAGTGTAAACTAGTACAACCTCTGTGGAAAACAGTTTGTCGATTCCTAAAAGATCTAAAAATCAATCTTGCCTCTGTCCCAGCAATCCCCTTCTGGAAATATACCCAGAGGAACTCAAACTACTCTATGAAAAAGATACTTGCATATGCATGTTTATTGCAACATTATTCACAATAGTCAAAACATAGAACCAACCATGCTACTCATCAAAAGTGGACTGGATAAAGAAAATGTAGTACATACACATGATGGAATATTATGCAGCCATAAAGAAAAAAAAAATTATGGACTTCACAGCAACTTGAACAGATCTAGAGTTTATTATCCTCAGTGATCTATCACAGAAACTAAGATCAGAGTGCTAAATATATTCACTCATCAGTGGACCCTGAACATTTATCATGATACTATGAGAAAGGGATTGTCAGTAGTAGGACACTGCTAGGGAAGGGAAGAGGGCACACAACATCAATAAGGGTACCCAAACTTTACCTGCATGACAAACACTTATGTACCTAACCATGAATTGTACCCCATATCTTTAAAATAAAAATAATAAATAAATACTAAATCATGCTGAACCCATCCAGGAATAAAATACTCAATAAAGCTATAAAGAAAAGAACAAAATAGTTGAGGCCAAATGGATTCGTTTTTTGTTGTTCACTCTTGCTGAGTTGGTTTGGCAAGCATCCTAGAACTGAAAATGGCTGCTTTGAAGGACTAACCTCTACTCTGGAATCCAACTTTAGTATTCTTTCCTTGAAATTAAGTCCTAAGTCTTAATTCTCACATTGAAATCTTGTCCTCCTCTCATAAATACTGATGCTTAGATAGACAAATCCTTGAGCTACATACCTATAAGGTACAGAGAAACACTGTTATTCGCTTTCTCAAAATTATTTTTTGATGATTTTTTTTTCTGATAATGTGATTGGTAACTAGGAGATACTTTGACAGTGGATACACCAATAAAAAATCTTGAAATATGACTTTTTATTCAAGTTATAAAAAGTGTTCAATGTAAATGACAACTCTATTGCAAAAAAATATTTTTAAATGACTGGTTTGATTGTAATCAAAACTGCAGAAATCCATATGCTTTGCATTTAATTTTACTTAATAACATAACATGCTCGATACATTACAGATTCTATCCATGTATTGGAACACATATAAATTATTATTTTTTATTTTTTATTTTTTTGAGTTGGAGTCTCACTCTGTCGCCCAGACTGGAGTGCAGTGGCCACTCCCGGCCACCGCAGCCTCGACCTGCTGGGCTCCGGCGATCCGTCCACCTCAGCCTTCCAAGTAGCCGGAATTACAGGCATGCGCTACCACGCCCGGCTGATTTTTTTTGATTTATTGTAGAGATGAGGTCTCGCTGCCCAGGCGGGTCTCGAACCCGCGGGCTCAGGCAATCCACTCACCTCAGCCTCCCAAAGGCGCGGGATTATAGGCTGAGCCACCCAGCCCAGCTCAAATTGTTTATTTAATGAAGATTACAATGCTCTTGTACGTACACCTGGATAAAAAGATTATCTCACTGTTCTTTGTGCATAAGTCTTTCTCTGCAGGCACAGAACTTTGGCATTGGTCTATGATCTATCTGCAAGCCCCTCTTTGGAGACATACTCGTTGTTAATTTACCTCCTTAAAATTTTTTCATATTGGTGAAAACTGCATCTTCAAGCAGATGAACCAGGCCTTAGATTTTTTTTTTTTTTTCATGTGGCTGGACACACTTCAAAATAATGAAGAATAACCAAACTAGGAAGAGAGATGTATTTTTTTAAATTAATCAGGAAAACCAGACACATGGCACAAAAATGATCAACAGTAGCTCTGGAGAGGAACACTTAGTTGCTTTCATAAGTAAGAAGAGGTGTAAAAACTTACATGATATACCTCAGAAGTGCGTAACAAAGCTTCTAGCTCCCCAAATAATCCCTCTGACGAATTCAGAATAATGCTTCAGATTCTACTATTAAAGCTCTGATGATTTCCCACCTAGTACATCTTTATAACATTGAAATGCCGAATAGAACTTTATTTTATCTCAGCTCACAGTTTCTTGAGACTTATATCACAGTCAGTTTGGAAACAGTTTTGGGGACACAGATGATTTTAAGGCACCGCAAGTATTGGAAAGGTATTTAAGCAAGACAAAGAATCAACTGGATGAGTTTTGGGAAATAGCTTCAAATTGCAATAATTCTTATCCAATAATTGTTTGGGCAGGCACCGAGTAGAAGAAAACAAAACATGTTTCCTGATTGAGAATTAGCACTGACATACCTCAAATCATAGAAACAACAGTGTGAATATACTTTGATGTTCTTCACACAAAACAGTAAATTTCATATTAGGAAGAAAAAGTTACCCTTTTTAACTGAGTAAAGAATTATCTTTCTCGCTTCTCTACTTATTTCAAGAATAAAAGGTACGATAGAGATAGAAAGTAATAAATAGATACTATCTAATATTGATACATTTTGTAAATAAAATAAAGATCTAGAGAATGATCAAATGCTACTTTGAAGACAGTTTATTGAATAATTTAAAATCTGTTGTGTATTAAATTAGACAATTAACTTAAAACTTACAATCTGCTACCCTAAGCAAAGAACGTCTGTATTATTTACACCATGTGCATGTATACAAGTTAACTAAAGCTTTAATCCTTTGTCTAATTTATCCCCACCCCTCTTTTTTATAGGCAAGTCTTTAATTTAGAAGCAGTCCACTTTATCCAATCCTCTTCTTTAAAATTAAGAAACAATTTTGCCCATGATGAGCCAGCAGATTCTCTTCCAATCTTACCCCACAGCCTCCTTAAGTCTTAGAAATATCATTCATAAAATGTGGCAGGGGGGAGGGGTATAACAGCTGAAAGCATTACTCTCCCCAAATCACACTTATTTTAATAATTATCTCAGGAGGAAGATATATAGTTTCTGATTTGGTGAATTTGGGTACTCAGTTGGAAGGGACTCGGTTAGGACTTCTTCCAGTGCCCCCAAAACCACACAGTTTATATTATAAAGTTCCCTATTATATCTGAAAACATGTTTCCCTCCACCCCCCACTCCCAAATATTGTTTCCTCTTCTCAGTCATCCTAATAGTCCTTTCCAAGGCTGGGTTTTACCATCGCCTAGCAAAATTCTTTCCTCCTGTTACATATCCACATTTCACATCAGTTGCTCCTGGCTTTCTCCTGCCTTAATAATTATTTTGGCCGGGGTCGGTGGCTCAGCCTGTAATCCCGCGCCTTTGGGAGGCTGAGGTGAGTAGATTGCCTGAGCCCGCGGGTTCGAGACCCGCCTGGGCAGCGAGAACTCATCTCTACAATAAATAAAAAAATCAGCCGGGAGTGGTAGCGCAGGCCTGTAATTCCGGCTACTCGGAAGGCTGAGGCGGAGGGATCGCCAGAGCCCAGCAAGTCGAGGCTGCGGTGGCCGGGAGCGGCCGCTGCACTCCAGTCTGGGCGACAGAGTGAGACTCCAACTCAAAAAAATAAAAATAAAAATAATTATTTTGTTCAACCAAGTAGGATTTATATCAAACTAGTTTCTCATTAGAGCAATGGTTCTCAAACTTGGCTGGATATTGGTATTACCTGGAGGATTTATAAAAAGAACCATATCTGGACCTGAAGACATTAACTTAAAGCAGAATCTGCTGCAGAAGTGACGCTTTGATATATAATTTCTAAGCTCCTCAGAATGATCCCAATGTGCAACCAGATTTGGGAACCCCTGTGCTAAGTTTTCATTCCATAAGGCTAATGTGTGTGCGTGTGTGTTTGTAATCTCCCTTTCAAAGCCTCCATTAGTAGATTACAGCAGAACGGGGATTTATCTCTTCCTTTGGTGATTATAGGCAAGAGTAGCTGCTATGTGATCAAGGCAAGGTCCATCCTTGGTGGAAAATGGAATTTTGCTTGTGCAGCTTTGTTACTTTCATCTCACCACCAGATATTTATCCTGGCTTAGGTATATCACTCACTCATTTACACAATTTAATGAAAATTTTTCAGCAGAAAATGAGTATAAGCAGAATTGCCCCATATTAAGATAACTCGAAGGGTAATAGGGACAAGAAGAAGTAAAGAATTGTAGGACCAGCCAACAGAAATGTAAGTGAGCCTAAGGAATGATAATGCAAGGAATGATGGTGAGAACACACCTTTTACCTACTGCCAAGGACTGCTCAATTTTGGCAAGTCTTACGTGTGAATAGACTGCCTCTTTGCTGAAATCAAAACACAAGGAAAGGGAAATCCTTCCATAGTAGTTTCTAAACTTACAGACAAACTTTAAAAACTGGGAACTTGCCGGGCTCGGTGGCTCAGCCTGTAATCCCGCGCTTTGGGAGGCTGAGGTGAATGGATTGCCTGAGCCCGCGGGTTCGAGACCCGCCTGGGCAACTTGAAGAGACCTCATCTCTACAATAAATCAAAAATTAGCCAGGCGTGGTAGCACGCGCCTGTAGTTCCAGCTACTTGGAAGGCTGAGGCGGAAGGATCACCGGCGCCCAGCAAGTCGAGCAGGTGGCCGGGAGCGGCCACTACATTCCAGTCTAGGCAACAGAGTGAGACTCCAACTCAAAACAAAAAACAAAAAACTGGGAATTTGTAAAAATTCCCATGTTCATTAAAGTCCATGTTAATTAAATCAGAATTAAAGTTGGGGTTCAGGCATCTGTATTTTCCAAAGCTTTCCAGGTGGACCCAATGTGCATCTAGTATGAGAACCACTCTGCTAATAGGAACTGATCTTTTCAGGTAACAATTCAAACTTTTCTATCTTCTCTCTATGGTGTTTGACCAAGGAAGAAGGGTCAAACAGGGCTTCCAACTCTTCCCTCTACCGTCCCCGTAAGGTGCTGACCTATCTACTGAGATGGGATTGGCTACAGACTGTAGAATTGATTTCTGAGCATGTATTTACCTTTTCCTTGGTGTTGAAACAGTTCCTTCACTGCATTGTCTTTAAAAGGACTTTGAAAATAATGTGGAAAATGGTTTAAAGGTGACATGCCTCAAATTTGATTACGTGGGCCTAATTGCGGGCATTTTTTTTTTCTAAATCAATAATCTGTTTTGTTTTGTTTTTTTCTTTTGGTAGTCAATAAATGGCACCCAATTGCCAATTGTCTTGAAGAGATATGTTATCTCATCAGTTCCCTCAATAGTGACATGAAGTTGATCTGAGGATTCTCCTTTAATGGATCTCAGAAAAAAAATGATATTTTTTATTTATCTTACCCTAAAGCCCATGGTTTCTTCTTCACAAAGAGTTGTCTTCTTGTGTACAACATTGTAATAGTAATTGAGAGGAAATTGGGAGCAGATAAGAGCTCATGTTTATTTTCTTTTAGAAGATTAAAGTCTAAGTGAGGAAATCAAACATAAACATAAACCTAAATATATCTTAGTGGTTCTCCCTTTTTAGGCTATAAACCTCTCAGCATGCTAGAAAAATGCAGATCTTCAGGCCTTATTTTGAGAGCATATATCTTAGTAAATCTTTTGTGTTTTCCCGTAACAAGCAGATTTATCAAGCTGCTTGGATGGTTATGCTGTAAATAACTTTCTAAGCTCAATGTTCTCACATAAAAATAACAATAATAATACCACCAAATTTGTTATCATAATTTAATGGTATAATTTATATAAAGTACTTAACAGTGTCAGGTATATAATAAATGATAGCTAAACAACATATGTTATATGTTGAATCATATGGTAGTGTGTTACATCATTTTGTATTACAAATGAATGCAAAACATTTTAAGTAAATAAAGAAGAAACTTAAACTACAACAAGTGAAGGGATGCAGAGAAGTGGTCAAGGTCAGATGGAGTTAATTAAATAATGCTTCACTCTGTTGGTGAGTTTTAAAGGGCCTCGAATCAGCAGGGGAAAAAATAGTAATTACTTCTCTTAAGAAAAATGACATTTTACAATAAGTGGAACATCATAACTGACTAACTTGGCTGAATCACCTTGTTATTCTTATAAAAAGCTCCAGCCTTATGACAATGTATTATAGTACTGTAATTTATCATTTTTTCAGCAAGTTTTTAAGAACCATCTCATATTATTAAGAGTTTCTGGCTCATGTGCATATTTGAGTTAGTTGATGAATTAAAAGGAAAAGTAGCATCAGTTCAAAGCTGTCTTTGATGAGTCCTGTGTGGACGTAATACATTGGGAAGTGAAGAATTCATCTTGGCTTTTACTGGAATTGCAGGTGCTGGTACTGACCACGGGGACTCCACTATTGCCAAGGTAGATGCTATAGTCGATTGGCTAAATACTCTGCGTTAAGAAAATGTACCAGCATTTGTACAGTCTGGCTTTGAGGACTCTGACAACCTCAAGATCACCATTCTAGTCAAGTAGACACATAGTCTTTTCATTCTGTAAAGGCAAATTTTAAATAATGATCTGAAAGAAAAAAACCAGCAACAACAAAAGACAAAAGTCACCTAGAAAGTCCTATGGGATCCAGATTTTATACTTCTTTAAAAGAGGCAGGATTTTTCAAAGAGCTTCAAGCTTTCCAAAAATTGATGCCCATGTTGTGTAAGGCAGAAAGAATACCTTTATTTTATCTAGGACAGGACTTGAAAATTATGCGTGGTCATCCTGAAATAATATCAAACCTTCGACATGGAATACTGGGTTAAGTTCTTATGTTTGTACTCTGTTTTGAGGTTTCATATGCCAAAACTTATATTAATCTAAGTTAATTCATTCAAACCACAAATATTTATTAAATATTCACTATGTACTAGATAAAGGCACATATGAGAAATGATGAATAAGACCTTTTCAGTGCAAAAATTGTGTTCAATCTAGAGCAGATCGGTGTGTGTACGAATGTAATAGGAAATGTAAGTGATAATATAAGGAAAGATGTCTGCTTAAAGCCTATGCATGAAAGAAAAGACTTCAGTGAATGTAGGGACTATGTTATTTAAGAAAAATCTAGAGAAAGTTTTCCATCTATAGATGCTTGTCATGCTTATGTCTTCCTTGTAGAGTGGGGAAGTAAACCAAGATGGTTTAAAATTTCCCCAAGGGGACACTGATATGTGTAGTCCCTCCTGTAATAAATCACCTAATTAAAGGAAGAAGGAGTTCTTTCCATCTGTGGTGACCACAGAAGGACTTTAGAAAAAATGGAACTTAGAAATAATTCCTTGAAATGTTAAAAAGAAGCAAACCATTGAAAGAAAAAATATATATATTTCAGAAAGAAGAAATGGTACAAAGGCATGGGTCACAAAGTTCACGGTTTCTTATTTTGGAAGGGAGCCCATGCTAAAAGCCCTAGTAGACTTACCTCCTATATGGTAACACTTTAGTGTGATGAAAGGGAAAGAGGACAGTGAAAGGGCATACCAAAAGTGGGAAGCCATTTTTCATCTTGTTCTTAAACCCTGATACAATGAGAAAGTAGAAGCTACATGCTTTTGGAGAAATGCACACTTTAGGAAAAATTAACTTTGCCGACTTTGTCTTTTCAGAAACAGACTTCCTGGTGCCGGGTATCAGAGGTATCTCATAGTGTCAATCAAAGTTGCCTAGAGTAAAGGGAATTTACAAGGCCAAAGATATCATACATTGGTCAAGGATTGTAAAAGTCATGAAACTTATAATTACAAAAGTTACTACCCAGAGGGGGAGCAGGTGGGGAATCAATCTTCCAGTAGAATGGGGTGCCCTATCTACAGAGAAGTCAAGGATCCCCTGAAGCTACCCACCACCGGGAATGCCTAGGAGATAAGGGCAAATGCACCCTCCATTAGCTCTAAGGAATGTGTTTGGGAAGATACAGGAGAAATAGAATCTTTGCCACATCCTTCTCTAGGGGCTATGATAATATGGACAAACATTAATGGGTCTCTGTGTCACAGAATCTCTAAGACATCCACAGGTGGTCGATAAGGAAGTCACAGCAGTCACGTTCAACAGCTCCAAGAAAAGGATTTAAGCCAGGGCTTTGGGGGGCTACGATGCCACACTCATCTAGAGTGTAAGCCCACTCCCTGTCTGTGGGTGGGGTGAAACTTTCTTAAATAAATCTTTTCTTCTTTCACTTTTGTGTGTTGCAATTCTTTGCATTTACTCAGATCTCTGGGTTGCCAGCACACACCCCCAGCTTGCCAGCTCCGGTGGTGCTGCACCTCCCTGTGCCTTTCCTCTCTCTCCCCACCCATACACCCTCACCCTGTCCGGACCCTAACAGACAAGAGATACCTTAAGGCCACCTCTCCACTGATGACATCTCTGAGGCAGTCTGTGATAGTTAAACAAGTGTGGTGTATTCAGGTCCAGTTTCATGGATGTGTGACCCATGCAGTTGTACAGGATTTGCACTCAGAAGTTTAATGCTCTGCAGATCTGGTCTTGAAACTATTAAGAATTTTATCATTGAACATGTGGTTTGTAAGTGAAATCAATGAGACAATGGAATAAACATTGGCTTGGAATTGTGGCTCATGGACAAGGTCATCTTCCACCAGTCCTCTGCCTCTCCAGCACAGATTATCAACAACTGGCTTCTAGGTCCCTGGGGTTTGGGCTTGCCCAACCTTGCCCTTTTCTGTCCCAGGACTGCTACACTTCTTCTCCTAGAGCAGTGACTGGGTCCTGTTTTGAGGGGAAAACCTGCATTTTGTCATGGTCCTCAGATCCTAGCAGGTTGCCTGGGCAAAGTCACAAAGCGACTCAGGGTTGAGCATGAAAACCCCACAGCCCCTCAGGGCAGGCCATGGTGACACAACCTTCACCCCAAACTGACCCTCCTACAGCAGCTGGGCAAGTGATTCAGATTCAGGTACTGAATATGTTCTGGGTTGCAAATGACAAAGCTGAGGGAAAAGAAGATTGGCTTCCCCACCTGTGGTCAGTAAAACACATCAGGTCAGCAGCTGACGGGAGGGGAAACCCAGCAGCTAAAGTGTTATATATGCACACAGATTTCTAGGCCAGTGCCCGGGCCCGTGTGAAGCTCTGCATAAGCCCTGAGAGCGTCTCCATCTCCAGAAGTATGATATTAAATGGAAAATTTAAAAAACAAAACTAAAAGAAAAATGCTATGTCAAGAGAGAGTTGGCAAAAGAAAGTGCTATTTTATATTTTAGTTATTTTATATTTTTAACATACCATGTGTTATAAACACCTTACAACAAAGGTATCATTGTACTCAATTTCCTGCTTTTACAATAGGAAACCAATTTCATCTTGCATTGGCCCACCCAAATTATGGGGCTGACCCTGGGTCTATAATTGTTTTCACAGAACTATTCTGGGTCTAAATTAGGAAACATGGCCCAATTCAAGTGCTCAACAAGACTTGGTCCCTCTCTTTCCTGGGTATATCAATAGACTATATTCTAGCCTGTTGCTGTTGGTTATTCTACGTGATAAAATCCCACCAACAGAACATGATTCAAAATGAGGTGAGGCATCTCCAGGCCAAGGCGATGAAGAACAAGTGAGCCTTCTCTTTTTCTTGGTCCATCTGGTTACACAAAGATTGAGTCTTCAAATCAAAGGACCCTCGGACCCTCAATTACTATTTGCCGGACCTCACCCCAAACTCTCCCAATCCCCATGGACCCATCAGACTCTGAATTAGAACAAATCATACATTTTAGTTGTAAATCACTTAAATTTGGAAGTTGTCCCTTAATTTTCCTACCTTGACTTACTGCAGGTCATGAAAACAGTCACCAAGAAGTATTATCTGGCTCTACATCTACCCAAAATACACATATTCTGTCTAAAATCAAACTATCTCTTTTGCTTATTTCAAATGCTTTATTTTAATGTATGTTTAATTATTTCATTTTAAATTCAAGGAATATATATATGCAGTTTTGTTATCTAAATATATTGTGTAAAGGTGAAGTTTGGGATCCCACTGAGCCTATCACCCAGATGGCGAGCACAGCACAGGATGTATCCATCACATTCCTCCCTCCCTTTCCCCTTTAAAAGGAGTCCCCACTGTCTGCTGCCCTCATCCTGGTGTCCATGGGTATTCAAAGTTTGGCTCCCATTTAAGTGAGAAAAAGTTGTATCCAGTTTTCTGTTGCTGTGTTAATCCAGTCAGGATGATGGTTTCCGGGTACATTCATGGAAACCTTAGGACATAAGTTAAATACATTCTTAAAATTATACTACCAAAAAATCATGTGCCCAAGAAGATAAAGGCAATCCATGAAACCTTGGGATCTAATCACCAAAGCAAATCCAGAATAGCAGGTTGGGGACAGATACTCATGACAGGGAAAGAATGGGAAAATTGTTATTTTCACAGATGAATTGGAACATTAAAACAAACCACCAGGATCTACAAGAGTGTGACTCATCACTTCAGTTGGTTTTATAGCATCCAAGTAAAATTTGAAACCATGGACTTGGAGTAAACAGAAGGAAATAATCCAGCTTAGTAGGTTTTACGAAAAATGTTAAACCTTTCAAACTAGCCAGCCCTGTTTGGACTTTCAACTCTTTGTTTTCAACTTTACTCATGGAAATATATGCTGATGAAAGGTTGAACTCTGGCTGTCAGAGCATTAAAATAACAATGGCCACAGTCACAGACAAAGGGCTTGTTTATTGTTCTATTTCTAAGCTCCATAATTATTTTTGATAAAAAGAAAAGTTTCATCTGAATTCCTGCCTCTATGAAAGCATTTGCTAACCATGAGGCTATAAAGACATATGTAGAATACCTAAATACATATTTCTCATAACTCCTATTATTAAAAGAAAAAAAAAAACCTTCCTAGATTTAGTCTTTTCTTTCATCTAAAAAGTGAAGCCGGGACACAGGAGCCTTTTAATAATTTTTAACATTTTAATTATAAGTAGCTCTTATTTGTCACAGTAGTATAGGATTGAAAAAGTGCCCATGGACACTGAAATTATAAATGGATCATAACAAACAATGTTAGATATTTAGATTATTTCATGAACTTTAAATTTTTTGTCAAAACATTAAAAGTGTCACTTATAAACATACAGGGAAATTAAAGTAGTAAAATGAATACTTTTATACACAGAAATTTAAAACATTAGAAACTTTGGGTATTAAAATTTTAAAGTAGTTTTTTATTCTTGCTATTTTATAACTTAAATAAAAGCAAGTATCTTTTCTATGACTTGGCAAAGTACCATCCTCTTTTTAAGTTTGGATCTGCTTCTAATATTATTTAACCTCTTGTACTTCCAGTGCCATGGAATATTTCCAAACGTTTTCTTAAAAAATGACAAACTTTGCTGTCTGTATGAACTAAAGAACAGATGTACAGTGATCAACAACCAGAGGCTTTAAAAGACGTGATGTGCATTTGTCATTTGTGTAGTAATAGATGGACTGAAGAGCTACAGCAGTGAAGTTTGTACTTTTATCCAATATATGCAGGTAACATAATATGATAAATAAAATATTAACCATCATGTAGGGACTGGTGTTATTCGACTAAATCAATGTAACTGAAATGTATGTATATTCAAGCCATACGAAGAAAAACTGCCTGCATTTTAAAATATTCTCAAATATATAAAATGATTTGGATTCAGATATTATTATTTTTGATTTTTTCCAGAACAAGCATATCATTAACTCTTGTATAAAAGTAACTATTATTATTGATCAATTAATGCTCAAATATCAGAAATGAACAGGGTTTTTTTTTTTAAATGAAATATTATGTAGTGCTTCACATTATGTCAGTTGAGCTGGAAAAGATCGACTCATTTGCTTAATTAAATGTTAACTCATTGTTGAGTTACATCATACAGGTCAGATATATTGACTCATTGTTTTTATAAGAAAAAAGCAAATTTAGATGAATTATAGCAACAAAATTATTTATTAGCATTCTATAAAGTATTAGAGAGAATATCACTTTTATATCTCAGCACAATAAATCAGGTTGTCTCTCCAGTTCACCTAGAATATTGTTGTTAACCGAATGATGTACCTGTTATTTTTAGTCCTTTACTGTTTGGTTTCTCCTTGCAAATATGCAATGCTTGAGGATTTTTTACATATAAGAGTTGCTACCATGATCCATGTGATACAGGGGAAGAGACTTTAGACATGTCCTTAGACTGTAATGTGACTTTCATCTTTGCTACTCTCTAGAGTGAGGAGAGGAGAGGGAAAGAAGAAGATTTCTTAAACTACATTTGACACTTTATACATGGTATTTCACTTAATTTTCAGAGCCATGAGAGGATTACTGCATTGCTATCCTTATTTCAAGAATTAAAGAATGAATTGTCAGAGAGAGAAAGTAAATTTTGGAACACAACAAAAAAGTGTCAGCATGGAGATTTTTGTCCAGTTTTTTGTTTGTTTGTTTGTTTGGTTGGTTTTTTTAAGAAAACAGGATTTATTGAGAGAAAAACTCCCACAGTGAGAGGAGAACCAAAGGGGCTGCCCCATGTTCAGTTTTGTCTGATCTCAACATTTACACTTTTTTTTTAAACACCAGCAGGTCTAACATTTTTTCCCATTCATTGCAGACATTTATTTGATGTTAACTTGAAATGATTAAAAAATACAAAAGACAGCCAATTACCAATAATGACAAAATTATCAATGTTATGGCATAATATTGTGTTATGTATCATAAAAGCAACTACCCTGATTACAATATTTACATTATTCCACAAAACAAAATCAGTGACCTAACCGAACTGTTTATTAATCGATTCTCCTCAATCCCAGGACGTTAACACTAAGATGTTAACTTAGTGATAGTAGTTAACATCTGTAGTTATTCTCTACTTTATATTCAAGTTAGCTTAGACAAGTATCTTAGGGACAGACCACAATTGCAGTCTGTATAGTCAAAAGTTTATTTTGAGACTATAATGAGATATTACATACCAAAGAGCCCTCCAAACTTCAAAATGTTCTATGGGATACATTATTATGTAGTTGTGTCGATTTTTTGCGTACAAAACCACAGGGCCCTTCTCAAGAAGTAATTCAGAGAGTAATTTGATTTCATGGTCCTAGATCAGTTGAAACAAACTCTTGTTTGCTTATGCAGAAATGTGGTTTATCTGAAAAAAATCATTCTCACAAGTACATTCAAAATTTGCCAGGAGAATAATAAATAAAAAATGCAGCCAACTAGTCACACAGTTCTGGCACTGTGGAATTAAGACACGTCGCCTCTGGGTAGGTCTCCATTCCGCTATTTCCATTGCTGTCCGTTCTGAGTGTTATAAATGAGTAATATCTCAGAAAGCTATAGAGCTAACTTTTTCCTAAAGGCATCAGATGTTTGCAGAAAGAACCTTAGAGCAAGTCTAACATAAATGTGAAATACTGTGAATTAAAAATCTCTAGACTGGGAAATAATAGAAATGACAGTTTCTAGAGACCGTGGAAATCAGCACTCATTTTATTTTATTTGTACTCACAACTCTAACTTGCTATATATACATTAAAAAATAAATTTATGCCTTCAGATCTAAAGTAAATAAACCAGAAGTTTGAATTACATATTGTTATAAAAAATGACTAGTGAGCTTGTCAATAAATAGTAAGAATAAGCATATAGACATATATTTTGGCCACCCACACTTATTTTTATTTAGTTATATCTCACTTGCTTTTCAGAGTTTTTAAGGTATCTCACTGAAAATTCTAACAAAAGCCCCTGAGATATGCAAAGTGGCATCATTTGCATTTAGCAAGCAACATAAAGGAAATATAAAGTCAGTGATTTGCTCAGCGCAAAGAGAAAGAAAGAGTAAGAATAATTAAGATCATCCTTGTATAAAATAATTTTAAGGCCCTGAAATTTTTCTAGTACAGTTTTAGAATCAGTCAATATTGACGAATATGGTTTGCCTAGAAAGTACCAGTCACTTGCGATGTGCCTTCCTTAAGATCTGCCTTCCTCATTGAGTTGATTTTCTTGAGGAGGGACCTGATATTAAATTAAATAATCACAGATTATTGTAGAATTACATTGAAGGGAAAGGATGGTATTGCTTTCATGGTTATATCAGGGGTAACTAATCTGTGAATATAATGGGTTAATCAGAGATCATATGACTACAGACCACTATAAGGTGAAGTTGTTTGCAATAGATGTAGAGCTTGCAAATGACACAATTTAGGGAATAGATGGATAGATGTTTACCTTCTGAAACAACGGGCTTTCTCAAAGGTACTACAGCATGCCAGAAGTTTATTTCGCCGCAACTTGTTCTGGTTTTTTTTTTCTTATTTCAAAAAGAGTTTCTAAAGTTGGGAAAAGTTGATCAAGCCAGATATTTAAAAATAATCTACAACTGCTCCCCTTTGTTTGATTTTCACAGCTGATTATTCCCAAATTTTATTTTATATCTTGAATCTCAGTTATACTTCTCTTCATCACTTTTTCGTCTACCTTTGTTTTTCAAAGCTTCTTAAAGTTATTTTCTAAGCTTTCATAATTTCCAGCTGGGCTATTTTTACAACTTTATAGCAACACCAACCTCAATTTCAATTCCTCTAGCATGATTGTCAGAGTAATTTTCTGAAAATGAAGCTATTTTCAAATCCTTTAGTTACTTATTGCCACAATGCCCTCTGAAAACTCCAAAATCATCATCACTCTGTCTTTAACCTACTGATAATAATACTATTCAACTAGATTTTTAGGTCAAATCTTCCTTCTTTCCTTTAGTATTTTATGTGGAAGCGCCAATTTTTCTACTTTTCATTAAGGTTGAATCAAACGTGGTAAGTGCTATTTAAAAAAAACCAAGTTCATTCTTAAGCACAAGTTTTTCTTTTAAAGCCCATGTCAACATGTATTTTGTCCTTTGGCTCTCCTTCAGCGGCTACCCTTAATGCAGTAGAAGTTGTTCCAGAAGTTGACTTACCAGCAGATGGATAAAGATTGGACTTTGGAGTTGAAATAACTTGTGAAAAATTCCCTAGGATTGAACACTTTCTTTTCCATTTTTCATTGTTTTCCTTTTCTCCCTTCAATAATTTCTCTCTTTTTCCCTTTTCTTTCTCCCTCACTTTCTGTTTCCCTCATTTTATCTCTCCTTCGCTTTTTTCCTTTATGTTGATTTATTTTTCCTCTAGCAAGAAGTAAGACAGGGTAGACAATGAAGTAAGAAGATAGCAAAGGCAATTCCCCACTTATGAAGATCTGAGAAGAGAGTCTTAAACCTTTCAATTAAATGACTGGAGAAGTTTAGATCCTGTACTAACATTTCTACCATTTCTCAGGTTTCATATATTTTTATGTGTACTCTTTTTTCAGTCAGTTTCCTGATTTCCTGTAAAATTTTCTATTCTTGTTCATATGTAACAATACAAGTTTTTGAGTTAAAGGGAAAAAGATTGTACAATGAATTATGAGTAAAGTAGAATTCATTGACATTTCAGTTGGGAAGAGGTGGGTTGGTGGGTGAAGGACAGAAAACTTCTAATTGTGCCACCTACATATTTTCCAAAGATGACACACAGTCTTACCATTCTTTAAGTCATTTTTAGCCTCCATGTTGTAGGGACATTTTATTGCCATTTCTCACCTAATAAAATTTATTTCTTCCTGCTTATTTCTTCTCATTTCTCCTTCACATATATCTTCTCCTATTCCTCCCCTTCTTCTCCCCTTTTAACCATTTGACTTTTCTTATTTCCCTCCCAAGATAAGGAGCAAAGGTAACTTTTTTGTTCTCTTTTCTCTCTTTGGTTCATACAAGTTAGTTTCCATTTTCTTCAAGGTCTTGGCATCTGTCAACCTCCATGACTAACTAGTTTATGAAGAATGTTTTTCAAACTGTAAAATACCAAAAATGAGAGCTAGGAATAGAGCTGAGAATAAAATTTTATTTTGAGATTTCCCAATCCCTAAATTCACTTGGCCTTCCTGTTACAATAGATTAAGATGCTATGTTCCTTATTGTTTCTACTTAAGATTTAATTACTGAACATTTATACTCTCATATTCATTCAACAATCAGTCCTTACTGAGCAATTTTCTGCATAATTATTGGCTGGGTGCTAGGAATCTTAAAAGAATATTACAGTGTTTTGGGTGGCCTAAAGCTGACATAATTTTGGAGGCTTATTTTGTAAAAACTGATGACTGTAAAAAGGTATGCAACTGAATTTTTATAGTCAGTAATCACAACAAACTATCAATTTGAAAAAGATAATCATTGCCATCATTAACTTTTTGAAATTCATAAAAGAAAATAATACTTTATTTATTAATGATCTGACAGTGCTCTATTTCATTCCCCCAACTTAAATTTTTTGTCGATAAGATGACATCTTTACGAGACAATAAATTTATACTAATTTCTATACAGAAAAAAGAAAATAAATTATTTTACCATAGTTGTTAATTAATGTATATATTTATTTATTTATTATAGTCTGTTTCTTTCCACTTCACAAGTCATTACTGGTAATGACATAAAAATTTTTAAGATATTTGTCAAATTTAGGAAAATGCTTATCAAGCCTCATTGACATATAAACTGTGAATTTTTGGACTTTGCAAGTTTTATTAGTTTTATTCCAGTGACTAATCTAAATATTCTAAGTTGCCATCACTGGTTAACAAGTTGGTAATGTTGTATATAGTAATTGTATTATATTTTATGCATTTTACATGATCTTCACTGGCCTTTGTATTTTCTGTCAACCTCTCTTTAGCCAGCCTTTTTATGCCAGTAGCCATCATAAAACTTGAATGAAGTATGCTGGGGCAATTGGTGTGGTGACAACCTGTTATTAACTGACTGGTTAAAATATTACACTCGGCCGGGCTCGGTGGCTCAGCCTGTAATCCCGCGCCTTGGGAGGCTGAGGAGAGTGGATTGCCTGAGCCCGCGGGTTCGAGACCCTCCTGGGCAGGCGAGACCTCCTCTCTACAATAAATCAAAAATCAGCCGGGCGTGGTAGCAAGCACCTGTAGTTCCAGCTACTTGGAAGGTTGAAGCGGAAGGATCGCTGGAGCCCAGCAGGTCGAGGCTGCGGTGGCCAGGAGCGGCCACTGCACTCCAGTCTGGGCCACTGAGTGAGACTCCAACTCAAAAAAAAAAAAAAAAATTACACTTGGCACAATTTTACAACAGATGATAAAATGAGGGATATTAGGCAAGCAAGATATCCTGAAACTCAAGCTTCCCTAACTCCATGTCAACTTGGTAACTCTCACCCTGGTTCCTGTTTTCAAGACACTTCTGGAATATATGATACTTGGTATACGTAAGGAGCTTTAAATAAAGAATTTTGTACATATTTTTTCTGCCCTGATAGTAACAGCTGCATAATTAGCCCATGTCTCAGAAGAAATCACAATAATAGGTAATGATAGAGATAGTGTCCCTGAAATAAATAATTTTTATCAAAACACTGGAAGCAACCTTATACCTGGACATAATAATGTGACTGCTGAAATTATGCAGTGGATCCTTATGTTAACAATGATATCCTAATAATTTACCAAAGCAATTTAAGTTGCATTTAAGCTAATGAATGTATTGTCCTTAAAATAAAATTAGCATATGTCAGTAGTAAATAATACATCTGGTTTTTCTCCTTCAATGGCATCTCTCCTCTAGAATTGTAATTAAGGTCCTGGAATTCAAGAAAGGAAGGTCATACCCTCACAGACACAAATCCAGATGCCACAGCTCTCTCCCACCCCTGCCTCAGGTACTATATCTCTGTTGAGTGGAAGCATTTATCTCTCTGTTTCTCAAGACAGACAAAGACTGCCAAGCTCCTCAGACTGTGTGCGCCTGCATATACTCTCTCCTTTGTAGTTTCATGGACAGTTCCAGTTCAGGCTTTTATGTTCATTAACTTGGTTGGAATAAAAGACTGCTTAACTGCATTCTTGCCTATAGACTGTGTTTCTTATCCTAAAGCTAATCTGCTTTCAGCATTATGGAAATGCACTTCTTAAGATACTTTGAATCTTATTCCTGTTCTTAAATTCCTTCAATGCCTCCCAATAATGGCTCCCAAGGTATTCAAATTCATTTGCACATGTTATCAGACTCTTTGTGTTCTAGTCTGGCCTCTAGGCCTTGAAATAGTTATTTTCTACCAATCTATCTCTTGTTCCAGCCTCCACAAATATTGAATTCTTTGCAGTTTTTTTCTGAACAATCTCACACATGTTCTCTTTTTCTGTAGTATGTTAGCTAAACATCTATACTTATGAACATTTCTATTCATTCTTCAAGTCTTACTTGAAGCCTGCATTTTATGAGGTCTTCCCCAGAGAAAGCTAAATCCTTTTATGCTTTCATTTTAGGGAAACATTTGCATCTGAAAATATCTTACAGAATTATTTTGTGTGCACGTACTTTACATATCTTTCTCTTCCTTAGACTATAATACCTTCAGTCTACTACATAACTAAATCTCTATCCACGTCTGTATCTATATCAAGCATAGTGCCTAGGACATACTATGATCTTTTTAAACATTTGCTAAATGAATTACATAAGAATTTGGTTATTTTTTTCAAATTATTATCTTCAATGATGCCTTCTTCAGATAACTCAATTTTTGTTGTTTTTATTATCCCAATTTTTTAATAAAATCATACACATCTCCTGTTATTGTAGATTTTCAGAGGATGGAAAAATATTTTTACCATTTTTACTTTCATCATAATTCCATCCATTACCCGGATAACTCTGCTTGTATTTATTCAGTATAAGTTGTGTATTTGTTTTCCTGATGTATAAAAGGTACCCAAGAGTACAGGTGGACAAAAATGTTCCTCTGGTTGTGCTGGCATGCTGACCAGCTTCCTAGCCACTATATTATTTTACAACTTGGTCACTTACCTGACCCTAGTTGTCCAAACTTGTGAACAATAGAATCAATATTCAATTTCAATAGTTAACCAGTGAGAAGACACTGAGGCAGTGTCTGCTTGGAATACTGTGGAGAATAGCACAATCCAGAAAACTGAGGCTCAGTGTATAATCCCTCCACATTCGGTAAAGATCACAGACAACAAACACTTGCACCACATCTGTTAAAAACTCCCTCCTAGCCATGCCTACTTCTCTTTCTAATCTATCTGGTCCATTAAAAAATATATAGCCGGGCTCGGTGGCTCAGCCTGTAATCCCGCGCCTTTGGGAGGCTGAGGTGAGTGGATTGCCTGAGCCCGCGGGTTCGAGACCCGCCTGGGCAGCGAGACCTCATCTCTACAATATATCAAAAAATCAGCTGGGCGTGGTAGCGCATGCCTGTAATTCCGGCTACTTGGAAGGCTGAGGCGGAAGGATGGCCGGAGCCCAGTAGGTCGAGGCTGCGGTGGCCGGGAACGGCCACTGAACTTCAGTCTGGGCGACCGAGTGAGATTCCAACTCAAAAAAAAAAAGATATATACACTCAACTTCCCGAAACCAGTCTCAACTATCTCAAAACTACTGGAATGGACCACCCTTATATTTTATCCACTATAATGTATACGTGTGTCATAGACTTTTGCTTAACATTTTTATTCTGCTGACACAATATCTTGATCATCTGCCCTTGCACTTGGCAGGACCGTGAGAATATTTTAAAACTTCACAGCTCCCCTGTTTGCTCTTTTTCCATCTTCACATAGTGGCTGAAATGTGTGTTTTCATTAACCAAATCGCCATTTGTATGCAGTCACAGCCCAGAAAAGTGCCTTGAGAAACACAATGCATTGGAGGTACGTTGAATTAGGGAATAGCATTTTTATCCCAGGTCTGCCAATGACCTTTTTCTATTAAATAAGATACAACTCATTCTTTAAAGTATGAAATAGATCTTAGAGAAATTCTACTCCTGTCTTACCATTAAGAAGACTGAGAATCTCAGAGAGATTTTCAGGAACTGGTTTAATAAGAGTCTGGGTCTAGAATTCAGGTCTCTTGAAGCCACCATGGGTTGCCTATTAAATTCTTTGAACTTTGTTTTCTATACTTGATAATCTTGTTCCCTCTTATCGCATAATTACTGTAAGTTATAAAAAATCACGTGAAACATTTGATAAGCAAAAGTGATCATACTCGCATGCAATATTATTAGTGCAGAACCTCCAAGAGCCCCTTTCTTTGTGAGGAATCACAGATTATCGTTATTTTACTCTATTTTCTAAAACTGAGTTTTGATTACTAAGCCCTCCCCAATTCTTTGTACATTCTGATTATATCTTTTTTGTAGTAAACAGAGAGCTATGTGCACACACTTCTCCCACAGATGTTTCCCAATCTAAAATTGTCTAGAAATTGATGCAGGGAATGTACCCTGGTGGAGAAATAAACATCCCAGGACTGAGACTGAAGCACAAACATGAACAACCTCCTGGAGACAAGGAAGGCAGGGATCAGAAATATAAACTAGAAGGAAGTAAAAATAGATTTGAGGATTGTTCACAAGGAAAAAAAAATGGCAAGTAACAGTCTGTGTATACATTTAAATGTACATTTTCACATTTAGTGAACACAAAGTAGATGAGTAAGAGCGATGCAATCACTCATCCGGAGTAAGTAGAAAGAAAATTTAAACCAAGTTTATCGATCCTTGCAGATAAACAAAATCAAAACTAGCAGTCAGAGAGCAGCAGCTCATGGGTCCCTTCTTGGGCTAGACATACATGACAAAATATGAAGATTCCACAGTTTCTGAAAAGAATTTCCTGATAAATCACTGAGGCACTTTATGAGGCCCAGCCCTGATGTCACCTGACTAGTCAAGTCCCAGATGTGAGGTCAGGGAAAGATTTCACCATCAGCCATGAGGTGAGTAAAGAGAGGAGTCAAGCTAATATGCTAAGACAGATGAAGTTCACCCATCCACTGTAATTTTTAGAAACAAAATTAATCCTAGTTTCCTTCCTCAATATTATTTCCTTTTAAAATACCTTATGCACTCTCATTAAAAAAACCCAAATAAAAATCTCTAGCCTGTTGTAGGTTTCCATGTTACAAATAGATATAGCCACTTAAAGGTTTCATGGTAAATCATACAAAATAAGTAGAGAGAGGAATTATTTAATATATTTAACAAATGTGTGTCTTCAACATCATGACTTTTGTTGACAGTAAATAAAACCTTGAACAGGGTGCATCTTCCTTCTTTTCAGCCCCCATAGACAACCTGCAACAAGTCTCACCAATTATCTTCTAAATATATCTATCCAATCCTGTTTCCATCACCATTACCATTTCTATCACAGACCGTTAAAAAAAAAACCACTTAGTCTTTCCATGTCATCTTCTGTTCTCAACCTGAAATTCATTGTTTATGCTTTGGCCATAGCATCTTTTATAAATGCATAGCTAATTATGTCACTCCCAGCAGTAGTTTCCCTATCAATTTAGATAAGGTTCAAATACATTCACACACATTTTTGTGAAAATGCCCTGAAAGTTGTACAGTGCATAGCCTGCATAGCTTAAATTCAGGAGATAGAATTACTTTCTAATATGCTATTTTGCCAACCTGTATCTCGTCTTCCAAACCCTTATACAATTGGAAGCGCTATTGTGAGCCAATAATTTATTTGTCTTACGTTACTTAATAGACTTCATCAAAACACAAACTAGTCTGTCTAACCCACCACTGACTTTCTACCTCCTAACCTAATACCCTAAATAAAACTAATGCCAAAAATATGTGGAGTGAATGACTAAATGACTTACTGACTTGCTGACAAAATGAAAAATTGAAAATTTCACTTCGGAGTAAAGATTCAGAGTATGTCTAAATTATTTTTATTGTTATTATTTCTGTGAGGCTTTCTCTGTAAACACTAGCCCAAAATAATATCTTGATTCCCCAATTTACTCTAGAATTTATTATCTGCACTATCCCTTTTAAGCAGCAATAATATTCTACCCCATGTAATTACCCGGAAAATACACAGGTTTATGTCATTAAGCCCCTAGATATCAGCAGTAATGGGCTCAGAGACTTTTACAATTCAGTCCAAAGTTATATAAGTTTTGAGTTTGTAACATAACCTAGCACTATGCTTTGTGCATAGAAAAGTATCAGTGATCATAGTATACATGAATAATTGAAAGAATGAATAATTTGCTAGTAGTTGCAAGTTTCAATGTTCTATAAATCAAGGATGAAATCTGTTCTGAATGAATTTGTCTTTTATTGTTTTGTAGTGTTAACGACAAGATAGAAGACCATCGAGTTATGTTCTTCATGATTTCAGCCAATATATTATCATATGAGATCTAGATGGTTATTTCCCTGAAACTTGATTTATCTAGTAAGTTTTCTTCTGTTCCTTTTTTTTTCTTTCTTTTAAATTCCATAACATAGTTTATTTGTTTTTAATTTAATTTTTTAATATTGAAAAAACATCTTAACATTACTTAAATTTTGAAGAAAATAATTGTAAGGTATAATTCTATTGTGCTAGCCCACCAATTTAATCATTTTGTATATTTCCATTCTGACTTTTTTAATAATTCAATATGCTCACATTATTATAATTATAGTATAAAAGTGTTTGTTTTGTTATTTTGTATTTTTGGCAAGAGACAGTGATTATTCCATGGAAAGTTTGCTTCCTGTATGCAAGTGACACTTTCATGAAAATCTTGGTATAAAGAAAATTAGTTTTATTTTTACTAAATTATATTAGTTTTACATTAGGTGGGAAGTTAGCCAAAATGGCTGTTAGCATTTCTTTCTCATTTTAATGTCTAAAAAGCTATTAACATTTCTGATACATTTATCTCCATTTACCATTAAAGTTTAATGGACATTGACTGCTAATATTTAGTTTGAAGACAAATGTCATTTTAGGAGGAGTACAGCTTTAGGGGTTTATAAAGATCCAGGTTTAACTCATGGTCTCAATATTTACTAACTGTGTGATCTAGGGAAAGTTATTTTAATTCATTTAGCCTCAGATTTTTCATCTGTAAGACGATTATGATAGTTCCTACTTTGAAAGATGGTGTTCAAAAGCACAAGTAAAACACGTGGCAAAAGCAATTTAAAAGCTACTTTCTTCCCCTGTTCCTCTTCACATCTACGTCTCACCATATATATCTTTTAGAGGCTGTGTCTTGGTTTGTCGCTCAGGTTGGAGTGCAGTGGTGGGATCATAGATCACTGCAGCCTTGGAGTCCTGTCACCATATCTTCATGCTTTGTTTCTTTTGTAGACACTTCACTCCCCTAAACCCTAAACTCACGCATATTTGAAGTGGCTGAAACAAAACAAAGGATAAATGTTTGTTTCAGTTTGATAACTAAAGATACTTACATCTGTTAGTATTATTATTATTATTATTATTATTATTATTATTATTATTATTTTTGAGTTGGAGTCTCACTCTGTCACCCAGACTGGGCAGCCTCGACCTGCGGGGCTCCGGCGATGCTTCCGCCTGAGCCTTCCAAGTAGCCGGAATTACAGGCATGCGCTACCACGCCCAGCTGATTTTTTGATTTATTGTAGAGATGAGGTCTCACTGCCCAGGTGGGTCTCGAACCCGCGGGCTCAGGCAATCCACTCACCTCAGCCTCCCAAAGGCGCGGGATTACAGGCTGAGCCACCGAGCCTGGCTAGTATTATTTTTTATAAGCATATGAAAGAATTATATAAAAGAGTATAAGCCTGGCAACAATTTTAAGCAAAATGGTGTTCTTTAATAACAGCAACAGCAATAAAACACAATGGTAAAACCCACTATTTATCAAAAGCTCACTACGTAGAAGGAACTGTCCTAAATATTTTACATAGATTATTTCTAATACTTAGAAAATTGATATAGTAATCATAGGCCAATAATTTAGAAGAAGCAGAGTCATGTGTCCAAGGCTATCCAGCATGCAAATGCTAGAGATTGGTTCCTATTCAGAAATTTCCAGCTCTAATTCCTGTGTTTTCTCCTGTTTACTCCATTTTTCCTCTAAAAATCCATACAAATAAATATATAGCATAGGACTTCACTCAATGAAAGCATTCATTAAACATGAATAAAATAGCAATTTAAAGATATCAACCCTAAATCACATACACATTTATATCTGATGTAGAGTTCATTTTGTATTTTGAGCAGTTGCCTTTCACAATTGAAGATCTGGGAGACATTGATGGTGATATCTTCCTGATCTTCTAATAGCATACGACCCTGGCAACTGTCCTAACAATTGCCACTGTAGACACACATTGACAAAGACTAAGAACTATCCAAGGCATTATTATCAAGCATTGACAAAGAGAGAAAAATATGTAAAACTGCGTCAAATAAGTAATTATCTTTCCTAGTTTAATTAACAATTACATAGATGTATAGATTCAACAATTCAAATAAGTTAATTTTTAATGTGCATATATTCTTTCATTCATTCATTCAATTACATATAATTTGCCTTCAGATTTTTTATTCAAACACTATTATATTCTGAACCCAGTAGGTGGAACAAGTACTAAGATGATGATGACCACTTGATGTTAGATCATTGTAATAAAAATACTGTTCTATATGTTAAATGTTCCAATAAGAAACACCTGTCTATGTTCCTTTATTAATAGTGTGCATATTAATGCACCATGGGAGTATGTAGAAAACATTGGTGTTAGATGGGGTATTAGGAAAACACATCTAAGATGAAATGAGAGGGTCACGTAGGACTTAGTCAAGAATAGAGGGTTTGGAAAAGGAATTTTAAGCCAAAATAGTGGCATTTGCAAAAAGCCTTGAGTTGAGAAAGATCCTGTGAAATTTTGGGATTACATAAAAAATTAAAAAAAAAAAAAAGGAGAGAGAGAAATAATAGAGGACCCTCCATTAGAATTTTATTTAAAATTAAAAGGAAGTCATAGAAGGGTTAGGACTCAGTTTAGATGTTATTACAAGCAAGGCTCTGGAACTTCACTCAAATTGGTAAAACCGTAAGGAAATGTATATACTTAAGTGTAAGTCCAGAGGTTGAAAGGGCTTTAGGGTGACTCAACCCAATGTACTGGGTGCTATTTACTTGAGACTTGCTTTTTTACTCATCTTCCTAGACTGGTTTTCTGCTTATGGCTCTAGAATTCCACAATATCCTGACACATTTCCCTCATGATATCCCTCATGTTGCATTGGTCTGAATATTATTTTATCTCCATAAGTGAGCCAATCCCTTTACCAAGGAGATGCTGTGTTCATCAGCCAACCTTGACTTAAGGTGATTATGATAAAGGAAATAGGATTAACCTTGGTCTAATCAGATCAACCTGTTGATGGGTCAGAAAAACCATGAAGGAAAATGTTTCCCCAAACCTCATGCTATCCATGCAGAAGAAAGAGGCAGCTAAAAGGTAATCACTAGGGTGTGGAAAAGGGGAAGTGGAAAATAGACAAGTAAGACTGTCCACTGCAACTCTTGAAAAAATAAGTTAACACTTTCATTTGGAAAGATCACAAGGTCTGAAATGCGGTGGATGTCTTAGTGAAAAAGGAAAGGGATGGAAATAGACAATTTTAAGGTTCTTACTGTTATCCACTTGGGAGCAGGTTATGCCAAGATAAGTTGAAAGAGGTTAAGAAGTGTCGACAGATGAATACCAGTTTCTAACTTATATTTTTAGCTGTGATACACGGTAATATCCTGAGTGCTACTGGGCAAACATTTTTTTTTTTTTTTTTAATTCACATACCTAGCAGGGAAGCTGCTATGATCATGGAGGTGGTTTTCTCAGGGTGGGGCTCAGCCATTGCACTCTGGTTGTGCTGACCCCTGCAATTCCCCCAAATGTAGGAAACTCGACTGCATAGTTTGTGGTAGTGGGAGACTGTGTTTGTGCTTTACCCTAAGGAAAAAAATATTCTCTATATCTAATCACATCACGCACAAGATGCCAGTGTATTTATAATGTTACATATTAAAAAGTATTTTTACCCGGCTATTGAAAATAGTTTTAATAACTTATTTGGGCAACTTATTTAGGCATTTGAGTTAAATTCTATGTAAAATGATTTTAGTTGTAGTATTTAAGTCACATATTGTATAATATTAAATATTTTACTAACAATTGAGTTGTTCCTTTTCATCTTTTACCAGTTTAATTTATCCTGAGATGAACATTTTTGTGAATAATTATTTCTCTGATTTTCTGTTTGTTTGTTTGCTTTTTATAGAGATTTGATAAACTAATGAACTTCTGTATTTTTGCCTTTTAACACTCATCACAGAAGTGTCTAGTTGATTATTTGGTAACTGTCTATATAAACAATTGTGACTTATGTAGCAAATGCTCAAAATAAATTTTGCAGATATAAAGTTACCAATCAGTTGACTTTCGATTAATCAAAAGGGAAATTATCTGGGTGAGCTCATTCTAATCATGTGAACTCTCAAAAGCTGAGTTTTCTCCAACAGGTCCCAGAAGAGGACAGGAAATTCAAATTGTAAGGGAGATTTGAAATGAGGAATTTTCAATATTACTGAAGTGGAAGGACCTGAAAATGGGCTCAGGAACCTTAGAGATACTTGCTGCTGACAGCTAGCAAGAAGACTGGAACCTTAGACTTATAATCACAAGGTATTTAATATGCCCAACAAACCGAATGAGCTTGGAAGAATAAATCCTATAGTCTCCAGATAATAAGTTAGTGTGACTTTGATCAGAGAACCTAATCTAGAAAATCTAAATGTTTGGTGTTCTGAACTGTGAGATAATACGCGGGTACTGTATTTATCAATTACATTTTTCATTTTTTTTTTTTTTTTTTGCTTAGAAAGCTAATACAAAATGGTTACACTCTCACTTCATTTATTCATGCATGCTAATATTGGTGAACATTTAGGTTGTTCTCAGTACAGTGGTATCATATTCACTGCAGCTATGAATCTTATTGTGCATGCCTCCTGGTTCACACATATATACATTCCAACAGGTACATACATAGGAGTGTAATTTCTGAATTAGAGGACATGTCATTCTGTTAAATGTTGAGTGATTTCTCATTTGGGTTTTTACAGCATTATTTTTCTTTATTGATAAGGTTGAGAATTTTTATATGTTTATTTGAACACTTTTTAAATGGCTGTTTAAGTGTCTTATCCATATTTGCCAGTTTTACATTTTTGTATCAGATATACCTTCTTAAATATGTTTAAATGTCAAAACAGTATTTTTGAATATAGTTACAATGCCATAGAGCAAATATCTAAACTTATTTATCTTGCCTAACTTAGACTTTAAGTCAGTTGATTGATGACATTATATTATCTTAGTCACTCCCCAGCTATGGACAGCCACCATTTCATTTTTGAGTCTATAAGTTTGACTATTTTTTGACACTTCCTGTAAGTGAAACTATGAAGTATGTGTCTTTCTTGAACTGACTTATTTCACTAAGAATAATGTCTTCAAGTTTCATCAGTATTAGCACATTTTACAGAATCTCCTTGTTTATTGCTGAATAGTATTTCACTGTAGGTACATACCACTTTTTTATCCATTTATCTGTTAAAAGATATTTGTGCTGTTTTGACATTTTGATTATTGTAAACAGTGCTCCAATAAACATGAGCGTTCTAATGTCTCATTGATATCCTGGTTTAAGTTATCTTGAGAAAATATTCGGAAGTAAGATTGCTGGATTGTATAGTATTTATATTTTTAATTTTTTTTTAGGAAACTTTATAATGTTTTCCATAGCAGATACACCATTTTGCATCCTCACAAACAGTATACAAGGAATCCTTTTTGTTCTGTGTTCCAGCTGACACATTTACATTTTTTTAAAAAGCCATACTGACAGGCATGAGATAATATCTTATTGTAGTTTTGATTTAGATGTCTCTTAAGATTAGTGACTTTATTATTTTGAGATTGAGTTGTAAGTCTTCCTTATATATTTTGAAAGTTAAATCCATATCAGATATATGGTCTGCAAGTATTTTCTCCCATTCAGTGGATTTTTTTCCCTCTACTAATTATTTCCTTTGTTGTGCAGAAGTTTTTAGTTTGATGTAGTCCTGCTTGCTTATTTTGTCTTGTTGCTGTGCTTTTGGTGCTATATACATTAAAATTATTACCAAGTCCAATATGATGAGACTATTTTTTCTTCTAGGAATTCTATAGTTTCAGGCTTACATTTAAATATTTAATCCATTATTATTTTATTTGTTTGTATATAAGTTGAAGGTCTTATTTCATTCTTTTAATGTAGATATTTGATTTTCTCAGCACCATTTATTGAGAGACTATCGATTGTGTATTTTTTACTCTTTGTTGAAATTCAGTTGACTGCATATGCATGGATTTATTTCTGGGCTCTGTGATTCTGTTATATTGGTCTATATATCTGTCTTTATGCCAGTATCATACCATTTTAATTGCCATAACATTGTAATTTTTTTTTTTTAGTCAGGGTATATGATGCTGCTATTTTTATTTTTCTTTCTTAGGATAGATTTTGATATTGATGGGTTTTTGAGATTCCATATGAATTGTAATTTTTTTTCTATTTCCATTAAAAAATCCCATTAAGATTTTAAAGGAATTCCTTTGAATTTGTAGATCACTTTGGGTAGTATAGACATTACAATAAATCTTTCAATCCATGAACATGGGATGTCTTTTCATTTGCTTGTGTCTTTTAAAATATTTTTCCATCAATGTTTTGTAGTTTTCAGTGTATGAGTCTTTCACTGTTTTAATTAAGTTTATTCCCAAATATTTTCACTATCATAGTGGAGTTTTCCTAACCGATTTTTTCAGATAGTTTGTTAGTGTATAGAAAAGCAATTGAGTTTTTATTTTTGTACACTGATTTTTCTGTTCTGTAATTTGACCAAATTTATTCATGAGATCTTCTAGTTTGTGTGTGTGAGTGTGTGTATGTGTGTGTGTGTGTGTGTGTGTGTGTGTGTGTGTGTGTGTGTGTGGTCTTTAGGGTTTTCAGTATATAAGACCATGTAATCTGCAAACAGGAGCATTGTTGTTTTTATTCGCTCCAAATTTGGAAACACATTCTTCTTTTTTATTGCATCATTGCCCTGATTAGGGCTATGTCAAATAGAAATAATGAGTGTGAGCCTCATTGTCTTGTATCTGGTTTTAAGAGAAAATATTTCCAATTTTTAACATTGAGTATAATGTTAGCTGTATTATTCACCTATGACTTTGCATGTTGAGGTACTTTTCTCCTATTCCCAATTTGTTGAGAATTTTAATCATAAAATGATGTTGAACTTTGTCATACTCATTTTTCTGCATCTGTTGAAAAAGTCATATGATATTATTCTTTATTATCTTAATTTTCAAAATCACATTAATTGATTTTCATATCTTGAACCATTTTTACCTTTTAGAGATAAACCATTCTGCTTTTGGTATTTTGACACTTTAAATATACTGTTGGTTCTGTTAACTATTTTTTGACTAAAAGATGTTTTAAAAATATATTTTCATCAAATACATGGGCCTGTAGTTTTTGTTGTTGTGTTGTTGTTGTTTTCTTTTCTTTTCTTTTTTTTCTTTTTTTTTTTTTGGCTTTTGTTTTAGGATAATGCTGGCCTCATAAAATAAATTTGAAGTGTCCCTGCTTTTTCATTTTTCTGGAATTTTAGAAGTGCTGACATGTATTTTTCCTTAAATGTTTGATAGAACTCACCAGTGAAGCCATCTTGTCCTGGGCCTTTTTGTCATTGCTCCTAAAAGCTTTTGATTTGCTGATTACACCATATTAGTCTATTTAGATTTTCTTATCTTCATAATCTAGTCTTTGTAGTTTGCATGTATGTTTCTAGGCATTTATCCATTTTTTTCTAGGGTATACCGTTTGTTGTCATAATTTTTAACAATATTATCCTAAAATTTCTTTTGTTTCTGTGGCATCAAATATATTGTCTACTCTTATTTCTGATATTATGTAGTTGAGTTATCATTCTTTTTTTCTTGATTAGTCTAACAAAGGGTTTGGTTTTTATAAAAAAATTAGTGTGTTTGAGTTTTCCACTGTAATTTCTATTTAATTGACTTCTGTTTTTAAAAATTATTTCCTTAATTATAAACACTTTGGGTTTAGTTTGTATTTCTATAATTGTGTCTTTGAGTTATAATGTTAGATTGTTTATGAGATCTTTCTTCTTTTTTTAAATTTAGCTGCTGATTCCTATAATCTTTTCCTAGTAATACTTTTGTTGCATTCCATACATTTTGGTATATATTTTTGTATTATCTTGAGGTTTTTATAATTTCCTTTTTTATTTCTTCTTTGTTTGAATTGTTCATGGATGTATCTTTTAAAATTGCCACATATCTGTGAATTTTACAGCTTCCCTTCAACTTTTCATTTCCAGCTTCATTATATTGTGGTCAGAAAAGATATATGGTTAGCTTTCAATCTTCTTAAATTTTTTTGTGATTTAATATGTAATCTATGATGAAAAAGGTTTTATGTACATGAATGTGTCTTCTTCTGCAGTTCAATAAACTGTTCTGTATAAGTCAACTAGGTCTATATGGCCTATAGTGTTGTTCAAGCTATTTTCCTACTGACCCTCTCTCTGGATATTCTGTTTATTGTTGAAAACATGTGGTAGCACCCGCCTATAGTTCTGGCTACATGGAAGGTTGAGGCAGAAGGATTGCTGGAATCCAATAGGTCAACACTGGGGTGGCTGTGAGTGTGCCAATGCACTCCAGCCTGGGTGACGAAGTAAAACTCCAACTCACAAAGAAGAAGAAGAAGAAGAAGAAGAAGAAGAAGAAGAAGAAGAAGAAGAGAAGAAGAAGAAGAAGAAGAAGAAGAAGAAGAAGAAGAAGGAGAAGAAGAAGAAAAGAAAAAAATATATGTGGTATCAGTCTTTTTGTAATGTCTAGCATTTTGTATCCTGATTTTTTCTCTATATTGAAGTCATAAATCTTAATTTCCCTTTAGTATCTTCTGGCTTCTTTATTCTTTTTATTTCTACATTGAGATCTGAAATATGCTTGGGGTTGGTTTTGGTTTAGAATAGGGCCAAGGATGGTTGTATTTCACCTGTTGATATTTAAATAATCCATAAACATTAAACATATGCCACATTTTGGTCGGCATTTGGTAGTGTCAGTGTTCTAAATTTTGGTCATTCTAATAGATTTGTGGTGGTATCTCATTGTTGGTTTAATTTGCAGCCTTTAGAAGGCATACAATGTAGATCATATTTTCATGTGATTATTTCTATCTATATGTCTTCTTTGGTGATCGTTAGATCTTTGACCCATTATTTAATTGGTTCACTTGTGCTCTTATTGTTGAGTTTTAATGTTTCTTTTAATAGTTTGGATAGTAATCTTTACCCAGTATGTCATTTGGAAACATTTGCTCTCAGTCTTGGTCTCCCTTTTATTTTTTTGATCTTGACAGTGTCTTTCAAAGAGCAGATTATTTAAAAATTTAATTATCACCAGTTTAACCATTATTTCTTTCATAGATTATGCCCTTGTACATGTGTAATGTCATTGGCAAATCCAAGGTAATCTAGATTTTCTCCTATGTTATTGTTTAGAAGTTTTACAAGTTTGTTTGTTTGTTTTTCTTTAGGTCTGTGCTTCATTTTGAGTTTATTTTTGTAAAGGGTGGAGAATCTGTGTCTAGATTTTTTTTTTTATAAGTGGCTGTCAATCGTTCCAGTACCATTTGCTGAAAGACTATCTCTTCTCCATTGTATTACCTTTGACCCTTTGTCAAAAATCAACTGACTATATGTGTGTGGTCTATTTCTGGACATTCTATTCTATTCTATTAATTGATTTATTTGTCTACGCTTTCACCAAAACCACATTTGCTTTCACCAAAACCATGTTCTCTTGATTACCATAGCTGTACAGAATGTCTTGAAGTCAGATACTCTTAGTTTTCCAACTTTGTTCTTCTACTTTATATTGTGTTGGCTATTCTGGTTCTTTTACCACTCCATATAAACTTTAGAATCAGATTGTCAATATCCATTAAAAGTAACTTTCCAGATTTTTTTATTGTGATTGCATTTAATCTAGAGGTCAAGTTGAGAAGAACTAACATCTTGACAATCTTGAACATGAATATGAAATTATTTAGTTCTACTTTGATTTCTTCCATCAGAGTTGTATAGTCTCATGCATACAAATATTGTATATATTTTCTTATATATATACTTATACTTTGAGGAGTATTAGTATAAAAGCAATTGTGTTTTTAAATTTCAAATTCTACTTTTTCATTGTTGGTATGTAAGAAATCAATTGAATTTTTTGTATTAAGCTTTTCTGCTGCAATTCTGCTATAATCACTCACTCTGGAAGTTTTTTTAAATTTTTCATTTTTTATCAATTATTTTGGATAGTCTGCATAAACATTCATTACGTCTGTGAAAAAGAACATTTTTATTTCTTCCTTGCCAATCTGTGTGCTTTTTGTTTCCCTGTCTTGTCCATACAATGTCTAAAAACAGTGCAGAGAAAGTATATTCTTGCCTTTTTTTCTGACCTTAGCAGGAAAGTTTTAGGACTCTCCCAGGTAAACGTCATTGAAGATACATGTTTTTGTAGCTGTTTCACTAATAAGTTAAAATCCCCTTTGTATTTTACTGAAAGTTTTTAATATACCTTAGTAATGACTTTTGTCATATTATTTTCTGCATCTATTGATATGATTAGGTGTTCTTTTTTATACTTCAGTCTACCCACATCATTAAACTATAGTTTAGTCAGCTAACAGCAAAAATGCAATTAATTATTTAATTGATTTTTGAATGTTGAGCCAGCCTTGCATAAATAGGATAAATCACACTTTGTAGTGGTATGCATGTCTATTTACATATTTGGATTCAATTTGCTAATAATTTGCTGGGGATTTTGTATCCATATTTTAAGACATTTTTCACAATATCTTTGTATGTTTTTCATTTTAAAGAAATGTTGGTGTCCTACAGTGAGTTGTGAAGTATTCTTTCTGCTTTTACTTTTGAATGAAATTGTAAATGATGATTATATAATCATTCTAAAGTGTTTGATAGTATTCATCAGTGCATCCAAATTGTCTTTGTACTCTCTGTTTTTGAAGGTCATTGCGTATTGCTTCAATTTATTTAAAATATATAGGCCTAGATTTTCTATTTTTATAGATTTTCAATTTCTTCAAATGTCTATAAAGTCTATAGTGATGTTTCCTCTTTCACTTCTAATATTAGTAATTAGTGTCTTCTTTCATTGTTGTTTGCCTGGCTAGAAGTTAATCAATTTTATTGCTCCTTTCAAATAACCAACTTTGGAGTACATTAATTTACCTTATTTATTTTTAATTTTTAATTTTAGCTTTCTACTTCAACCTTTATTATTTGGATTATTTTGCTTCCTTTAGATGTAAAGTGCTCTTTGCTTTCTAGTTTCCAAGGTGGGAGCTTTGATAATTAATTTAACATCTTTCCTCTTTTCTTATATATGTTTTGCCTGCTGTAAATTTTTCTCTAAATATTGCTTTCTCTGCATTACATAAATTTTGATAATTTATGTTTCCATGTCCATTTAGTTTTACCTATTTAAATTTCTTGTTATATTTCTTCTTTGATCCATGTGTTTTTCCAAAGTCTATCTTTTAATATCCAAGTATTTTTAGATTTTACAGTTGTCTTTTTTTTTTTTTTTTAGTTGTATTTTAAAGCTGTGGGGTACAACTCAGGATTAAGTCTTTCTATTAGCGAGTTCTAGTTTAATTGTACTGTGGTTTCAGAGTCAACACTGAGTGATTTTCTTCCTTTTTAAAATTTGTTAGAGTGTATTTTATAGCTGAAAATGTGTACTGTAATGCTGAATATCTTATGGGACTTGAGAAAAATGTATATGCTGTTATTGTTAAATAAAGTCACCTGTAGAGGTCAATCATATCTGATTGATTAATGGGGTTGTTAACTTACATTGTAATGGTAAAGAAACTATGTTACCTTACTGATTTTCTGCCGGATGAATCTGTCCATTTATGAAAGAGGGGTATTAAAATATCCAACTATAATAATCGATCCATGTATTTCTATTTGTAGTTGTTTCAGCTTTGCCTTATATATTTTAACAAGTGATGGTCAGCACACACATGCTATGGATTGTTCAGTCTTCTTGGAAAATTGACCTCTTTATCATTAAGGAATTCCTCTCTTTATTGCTAATAAGTTTTCTTGGTCTGAAGTCTCTTCTGTCTGAAATTAATATAGTTATTTTTCTGTCTTTTCCATAGTGTTAGCATGGTGAATCTTTCTCCATATATTTACTTTTCATCTATATATGTCTTTATACTTAAAGTGGGTACCTTATAGATAACAAATAGTTGAGTATTGTTTTACTTCATTCACTCCGACAATCTCTATAATTTAATTGATGCATTTAGATTATTGATGTTCAAGGTGATTATTGATGTAGTTTGATATCATATACACCATATTTATAAATGTTTTCTATTTGTTGCCCTTTTTTCTTTGTTTCTGTTTTTGCCTTCCACCCTTTTTAAGCCTGTTGTGGTATTAAATCAGTCTTGTATATAATTTCATTTTTCTTTCACATATCAATATGATAATTTTGCAAGATATAGAATTCTGGGTTGTCTATTTTTAAATTTTTCCTCTTGACTGTAGTGAGTCATGATTGTGCCACTGCACTCCAGTCTGGGCAACAGAGTGAGACTTTCACTCAATTAAAACACAATCACTTAAGGCCAGGAGATTGAGACCAGCCTGGGCAACATAGTGAGACCTTTAGCATCACATTGTGATGTGTGCCTGTAGTCCCATTTACTCAGGAAGCTGAGGTGGATGGATTGACTGAATCCAAGAGTTTGAGGCTGCAGTGAGTCATGATCATGCCACTGCATTCCAGCCTGGGGAACAGAGAGAGACTCTGACTCAAAAATTAAAATTAAAATTAAATAAAAATACATCTTTCCTCTCAACACTTTAAATATTTTACTTCACTCTTCTTGCATGCGTGGTTTCTTTTTTTTAAACATATTTTTTATTTTAAAATTGTGGGGTACAGTTAAGGGTTGGGTATACAAATATGCATCATTCAGGCACCCTTGTTGATAAGGGGTGTCTCCCTGTCCCCAGGCAGATATTGACTACTGCTAATCCCACCTCCTTTCCCCTCCCTAACCCCCCATAGTTTCCCGCCACTGTCAATCCTTTTCTTATAGTGTTATGGTAGATGTTCAAGGTCCACTATATGAGTGAGAACATGTGATATTCAGATCTTTGTTTCTGTGAGAGGTCACTTAGTATTATAGACTCTAGTTCCATCCAGGTTGCTGCGAAATTCATGATTTTGTTCTTTTTTATGGTTGCGTAGTATTCCATCATGTAGATGTACCACATTTTTTAATCCAGTCCTCTTTTGATGGACAGAATGGTTGGTTCCAGGTTCTTACTATTGTGAACAATGCTGCGATAAACATAAGTGTGCAGGTATCTTTTTTACAGAGTGATTTGAGTTCTTCAGGGTATATTCCCAGTAGGGGGATTGCGGGGACATATGGGAGGTCAATATTTAGAACTTTTAGAAATCACCACACTACTTTCCACAGAGGTTGCAATAGTTTACACTCCCACCAACAATGTAACAGTATTCCCTTTACACCACATCCTCTCCAGTATCTGTGATTTTTTGAGTTATTGATAATGGACATTCTGACTAGAGTTAGGTGGTATCTCAGTGTAGTTTTAATTTGCATCTCCTTGATGATTAGTGAGGTTGAACATTTCTTTTTTTTTTCTTTTTTTTTTTTTTTTTTTGAGTTGGAGTCTCACTCTGTCGCCCAGACTGGAGTGCAGTGGCCGCTTCCGGCCACCGCAGCCTCGACCTGGTGGGCTCCGGCGATCCTTCCGCCTCAGCCTTCCACGTAGCCGGAATTACAGGCGTGCGCTACCACGCCCGGCTGATTTTTTTTGATTTATTATAGAGATGAGGTCTCGCTGCCCAGGCGGGTCTCGAACCCGCGGGCTCAGGCAATCCACTCACCTCAGCCTCCCAAAGGCGCGGGATTACAGGCTGAGCCACCGAGCCCGGCTTTGAACATTTCTTCATGTGTCTGTTGGCTGCTTGGATGTCTTGTTTTGAGAAGTGTCTGGTCATATATTTTGCCCACTTTACATGCATGATTTCTGAAGACAAATCAGATGTAACTGTTATATTTGTTCCTCCATAGAAAACATATTTTTCTCCTCTGCCTTCTTTCTGAATTTCTTGTTATTTTTTATAACTTTTATTTTTATGCTTAAGTTACCTATTTGGTATTGCATACTGGCTAATTTATTCTGTAGCAGCCTTAACAGGTTGACTCTAGTTATTTAAATTTTTGTCTAAAAACTCCAACTATATATCTAATATTAATAATTCCAACTGCTATAACTTGGTCTGGTTCTTGTTGTGGGTAGAATCACAAAAGTGTAGAGGCTCCCAAGGACTGGTTCTTTCTGAGGATTTTTATTTTTCAGATTTGTGCATGCCGAGCCTCCATAAATATATCATTTATAATTCAGATTCCCTTAGCTTAGCACTTGTTCAGGCATAAATTTGTGCAATGATTCTCTTCATTAACCTGTTAGTCTTTCTAGATCTGGACAGTAGTGTGTACAGTGAACATACCTCTCTGATACAACTAAGATCTTACCATGTAGCACAAGTAACCTAAAGGAACTCTGCTGACCTAAGCTGAAGGCTCTGTGACTGTGACAGGCATGGCTCACTTTAGAAACTCATTGTTCCTGTTTCCCATAAACTGCGGTTTCAGCTTAGGTATTAGATATAATTCAAATTCAGGTCACATCTGGGAGTCTTTTATACGGTACAAGCTTCTTTGTAAGATTTAAAAGTATATTTGTAGAATTAGTATATATTTATAGAGAGCTGTTTTCAGCTTTAGATGGTATAGATGATTATTTAGTGTTACCAGAAATGGCCCAGCACAAACCTTGGGCTCTGCCACATTGCTGAGGGCCCAGCGTGTACTTTGGACTGGGCTGCATTCTTTTAGGCTGGCTTTAGCTACAGTTAGTGTAGGGTTTTTCTACCTATTATAGAAATTGAATTTATTTTATTCATAGAAAATATTGTAGAATAGGTCATGCTAACATCAGGGAATCATGTTAGTTCAAGCATGACTAATCATGATATTTTGAGTTTTAATAAGAATACAATTAACTTTAGAAATTTCATTGTGTCCATTTTCTACTGTTGTGGTTTTGGCCTTAGTACATTTGCAGTTTATATTTGGGTTTTATTTTTAGAAGCTTTGTTGCTAATGATCAGCTTTATATATTAGGATTAGGAATTAGAAACTTTCATAGAAATTAAGATAGATATATAGGACTTTAGAATAGCCATTTTGTTAAGAGATTGTAATCTATTGTTCCAAAAAGTGGCCCACCGTGAACTTTGGACTAGGCCACATCCTGTAGAGCCCAGCATGATCTTTGGACTGGGCCACATTCTTTAGGAGTTGGTTTAAGTTTCCGTTGCATTGTGTAAGTAGTATTATCATAGAATAGAAAGGTAATAAAATTTAAGTTAGTCATCATGGGTGTTGTGTGCGCCTGAGCTTTAGAAGTTATTGATTATCAGAACATCATGATGCTAGTAGGAATTGTTGTACTGCTTTTGAAGAGCATTAACTAGTAAAGGGAACAATAAGGCAATCTTGGGGTTTGTCCTTCCTCATACCTGAGAAAACATCTGGTGGGTGGGAGATGCCCCTCCTGCACCTGACTTTGTGTTCATGTAAAAGACTTGTGAGACTGTTTGTGTAAAATTTGGGGATAAATACCTGCTGTAACTTTCAATAAACGGCTTCTGCTCATTTCACTGAACAGTTGTCCACTTTCTTTCTTTCTCTTTCTTCCTCTTTATATCTATCCCTTCTCTTTCTTTCTTTTAGTATCTATCCCTACTACAGAATCGGCTTCTGTACTAGACAGAGTCCAGTCTCTTTCTTTCTCCCCCTTTTTCTTTTTTTTCTTTATTTCTCCAGAATAATCGCTGATGCTGCCACACCTTCCAAGGGACCTCCTAAATCTCCCCAAAACTTGCAGGGGCTGGCCCCCCACACAGATTTTTACTTGTTTTTAGGAAGGAGTGATAACTTCTACCTTCTTACCTGCCAAACCAGAAAAATGTTGTGTGCGTGCATCTTTTAATTATTCATTTTTTTTTAGTAATTTTGAGTATTATATTTTTCTGTTATTTTATTTACTACTCTGGATTCTATTCTCTTGCAATACAGCTTTATGCCATACAAAAATGTTCTATAACTGTGCTACCCAATATAGTAGTCACTAGCCAAATATGGCTATCAAAACTTGAAATGTGAATAGTGTGACATTTTGATTAACTTGTAACTAATTTACATTTACATTTAAATAATGACTACACTATTGAAAAGAATAGCACAGAAACTGCATCCTGAATCTTTTATATGTCAAAAGTTAATAAAGTTTTCTTCTTTAGTGTACTCTCTGATAACATTTACTCCTTTAAAAATTTTAAATGTATATAGTACATTCCTACTAAATCAATGTAAATATTTATATGGACACATCCACACACATAAATATATATATATGTGCTCATGAGAAGATGTCCTTTTTATAATCTCAATAGATATACAAACATTTGTTATATATATGTGTATTTGTGTGTACATGTATACGTTTCTTTGCATTTTCATTGTATTATGTCCATTATTCATTCCAAACTTTCATTTTATATCATTTTTCTTTCTCTTTAAGGAGGACCTTTTATGATTTCCTTCAGTAAAGTTCTTCTGATAAAGTCTTGTTAACTTTTGGGTATCACCTTTGTTATCAAAGGGTATCTTTTCTAAATTCACATCCCAGGTTGGCAATCATTTTCTTTCAGCTCATTGCAGACATGTGTTCTATTTTTTTCTGTAACGTTAATTGACAGTCTAAATATTTCTCCTCTGAAGCTATTACCCATTTTGTTTGAAGTAAAATTTTCTTTTTTTTTTTTTTAGTTGTTTTATAATTTTTTACTGGTGCATTTATACATATGACATCTTTTTATTTGTTGTCCTTTAGGTTTAGGTTTTGCTTGATTTATTTAGTGTGTGCTTATATTTAATAAAATCGAAAATTTCAGATGCTACCTTTCATATATTGCTTCTTGTTCACTTTCTCTTCTCATTTCAGCACTCCAAATAATTAGTTTGACCTTTCAGATATAAGCCTTATTCTTGACACATGTCTCTATTTCATGCATTTGTTTCTTTCAGCTTTACTTAAAATATTTTACTTCACCTATATTCCAGTTCACTAATGGAGTTTTCTAATTTATTATTTTTAAAAAGCATTCATACTTTTAATTGTTTTTGTTGTTGTTGTTGTTGTTGTTTGAGTTAGAGTCTCACTCTGTTGCCCAAGCTGAGGTTTCAGGGGCACACTCACGGTCACCCGAGAGTTGACCTGCTGGGCTATGCCATCCTTCCACCTCAGCCTTCCAAGTAGCTGGAACTACAGGCCCAAACCACCACAGTCATTTAATTTTTTTTATTTATTGTCAAGTTGCCGGGACTGGTAATCTGCTCGCCTCGACCTTGCAAAGTGCTAGGATGACAGGCTGAGCCACTGAGCCCAGCCTGTTATTTTTTGTAATGTTTCTGACAATCTGCTTTGGTTCTTTTAAAAGTCTGCTATGCAATTTTTTAGGTGGTTTACAGCTTCCAAAAACTACTTTGATCTTGTATTTGTGCATATTTGTAAACATAGTAAGCACAGTTCCAAATTCTATGTAATACAGTTTTAATTTCTGTCTGCCTATAGTTATTATCTATAGTTACGATGATTCTCATGCAAGTTGCCTTGTCCCACTGTGTCCTTAGTTATTTTTGGTGAAGTTTGGAAAATTGTGATTAAACACACTTGACTTATGACACTGTTATTTATTGATAATTTTGTTTGTCTCTTTTTGAGGCGGTTGCACTAGCAATTTACAAAATACCTTAGTCCAGTTTTGAGAACTGAACCGTTTCTAGGGTACTTTAGGAACGAGTTACTCACTACTTAGCTGTAGTTTGTGTGAGCACTTGTTTATTGCTAATTTAATACTTGTTCCAAGTATATAGCGCTTTGGCTCTACCCAAGATATGAAGGTTATACCAGGGAAACATATAGTGTGCCTTAAACTCCAACCTTTGTACTTCAAATGCATGGAATTGTAAGAATTCTGTCTCTCAGTCTGTCTGTTTTGACAAATGGCCAAAGAATGAAAATAGTCACAAAAAGCATGTTTTACTAATCTGGATGTTTATTTTCTGCTTTCTGTTTAATCTTGGCCTGTTAGCTTTAAAAACTGAAAAAAGAAAAAAAAATACCTGGAACACAAATTGTATGAAATTACGCTGACTGATGGGATACCATCATAGTCTTTGAAGCTGGGAAAAAGACAGAGTACAATGATCACATCCTTTCAAGTTTTTCATTATAGTAATTATAATCTAAAGCTGTCAAACAATGTGATCTGCTGGATAAGGAAAATATTTTAGTGGTGGTATTTATTTTAGATAGATTTTACTACTTATTACATCTCCATTTATTTCTTGAAAAGCTAATGAGACATGGAAGAGACATCCCAGCAATTTTACATTGCCACTATGATTTTGACGTGAGATTAGGTATGTAACTTCCTTACAATTTTTATCTGAATTGAAAGTAGACTTTTACTTTAAAATGATCTTTCTTATAAAAACAAAGACTTCTGTCATTTATGTCAGATATCTGTGTATTACTGATATCTCCTATACATAGGTCCCCAACCCCTGGGCCATGAATTGTTGCTGGTCTGTGGCCTGTTAGGAACCAGACCACACAGTAGGAGGTGTGCATCAGGTGACCCAGTGAAGCTTCATCTGTATTTACAGCTGTTTGTCCTCGCTCACAATACTGCCTAAAATCCGCCTTTTGTCAGATCAACAGTGGCATTAGATTCTCGTAGGAGTGTAAACCCTACTGTGAACCGCACTTTCAAGGGATCTAGGTTGTGTGCTCCTTATGAGAATATAATGCTTGATGATCTGAAGTGGAGCTGAGGCGGTGATAGAAAGCTCTGGAAAGTGGTTGCAAATGCAGATTAACCTCAGCAATGAGATCTGATGGCTCATACTGACCCCCCACCCCCGCCATCTCCCCTCATCCATGGAAGAATTGTCTTCCATGAAACCAGTTCCTGATGCAACATGTCTGGGGCCCCTGTCCTATACTGTTACTTCTCATAAACCTTTTACACTATAGATATAAAGCTCAAAATTTGTGTGGATTAATGGAAATATAATTTTTGAAGATCAGGCCCAAAGGAACTGTAAAATTAAACCATTTAAGGAATGACATCTTTAAAGACATACTTCAAAGATTAGTGAAAAATCTTCTCCAGATTTGTAACTCATTCCAAGTGGAGTCTTGAATGACTTTCAGCGGACAAAATAGCCCTTGTGTAAGAAACTAATACATACAAAACAAGAGTCATAAATCAGGAAATACAAAAATAAAACCAGAAAAAAAGACAACTGTCCCATTTGAAAGGATATTATATTGAATTCCTTTACTATTCCTGCAGTGATGTGTGTCAGGTTTGCTTTACTGAAATAATTAAATTCACTTTGTTTAATTATTTAACAGCTGGTCGAACAAAGCAAGATTATGCAATCAGGTTTGAATTCTTGAATACAAGCAGCCTATGACATATACCCTCAGTAGTGAAACTTGTGCCAAAGTCATTCTAGGCTAGTCTGTCCTTTATTTATTTACTTAATTAATTTTTAATAAATTTCCTTTCTACAACGGAAAGCACTCAGACCACATCAAGCTCTCTCTTGCTCCCCGAAGGAAACCATGAAGGATCATTAAGGGCAAATAGCATTGCAGCAAAGCAGCACCAAGAACCATCTTCATGCTCAAGAGAGAACCCTTGCTCTCTATTTAATCAATGAACTATGAAAGGGGGCCTTTGTTACTAGGGCTGTTAAGTAGAATTGGTAAAGATCTCTTTGCTGTCATGAAGTAGCTACTACTTAAATTTTAGGAAAAAACAAATTAACACATGTACGCAAGATGGTGGATGATATGATAGTATGGATTATGCTATATGCATTACCAGAATGCAATGGAGAGACAAAGCAGCCAACTTCATCCCATATTCTAAACAGTTGACACAGTTGGTCATTATAGTTCTTCATGTGTAACGCTATTAATGCTGATTAACTCATTTAATCTTTAACATAATCTTTAACTCCTCTTGTGAGTTAGAATGTACTGTTCCCTTATTCTCATCTAGAAATGAAAAAGAGAAAAGTTTAATAAAATTGTCCAGTGTCCTAAAGATAGCAAATAGCAGAACCAAAATTTGGACCCAGCCAATCTGAACCTAGTGTCAAGTGTTTTAAAGCTGCATTTGAGTTATTTTTAGGGAAAAATGAAATATATAATAACAGATCAAGAGAAAGTCATCCCAACACAGAAATGTTGCTCGAGATAAGACAGCTAGGGTCATGAAGAAGTGAGATTCCAGAGTGGGGTCTGAAGTCACTGGGCACCATCAGAAAAACATCAGTGCTGCTTGAGGAAGGAACATGTAATCCCCAGTTCTGTAAAGCTTTTCAAGAAGAAGAATCTTCAAAGGGCAGACTTAGAGGAGACAGGAGCAGAATGGTTGTCTAGCTTTCTGATGAGGCAGCATGCTTTAGGTTCTTAATATAATTTAGGTGGTTAATAAGAAACAAATTGCTAATGGAACCAATCAACTTACTTGAATTTAAGTTCACATAAATAAAACATGATGTTTCAGTAGAGTTCCAGCACTTCTTCAAGTCTCTTCAACTCATTTTTATTGCGCAAACTCTGAGAGAGCACGGTGTGTCTGTCAAAATAATAGGATAAGCTGAGGTAAGGGGGAAATCTTAGTGCATGCACACAGCAAAAATATATTCTTGCACACATTCATATCCAACTTAGAGGATCTGGGGATTTTGCTCATTATTGTTGCCCTGGAATCTAGATATCAGAGTCTACATTGGAAATATATTTCCAAGATTACTGGAACAGGAGGAGAGAATATGAAGAATTGTATACCAGCTTTTGAGGTTTCCATAGGAATGAGAGCCACCATTTTTATTAGCCAAAGCAAGGTCATGCCAACCTTGAAAGGGGCAGAAAAAAACGCAATGCTCTAGTACTTGGAAATACATGGCAATTAATAAAATTACTGCTACACTGAGAGTAGGCATGGTAAAAAAAAAGCTGGGGGTCTTTTCTCAGCCAACCAGGCACAAGAAATGGGTTAGAAAGTAAATATTTTAGGGTGATATAACTTAATGGTTGAGGTTGTCTTTCAGAAATAATACACTGGATATCATTGAGAGTCTTCAATCACTTCAGTTCAAATAAATAGCAAAAATTTTTGTGATGAAATAATGACTATTTTGTTGTCCTATATACAGACTGTAAAGATTGTTAATTGTCTGTTTTGCCAACTCCTACTAAGGCACCTAACAGTGGTCTTTTGATGGAAGAAATAGTTGCTGAGGAGAAACCAAACTTATAACATCTGCCAGGACCGGTGATCTACAAGGACCTGAGATCTGAGCTGTTTCTTTAATAACTCAGCCAGGCATGAGCAAGAACACCTTAGGGCAGTGAGCTGTTCAGTTATTGAAGTATTATAGTTGGCCCCTATGGAGAGATACCTGAGGTGAGAAATAAGATGCAATTTCAAACACATAAATAAGTCCTGACTGCAAAGTCTTTTTCTCAGAGAAGAACACACAAAATAACCTTATAAAGCAATGTTCCTTTCTCTTTCTAAATTGGTTTTGTCATCCAAAAATAGTCATAATATTTTCTGTTTTGTACAATATCTTAAAGTTTCATTTTCAGCCTATTTTAATTACTTAAATATTTATACCTTAATATATAGTGATGAGACAAGATCATGTAAATAACTTTAATATTCCATTTTTACTTAACTGAAGCAAGTACAACATAGTATTTGAAAGAAATTATTATGTTATGACTTTTTAAGAGAATTATTCAACTGAATAGAGAATTTTAGCACTTTATGTATGCTTTATTTCACAAATTCAAAAATCCCTGATGGCTGCAAGTAGGGGATTTAGAGAATTTTAAGTCACACAAATTTCTTCTGCATGTCCTTCTGAGACATTTATTCTTAGCATAAAGTGAAGGAAAACTATTTTTATTATAAAGACAAGAGATCTGAGGTTATGCAGCAAAAACAAAATAGGCATTTGATTGGACAAGGAAAATATATTTTCAAGATTCTAAAATAGATCTTTTTAATTTTTTTAGAGAAGGAAGTTAAGGCATTTCAATCTTAGAGAAGTAAAAAGAAGAAGATAAATAAAAAGTAGCTAATGTGAGTATTCCTTAAGCATACATTTCCCAGATACAAATTTAGGAAACCTACATTTGAATCCTAACTGCCACTTACAGCATATGATATTTTTTTCAAGTTATTTAATTTTTCAGAACTTCATATTTCACATGCTATTTTACAAATATTCCACATACTATTTGTATAAATTTGTGCTGTGGAACTTTGATCAGGGCTCTAAATAAGAGAAATTCTAGAAAGTACTGTTATTGTATGGGCAATGCATTTGTATTTGAGACTACACCAAGTATTTAATGCTATATAGAGACCACAATTAGCAAAGTAATAAGGGAAAATTTTGGCCAAAAAAAAAAGAAAAAATGAAGAAAATTTAGTGCTAGATGCACTGTGAGTTTTATTTATTAATAATTGCTTGCAAATATGGATAGCATTAGTGTCAGACAAGCCAACTTTTAAAAATTTTAACATTGTGGTTTTTGAAACTGAAAAATAAAGGCCTTTCTTCTTTTTTTTAAACTTATTGATCCAAGGATTCCGTTTGTGCTATACATACACACATACACTTTAAAACCACCACTTCGTGTGATTTCTAGTAGTTGATTGATTTTCAGCTGTAGTGACATTGCATTGGAAAACCTAAGAAATCAGATTTATAAAAATTGCTAAGCAATTACTTTTTGACATTTTCTAAATAATTTAGAGTTTTCAGACCAAAGGAGAACTAACAGTCTTTGTCTTTTGATATGCAACAAGTAATTTGTGTCTTTGTGGAAAGTATAAAGTTATAAACAGACTGGAACTGTGATTTAGAACCAAAAGGCTGTCTTTATTGCAAAATAAATTTGAGTCACTGTGGAAGATAAATTTCTCTTTAGTCATGTGAGGGCTGAGAATATTCATTTCCTTTATCTCGTAACTTAAATCTGAATAAACATAAAATCAAGGATCCACAAGCATCTTTATTATAGACAATAAATATGTTGTTCATTACTCAATTTTTCTCTTCCAATATATGAGAGAAAAGGTACTTCCCCTCCAGCTTCAAGTTAGTTGCAATTATATGACTTGTCACATGACTTGCTTCAACCAGTGCGATGTGAGTAAATATGTGAGTGGTGTTCCAGTTCTAAGCATTTAATGCATGGACTCCTGGAATGGTAGAAGCATACATAGGCTAATGTGGAAGTGGAATGCAATGCTTTTCCAAGCAAGTCAGTTGACTGAACACATTGTGTACTAAGCATGAACCAAAAAATAGACCTTTGTGTTTTGATCGGCTACTCTGGGAGCTTCCAAAGCATTCTCTTGCCAGTTAGTCTTTCTTCAAGAAAGGTGGTCAATTATCATCTCTTCCTTTCAAACTAATTGCATCCAGTTGTTGTTTCTTCTTATTCCACAGTTCCAAAACAGCTGATTCATGAGAAGATAAATTGAAAGGAAGGATTATTGTAGAAAAAGAATACAGAATAAAATATCTTTTCAAACAGGAGTTTAATTTAATTTCATCTTCTCAGAAAAGAATTTAATTGAAACCTCTGGTTTCCTTAGGCAGAATTTTCCATGATTGCTCATAACTTGGGCATAATCTGTTCTTTTCCTAAATCTTGGTATATTTGCTGTTAGGTATGTCTAAATACAAAATGGCATTATGGGTGATTTCTGCAGTACTCCTTGACATGATTTTGCTAATCTCTCACCTCTATCACCAGAATTTATGACATTACTATCTATTTCTATTGCTTTTCAGTTTCTAAAACATAAAGTTTCTAGTTGCTCCTCCGGAGATAAATTATTCAGCAACTTATTGAGTTCCTAATAAGTGGTAGGCCAGGAATTAGACATCATTTTGAGAAGGGATTTGGTGCTACTCTGCAGATATTAACACAATGTCAGTCTTATCCTCAATAGTTTATAATCTAGTCAGAAAGCAAATATATAATAAATGCTCCCCCCCAAAAAAACCAAAAACAAGTTATCAATATATCTGTGTCAAACCAGTGTTGTGGACAAATCAGATTGCACAAATGGTGTCTGTCTGAACTGGTGCTTATATCTCTAAGGCAATTAATGAGTTACTTTTTCTTTCTTGATATCTCAGTTTCCATGTCTGTAAAATGAAAAATTTGGCCCAAATAGTATCCAAGTTTCCTACAAACTCTGATAATCCATAACTCAGAATTGAAAGCTAATGATGGTGCTGATGTTTCTATCATTAGGGTTTGTTCATAGTGTCCTTAGAAATGGTGTTTCTGAGTCTTCATTTCTTTAATTTAAGATGCAGAATATCCAAGTATTAGCTTAGTCTACATAGAATCAGCTGGTTTTGCATATCAAATGTATACTTTCACTCAGAGCCTTTTAGCATGGTGTGATGCATAAATAAGATTACCATTTAAGTTATGGATATGAGGGAACACCTAGAAAGTGACCTAAGCTTAGAGGTGACTCAAGGCACTGGAGATAGATAGCAGTGAGCTACACAGACCAATGAAGACATGATTCACAGCATGTCATAGCATATTAAAAAGGAAAGAGAAAGAAAATTCTTTGATCTTAAAATCAGAGAAGTTCGATATATAAATAAATGAAAATGCTACATTTTCTCACTGATGAAATCGGAATGCTCCAGGGAATTAGCCTTTTCTTCCTATTTTAATATATTGTAATTAAAATATTTCAACCAAAAAGGCAATCTCTAATAGGTTATATTAAATTTATTTTAATTCATTGCCAATACTTATAACATGAATCACCCTATCACCCCCATAATAAAGTATTTTTCCCTTTCTCTAATTTATATTTTAAATATTTATTCTAATGTTCAGTTGAAGAAAAAAATTTCACTTTTATTTTAGTAAAAGAGAATTGATTACCCACATAATCTTTGGAAATTGCCAGACAAAATATTCATTAACCATGGGTTTTGTTGAATTTTAATAAGTGCCATTAGTGATTTCTTATTTTGTCTGCTGGAAATATTTAATTCTTGAATAGACTTTCTAATATTAGCAGGGAAAATAATGAGGAACTTTTTAAAAAAGATAATAAAGCAAGAAAAAATTTAAAAAGTAAATATGTTTAAAACATTTCTAAGGATTAAACAAAAGGTAAAAAAAAATCACAGCCACCAATAAAACTCTATATTATACAATAACAAAAATAAGAAGCACAAAAAAATTGGGGAAATTTAATTGAAATATAATAATAACCAACAATTGCATAGTGCCTACTGTATTCCAGGGTGTATTGGAAAGAATTTATAAATATTAACATATTTAAGCCAGGCACATTGGCTCACACCTGTAATCACAACATTTTGAGAGACCAAGGTGGAAGGATCCCTTGATCCCAGGAGTTTGTGACCCACCTGGGCAACAGAGCAAGACTTTGTCTTTACAAAAAAAATTTTTTTTAATTATCTGGGTGTGGTGGCACCTATCTGTTTCCCCAACTGCTCAGAAGACTGAGACAGAAGGATCGTCTGACACCAGGAGTTCCAGACTGGTGAGCTGTGATTGTGCCATTGCACTCGAGACTAGATGGCAGAGTAAGACTCTGGCCCAAAAAAAGAAAAAAAGCTAATTTATTTGGTTTTCACAATATCTCCATAAGAGAATTGGTAATATAAATTCAAGTTAACAAATAATGAGAAGACACACAACATTTTAACCTTTTGTTCACAGTAGTGCTAATAACTGGCAAATCTGGAGTTCAAACCCAGGCAGGCTGCCTCCAGCTTTTCTTTTCTTTTTCTCTTTTTGTCTATAAGTCGCTACTTTTAATCAAGTTCACTTATATAAACATAAACAGAATCTTGAATTATTGTTAAAAAACAAGTAACAACTGTGTTTAAAGACTACATTTGATAATTGAGCACATTCAGATAACACCACATCAAGTCAATTTATATATAAACAAGAAACGTTTCATAAATGTAAAAAAAATATTGCAATTTAATGTAATATAAAATAATGTATTTATGGATATACTGTATAGACTTTTAAGACAATTTGTGTGTAGTATTTAGAAACATCTTACACAACGATTTTAGGGGTTTTTTTTTGAAACTTCTTGAATATTTTATTTTATTATTCCTTTATAATGGTTATTTACTTATATATTTAGTTATTTTAAAGCTGTGTGGTACAATTATATTTAAATGTAATATAAAATAATGTATTTATGAAATACTCTATTGGCTTTATACTATTTAGAAACATTTTACACAACAGTTTTAGGGCTATTTTTTGGGGGAAACTTTTCAAATATTTTATGTTATTAATTATTTATTAATGGGTACTTATTTATATATTTATTCGGTTATTTTAAAGATGAGTGGCACAATTACATTTTAATGTAATATAAAAGAATGTATTTATGGAAATACTCTACGGACTTTTAAGACAATTTACATGTAGTATTTAAAAACATCTTACACGACAGTTTTAGAGCTTTTTTGGGGGGAGCTTCTCTAATTTTTTTATTATTTATTTATTAATGGGTATTTATTTATATATTTATTGAGTTATTTTAAAGATGTGTGGTACATGCATGGAACGTACTCGAAGATTGACTACATACTTGGCCATAAATCAAGCATAAACAAATTTTAAAAGATCGAAATTTTGCCATGCACCTTCTTGGACCACAGTAGAATAAAAGTAAACATCAACACCAACAAGTTTCCCCCAAACCTCACAAAGACATGGACACTAAACAGCATGATACTAAACAACTCCTGGGTCAATGACGAAATCAAAACAGAGTTTTTTTTTTTTTTTTTTTTTTTGAGTCAGAGTCTCACTCTGTCACCCAGACTGGAGTGCAGTGGCCGCTCCCGGCCACCGCAGCCTCGCCTGCTGGGCTCCGGCGATCCTTCTGCCTCAGCCTTCCAAGTAGCTGGAATTACAGGCATGCGCTACCATGCCCGGCTAATTTTTTGATTTTATTATAGAGATGAGGTCTTGCTGCCCAGGCAGGTCTCGAACCCGCGGGCTTAGGCAATCCACTCACCTCAGCCTCCCAAAGGCATGGGATTACAGGCTGAGCCACTGAGCCCGGCTCAAAACAGAGATTAAAAGATACCTGGAACCAAATGAAAATGAAGAAACATCTTACCAAATTCTCTGGGATGCCATGAAATCTGTAGTAAGAGGGAAATTCATATCTCTACAAATGCCCATGAAGAAAATGGAAGGATCACAAATTAACAGCCTAACAAGTCACCTAGGGAACCTGGAAAAGCAAGACCACTATAACCCTAACCTCAGCAGAAGAATCCATATCACCAAAATAAAAACCCAAATCTGGGATAGAAGACAAAAAGATAATACAAAAAAATCAATGAATCAAATAGCTGGTTCTTTGAAAGAATAAACGAGATCATTGGTCCCCTAGCTAGACTGACCAAAAAAAAAAAGAGAAAAAGCCCAAATAAACACAATAAAAAACACAAAAGATGAAGTCAAATCTGACCCTGAAGAAATACAAAAGATCATTAAAGACTACTATGTACACTTGTATGGAAACAAACTTGAGGAAATGGAGGACTTTCTGACATCACACAACCTACCTAGGTTGGAACAAGAAGAAATTGAGACCCTAAATAGACCAATAACAATCAAGGAAATTGACTACATAATAAGAAAACTACCTACAAAAAAAAAAAGCCCTGAACCAGGTGGTTTTCCAGCAGAATTCTACAAGACATTTAAGGAGGAGTTGATACCAATCCTACTGAAAGTATTCCAGGTGATTGAGAAACATGGAACTCGCCCCAAATCATTTTATGAAGCCAACATCACATTGATATCCAAACCAGGTAAAGACCCAACAAAGAAAACTACAGGTCAATATTTTTGATGAACATAGATGCTAAAATTCTCAACAAAATCCTAGCAAACCAGATTCAACAACACATCTCAAAAATCATCCATCATGACCAAGTAGGCTTCATCCCTGGGACACAAGGCTGGTTCAACATTTGCAAAACCATAAATGTAATTAAATACATCAACAGACATCAAAGCAAAAACCACATGATTATATCATTAGATGCAGAAAAAGCTTTTGATAAAACCCAGGACCCATTCTTATTAAAAACCCTCGAACACCTAGGCATATATGGAGCATACCTCAAAATAGTAAAAGCCATCTATGAGAAACCCACAGCCAGCATACTCCTAAACAGACAAAAATTGGAACGATTTCCCCTGAATACTGGAACAAGACAAGGATGCCCACTCTCACTCCTCCTGTTCAATATAGTATTGGAAGTCCTGGCTAGAGCAAGTAGAAAAGAGAAGGCCATCAGGGGTATCCAAATAGGAAAAGAGGAAGACAAGCTATCTCTCTTTGCAGACAACATGATTGTGTACCTTGAAAACCCAAGAGAATCTATCAAAGGCCTCCTTACACTGATAAAGGACTTTGGCAAAGTCTCAGGGTATAAAATAAATGTGCAAAAGGCAACTGCATTTTTTGACACCAATAATAAACAAACAGAAACCCAAATAAAAAGCACAATCCCATTCACAATATCCACCAAAAAAAGAAAAAAGAAAAAAAGAAAAAGAAATACATTGGCATCTTCCTAACCAGAAATGTAAAAGAACTTTACAATGTAAACTACAAAACACTGCTCAAAGAAATCAAAGATGACACAAACAAATGGAAAAATATCCATGCTCATGGATTGGAAGAATCAATATTTTGAAGATGTCCATCTTACCTAAGGCAATATACAGATTTAATGCAATACCCATCAAATTACCAGAAATATTCTTCTCAGATCTAGAAAAAAAAATACAGGAATTCAAATGGAAACACAAATGACCAAGAATAGCCAGAACAATCCTCACCAAAAACAAACACACAAACAAACCAAAAAACAAAGCAGGAGGTATCACAATACCAGACTTTAAACTTTACTATAAAGCTCAAATAATCAAAACAACTTGGTATTGGTACAGGAACAGGCATATAGATCAGTGGAAGTGAATTTAGATTCCAGAAACAAAACCCCAATTTCTCAACCAACTCATCTTCGACAAAGCCTCCACCACCCACCACTGGGGAGAGGAGACCTATCCAGTAAATGGTGCTGGAAAAACTGGCTGACCACATGCAAAAGATTCAAACAGGACCCTTATCATCCCCATACACAAAAATTAACTCTAAATGGATCAGAGACCTATGTGTAAAACCTCAAACCATAAGAACTTTAGAAAATGCAGGACATACTCTTATGGAAGTTGGAACTGGCATCCAATTCCTGAGCAAAACCCAAAATGCATAGGCCATAAGAGATAAGCTAGACAAGTGGGACCTCATTAAAGTGACAAGCTTCTGTAAAACCAAAGAAACCATCAATAGAGCAGGGAGACAGCCCACAGACTGGGAAAAAGTATTTGCCAATTCCATGTCTGACAAAGGCCTAACATCTAGGATCTACAAGGAACTCAAATGTGCCGAAAAGAAAAAAACAAACAACCCCATTACAAAGTGGACAAAAGATATGAACAGACACTTCTCAAAAGAAGACATGAATGGGCAACAGATACATTAAGAAATGTTCAACTTCACTAGTCATTAAGGGGATGCAAATTAAAACTACACTGAGATACCACCTAACTCCAGTCAGACAGGCCATTATCAATAACTCAAAAAAATAACAGATGCTGGAGAGGATGTGGTGAAAAGGGAACACTGCTACACTGTTGGTGGGAGTGTAAACTAGTGCAACCTCTGTGGAAAGCAGTGTAGCGATTCCTAAAAGTTCTAAATATTGACCTTCCATATGACCCTGCAATCTCCCTACTGGGAATATACCCTGAAGAACTCAAATCACTCTATAAAAAAGATATCTGCACACGTATGTTTATCATAGCATTGTTCACAATAGCAAGATCATGGAACCAACCATGCTGTCCATTAAAAGAGGACTGGAGCTGGGCTCGGTGGCTCAGCCTGTAATCCCACACCTTTGGGAGGCTGAGGTGAGTGGATTGCCTGAGCCCGTGGGTTCGAGACCTGCCTGGGCAGTAAGACCTCATCTCTATAATAAAATCAAAAAATTAGCTGGGCATGGTAATGTATGCCTGTAATTCCAGCTACTCGGAAGGCTGAGGCAGAAGGATTGTCGGAGCCCAGCCGGCGAGGCTGCGGTGGCGGGAGCGGCCACTGTACTCCAGTCTGGGTGAGCGAGTGAGACTCTGACTCAAAAAAAAAAAAAAAGAGGACTGGATTAAAAAAATGTGGTACATATACACAATGGAATATTACACAGTCATAAAAAAAAAAGTCATGAATTTCGCAGCAACCTGTATGGAATTGGAGTTTATAATACCAAGTGATCTCTCACAGAAACAAAGATTTGAGTATCACATGTTCTCATTCATAAGTGGACCTTGAACAACTGTCATAATGCTATAAGAAAAGGATTGACAGTGGAGGACAGCAATGGGGGAACAGGGAGGGGAAGGGAGGTGGGATTAACAGTGGTCATTATCTGCCTGGGGACAGGGGGGACACACCTCATCAACAAAGGTACCTGCACAATGCATATTTGTGCACCTAACCCTTAACTGTATCCCACGATTTTAAAATAAAAAATATGTTAAAACATTTTTTTATTTTAAAATTGGTACAATTGCATTTTAACGTAATATAAAATAATGTATTTATGGAAATATGTTATTGACTTTTAAGACAATTTACATGTAGTGTTTAGAAATATCTTACACAACAGTTTCAGGGGTTTTTTTTGGAAAACTTTCTTGAATATTTTATTTTATTATTTATTTATTAATGGGTATCTACTTATATATTTAGTTATTTTAAAGATGTGTGGTACATTTGCATTTTAGTTTAATATAAAATAATGTATTTAAGGAAACATTCTATTGACTTTTAAGACAATTTACGTGTTGTATTTAGAAACATTTTACATAGGACTTTTAGGGGTTTTTTTGAAACTTTTCAAATATATTATTATTTATTTATTAATGGGTATTTATTTATATATTTAGTTAGCTATTTTAAAGCTGTGTGGTACAATTAAGGATTATGTACATAAGTGGTCATTATACAGGTGAAATTTGGGCTCCCCATTGATTCTAACTTCACCTGGTTTGGGAACAGTTACCATTATTGATGATATGTGGGGCCCCCTCGCAACCCTGGCAGTGTCCTGCTACTGCCAATCCCTTTCTTGTAATACTATGATAAATTTCAGGATCCACTTCTGAGTGAGAACATGTGATACTCAGTTCTTTGTTTCTGTGACAGATCACTAAGCATGATAGACTCTAAACCCATCCAAGTTGTTGTGAATCCATAATGTTGTCCTTCTTTATGACTGTGTAACTTTCCATCATGTATATGTATCACAATTTTTTTTATCCAGTCCAGTTTCAGTAGGACACACAGTGAGTTCCGTGTTTTTGTTATTGTGAATAATGCTACAATAAACATGTGTGCGCAGGTATCTCTTTTGTAAAATGATTAGAGTTCCAACAGGTATATTCCCAGAAGGGGAATTGCTGGGTTGTATGAAAGGTCATATTTTCAATCTTTTAGGAATCACCACACTGTTTTCCACAGAGGTTATATTAGTTTACACCCCCACCAACTATGTAGAAGCATTTATTTTTCCCTGCATTTTCTCCAGCATCTGTTGTGTCTTGAGTTATTGATGATGGCAATCCTGACGGGAACTAGATGGTATCTCAGTGTGGTTTTAATTTGCATTTCTTTGATGATTAGTAAGACTGAACATTTTTTCATCTATCTGTTGGCTATTCATATGTCTTCTTTTGAGAATGTCTATTCATATCTTTTGCCCACTTTTTATTAGAGCTGCTTGTTTTTGTATTTTTGGCACATTTAAGTTTCTTGCAGATCCCAGATGTTAGGCCTTTGTCAGATATACAATGGGCAAACAATTTTTACCATTCTGTGGACTGTCTTTTCACTCTTTTGATGGTTTCTCTTGCTTTTCGGAAGCTTTTAAGTCTGATGAAATTCTACCTGTCTATCCTATCTTTTATGGCACGGTCATCTGGAGCTTTGATCAGGAATTGGTAACCTATTCTAATTTCAGTAAGTATGTCTCCTGCATTTTCTAAAATTCTTATAGATTGAAAATTTGAATTTAGGTCTTTGATCCATTTAGAGTTGTTTTTGTGTATAGTGATAGGTAGGGGTTCTGTTTCAACCTTTTGCATGTGATCAGCCAGTTTTATAAGCACCATTTACTGAATAAGTTCTCCTCTCCCTAATTGGTGTTGTTGGTGGAGGCTTTTTCGAAGATGAATTGGTTGAGAAATTGAGGTCTTGCTTCTTGAATCTCTATTCTGTTTCATTGGTCTATATGTCTGCTCTTGTACCAGTACAGGGCAGTTTTGATTATTGTACACTTGCAGTAAAGTTTAAAATCTGGGAGAGTGATACCTCCCACTTTGTTTCTTTTGCTAAGGATTGTTTTGGCTACTTGTGGTCTTTATGTTTGCATATGAATTTCTATATTGTTGCTTCCAGCTCTCAGAAGAATGATGTTAGCAATTTAATGGCTATCACATTGAATCTGTAGATTGCCTTTGGTAGGGTGGACATCTTAACTATGTTGATTCTTCCAACCCATGAATATGGAATGTTTTTTCATTTCTTTGTGTCTTCTTTGAGTTCTTTGAGCACTTTTTGTGGTAAAGGTCTTTCATTTCTCTGATTAGGAAGGTGCTGAGGTATTTCTCTCTCTCTCTCTCTCTCTCTCTCTCTCTCTTAAGTTGGAGTCTCACTCAGTTGCCCAGGCTGGAGTGCAGTGGCACATTCATGGCCACTCCAGCATTGACCGGCTGAGCTCAGGCAATCCTTCCAACTCAGCCTTCCAAGTAGCTGGAACTATAGGCACATGCTACCATGCCCGGCTAATTTTTTATTTATTGTAGAGATGAGGTCGTTCCAAGCTGCCCAGTCAGGTCTCAAACCCGCAGACTCAGGTAATCTACTCACCAAAGTGCTGGTATTACAGGTTAAGCCACCAAGCCAGTCCTCTTTTATTTCTTTTCATTTCTTTTTCTTTCTTTTTTTTTTTTGGTGTGGCTATTGTGAATGGGATTGTGCTTTTTATTTGGTTTTGTGTCTGTCTGTTGTTGGTGTATAAGAATATGACTGTCTTTTGCACATTTATTTTGTACCCTGAGACTTTTCCAAAGTCCTTTATCAGTGCAAGGAGGTTTATGACAGACTCCCTTGGGTTTTTAAGGTATAGGCTCATATAACCAGCAAAGACAGATAACGTAACTTCCTCCTTTCTGTTTGAATACCCTTGATTTCCTTCTCTTGCCTGACTGCTCTAGCTAGGACTTCCAACACAATGTTGTACAAGAGGGATGAGAGTAGGCAGCATTTTTTTTGTTCCAGTTTTCAGGGGAAATGGTTCCAGTTTCTGTCCATTTAGCAATATGTTGGCTATGGGATTCTCATAGATGACTCTTACTATTTTGAAGTATGTTCCCTCTATATCCAGGTGTTCAAGGGTTTTTAATCAAGAACGGGTGCTGGATTTTGTTGAAAACTTTCTCTGTATCTAATGATATAATCATGTGGTTCTTGTTTTTACATCTGTTGATGTAGTTAATTATAGTTATGATCTTGCTGCTGTTTAACCAACCCTGCATCCCATGGATGAAGCCCACTTGGTCATGGTGGATGATTTTTGAAACATGTTGTTGGATCTGATTTACTAGAATCTTGTTGAGAATTTTTGCATCTGTGTTTATCAGGGATATTGGCCTGCAGTACTGTTTCTCTGTTGGATCTTCACCCAGTTTGGGTATCAATGTGATATTAGCCTAGCAGAATTATTTGGGGAGAGGTCCCTCTTTCTCAATTATCTGAAATACTTTCAATAGGATTTAGTTTTCTTATGATGAAGGCAATTTCCTGAGTAGTTGTTGGTCTGTTTAGTGTCTCAATTTCTTCTTATTTCAACCTTGGGAGGTTGTGTGATGGCAAAAATATCTCCTTCATTTTATTAAGGTTTTCAAGTTTGTTTCCATTCGGTGTGCATTGTAATCTCTGGTAATCTTATTTTTCTTTGGAGTCAGCTATGACTTGATCTTTTGCATTTCTGATTGCGTTTATTTGGGCTTTTCCTCTCTCTTTCATGGTCAGTCTGACTAGGGGTCCATCAATCTTGTTTATCCTTTTATAGTATCAGCTTTTTGTTTCACTGATTTTTCTATGATAATTTTGTCTTCTCTGTTCCGTATTTGGGTTTTTACTTTGGCGATCTGGATTCTTCTGCAAAAGTTTGGGTTTTGGTGGTCTTGTTTTTCTAATTATTTTAGGTGATTTGTTAGGCTGCTAACTTGTTCTCTTTTTATTTTCTTGGTGTATGTTAGTAGAGGTATGAATTCTCCTCTTAGTGCTGATTTCATGCCATCTCAGACATGTTGGTAAGATGTTTCTTTGTTTTCATTTGTTTCCAGGAATCTTTTAATTTCTGTTTTGATTTCTGTGTTGACAAGGTAGTCATTCACAATCATGCAGTTTAGTGTCCATGTCTTTGTGGGTTTCGGGGGAATTTTGTTGGTGTTGATAATTTATTTTTATTCCACTTTGGTCTGAGAAAGTGCATGGCAGTATTTCCATCTTATGAAATTTGTTTATGTTCATTTATATCCACTGTAATCCATGCAGTGATGAGTAGCAGGTATATTTGGTGCTTGTTGGTTGGAATTTTCTGTAGGGATCTAAATTCATTTGGTTAAGCATCAAAGCATCAAGTGTATGTTTCAGATCTCTTTGCTGTTTTTGTGTGTGCAGTATTTTGGTTGATGTTGTTGTTTTTGTTTTTGTCTCAACAATCTAATAGGCTTCTTATTGGGGGTATTTAAGTCCCCAGGTATGATACTGTTAGAGTCGATATCTTTTTTTTTTTTAATTTTACATAGTAACTGTTTTATAAAAGCTGGTGCTCCTGCATTGGGTGCATATATGTTTAGGATGGATAGTTCTTGTTGATGGATTGAACTTTTTATCATTATGTAGTGTCCTTCTATATATTTTTTAATTGTTGATAGTTTAAATGTTGTTTTGTCAGATATTAAGGCCTCTACTCTTGCTTTCTTTTGTATTCCATTCACCTGAAAATTTGTTTTCCATCCTCTTTGAGTCTGTGAGATTCCTTTGTATTGAGATGTTTCTTGGAGGCAACAAATTGTTGTTTTGTATTTTTTTACCCAGTTTTTTATTCTATGTCATTTCAGTGGTGTGTTTAGTCCATTCAGGGTCAGGCTGATTATTGAGATGTAAGAGTTTGTCCCTATCATGTGCCTCTTATAAAGTTCTTTGTTGTTGTTGTTTGTTTCTTTATTTATTTATTGGTTTTCTTTTGATTTGGGGGTTGATATATGCGTGTTTTCAATTTTGTAGTCACTGTGCATGCTGTGTTGATTCTATATTTTCCTGCATTCCTGGGGAAAGAGTGGTCATTCTTTTTTTATTCTTCCTTTCTTCTGTGCTTAATATCTTCTTTAGTGTCCCTTGTAGAGTTAGTCTAGAGGCAGCATAAACTCTCAGGGATTGAATGTCTGGGAAGAATTTTAATTCTCCATCACTGATGAAGCTTAGCTTAGCTGGGTAGGAAATTCTTGGCTGCAATTGTTTATCTTTGAGATCTTTAAAGATTGGACTCCTTTCTCTTCTAGCCTGTAGTATTTCTGTAGATAATGCTGCTGCTATTCTGATTGGTCTTCCCTGGCAAGTAGTCTGACCTTTCTCTCCTGCTGCCTTTAGAATCATTTTTTATTTTATGCCTACTTTGTGTAAGTGAATTGCTATGTGTCTAGGAGCGGGTCTTCTCATTTGATTCCTTGAAGGTGTTCTCTAAATCTCTTGTGTTTGGATTTTTGCATCTCTGATGAGATGAGGGAAGGTTTGTTGTTGTTGTTGTTTTGATAACTTCATGGGATATTTATTCCACAGTAGTCTCTGTCTCTCTTTCTTCCTCAGGAATGACAGCCAGGCATAAATTTGGCCTCTTAATATAGTAGCACATCTTTTGAAGTCTTTGCTCTATCTTTTTAAGGTTCCTTTTTATGTTTTTAAAAGTTCAGGTTAGTTCCATACTTTAGTCTTCAAGTTCTGAGATTCTTTCTTCTGCTTGGTTAATTCTACTTTCCATGCTTGCCAGTATTATTTATTTCATTTACTGTATTCTTTATCGCCTTTATCTCAGTTATTAAGTTTTTCCATTCTTTCTTCTTGTCTTTTTTATTTCTGTTTATCTTCTGTATCAATACCTTGATATCTGTATTTGTGGTTTGAGACCAGTTGTTCCTGGGGCTCTTCATTACTTGAGTTTCACTGTCTGTATTCTCAGGTGCTATCTCTCCAGGGGTCTGGGAGGTACTTGTGTTTTTACCTAGATTCTTCTTCATTTGTGATAGATTTTCCTCTCCTCTTCTCCCCTCCCCCCCTTTAAATGTTGCTGAGTGATGGGGGAATAGCTTTCATTTCTGTTGCTTAATTCCCTATTCTTCCTTAGGTAGATCCTCTATTTGTTCAATTTTGAAACCAGACTTCAATTTTAAAACTGGGAGGCTGTGCTGTCTTTTTGCAGTTTTGAGATTTGACTAAGGTATAATGGAGGGAGCTATGGTTCAGAAGCTACCTGCAGATTACAGTATCCACTGACTGGTGTGTGGGCCCACTTTCCACCACATTACAATATGTGCAATGCAGTGGGAGCATATATTTACCCCCTGAGATAAAAATGAGATAAGAAAAAGGAAGAAAGGAGAGGAAAGGAAGATGAAGAGAAAGAAGAAGAAGGAAAACAGATGAAAAAAAGTAAACCAAAAAAAATCAAAGATACACTTCCCCCCAAATATACCCATACATACACCATAAAATGGGACAAATCAGATCAGAAGACACACACAGAATGATATGTATGGAGACAGCAGGCAAAATAAAATAAAACAAAATATAATAAAAATAAATCTCCCTCTTATGGCTGTTTCTGGAACTTCAAGTTCCTTTCCTTTTTAATTTTTTTATATTTTTTTAACTGGTGTGTCTCCAGGGCCCCACTTTTGGCTCCTTATGGTAAGGAAAGGGCTCTGGTCTCTAAACCCTTCCCTGTCCTCTCGGCACAGCCTGATTAGGCTACTCTCCATGTGAGTCAGATACCTCGTGGACTACTGAGGAAAGGAGGGGTGAATCAGATCAGGACTCAGCCCAACTCATCTGCTAGGTCTTCCACTCTGATTACAAGTATCTGCGTTTGATCCCTTGTGGAGGATGGGAAGTCTTTCTGACATCCTGCACTTGGAGTATCCTCTCTGGGCAAATGATGGTCAATCCCAGAGGGGTGTGGAGATTGCCCTCTGATCTCAGGGTTCAGACTGCTTGGAATTCAATTTATTATAATTTGAAAAAACTAGAATAAATAAACCACATAGCCTATGGCACTGGAGGGCTCTTGACTCACAGCCCCAATCCTCCTCCTCCCTTCTCTCTCTCTCTCAGGCTGCCGAGTGCTTGCAGAAGCAGCTGCTGGCCCAATCAGAGAGGGAACGGGTGGGAGGGGTAGCGGTGGTGACCAGTGGCCATATGACTCTAAATCTTTTTTAGTAATAGGTCTGCTGAACATCTTGCCCATTTTGTATTGGGTTGCTTGTCATTTTATTATTGAGTTGTAAGAGTTCTTTATATATTTTGAAATTCCTTGTTTGAATATATGTTTTGAAATATTTATTCCAGTTTGTGGCTTGATATTTCATATTTTTAACAGTGGTTCATGAAGAGCAAAAGCTTTTTGTTTTGATCAAGTCCAAATTATCCATTTTTTCCTTATGTAGCTTATACATTTAAAAAACCCTTTGCTTTACCAAAGATTAATTTGATTATCTCCTATATTACTTGAAATATTGTAGATGTATATTTTATACTTAGTTCTTATATCCTTTCTGAGTTAATTTCACGATCCACTTCTGAGTGAAAACATGTAATACCCAGTTCTTTGTTTCTGTGACAGATCGCTAAGCATGATAGACTCTAAACCCATCCAAGTTACGTGAAGTCTATAATTTTGTCTTTCTGTATGACTGTGTAATATTCCATCATGTTTATGTACCACATTTTAAAAATCCAGCCTACTTTCTATGGGCAGCATCATCAGTTCCATGTTTTTGCTGTAGTGAATAATGCCACAATAAGCATGTGTGTTCCACTATCTTTTCTGTGGAATGACTTGAGTTTCTCCAGGTATATTCACAAAAGGGGGATTGCTGGCTATTACGGAAAGTTGATATTTAGATCCTTTATAAGTTGCCACAGTATTTTCCACAGAGTCTGCACTAATTTACACTCCCACCTACAGTGTAGAATTGTTCCTTTTTCTCTGCATCCTCTCCAGCATCTGTTGTTTTTTGTTATTAATGGCGGCCTTCCTGATTAGAGTTAGGTTGTATCTCATTGTTGTTTTTATTTGCATGTTTTGATGATTAGTGAGGCTGAGCATTCATGTATCTGTTGGTTGTTCATATTTCTTCTTTTGAGAAGTGTTTATTCATACATTCTGCCCACTTTTTAATAGGGCATTTTTTTTTCTGTTTGTTTCGTTTTTTTTCCTTTCAGCCTTTTTGAGTTTGTTATAGATCCTGGATGTTAGGACTTTGTTCAGATATACAGTTGGCAAACATATATTTCTCCTATTCTATGAGCTGTTTCTTCACTCTCCTGATGGCTTCTTTTGTTTTGCAAAAGCTTTCAGTTTGGTGAGGTCACACTAGTCTATTTTATCTCTTATGGCATAGACATCTAGGGTGTGATCAGAAATTGATTGCCTACTTTAATTCCCCCCCAGGGTGTCCCTCCTACTTTTTCTAAGACTCTTAAATTTTGTGTTTCATATTTAGGTCTTTGAACCAGTTAGAGTTGGCATTTGTGTAACAGGTAGGGGTGCTGTTTCATTCTTTTGCATCTGATCAGCTAGTTTTCCCAGCACCATTTAATGATTAGGTTCTCCTCTCCACAGTGGTTGCTGATGGCGGATTTGTCAAAGATGACTTGGTTGAGAAATTGAGATTTGACTTCCAAAATTTCTATTTTGTTCTATTGGTCTATAGGCCTATACTTGTACCAATAACAGACTGTTTTGATTATTGTAGCCTTATAATAAAGTTTAAAATCTGGAAGTGTGATACCTCCTACTGTGTTTCTTTTGCTGAGGATTGTTTTGGTTATTTGTGGTCTTTTTGTTTCCATATGAATTTTCGTATTGTTGTTTCCAGGTCTGAAAAGAATGAGGTTGCTGATTTATTGTGTATTGCATTGATTCTGTAGATTGCCTTCAGTGGAATGGACATCTTAATGATGTTGATTCTTCCAATCAATGAGCATGAAGTATTTTTCCATTTGTTTGTGATTTTTTTTTGAACAGTGTTCTGTAGTTCTTGTTGTAAAGGTTTTTCAGTTCTCTGGTTACAAAGATGCTAAGGTATGTCTTTTTTTGTGTGGCCTGTTTTTGTTGGTGTATATAAAAAAAACTACTGTCTTTTGCACACTGATTTTGTACCCTGAGATTTTTCCAAAGTCCTTTATAAGTGAAAGGAGGTTTTTTGACAGCTTCTCTTGGGTTTTCTAGATTACGGTCATATTGTCAGCAGAGAGGAATAATTTAACTTTCTTTTTCTTATGTGCTATCCCTGATTTTCTAGTCTTGTCTGGTTGCTCTAGCTAGGACTTCCAACACCATGTTGAAAAGGAGGAGTGAGAGTGAACATCCTTGTCTCATTCCAATTTTCAGAGGAAATCCTTCCAATTTCTGTCCATTTAGCAATATATTCGCTGTGGTATGTCATAGATGGCTCTTACTATTTTGAGGTATGTTCCCTCTATACGTAGGTGATCAAGGTTTTATAACAAGAAGGAATGCTGGATTTGGTCAAAAAGTTTTTCTGCACCTAGTGATATAATCATGTGGTTTTTGTTTTTACATCTGTTGATGTACTGAATTACATTTATGGTCTTGTAAACATTGAATAATCTGTACATCCCGGGGATGATGCTTCCTTAGTCATGTTGGATAATTTTTAGATGTGTTGCTGGATCAAATTTGCTAGAATCTTGTTGATAATTTTTGCCTTTAAATTCATCAGGCACATTTGCCTCTAGTTCTCTTTCTTTGTTGAATCTTTACCCAGTTTGGATATCATGTGATATTAGTTCATAAAAGGATTTGGGAGAGTTCCATCTTTCTTGATTGCCTGGAATACTTTCAGGAGAATAGGTATCAGTTTCTACTTGTATGTTTTGTAGAATTCCACTGGAAAACCATCTGGTCCATGGTTTTTTTTTTTTGTTTGTTTTGTTTTGTTTTGTTTGGTAGTTTTCTTATGATGGAGTCAATTTTCTGGGTTGTTTTTGGTAGATTTAGGGTCTCAATTCCTTTTTGTTTTCACCTTGAGAGGTTGTGTGATGTCAGAAAGTCCTCCATTTTATTTATTTTCTATTTGCTTCCATATTGGTATTCATGTTTACCTCTAATAATCTTTTATAATTTTTCAGGATCAGTTGTGACTTGACCTTTTACATTTCTAATTGTGTTTATTTGGTCTTTTTCTTAATCAATCTGGTTAGGAGTTCATCAATCTTATTTATCCTTTCAAAGAACCAGCTTTTTGTTTCATTAATTTTTTTTTTCTGTGATGTTTTTGTCTTCTGTGTCCTGTATTTGAGCTTTTACTTTGGTGATTAGATTCTACTGCTGAAGTTATGGTTTTGGCAGCCTTGTCTTTCTAGCTCACTTAGGTGATTTGCAAGGCTGTTATCCTATGATTTTTCTATTTTCTTCACTTGTGTGCATAAAACTATAAATTCTCCACTTAGCATAACTTTCATGGCATCCAGAAGTTTTGGTCAGATGTGTCTTTGTCTTGTTTCCAAGAATCATTTAATTTTTGTTTTGATTTGTGTTGTCCCAGGAGTTTTTCTATGTCATTGTGTGTTTTGGGGGATCTTGTTGGTGGTGATATTTATTTTTATTCCAATGTGGTCTGAGTAGGTGAATGACAGTATTTTGGTGGTGATATTTATTTTTATTCCAATGTGATCTGAGTAAGTGAATGGCAAAAACAAATATTTTGAACTTATGAAATTTTTTAATGCTTGATTCATGGCCAAGGTTGCAGTCAATCTTGGAGTATGTTCCATGTGGTAAGGAATAGACTATATATTTTGTGGGCTTTGGGTGGAGTGTTCTATAGGTTTATATTAAGCTCATTCGGTCAAGCATCAAGATGAGGTTCCAGATCTTCTTGTTGACTTTTGTCCTCAATGATTTATCTAGAATTGTTAGTGGGGTATTTAAGTCTCCAGTTATTATAGTGTTAGATTCAATATCTTTTTAAAAATGAATTTAGTAGTTGTTTTATAAAACCTTGTGCTTCTGTGTTGGGTGCATATATGTTTAAAATAGAAGTTTCTTCTTGATGGATTGAACCTTTTATCATTATGTAACATTCTTCCATATCTTTTTAAATTTTTGATAGTTTTGAAGGTTGTGTTGTCTGATTTTAAAATCACAACTTATGTATTTTTTGTTTTCTGTTCACCTGAAAGTTTATTTTCCATGCTCTGACTTTTAGGTCTGTGGGTGTCCTCTGTAGTGAGATGTATTTCTTAGAGGCAGCATATTGATTGGCTATGCTTTTTTAATCCAGTTTGCCATTCTATGTCTATTCAGTGGTGCTTTTAGTCCATCAACATTCAGGCTGATTATTGAAATGTGTTTATCCTTGACATGAGGCTCATATAAGGATGTTTTGTTTCCTTTTAAATATTTTCATTGCTATATGTGTGTTTTCCTTCTTGCGGCTGTGTTGTATGCTCTGTTGACTGTATTTTTTCCTGTACTTTTGCAAAGTGCATGGTTGTTGCAGCTGTGTTGTATGCTCTGTTGGTTCTGTTTTCCCATACTTTTGCAAAGTGCATGCTTGTTTTTTTTTCCTTCTTCTTCTTTGTTTAATACTTTCTTTAGTATCTCCTATTAAGCTGGTCTGGAAGTCACATCATCTCTAAGGGACTGGATGCCTGGGAAGAATTTTAATTCTCCATCGATGATGAAACTAAACTCAGCTAGGCAGAAAATTGGGGGTTAAAGTTGTTTATCTTTGAGAACTTTGAAAATTAGACTCCAGTTCCTTCTAGATTGTAGTGTTTCTGCCAATAAGTCTGTTGCTGTTCTGATTGGCCTTCCTTAGCAGGTAGTCTGACTTTTCTCTCTTATTGTCTTTAGGACTTTTTTCTGTTATACCTACCATGTGTAGGTGAATTACTATGGGTCTAGAACTTGGTCTCATTATTTGATGTCTTGCAGGGGTTCTCTGAATTTCCTGTGTTTGGATGGTCACACCCCTGGTGAGAAAGTCTTCTTGGATAACCTCCTGTAATACTTGGTCCAATTTGTTCTCCATTTTTCTCTCTGCCTCTGATACGGATACCAATCAGGTGTCAATTTGTCCTCTTGATATGATTGCACATCTCTTGGAGTCTTTCTTAATATATTTTAAGTAAATCAGGTTATTCCATGTTTTGGTCTTAAACTCTGAGATTCTTTCTTCTGTTTGGTTGATTCTGTTTTCCATGTTTGTTGTTATTTATTTCCTAGATGAAATTTTTTATGGCCAAAACCCCTGTTATAAGTTCTATCAGCATTTCACCTTGTCATTTTTAAGTCTTTTTCACTCTTTCCATCCAATCTCTAATCCCACTTGTATTCTGGGACCAATCATTGGTGATTTCCATCTTATTTTTTGGGCATTGTCTCTTTGCTATACTGGAACTTACCTGTTTCCTTCCATTGATTTTTACTCATTTGTGACAGATCTCTTTTTATTTTTAATTTTATTATTCAGTGGTAGTGGGAGGGGCTTTTGCTTATGTTGTTTACTCAGCCTTCTATCCTTCCCCAATTAGTGCTTCCAAATATATTCCATATTGAAACAGGGCCAGGGTTGGGAAGCATTGCTGTCTCTTGCAGTTTTGAGAATCAGATAAGGTAAAGAGCAGCAAGCTGGAATTCAGGAACCACTTGCAAGTCACAGTGTTCATTGACTGGGGTATGGGCCCTGAAACCCACTCCCCATCACCACCCTGTATGATAATGCAGTGGATACATGTGCATACCACTTGAGGCCAAGATAAAATAACAGCAATGAGGAGAACAGAGAAAGGTAGCATAAAATAGAGTGAACAAAAATAATAAAAAATAAAAAACACCAATTGGCAAAAATTGAACACACACACACACACACACACACACACACACACACGAAGAGAAAGACCAGGCTCAGTGGCTCAGCCTGTAAACCCAGCCCTTTGGGAGGAGACTGAGGCGAGTGGATTGCCTGAGCCCCATGGGTTCAAGACACACCTGAGCAACTTGGCGAGACCTCATCTCTACAATAAATAAAAAATTAGCCAGGTGTAGTAGTGTGTGCCTGTAGTTCTGGCTACTTGGAAGGCTGAGGTGGAAGGATCACCAGAGCCCAGTAGGTCAAGGCTGTGATGGATAGGAGTGTACCACTGCACTCCAGTCTGGGTAACATAGTGAGACTCAAACTCGAAGAAGAAGAAGAAGAAGAAGAAGAAGAAGAAGAAGAAGAAGAAGAGAAGAAGAAGAGAAGAGAAGAGAAGAAAGAGAAGGAGAAGGAGAAGGAGAAGGAGAAGAAGAAGAAGAAGAAGAAGAAGAAGAAGAAGAAGAAGAAGAAGAAGAAGAAGAGGAGGAGGAGGAGGAGGAGGAGGAGGAGGAGGAGGAGGAGGAGAGAAGAAGAAGAAGAAGAACGAAATAGAAATTGAAACCTTGCACATTCATACACACACAGTAAACCAAACCAAAAGAGTACAAAAATAAATACTAAAAAATGAACACTAACTCACATACATACACAGAGAAAATAGAAAATGAAAGAAAAAGAAAGAAGGGGCTGAATGCAAGTCAAACCCTCACACAAGTCTTTACACACACTAAACAATAACAAAAGAAGAACAAGAAAGAAAAGCAATAAAACAAACACTCAAACAATCATATACACACACAGAAAACAAAAACATGAAAGAACAAAAATTTTAAAAAGAAGGGGAATGCAAATCAAACCATCACACACACATTCACACACACACTAAGCAAAAACAAAAGAAGAAAAAATAACAAATAAAAAAAGAACACTCTGACACACACACACACAAAACAAAAAATGCAGGAAAAAAGAAAAACATTAAAAAATTTCTGTGCACTAACCTCCCTCTTTTGGAAGGTTCTATAATTATTCCTCTCAGCTGCACATGGGTAAGCCCACCTGCCATCTCCTGCAGCCTACAGGCTCATTCACTGTCTTCCCAATACAAGGTCCGTGGGGAGAGGAGAGGACAGTGGGTGTGGGTAGGATGTCAGTCCTCCCCTCTTGCTCTTGTATGGTCAGGGGTATCCCCGCTGTTCAGGAGGAGCAGTATTATTTCCTTCCTCAGTAATGGTGGTGGGCATCCCATATAGCCTTACCCCAGAGTAAAGTCTTTCTAGGGCGGCTGCCATCCAGACTCCACCTGAATTTGTCCCTCTCTGAGGATGACTTAACCATGTTGGTCTGGCGTTCAGAATATTGCTGGGTAGGAGGGGGTTGGGTAAGCCCAGGACTCAGTGCTGATCTCTTGGGGGGGGCTTTCTTATCCTTTCTGGTTGTACTCTTTGTCCTGTGGCTGGGTCAGGGTAGGGGGAGGAGCATCCTAGGCTTGGCACTCTTCCTACCATTCTGAAATTTATGCTTTTTAGATATTCCTTCCGTATCACAATCAACCCCAGAGTAGTTAACCTGCTCCATGGTGAGCAAGCTGGAGCACTACACTGTCAGTTTTCAAGATGGTAGTGGGGTGCCTTATTTGTCTTCTTTAGTGGGGCTCTGCCTCTGGCTCACTCACTCCACTCTCTCCATGGCCCTCGCTGCCAGTGTTTGGCCTGGTGTTCCAGTGGCGGGGTAGAGCCTGGAGCTGGTAGTTGCTCCCAGCATCTTCTTCCCAGGAAGGGCTTCACTAATTTTAGGAAATGGTGCTCAACTTCTGTGCCCCACACAGCATTAGGGTACAAGCAGAGAAGCTGCAGCACCAACCACTTCACCAGGAGATCCCTGGTCACTTGCTCCCAAGTCCCTACTCAGTCAGTCACTCACATGTCCAATTACACACAGACATGCATGCAAATTTGTCCATAAACTCGCTCACTCACACAAAGATTCACACAGTACAACTGGTGAATCTTTTCTTAACCATTATATTCTGACTGCCTTTATCAACTAACATTAGAAATGCAATAAAAGACTAGTTTAAAAGACAAGAACAGCAAACAAGTCTCCAAAAAAAATACATAAAGTTTTATGCTATCAGGTGGAACTCACCTAAGATATAAGAACAGAGAAATACTAATAAAGAGAATGAAGAATATTTATCAGACAGGCACTAACCTAAACAAATTTGGTGTCATTATATGAATAGTTATTAGCAGTAAGTGAAATAGACTTTAGCTTAATAATAGATAAAAAATATTACTTCATAATGTTAAAAGTTTCAAAATTTTAGAATGATTAAAAACAATGAATCTAAACTCATATATATCTGAAAACAACATCTCAAAATACTATGAACACAAACTGACAAAACTATAAGGAGAAATTGAACAATTTTTTATCTTATTTCCTAATTAAGAGATTTATCAAACTAAAATATAAAGATAAATTTGAAATATTTAAGCAATGCTTTTATCTAGCTAGATTTAGTGTATATATTTATATTTATAAAATTTAAGATATATGAATTTATAATTTATCAAATATAAGATTTATAAATTTATAAAATTACAACAAGCAATTGAAGAATACATAAGCTTTGCTAAAATATACCTCGTGAAAGCCCATATACCAAGTCTTACATATTTCGATGGTTTGGAATTTTACAGACCAGAACTCCAACTGCAGTGTATTTTGATTAGTAATTACAAAAATTATGGTTAGAATAGTAAAATATAATCCTAAATAACTCATGAATATAAAATTATAATGGATATAAAATATGAAATTAAAAATATGTATTGAGATAAGAAAATTAATATATTTAAAAATTAGAGATAATGCTAAAGTAGCATTTAGATGAAATTTAAAGTCTCAAGTATTTATGTTTAAAATAAGAGTAACTCAAATGATTGAACTCGGCAACAAATTTTAAGTGTGAAAAGGAGAAAAATTGTAATCATTTGAAAGAAGTCAAAAAACAGAGATAAGAAATGTTAAAGTTTGTAGAATCATTGAAATAAAAATCAAATGAGAAATCTACACATTCAAAAATTTTATTTAAAAATAATCAAATGAATAGTAGTCTGCTAGATTAATTTAGGTATGAACAATACTAGTAATTTTAAAAAATTAAAATACTATGAACAATTGTATGCTGATTTGTTCGAAAACTTAAATAAAATAAACAAATCCTGAGAAAAATATAATGTACTACCATTGACATAAGAAGAAATAAATGCACTCAGAAGAAGAAAATCTTTCTACAAATCAACTATAGTATTTTGTTGCTTTATTGTTAGGTTTAACTACATATTCATAGATAATTCTAATTTTAAACAAAATCTTATAGAGTCTAGGAAGAAATGCAAAGAAAATAAATTCTACTCATGCATGCTATAATGCTACTAAAACAATGACACAAAAACCATAGATAATACAAGGAAAACACATCCATGAACATGAAGAAAACTCTCAAGTAAAATTAGCAGATTGTATGTAGCAATGTATAAAAGTAGTTTATTTTTGTAATGCATAAATGATAAATTTTAATAGAAAAATAATAAATTACTTGAAACACTTTCTTTCTCAAAATATATATTTTGCCAAAATATCAGGGTTGTAATTCCAGTAGAGAAAGGAAAAAACAAAAAATAAAAAAACGAACTTGGCGAGACCTCACCTCTACAATAAATCAAAAAATCAGCCGGGTATGGTAGCGCATGCCTGTAATTCCAGCTACTCGGAAGGCTGAGGTGGAAGGGTCGCCGGAGCCCACAGCAGGTCGAGGCGGCCACTGCACTCCAGTCTGGGCGGCAGAGTGAGACTCCAACTCAAAAAAAAACCAAAAGACGAACAGGTCTGGGCAGCTGTGCAGGGGTTTCATTATTATGTACAATGCTAGTTATAGTCCTTTACTACTCAATTGTGTAAAGATATTTAGAAACAAATATGTGATGAATCACCAATTGAGATTCAGGAAATCAGACTTCCAGGATATGTCCTTGCTAACTGTGAGGTGTTGGGTACATCTTTCCATTACTGAACATGTTTATTTGGTATGTAAAGACTTTTACTTTGGAGTTACCAAAGAAAACTATTATAATAAGTGAAATGGAGTCAAGGGAGTTCACCCCAGCGTGTCTAAAATATCTTATTGGTTGCTTTCTTGAGAAGGAAAATTTAAGATTGCTTTCTACCCTGTTGGTTTATAACTATGCTACTTTTACTACGGAAAATAAGGTCGCGTTTTAAAAATATCATTTCATAGCCTCACCAGACATTTTCAAAACATTTCTTTAACTCCTATTGTTAAAGCATAAGGTCTATATACTCTTGAGTCGACAACCCAATATTACTCTAATCCTTTTCTTCAGATTTTTCACATTATTCTCTTCTATGAATACAGCTCTGTTCAGGTTGGCTTAGTGTTTCTCAAATGATTCTTTGATTTTCTTGCCTGCTAGTGTTTTACTGATACATTTTGAAAAGAAGGCCTTATGCTCATCTTCTTGCATTGAAATACCACTAATTCTTCAGAATCCAGCTGAAACCACTCTCCTGATTGCAGGGATTCTCTCAGCTGTATTTTTTCAAATTTATTTCTCCCTTTTCTAAACTATCAGAAAACAGCAGGTTGCATGTACAAAGTAACCAAATGATTTAATGAAAAAGGCAACAGCAACAAAAATAATTCATTATCTATAATATTTAGTATCTAATGAACTAAAAACATGTAATATATGGGCTAATTATGGTAAAATAGGTAAGCAATTTATAAACATATGCATTTAGGAGGATAGATTGATTTGTTAAATTTCAATGGAATGTGATTAAGGTATAATACTCAAGTACTTAGCTCTAACTTTCAATCTAAAATATAGCTTATTTCAAAGGTAACAATAACTAAGAGTACCTACTGAAAAGTACCGATAGAAACCTAAAAGAAACTTAGCTTATTCTTAGTTTAGTCTATTTGCCTCAGCAGTAGCCTATCCCATTCTCCCTCAGCAAATCTCCATCAGATACAAGACCAGGACAGCCCAACATTTCAATTCATGGTTTAGCACCATAATCTCTAGTAAACTTTTAGGTTCCTTGTCAAGGCCGAAGATCAAAGATCACTCTTTGGTTGACCAAAGTCTTAAAAGTGATAATACCACCACCTTTGGTCAAGGAGTTTGTAAATTGCAAATGTCTGAGTTTGTGAAGTGCAAGTGTCTAACAAGTCTCTTGCAGGGAAACTCCCCCTCCCAGGTTTAACCTAATCAGTCCTTTGTGACCTACATGACACAAATAAACCCCACCATGGCATCAATCATGTGACTAACCCACCCATCTGCCTGCTGTCCATCACCTGACATCAGTACCTGCGCTTGCCTACCCCTTTATGATGATGTGGGGCAGACCACCACCCAATCACCTTAATGATCTTCCCCCAACTAGGGGAATGGTTAAAAGGACTCAACTACAAGCAGCCAGCAGCCATTGCCTCGCTAGACTTTGGTGTGGCCCTGTGCTCTTCGAGCTATGGCTGTCGCCACCTTCCTGGCTTTGGCCCCCTCCCCCACCTTGGGGAGGTGAATTTTCTCTCTCCCTTCTCTTTCTCTCTCTAATTGACTTTTAAATAAACTTTTCTTTCTTTACCTCTTTGTGCATTGCAATTGTTTGCATTACTTGGATCTCTGGGTTGCTGGTACTGCCCTCTCCCTCACCTCTCCATCTCTCCAGCATGCTGCCCTCGCCCTATCTGTACCCTAACACCTACTTTATAGGGTTAACATTTGCAAATTTTAGATAGGTGGAAAATTAGTCAAAGAGTATCTGATCCATGGTAAATGTTTTGAACTAGTTATTTTTACTACGGCCATTTTTTAAGAGTAAAAGTCTATTTGATTAGAAAACTATCCACCTGCACTTCTGAAAGAAATTTCTATAGACACATATCTACTCCCTCAGCAAAAACTATCTATCAAACCATGAGAGACAAAGTAAAACACAATAAAACAAAGCTGTCTACTGACTTCCCCCAAGCACGTACCCACACACATTTCTTATCCCCCATCCTGCTTTTTCAATTTTGATATAGCAAATGTGCTCTAGATGTTCTTATTTATTTTCTTTATTATTTATGAGAGTAGAAAATATTGTCTATAGCAACAACTGTGTCTCTAAAACCTAGAATATAGCCTAGCACATCAAAACAAAAATAATAAATATGGTTTAACCTCTGAGATATACCAAAAAAATTTTCCATATAAACTTAATACCTTGTCTCTGATAATAAGTCAATGTATAAGCCTCAGAATAAAATATTTTGTATAATGGAATTTGTGGGACCACACATCATGCTTTGTTTTACCTTTTTTTTCTTAAAAATAATGTTATTTGTCAAGTTATTTTCTATTCTCATTTTCTATTACTTTTTTTTTTTTTTTTTTTACAAACAATGAAGAATGGGCAAATGTTTGAGTGTAACCTGTCATTTTAAAGGGAAAGGCCAAAGTAAATAAACTTCCAAAAAGAATGAGGAGGAGCTAACAAAACAGATGATCAATTTTCAAGTTCTGACTTTGTCTTCAGAGATCACTGAAAGATACAGAGTATACTGAAAACAAAAATACAATGCCATGAAAAAAGCAGAAAAAACATAAGAATGCTAAGAAACTTGAATAACATTTTCAAAAAATTGTAATGATAAGAATAAAAGCCTGAAAATTAAGAGAATAATTCCCAAAATTTGAATCAAATATCAAGGGGATTAAAAACACAGAACAGATAATTAATTTTATTTTATTATTTTAAAAGAAAATCAATTTATAGCTGATTTAATATTTAATTGTGGCTACGGAATAGAATATAAATATAATAAAATTGAAATATGAAAATAAACATACAAGTTACAGAGGTTGAGAGGTTTAAATGGAGGAGATAAGGTTAGGTCACAAGAATAAAACTTTCTTGGCATAAAAAGGATTTTTTTTTTCAGGTAAGAGGGGAAAATGGAGTCTGGATAGGAAACTTGATGTTACAGCAACACAGTAATAATCAGTAAAATAAGTAAAAACAGGACTTTAATGATATGGATCAAGTGAGCAAAATTTTTACCCATCATTGTAGAAATTCAATAGTTAAGCATACTAATATAAGCATATAATGGGCTTATATTAGTATAAGCCCATTTTTAGGCTGATTTTCTTTTTAGTATGGAAATTAAAAATGCAAACACAAATTATTGCTTCTGAGTGCATTGGCAGTAGCATGAAAAAAAGTACTGCTTTTTATAAGTTGATATTTGCATTATTTAGCCTTGCAATATTTACATTTTTAACTAGATTACATGAGTTTAATTATAAGATTATATTATTGATTATGTCTTCCTATCATTAAACTACCCCATCCTGCACACAATAAGATTTTGTGGAGGTAATCATTGATCTCATAAAAGAGCTTAGAGAGAATTGCAAACTATACTTGCAAGGTTTTCAAAATATAAGTCATTATTGAAAAACAAAGTATGATTCTCCATTTATTCAAGTATTTTTTTATGTCCATAAAGAGTTGTATAACTTATGTATATGATTTTATTTTTAACATTTATTATAGGCATTTTATATTATTAAGTAGTACTACAAAAACGATCTCTATCCCATTATACAGAGGCAGTTAAATAGTGCCAATGTCAATAGTCACATTAATCATATAAACAGTCACCTTAGTTTATTCTCTTACGTTTTCCAAGAACATATACACAGTCATCAGAAAAAGATTAATACCTTTTAAAGATGTATCTCAATTGCCATTGGTAGCATTTCCAAAATGATATTGTGCAATATTAATAACACTGGCTACTTATACATGATTTTGGTGGTAATGCTTTTCATACTCCAATGAAGATGATTTTTTTAACCCAAATTAAGTATTTTATTTTGTTAAAATATCACCCTCATGCCACCAGAACATCTTCCTCATCTCCATCTCCATCACTTCTGAGTTACTGCTTTGTTTTTTATTAGAAATGAATGCTAATTTTCTTAGATGTTTATGTCAGCTATTGAGTTAATATCACTGTAATAACGGTTTATAAAAATTTCATTAAAAACTAACAATAGTTTTTCCTTCAATTTTAGTCATTAAACTGGTTTAAATAGCATGAAACTTATCTGTTCCTTAAAATGGTGAAACAATTTACCCAAAGCATAGATCTTCTTTGGAAGGTACTTATCTGAAAGTGCTGTCACAAATCTTTTGTTTGGAACACCAAGTGACATTTAGCTCTGCTCAGACTTCTTTGAGCACCTTAAAATGATGTAAGCTGATTGTTTCCTATCTCCTCTACACCCACCTTTTCCCGAGGGATCCCCTGGCTTGAGCCTCTCATCTTTGACCTCAATTCCTCTAAGCTTCGTGGAAACTGTCCCACTCTGGCCTGACCCCAGAGCTGCCTGTCACACCCCATATTAAGGCATTTTGAGGCCCCTTCAGAATTAGAACTAGCTCACTTCCAAAATGCTGCATTGTTCTAAAACTGTGGATGGTCCAAAGCAAAACATGCTTTCCTTCCTTTAACAATAGAGATTGAGGGCTTCCTCTATGGCAAATAGTTCACAGTAGTGCATTGAACTTGATAGCCTAGAATGGATGCTTTTAAAGATGCTTGTAGTGGGAAACTGCCAGGGGATGGGGGAAGGTGGGATTGACAGTTGAGGGAAACTGCCAGGGGAGGGAGGGACACACCTCATCAACAAGAGTATCTGTACAATCAACGTTTGTATACTCAAACCTGTATTGTACCCCACATTGTTAAAAAAAAATTAAAAAAAAGATGTTTGTGCCAGATAAAGTGGCTCACACCTGTAATTACAGCACTTTTGGAGGAGAAAGCAAGAGGATTGCCTGAGCCCAAGGGTTGGAGACATGCTTGAGCAACTTGGCGAGACCTTGTCTATACTATAGATGAAAAAAGTAGCCAGCGTGGTGGTTACAGCCACTTGGAAGGCTGAGGTGGAAGGTTTACCTGAGCCCAGTAGTTCGAGGCTGTGGTGGCCGTGAGAGCGCCACTGCACTCCAGTGAGAGTGACAGAGACTCTGACTGTAAATTAAATAAACAAATAAATAAATAAATAAGTTTTCAGCTTCTGTATTACATTTTTCTTATATCTTCTGGGTAATATCTTCCAGAACATATGGTGCGTAATTGTGGCCATTTTTTAATATGAATACAGATGATTTTTGTGGGGTTTTCATTTGTGTTTTACCCAACTCGGTGAGTTTCAGGGAGCAAGTATTTCAAAGATGCTCCTTCCCAAAGTCTCTACATACCTTATTTCTGATCCTTATCTTCCTTTGTGCTTTTATAACTACCCAATTCATTGGTTCCTAAATCATTGGTTTGCAAATATTTTTTGGAATTGGATGATTTCCTAAGTCTTTTGATTTTCTCTGTGCCGTTTTCTTAATCTTGTCCAAATTCCTCAGATGGTGAGATGAGCAAGATATGTCTTTTGCAGATTGAGTTGGGTGTTCTTGGGGAGGAGATCAGAAGACTATCTTGGAATTCTTTTTGTACAGCATTCCCAGATTTTCAGAGCTCTTTGCACTGAATCTTTCCTGTTTGTTTTGTATTTTGCTCCATGCAATAGTCTCTGGAATCAACTATGGCATGCATGCAATGTTTAATAAAAATTCCAGGTGCTATATGAGTTAGACCAGTTTGTGACTTTGTTAAGACTTTGAAAGACAAATTCTGAACAAGAAAAAAAGAATGACTTGCCATTTATTCCATTTGATCATTTTGCTTTGAATCATGTCAGACACTGTGATGTTTTCCTCTGATTATTCTGTATTGAAATATTCCATATTAAGTGCTTAGATATTTAATATACTGCATTTTATGAATCACCCTAAATTGTGACTATGGATTGACTATGCAAGTTATGCATTCTCAAAATTTCACTGTACTCTTTGAACCAAAGATGTATTGATATAACAGAAGTGAATGACTGTAAGAAAAGTCTTACATCTTTATTTCTTGCGTTTTATTTATAGGAGTGGTACCCATTATTTTAAGCTACTTTATATGATTTTTATATTCATTACAAGAGTGAAGGTAATGTGGGCATCATTGTTCTACAGAAAGACTTCGGTTTCAGCTGTCTGTTATTATCGAGGCCCAAAATACACTGAGGTCTGGCTATCTTTGAATGCCCAGGACTAGGACACTCTACAAAGAATCAAAGTCAGAGAGTCTAAATTTTTAAATCTACTTGCTAAGCATGCAGACTAATGAAATCTCTTGTTGTTTCATGCCTATAAATTTTTCACTGTGATTTCACTGCGACCACATTCTGCTTGTACTTGATTTATTAATTTCTGTCAGTCCCAACTTTTTTCACCAAATCATCATAATTGACTACCATGCCACTATGGGAAAATCATGGACTCACTCTTCCAAAGGGTCTCCTTCCTAGTTCCAGTTTTATTATGCTGACATTATAGTCAGGACAATATATACTTAATTTATATATATTTAAGTTATTATGCATATTTTATTTATTCAGAAAAACACTGTGAATGTAACATCTTGGTAAGTTTGTTTCACATATGCAGGTAAAATCTATTTTTTAAATGCATCTTATATATACAAAGTGAGTCTTTTGAGTTGCCTCGCATGTTTTTGGTATTATTTTTCTATCTACATAGTCTTGTTATACAATAAGTTAATGTTAAAAGATGAAGGAAAGAGCAAAAGCTTATCTGGGAAAGACAAAAAATAAACTTTATTTAGGTAGCTCATGCCCTACTGGTATCTATTAAAGCTCTGTGCTTCTTTTTTTTTTTTTTTTTTTTGAGTTGGAGTCTCACTCTGTCGCCCAGACTGGAGTGCAGTGGCCGCTCCCGGCCACCGCAGCCTCGACCTGCTGGGCTCCGGCGATCCTCCCGCCTCAGCCTTCCAAGTAGTCAGAATCATAGGCATGCGCTACCATGCCCGGCTGATTTTTTGATTTATTGTAGAGATGAGGTCTCGCCAAGTGCCCAGGCGGGTCTCGAACCCGCGGGCTCAGGCAATCCACTCACCTCAGCCTCCCAAAGGCACGGGATTATAGGCTGAGCCACCGAGCCCGGCTGCTCTGTGCTTCTTGTGAGGAGATTGCTTCTCTTCACCTCTTTCTTTAGTAACCTTTTCATTTTTAATTTATTATTTTCTAAAGAATATTTTCTCTTGTCCCTTTCTGTCTTTTGATTGTACAGATGATATTTCTGTTTACACTTGTAGCCAATTAGCCAATAAAAAAGTGGGACTCAAGAAATAGACATTTAGTTAGAAATGCCTAGATAAACGACATCTGGCTAGGAAATTACGAGTAGGGTAGCAAGCTACCGATACCTGCCAAGTCAAGAGTAATTTATTGAGTTTATTACTTCATTTCTAATTCTGCCCTGAGTAGTCTATGGAATGCCAGAAATACAAAGAAGGGAAATTCCAGTGCCACCGTAATTTGTGTTCTATTGAAAGCATGATATACATACAACATGTGTTTAAATAATAACGTAAAAAAGTTTAACAAATTGTCGGATGTCCTGGTACAAACTCCTAGGGAAGAGAAATATTCATGAAGAAATACAAAGGAAAGGTATAACTTAGCAATTTACAAATGCTACTAATTTTTTCCATAAGAAATGTAAGTCTGATTAATAGCATTTTATTAAACCTAAAGTATTATGAATAATAAAAAGAACAGTAATTTCAGATTATTAAAATATGAAAACGTTTGCCTATTAAAACTGATGAAATATGATGTATTAATGTTTGTGCTGGAACTTTTGTAAATATACCTTTTTTTTGATGTATTCATGGATCAGTTTAGCCCACAGTCTTAAGGTTTAATTGGCATATTCAATATGTCTAAACCACCTGAGTGCATGTAACTTTATGTGCCTTTCTCCCCCATCTGTGCAAGCATGATGGCTGGATCTTAAAATTTATCTCAATCTCATCACATTTCACTGCTTCTATCATGGCTACACTAAATCAAACCACTAACCGTCATCTCTGGACTGTAGCAGTAGCCCTCTAATTCTTCTTATCTTTTAGACATACTGACCTAAAATTTATCTACCAGGAAATAGCAACAGTGATTTTCTCCAAATCCAGAATAAATAATGCTGCTTCCCCATGGAAAGGCTTGCAATGCTTCTCATTGTGCTCAAAACAAACCCCAAAGACTCTCTGTAGCCCTTCCTATTGCTGTAGCTCCTGTTCTGATTTCACCAGATATCTCTCTTCTCCTCCTCTCCTGTATTTCCCGGCCGTATTGGGATGCTTGTTGTTCGTTGAGTACCCTGACCTTTCGTGACTCTGATGTCTTTACCACCTTATACCAATTGCTTTCTCTGTCTGGAGACAGCCTTCAGCAATTCAGTGCACCGGTTTGATGATATGAAAGCTGAATCCTGACTTGCTGGGTTAAAGGTTTAGCTTTGACATCAACTACGTGCATGATCTTAGAAATTTGTCTAGTTCCTGCAACTCTCAATCAGTCTGTCAATTGAGGATATTTACACATACTTCAGAGAGTTGTCATGAGGCTTTAATGATTTTATATGTGTTCGATGCTTCGAAGGTATCAAAGTTAAGAAAGTGGCTATGCACTAGTTGCCATTGTTATCTTGTCATGAAATAATGCCTCATTACAACTCACAGGCCACTTCTTAAATATCATCTTTAAAAGGTCTTTTCCTTTACATACATCCAGGAGACAAAAAATCTTTAAATTTTTTTAAAAATTTTAATTCAAAAAAGGTTTTATTTGTCCACCTTATATAAAGTAGACATCACTCAATCAGTTCCTTCATTCTCTTAACATGTTTTATTTTTTGTCATAGCATTCATGAGTATCAAAAGTTATACTATTTTACCAGGCTCTGTGGCTCAGCCTGTAATCCTGCGCCTTTGGGAGGCTGAGGTGAGTGGATTGCCTGAGCCCGCGGGTTCGAGACCCGACTGGGCAACTTGGCGAGACCTCATCTCTACAATAAATAAAAAAATTGGCCGGGCGTGGTAGCGCACACCTGTAATTCTGGCTACTCGGAAGGCTGAGGCGGGAGGATCGCCGGAGCCCAGCAGGTTGAGGCTGTAGTGGCCGGGAGCGGCCACTGCACTCCAGTCTGGGCGACAGAGTGAGACTCCAACTCAAAAAAAACCCCAAAAAAGTTATACTATTTTATTTACTCATTTGTCATGTCTCACTCTTCAAAATATAAATTGCGTAAAAGCAAGGGCCTGACCTATCATATGCATCACTTTACTCCTAGGTCAGGGATCAGTGTCCACTACATAATACATATTTGCAAAAAGTGAGAAATTGGAAGTTGCAGCATACAGTGTAAACATTTTTGATTTTTTGTTTCCTTACCAATGTTCCAATAACAGGATTTAATAATATTTCAATAACAACTCTCCTTTTGAGGTTGTATACAAAGAGTCACAGAGTCCCATAAGCCAGGTTATATTTTTCCTGCTCTGATCAGATTTCATTTTTTTCAAGAGTATGTGAGCAAGTGGAGAAGTTGCTTATTTATGGGATATGACATGACACACACTGAAAATTCTACCTTAACCATGTTGCTTTTGGCCTGAAAACCACACTGCTTGTTGAGATACCATCCCTAAAAAGTCTCCACAATACCAATGTCTTAAAGTAGCTATTAATTGTGGGTGTAGCCCTAAAACACTCTTAGGAAGAAGAATTATTGGAGTTAGGACTACAAGTAATAGAAGTATAGTATTTGAAATGGTTAAGGAAAATATAAAATGTCATTCAAGCATGGACCCCAAAGAAATTTTTGGTTCATCGGACCTTTAAAATATAACAAATTCAAACTAAAGTTTGTTGGTAATGGGGCCTCAAACAGTTTAATGCTTAAACACTTCTCACTGTGCATAATAATGTCAAACCTGTACCTGGCTGCTTCAATAATAATTTATGGTTTTAATCCAATCTCCTCACAAACAGAATTTTCCAGTATTCATTAATTATAAAAGAAAAACAAAAAAGCTAACCACTGAGTATGGATTTTGCATTATGTATTCTGTTCGTGTTCCCCGATTTTACTTGCTATGCTGGTCATGTTTCTGTGGCCTCTCTGCTGTGTATGAGAACAAGCAGAATATTTGGAACTGAATCTGGTTTGTGAAAGGTAATTTAGAATTTGTTTGTGGGGTCTCATTTCAAGAGTCTAATTAGAGATGGTTCTGAAAAATAAAATAAGCTGCAGTGAACGACAAGCTTTATTGGTGGCTGAGCACCATGGCTGTCACTCATGGAGTCTGAGGGAACTTGAGACAGTACCCCATCAAAATTTGTATTTCAATGGACTCTTAATTAAAATGATATTCTCATGGTTATCTATTTATATGATATAATGTTCTCAAGTTATTAAAAATATCTGAAGTCACCTCTAAGTAGGTAAGTTCAATTTCCCCATGGGTGGTACCTCAGTCATTGATCAATGAAGCCAATATGTTCCAGTGGTCACAAGTGCCACAGAAAAATGGGGAAACAGTCATGGGCTGACCATCTTGTCCCAACCAAACAGATCAGATAGATAGATATTCACAAAAATAAGGCTAGAATATATGGATGGGCTTGTGAATCATACTATCTTTACATTTCAAAGAGCAATTTAAGACAGTTATAAGTGGTTATAGAATTAGCTATGAAACAGGATATATCATGGGTCATCTTTACTAAGGTCTCATGACTTCAGATATGAGCGTCAAAGAGGAGACAGTGAACATCCCAATAGACCAAAGCATATAAGCACTCAGAAAATTGATACTCTCTCCTTTATTCTGAATAAAACGGAGTCACTCAATCCTTCTCAGGAAAAAAAAAATGTTAACTGCTCTTCTGAGCATCCAAAAATATCTTCTTAGTTAGAGAGATACCATCTTACGAACTTACCTATTATGTACACTGCCTGTGGCTAATTGACTTACTACTTAGAGACAATGAGGTCCATAGCTGCAACATCTGATTCTAATTAACATTCCTCTCCTACTTGAGTGTGAGTTAGTTAGTTTAACTCTATCCCAACATTATATTTATATTCTTTAGTCTGGTCTTTAAAGCCAGGCATACACAAAGGTGAAATGTGGGGAAAGGATATTATCACTCTGGATCCTAAAATATTAATGAGAAGAAAACTAGAGGGAGCATTGAACTCATGAAGTATGCCATCCATACCACTTGCGGGGGGGGACTGATCTGGGCACAATAAATGTAGGTGGAAAAATAGAGGAGTTGAGATATATTTCACAAAGTTTCCATAACTTGCCCCAAACATTTTTTTTAATGGAAGCTCTGATTAGCTGGGAAAAATTTAAATAATGAAAATGGAGATTCTACTGATGAAAGATTCATTACCCATGGAACTGAGCTTACTGGAAGTCCTAGAGCAGTGATTCTCATTAAGGGCAGGCGTGAGCAGGACCTCCACATTTATTCGAGAACACTGTGAAAGTGAGCCACTTTGTATGAAATAATTGTGTCCTGTCCTACTTTTAAGGTAAGAAAAGGAGGAAATGATAAGACTCTCTGAACAAGGACAAAAGTTTATTTTGAATGCCAAATTAGCCAGAGAAGTAGTGGGTTGTCTGATGAAGGCAAGTTTTTAAAAAGCATTAATCCAGCACATTTTACTAGTCAGTAACAGTCGGGGATTTGATTCCCATTGTTTCAATCAATGAACAGACTGCAGTGGAACCTGAACACATAAAGAGGAAATGAATCCTGGGGTTATTATTCTTATTAAACAGACTTTTAGTTTGGAGACTTTATTTGAGGAGAAAATGCCTATTAGTACTGTTGTGGTTATGTCAGATTTATGCCTCTTACTGTCTGATTACTGCACCTCAAGTTGCTATTATCACCCTCTTCTCTTGCATCTTTCTTCTTTTCTTCTTTAGTAATATATCTGTTTGTCCCTAAAGATGTCCAAAACACCCTTACCCACTCCTGTGTCCCCACCACAATTACTAAAACACTGAGCAAGAGAAGTGGTAATTCATGAATTCAGAAATCAACATCCTAGTTTGATTCTAGGCTAACTCATACAATTCAGTCACTTTGACTAGCTAGCCTTAGTGTTAAATTGAGAGTTGATGACAATAAAAAATTACATTTTGGGTGTACAGAGGAAGGTGAGAATAAGTTGGCAAAAAGAAAGAAAAGAACAGAAGCTTTAGAAGAATTTGGAATTTCTCAAATAAGTGAGGTAAAGTTAAAAGAGACTATTTGAGGGTTTTGTGTTGCATTTGGTGGCAAAAAAAATGCATAATGCTTGTTCTAAAAGTAAATTCTCAAAAGAAGGTGTATCCTTGTCCTCAAGTGACACATAACTATCTTGAAATATGTAATTCAGATTATCTTTGTCCTGCAATAATTAGGGTCCCTTAGGTACTGAATTAGTTTGAATTTGCCCTATTTTCATTCTTCCTTCCTCAATTGACCACTCTTTCCGGTTTTCTCATGCCATTTTTATATCTGTTCTTACTGTCATTTCCATAACCAAAGATATTACTGATTTTTTTTCATTTGGTAGCATTTCATCACCATCTATTAATAAGGGTAAAGATGGGACTGCTGAAAATAAGCACTTAACAATACTGTGAGTTTTAAATTTAAAAAAAAGTTTATTTCTTTTTCAAAGACAATCCCAAAGTCTATCCCGATCCTAATTGTTATCCAGAGACTCAGTTTCCACTAATTTTAGAACTTTGCTATCTCTTAGTATGTTGCATCACATGGGAAAGGAAAGAGAGGACTGGCCCAGGATATACAAAATTTTAAAGTTGAAGATGAGTCAAAAATTATAAACATTTTGTTTGTTTATATCCCACTGACCAAAATTTATTCAAATACTAAATCTAAATGTAAGAGAAGTCAAAGAAATATTGTCTCTTCCTCGGAAGTCATTGCTTTTGTCAATATGCTAGTAGTTCAGGCAGCTATAAGAAAGTACCATAGACTAGGGGGCTTATAGACAACACAAATTTATGTCTTACATTCCTGGGGGCCAAAATTTAAGAGCAGGGTACCAGCATGGTTGGATTTTAGTGGGGTTTTTTGTTCAAGTTACAAGTTGGCGATTTCTCATTATATCCTCCAGTAGTAGAAAGAAGGTACAAGAGGTCTCCTTTTTAATGGCTTTAATCTCATTCATGAGGTCTACAAAATCATGACCTAATTAACTCCCAAGACCTAACCTGCTAATAAGATCATATTAGGGGTTAAGATTTCAACACAGAATTTGGGGGAATGCACAGACATTTGGTCTATTGCAGTTATGTTTCCAGTTCCAATTTTACTGCTACAGGTTAAGGGTAGAACAGATTCCTTGGCCAAAAAACAGTCCTTACCACGTGTTCGTTTATGTAAAGAATGACGTTTATATTAATGATTTCCCCAAATTCACTATGTATTTGTAGTAGTCATTTATTGCTGCAGAATGGCTAACATACGCATAATAGCTGTACATAATGGATTTAAAACAACAAAATTTATTACCTAACAATGTTTAAGCATCAGAATTCAGAGGTTGGGTGGCTCTGGCTCAAGGTTTTTCATGAGGTTGCAGTCAAGCTGTTGTTTAAAGCTGTAATATCTCTAAAGTATTTACGCAGGTAGCTTATGCTTCTTTGATGGCACACTCATCACATGGTTGTTGACTGGCGTTCTCAGTTCTTCACTGACTACAGATACAAGACTCAGTTCCTCTCAACATGGGACTCTCCAGAATTTCCTGAGAACCCTCAAAATATGGCACCTGGCTTCCTCAGAGCAAGAGTGTGAGGGGGAGAAGGAAATACAGGAGAAGAAAACAACAGGGAAAAAAAGTAAAAGAAGGCGCAAGAGGAGAAAAGAAAGAAGAGGAGAAACAACATGAGATAAAAGCTATGGTCTTTTATAACCTAAAGTCAGAAATGCCCACACTTCTGCCATATGCTATGGGTCACACAGACCAGCCATGTGGGTTATAAGTTGAGAGAGAACTAAACAAGATCATGAAAAGAAGGAAATGTCATTATGGAGGGCCATCTTGGAGGCTGCTACTACATCTGTTAACATTATAGTATTTCCCTTTACAGGCTAAAAAAAAAAAAAAGATTTATGAAATCAATTTTAAACAAAGGATATTCAAGGTATTTAAATATTACTAGAAAATCCCAATATTACTGTTCAGTTAAATTTAAGATATAAAGAAGAGATCAGAATATAGGGCCTATTTATAACGTAAGCAGGAAAACCGTGATAGTCTTGCTACCAGTGAAGCACTTGTTCTTCATCAATGCTTCATACCCTGGCTCTTTTCTCTGCATAAAAGGCAGCATCTCAGCTCCTTAGTCTTCTTTGGGGTCAGTAACTGAGACATGATAGATTAATTTTCTCTAAGTTATTAATGAGTTCCTTTTGTAGAAAAAACATTTTTTTCTTATCTGATAGTGTTATTTTGAAGTTGTTCTTCAAAATCTAAACAAAAGTTTGAGCAGATAATATGCCAAGTTATTTTAAAATTTATTTTAGTTCATTTAAGTGATAAAATGAGCTTTTGACATTCATTATATAAAATTAGTCTGCCAATATTAATTTCGATTTTGTCATGTTAGAGCGTCACTTTGTAAGGAGTTCAATTGTTTCTAATATAGAAAACAGAATTGCAAACTAGCAGAGTTGAGTTCTAGTTCTCACTATACCAGGAACTAACTCTAATTAGATTACTTTTAAGTCATTAACTTTTTGGGGCCTCCATTTTCTTAGCTCTAACTGGAGACTTAAATACAACTCTTCTCTAAAATGAATGTATACCCAAATCCCTGCTAATGGGTACATGTATTGCCCATTGAACTTCTATTTAACCAATGTAAAAATATAGCAAGAGCTATATTTCTGTAACATGGATAAACACAATGCAGAAAGCCAACAGACCAAGTCACATAGACATTATGTCTAAGTTTAAGATTATGCAAAACCCTTGTATTTTACACACCTCAGAGTCTTCACCTAGAAAGTAAGAATTGATCTTTCATCCTTTTCTTACTAACTTGAATGGAGCTCCTACAATGAACTAGTAAAACTGAATGTGACTAGAGTCCAAGTTCTTAATGATTAATAATATACAATGAGTGATCGAGTACCAGGGAGGCCAGACCATTTATGATTCTTGGGGAGAGTCAAGGGGAAGTGTTTCCTGTTTTCTATTTTCTTGTATTAATAAGACTGTGTCTACATTGTTTACAGACTTGAAAAAATACACACAAGAATTTTTATTTTTTTCTGCTTAAACTGGCTTCCAAATACTTGATGGTAAAATAGAAAGAGATTGAAACTAGACTGAATTTAATTCACTGGTTTTGCCTCTCAAGGGTATTTCTTGTCTTGTCTGTTTTGCACTCTCCTCTTTTCCATCTACCCACAAATGTTCTCCACACTTAGAATAGCATCCCTTTCCTCTAAAGACTTTATATTCTGTAATGCTCTTTCTATGGCCCTGGGTTCCATCTACCTCTCTAATATTTTGAACTTGAACTCTCAAGTAAATGACCTCTTCCCCTTCATCTTGGTTGCTCTTCTTTCAATTTCTTCATGCCTCCCATTGCAATTTATTTACACTTGTCATTCTATTACCTACAAGTTGTTAAAAGTTCCTAGGGTCACTTGTTTATATTAAAGATGCTCTGTCAAATTAAACTTTGTGACACAGTTTGCCTCTTAGACTCAAGTGCTCTTATGCTATTTTATTCCCTGCAGGTTAACAGATATTGTTCCAAGATTGCATTTTGGAGACTTTATAAATTATTCTGAAAAGGATGATTAACAGGAGCATTTGAAGGTCTGGGTTCTAGAACAAATTTTCATAAAAGAACACATCATTGTAGTTTTTTTTTCTTTCAATCACACTTCAACACTTACTGTAAACATATCATGTGTTAGATTCTGTATTTAGTTTAGGATACACAGATAAATAAAAACATTTCCTTATCCTGGTGACACACAAATGAAGAAAAAAAAATGACAATGCAATACAAAACAAAAAGGCAATGCTGGAGTCTTACACCAAGTACCACAGTAGTACAAAGAAGTGACACATTTATTTATCTACAGGGAGAAAACTTTCAAAAGCTAGTTTACAAATGACCTGAGATGCAGAGAGGAACAGCAATTTACCAAGCAAAAAGGAAGACGGAGTCAAGTAAGATAGGTTAAGATGTACATGGAACGAGGAGAACATATCACAATTTCTTGTCAAGCTAATGAAATAGTACAGGTGGATGGAGTCACCTCCCAGGATCAATGCCAGGAAAACTAAAGTAGGAAAAGAGAAGTAAAAATTTGAAAAACTATGCAAAAAACGAAGAGAGAGAGAGAGAGAGAAAGAAAAGAGAGAAGGCTGATGGCTATTTTGAATTAGTATATGCTTTAGAGGTGAGGTGAGGAGGCAATAGCTGCAATGGAAGTCTGCAGCAGGTGTCCCCAATCACCCCCTGGCGGGTCCCTGGCCCATTAGGAAGTGGACAGGACAGCAGGAGATGAGCCTCAGGTGGGTGGAATTCTGTCTCCAGTCAAAGCAGCAACAGCAACAATTCTCACAGAAGCAGGAACCCTACTGTGAACTGCATATGCGAGGGATCCAGACTGCAGCACCTAATGAGAAAGAATCTAATGACTGATGATTCCCTCTTACCTCCCAACCCCCCTCCCCAGTACCTGGAAAAATTGTCTTCCATGAAACTGGTCCCTGATGCCAAGAAGGTTGAGGACTGCTGGTCGGGAGGAAACAGTAGAAGAAGTTTGGAGGAGAGTTATTAAGTTCAGCTTCTACAACTTCCTGGGGTTGCCATACAATAGTTTCAGCCCTTCATCCACACAGAGATCATTAGCAACAGCCTGGGTGATCATTTGGAATGGGTGGAATTAGGGCCCTGCAAAAGCCTACTGAGGTAGGAAATCGATGTCAGCCACTCATGGTGTCACCTTCCTTACTTCTTCCTCCCAAACATGCTGTCTGTATCAAGAATGGCTGCAGATTTTCAGGAGATTCAGGTTGGTTATTACCTATTTCTTTCCCAGGTGTAAGGTGAGCCCTTCTCCACAGGTTTTCTTCTGCACTGTGCTTCCATGACTCTTTGCTACAGTTGATCTTTTTCCTTAACTTTTCCTCATTTAGAGGGGACCAGATTGATGTCTGAATTTTTGCCCTTGCCCACTACACACGAAGACACAGGATTAGATACAATGAGAAAAAGTTATCTCATTTGCCTAGTGTCACTGGTTAGCGAGTGGCTGTGCTGGGCAATTCACCAGGTTCAAAAACTAGTGCACAAGTGACCTTGGGACTGATTTCAAGGCCCTTTGTTTCTACCTGTACGGTATGCATTAATGTGTCTAACTTTCTTGATATGGAGAAAGCAGTCACAGGTAAACATCTTACATACATAAGTTACAACAAAGTCCCAGAGAGATGATCATCTGAGTTGTGTACTGATTGTTTGGGCACGTTTGAACATGAGAATGCTTGTACCTAGCCAGGGTCTGTGGGGGCTTTTCACTGTACGCCAGGAGAGGACATGAAAAGCTACACTGGAGTTGATACCTGGCCTCTGTGCTTGAACAGCACTTTTGGAGAAAATCAGGTGCATGTTAAATTCTCAGCGTAGTTACATGAGAAGAAATTAAGCTTACAATAGGGTTTATGCACACAAAACTATTCCAGAGATATTGAGGAAGCACAAGTTTGAATGTAAGAAAATGCAATGTTGCTAATATTCCTTTTCTATAAGCTAGAACATTTTGTGTAAGACACTGTAATTCTGGCTGAGATCCTCAGAATGAATCATGGACTAAATATAAAAAAAGAAGTTTATTTGTCATAGACAAACTGAGATTCAATTCAATAGTGGGGCAGACTTGATAAACAGGAAATCGTCTATAGTATGGATTCTGTCTGGACCCCGGCAGAGGGCATAAAGTGATTAAAAAGAAGAGACAAAGAAAAGGGATTTGAAAGTTTTACATAGAAAAACTCTTGGGGTTATGGAATGCAAAAAGAGAAAGTATTTTAGGGAAATTTTTTGCGGAACTTGTGGGTATGAAGATAGCCATTTTGGTACAGAATCGGTCCAAGCCTTCATCAAACTGTTCTGGGTTGCTGCCTGGAGACCAGGTTCATGGGGAGTACAAGACTATCATAACCTCAAAGTTGAGTAAAAGGAGTCATCTGAACCTCTAGAAACTATCTAGAAAAATGGAAATATAAAGTTATGCAGAAGATTGAAACAGGACCCCTACCTATCCCTATACACAACAATTAACTCTAAATGGATCAGAGACCTAAATGTAAAACCTCGAACTATAGGAACCTTAGAAAATGCAGGAGACACTCTTATGGAAGTTGGAACTGGCAAGCTATTCCTGATCAAAACCCAAAGTGCCCATGCCATAAGAGATAAGACAGACAAGTGGGACCTTATCAAACTAACAACCTTCTGCAAAGCCAAAGAAACCATCAACAGAGCAGCAAGAAAGCCCACAGGGAAAAAATATTTGCCAACTCCATGTCTGACAAAGCCTTAACATCAAGGATCTACAAGGAACTCAAACATGCTGAAAAGAAAAAAACAAACAGCCCCATTACAAAGTGGACAAAAGATATAAATAGACAGTTCTCAAAGAACACATGCAATCAGTCAACACATACATGAAAAAAATGTTCAGCCTTACTAGGCATCAAGGAGATGCAAATTTAAACCACACTGAGATACCACCTAATTCCAGTCAGAATGGCCATCATCAATAACAAAAAATAACAGATGCTGGAGAGGATGTGGTGAAAAAAGAACTCTTCTACACTGTTGGTGGGAGTGTAAACTAGTATAGCCTCTGTGGAAATCAGTGTGATGATTCCTAAAAGTTCCAAAAACTGACCTTCCATAAGACCCTGCAGTTCCCCCACTGGGAATGTACCCAGAAGAACTTAAATCACTCTATAGAAAAGATACCTGCACATGTATGTTTATTGCAGCATTGTTCACAATAGCAAGAACATGGAACCAACTGTGCTGCATCAAAAGAGGACAGGATAAAAAAAAAATGTGGCACACGTACACAATGGAATATTACACAACCATAAAGAAGAACAAAATCATGAACTTCACAGCAACCTGGATGAAATTAGAGTCTATAATACTGAGTGATCTTTCACAGAAACAAAGATCTGATATCATATGTTCTCACTCATAAGTGGACCTTGAACCACTACCATAATACTATAAGAAAAGGATTAACAGTAGCTGGAAACTGCGGGTGGTGGTGGCAGGGAGGTGGGATTGACAGTAGCTGAAATCTGCCTGGGGAAGGGGGGAGCACACCTCATCAACAAAGGTACCTGCACAATGAATATTTGTATACCTACCCCTGAATTGTACCCCACAATTTTAAAGTTAAAAATATGTTGATTTTATCAAAGCTAAGCAGAAAGCATGAGAGTAACAGCTGCTGAAGAAACAGCTGTAGAAATGGCTGGTGTGTTTGATGTTCAAAAGTGGAGTCTTGAGTGAGTATTTGCCTGGTATACAGTTTTCTGTGACCTAGACTTCTCCGCCATCGTATGTTTGAGGTATAATAACTCATACTCTTTGCCTGAGGCATAACTTACCTTGTTGACTGTTAGCTCATTTTTGCTTGAGAAATTAGGGCAGATTCGCAGATTTTCTCACATCAGTGGTTTGAGTGTGGTTGGCGCTCTACTTGGTGTTTGTGCCAAATGTGATTCTCTTAAATGTGAGTACCCTTCACCTTCAGCTGCCTCACACCTTAGTTTTATTAAAATTTTTGCAAGCTGCATCTGCTGAATCACTTTAAGAACGACACCTAAGAAAAAGCAGATGCATCATTAACTATGTCCACTCATCCCTCCTTTCTGCTTGCTGTCATTGCAAATGTGCCATCTTCCCATGGAAGAATGGATGTGATGAGCTCAAAGGTCAGCATTCTCCTTAAGTTGACTTCTAAACCTAACTGCAGCTTTCATGAGGATTTGTCAAGAATGGGGTCGGGGGGGGCACTTGTTGCAGGGACTGTATCAAAATAAAATATAAAACAAGGTCTTCCCTGGTCTAGGAGGTCTCTCAGCATTTGTTTCCATTAAATCCAGCAATGATTGAAATTCTATTATAAGTCAGATGCCATAATAGTCACTTAAAGTCTAAAAACATAAAAATAGTATAGCCACTCCCTTCAGCTCCCTGTCTTTTAGTAGGGGAGAGAATGATGCAAACAATTACACTATAAAGCACACTGCAATCATTCTGTAATATACGAGAACCATGAAGGCACTCAGGAAAATGGACTTCTTTTTATTGAGATGATCTGTCAAGGACTTCAACAAAGAGGAAGAAAAGGGAAGGTTGTGGTAAGCAGGGGACAGATGGGAGGCAAAGAGGATTCCAGGTTAAGTGAAAAGTACAAATAGAAATCCAAAAGCTTGTAAGTGCTTCTCTGAGAAACAGAGAACAGTGCAAGTGGCTGATTTACGGAAGAAAATAAAGAGAAGTAACTGTGGGTCATTTGGCATCCAAAGGAAGCTTGTCTTCGACACCCTACACCCTTCTTTATCCCCATTCCATGGTCTTGGGCTCAAGTGATGGGAAATAAGTTTCTTCTATGATTACTGTTTCAGTTGGCATTTCATCTCGCATCTGTGAGTTGCATGGCTCTCTGTGAAGTGGTCCTGGCTAAGCGTTTCCTGGAGTCTTTTCTCATCTGAAGCTTAATGGATTATGGAAAGGTCATGGTGAGTGGGAGGCAGCAACACAATTTGCTTTCTCCATGATCAATAGAGTTTTCTTGATGATCTTGTTCAGCATTGCTTACTTAGAGAGAAGAACTTAGGCAGAACAATAGTCAAAAGATACATTTTCATCTATGTACTAACAATTATATTGAGCAATGATTCATCCAACAAATATTGAACTTCATCTATGTACCAGAAAATGTTCTAGGCAACAAGAGTATGCAAAAAACTCAGAGAGAGACAAATCTGTCTTTTGAGAGACTTCATTGTAGGTGTCTTATAAAACTTAGAATAATTATTGGATATCAGCATGAGTTCATTAAAATGTTATTTTTATGTAACTTCCTTTTGTAAATGCTCTGAAACTTAGCCTCCTGAATTATAAAATATGTTTATAAAACCTGCTCAAAGCATAAGATTTTATTGAATTTTATACTCAATATATACACAAAATATTTTGTATGCTCTAGAGTGTTGTACAGGTATAAGATATAATTAAAAACAAAGAGGATTTAATTTTTTATATTTTTCAGAATTTCATATCCTGACAAGTCATGAACATATAAGTGTACCTTAAATTCAGATAGGTAATTATTATTAATAAATAGAAAAAAAATAAAGAACCATGAAGTAAAATCTCATTCAGGTGTCTAACATAGTGCAATGAGTTTTGAATTATTAAAATAATGAGAATCCCACTGGTACATCACTAGGCTCGTTCCTGAGCGATGGCAGAGAAGATTAAAAGATTTAAGAAAAAAAAAGGAGACAGCCCACAGATTGGGAAAAAGTATTTGCCAGCTCCATGCCTGACAAAGGCCTAACATCTTGCATCTACAAGGAACTCAAACATGCCGAAAAGAAAAAAGCAAACAACCCCACTATAAAGTGGGCAGAAGATATGAACAGACACTTCTCAAAAGAAGACATCCAAGCAGCCAACAGACATATGAAGAAATGTTCAACCTCACTAATCATCAAGGAGATGCAAATTAAAACCACACTGAGATATCATCTAACTCCGGTCAGAATAATGATTATCAATAACTCAAAAAATAACAGTTGCTAGAGAGGATGTGGTGAAAAGGGAACACTGTTACACTGTTGGTGGGAGTGTAAACTAGTGCAACCTCTGTGGAAAGCAGTGTGGTGATTCCTAAAATCTCTAAATATCAACCTCCCATATGACACTGCAATCCCCCTGCTGGGAATATACCCTGAAGAACTCAAATCACTCTATCAAAAAGATACCTGCACACGTATGTTTATTGCAGTATTGTTCACAATACAAGAACCTGGAACCAGCCATGCTGTCCATCAAAAGAGGATTGGATTAAAAAATATGGTATATCTACACAACGGAATACTACATAGCAATAAAAAATAACAAAATCATGAGTTTTGCAGCAACCTGGATGAAACTAGAGTCTATAATACTAAGTGACCTCTCACAGAAACAAAGATCTGAGTATCACATGTTCTCACTCATATAGTGGACCTTGAACATCTCTCATAATACTATAAGAAAAGAATTGACGGTGGCGGGAAACTAAGGGGGGGTAGGGAGGGAAAGGTAGGTGGGACTAACGGTAGTCAATATCTGTCTGGGGACGAGGAGACACCCCTTATTAACAAGGGTGCCTGAACGATGCATATTTGTAGACCTAACCCTTAACTGTACCCCACAATTTTAAAACGAAAAATATGTTTAAAAATAAATAAATAATGTGGTCTCAAAAGATACATATAACATATCATTTATATATCCACTAAACTGACCTGCACCATATTTATCTTTTGATTTTATTGTTTGTGACAATAAAACTGGATCACTTTCTCTTGAAAAACATTATCTAATAATTTTTTTTTTTTTTTTTAGTTGGAATCTCACTCTCACCCAGACTGGAGTGCCGTGGTCACTCTCGGCCACCACAGCCTCGACCTGCTGGGCTCCAGTGATCCTTCCGCCTCATTCTTCCAAGTAACTGGAACTACAGGCGTGCGCTACCACCCCCGGCTGATTTTTTGATTTATTGTAGAGATGAGGTCTCGCCAAGTTGCCCTGGCGGGTCTCGAACCCGCAGGCTCAGGCAATCCACTCACCTCAGCCTCCCAAGGTGCGGGATTACAGGTGACCCACCGAGCCCGGCTAATAAATATTTAAATACAAAAAAAAAAAAAGAAGAAGAAATTTCGTGTACTTGAAGCCCCATTAAATGGGGCGACTTGAGAGAAATAGAACATTTCTGATGGTTGTAAGCCACAGAGCTGAAGGCAGCAACACTGACCAGTGTAAAAATTATGATGAGAGAGGCAGGTTGAGCCCAACAGAATAATTTCATCTTTAGCGACTTTGAGTGTTAGATGCTGTACTCATTATCTATTGCTACATAGCGAATTGTCCCCAAATTTAACACCCCAAAACAAAGAGTCTTTGTTAATTCACACACACTAGACTCAGGAATTTAGGAATGACAAAGGAGAGTGACCTCAGAGTCTCTCAGGTTGCTGCGGACCAAGTCTGGATTCATGTCAACTAGGATGAATTCCAAGCTCACTCACATAGCTATTAGCAGCTGACTTCAGTTCCTCGTCATATTCTCTCTCTCTCTTTCTTTCTTTTTAGAAAGCAGGATTTATTGAGAGGACAGAAAACCTCCCACAGTGGGAAGGGACCCCAGGGGGTCATCCACTCATCATAATCTCTTAGGAAGACTGCTCTTAACATAGCTTACTTAAAAATATAAGTAATCAGAGAAAGAGAGAGGAGAACTCAAGAGATAACCCAGTCTTTTTCATAACCGACTCTCAGAAATGACACATTTGCCATGTTCTAGGGATCACCGGAGGCCAATCCTAAAAAATATTGTATGGTACTTCACAAGGGTGTGCATATGAGGAGGTGGGATCATCTTAGATGCTACCTACCATAATTCTATTAAAGATATCTAGAAGACTGATAAATGGACAGGTGTAATCCTGAGAAGGGACGTCAAGGTTAGAGATGGGTGTTTAAATGTCTTCATAGTGATTGGCAGTTAAAGTCACAACAGTAAATGACAGCATCCAGTCAGAGATTTCCTAGACAAGTCACCCTCAAAGGGCTGTGCACAAGCCCCATTCCCTATCTCACCAGTGACTGAAAGGACAGGGGTGAACTGGAAGCAAATAATTTCCCAAAATCTGAGTTTAGTCTTAAAAATTTACTTTCAGAAATTCTATGTGGTCTTACCCCACCTACATTTGCCATTAGCTTTTCAGGATGACTGCTGTATTCACTGATTTGTTTATTCAATAAACATATGTTGCAAACATAATATATATATAATATATGGGCAAAAAGATGTTAGTGTATAACAGAGACTTAATTTTGTCATTTTGAAGGAGAAGAATCACAAATAAAATCCTTAAAATAAAAAATATTTGAGTGAAAGTAGAGACGAGTATACCCTGAAAATAAAAAAATAAAAAAGAGAGGAGAATCTTCCAGAAGACAGCAAGAAGAAGACAAGAAAAAGGGTAGATTCCATGAAGTTAAATGAGTACAGAACTTTATTTAAAAATAAATAGATAATTGAATTTGGGCAAAACTTAACAAAGAATGTCAAATTAGAAACATTCAAGAAATAATGAATTAAAGTATAATAATTAAGGTATAGGTGGTTAGAAATTAAGATAAAATAATGGAAATGCCTGTTTATAACAAAAATCATAACAGACAGGACTTTTTAACATTTTCAACAGTTGGAAATTAAATACTTAAAACTACATTACTGGCTCATTTTCCAAGACATATATCATCTTTGATCAAGCCAGGCTTCGGCAGAATTTTGAAATAAAAGAATTCAAATTTTTTGTACATCTTTTCCTGTTAATAGTGAGTTTTTTTTTTATTTTTTTAAATCTCTCCTACTTTTTTAGAACAAAATGTTATTAAAAGGACCCACATGTAGTGTTTCTATTGTAGATTATTCTGCCAAGAAATAATTCTCTTAATGTAACCAAATGCATTCAGTAACAGTTCACTGTTTATTTTCTTCCCTTCATATTTCACATTCAATTCATCAGAAAATCTTGCCATACTTACCTTAAAATAGAAAAAAAAAATCTTTTTGCTACTTCTCAGAATCACCACCCCATGCTCTTTGATCCAAGCTTTTATTGGTTCTCACATGATTTACTACAAAGATTTCTAACTTTTTACATTGGCTCTCTCATACTCCTAGACCAATGCTGATTATTCCTAGAACCACAGTCAGACGTAGCCTAATGATAAGTATTTAGGTAATGGCAATTATTTTCTCTAGATCTAGTCCCTTTCTTATGACTAGACGCAATTTGCATTTCATCTTTTATTCTGAATTTTGATTGTCTTTATAGCAATGGAATGTTGTGGGCTTCAGAGGAGAAAATCATTCTAATCCCTTGTGTACATAAACAGCATATTGACTCCTCCTTTATAGACGTGAACTATATTTTATTTCCAGCAGATATAGAGATTGAGAGCTTCTGATTTATGCAAATAAGCTCCTTCAAATACATAAAACATAAGATACTGACCTCAATTCATCATCGGTATGTTTTTAATGTAAAAAACATAGAACTATGCTAATTCTACTTCTTAATTCCTTTTGCAAGTCATATTTCTTTCCTGTCATTAGTCATATTTATTCACAGTGATGGCGGTTTGGTTTAATTCAGGCAGCCTACAATACTTAAAATAAAATCACATTTTTAAAACCTCTTACTAATTTTTTTAGGATTAAATGCTGTTAATGTGCCAATGGTATTAGAAATTATCATGGCTAGTACACAAAATTAAACATTTAACTTACATATTTCCCAGTTAAAAATAATAATTCTATTACATTATTTCCCACCAAGAATTATAGCAACATTTTCACATGTCCTGATGTCAATCTCAACCATTTATATTCTCATAGATTTTACATAGATTTTGTGAAGTTATCTTGGTACTCATTCAGTCTAAAAGAATATCCTTGAAAGTAATAACTGCAATTTCATCATACTGAATACATGCACACTCTTACATGATTTCGTTTATCAGACATTTTTTAGCATGATATCTGAGTAGGCTTGTCTGAAAGGAGATTTGCCCCAAACTAAGAAATCCTGGCTCAGAAGCAAAGTCAAGCCTAGGGTCCAGAGTGCTGTCCAAGGCTACCAGACCCTTCTCTAGTCTCTTAACCTGAGTCGTTTTCCCTGCTAGACATTTTTTACTCTCTCCCTCTCTCTCCTTGGTTACTTACTACTTTTCCACTTTAAAATCCATGCCAATACATCTGTCTAGGAACTGTTTAAGATATCCATGAAAGTTCTGCTACAACTCTTTGAAGCCTACATCGTGAGTTTTATTATCAATCATTCTTTTTACCCTGTGTTCCAGTCTCACTGTATCCCATAGAGAACTATCCCATAGTTCTCAAATATACGGTGTGTGTTTCCAAATCTCTGTTGATGGAGTTTTGTTGTCTGAAATGCTTTCTTGTGCCTCAAAAATGCACTTTTTTGCATTTTAAAAAATGACATGTTTATTAATACAAATATTCAAAGTAAGCTGCTTAAATCATTTTGGGGGGAGGGACAAGTTGAAGGTATAAATAAAACACAGAAGAGTTGAAACAAGAAAGATACGCCATCCATTCCCATCTCTTAGATGTATACTGAAATGTTAAGATGGCTACTGCTTTTATCTGATCTCTTCCCCTTTGAGTAAATTTGGCTTTCACACAGTTATTATGATACAGTGTATATTTTATTTTTGTTTTCTTGTGACATTAGGTTGAGTATTTTTCTGTGCTACCACAAAGACTTTGAAAATATTGTCTTATGATTAGTTTCCTCTATTGAATGGCTGAACCAGGCATACAGAGATCTCCAAGTGTTAAGTGTGTTCTCATTTCCCTGTGAGTTATCATCTTCCCACTGGGAGTCTTGACTATGCACCACTTTTATTTTTTCAAGAGGAAAGAAACAGTTCCAAATTCTTTAGACCCTTAGCTATAATGCTTACTGTGGGACTGTTACAAATAAATGAAAATGTACCTCCAAGAGTTCCCATATACCTTACATCCAGTTTCTCTTATTCAACCATTTATATTTCCATAAAATATTTTTTACTTTATTAACACTGGTAAAATACTATTCACGCACATGACCATTCTTTCTATGAATAATTCTTTCCTATTTAATATCCAGTCCGGGATCTCACTGAGATTTAGTTATCTTGTCTCTGTAGTCTTCCATTTGCAACAGTTTCTCAGTCTTTCTTGTCTTTGATGGCATTTTTTCATATTTTTTTCTGTTATATTTTTTCGGTTACTTTTGAGGAGTTGGTTAATGTATAAAATGTCCTTCAATTTGTGATTGCCTGACATTTTCTTAAGATTTGTTTTGAACTCTGTATTCATGGGAAGAATGTAACAGAGCTGATGCTTTTCAGTGCATGTCAGAGTTACTTGATGTTGATGTGTTATTGACAATATTCACCTCAAGCACTTGACCATGGTGAAGGCTGTCCCGTTTCTCACTTTAAACTTATTGTTTTTCCCTTTGTAACTACTAAATATTTGGAAGAAAATACTTCATAGTTATGTAAATATCCGGTTTCTGCTGAAACTCCCACATACTCATTTTAGCATTCATCAGTGGATCTTGCCCAGGAATTCATTACTGTGATGTATCAATGGCGATATTCCATTTCTCTCATTATTTGTATATTCATTAATTTGAATTTTTTGAAAGGAAAACTTGTCACATCTCTTTATCCACTCTTATTTATTTGTTTATTAAACATTTACTTCTAAGAACCTGTGGATGTTTGTTTGTTCAGAGTACTTCCTTACATTCTGGTATTACAAGATGCCCCAGGCTTATCTTTATTTTCCCTTCCCTAACCCTGGAATCGGTCAGTTCACTAAGGGGGCTACTTCCTTACAGTTGAGGATGGTATTAGAAGCTAACATCTGGGTGTCGGTTATACTCATAGCTACTGTATATCACTGCTTCTAGTTCCCCTCAGTGGATAAAACTAAGAAAATTATGAATATCTGTATATAGACATACATATATATTCTTATGTATAAAGCATTTAATATAATTAATAGAAATCTATGAACAGGTTATTAAATAAATTTGATAGATATAATAGATAAATATTAAATGTTAAACCTATCTAATAAATTTTAAATATACCTATTTAATAGATTCTATACCTATGTAGACATATGCTAATTCATATAAATGCATATGTAGATGCATATACACATATATATTTATTTCTGTTCCTATCCATCTTTGTACGTATGTGTGTGTGTGTTTTCATTGAATTTATATTGATGCATTTAACTCCAGCCAAACCACAGAATTTTACTCTAACTTCTAATTTTTCCTTCATTGCAAATTATTTATTTAGCATTGAGAAACCTGGTTTTCATTATTTACAATTTACACAGGAGGACCCCCAATATACCGGAATTATCTTTTGGAGCTTGTGCCCTTGTAGTACAGGCTTCCCCTGCTAGATAAGTGTTCTAGAAACACATCAGTATCAGTGTACTAGCTAGCATTGTTGTAAGAGGCTATGTTCAGCCTCAGTGAAAATTTTTTAAAAAGTTTTCATACAAAGTTTATTTAGAAAGTAAATTAGAAAGGGGGTAGAGTTTCACCTCTCCAAGGTAGGGGAGGGGGCCAAAGCTAAGAAAACATGGTGACCATAGCTCAAAGAGCCATGTGGAGACAGCAGAGTTTAACAAAGCATGGGCCTGTGATTTATTATTGGAGATTCTTTCAGTGTGTTTGCATATTTCATACTGGGTAATTTACAAGTGCACCTGCCACACTACATTATTTGACCAAAACATGACATGACCCCCATGTTCCACCTCCCTATTCACCCGATCTATCCCTCAGTGACTTTTATTTGTTTGTTTGTTTGTTTCTGTAGTGAAAAGAGTCCTCAAAGGGAAACATTTTGCCAATGTGGAAGAAGTGAGATGAGAAACGGCACAAACATTAAAAGACATCAAGATTGACAAGTTTGAAAACTATTCTGAGCAGTGGAAAAGCATCTCAGTAGGTGTATTGCATCAAGTGGAGAGTACATTGAAGACGACTGAAGTTTAAACATTCAAGAATAAATGCACAATTTTTAGATAAATAAATCCTGGTGGTTTTCTGGATTCCCCCCATACTTATTTATGTATTCAGCCCTAGTACACACCCCACACACACACACACACACACACACACACACACACGCACACGCACACACACACATCGTTCCTCAATGTCTAAACTATATCACTGGGAGAATCAAAAGTACCAACAAGGACACACAGAGTTTGTGTTCTGTTCTTTTTGTCTTTAGCCTTACGGTATCCTTCCTGATTTATGTCTGCAACTCATATTCTCTGTGAGATTTTCTCCTAGGCCTGTCAATGTTAAAATGTACTGTCAATGACTCCTCAGCCTGAGCTTCTGTGAAGATTAGACCACAGTTTCACGAAGGCCTTAATGATGCTGGGGATGCAGAGCGAAGCAAGACCCACTCTTTTCCCTCAAGGAGTTTATCACCTCAAAGCTGGTATTGTCTGTCTATTTACCCATAATCTTGGATATGAGGTCATACAGGCTACCAACTGGTCTAGACAATCTTATGTCAGTACATGCATAAATGAGTGAACGGATATTCTATATAAATAAGGAACAAAGAAATCTAAAAAGACATATGGGGACGAAAGATGCAGACTAGTTTGATGCTTAGGAGTCTTGGCTTTGGAGTTGCACATTCCCAGATTTTAATTACAATTCTGCCATTTACTGCTAAGCTGTGAGATCTTCTGTTGCATAGGAATATTAAAAAGAATTACAAGTATAGGACAGCACTGAAAAGACCACAAAAATGAAATCAAATTGCACAGTGGGTGTTAGAAAATCAGAAAAATGCTAGTGCTAGCAAGATCTATGACAATCTAGTAGCTATATGGCAGATTAAGAAGTTCTCATCATTAAGAGTTGGAAACGTTATGTTAAAAAAATTAAGTCTATACGTGTGCACATTTGATGTTAGTTCAATTGGCATCATTAAATATCGGTGGCTCAGCCTGTAATCCCACGCTTTGGGAGGCTGAGATGAGTGAATTGCCTGAGCCCTCGGGTTCAAGACCCACCTGGGCAACTTGACTCATCTCTACAATAATTCAAAAACTAGCCTGGCGTGGTAGCGCCCACCTGTAGTTCCAGCTACTTGGAAGGCTGAAGTGGAAGGATCGCCAGAGCCCAGCAGGTTGAGGCTGCGGTGGCCGGGAGCATGCCACTGCCCTCCAGCCTGGGCAACAGAGTGAGACTCCAACTAAAAAAAAAAAAAAAATTAGTATGTTTTTGATTTTTTTTCCTCAAGAGTCTAAAGTAGAATTACAGGGTAGAATTATTTAATTTTTCTTTCCCACCTCAGTCAACCTTCCCACACCAGTTTTAGACTCTTGCTGGTTATGGCTGATGTGCAAATTACATTTGTGATGTAGCATGTAGTCGAGCCCCTTTGAAGGCACAAATCATTTCTCTTTCTTTTATTTTATATTATTTTTTCTCTTTCCATACTTAGGCTTAAACTTCCAAGCCCTTCTCTGAGTAGATAAGAAAGTCCCCGGTTCAGATGCAGGTATTTCCAAGTTTTAGTAATTCAATTGAGTTGTCACCCATAAAACATTTTTTAAGTTGTTCTGGTGGTCACTTAGTCGGCTGAAATAATTAGATAAAACTTGATAGCGCTTTATTTTTCCTCTTAAATGGTTATGTTTGCTGAAGACTTGCTTTGCTGTATCAGTCCTCCAAAGGCTGTGCATTTTTTTCCTCAAAATGGATCTATTTTCACAGCCCTCTGTTTTCCTCACTATTCTTTTATGGTGTCATAAACCTTTATCTGCTAGACACGGTTGTTGGGAGTCAGCCGTGGAGGCCCACCTGAGCATTAGGGATCCAGGCAGGCTGCGGACCCTGAGACCACTAGGATGAGTTCAGGAGCTGAAGGCCCATTCCCTCTTCCCTTCTTTGCTGTTTAGCACGTTCCACTAGCAGGGACTTTGATGATCTAAGCATGAGGCTCTGAGAGTACAACAGGCATGGCTTATTTTAGAAGTCCGTTTTTCCTGTTTCTCACAGACTGCGGTTTCGGCTTTAAACTTAATATAATTCAAACTCAGGTCACATTTGGGAGCCTTATATACGATATAAGCTTCTTTATAAGATTTAAATGTATATTTGTAGAATCAGTATATACATGTAAAGTGCTGTTTCAGCTTTAATAATATAGATAATTATTTAGGGTTACCAGAAATGGCCCAGCATGAACTCTGGGCTGGGCCACATTCCTGAGGGCCCAGCGTGTACTTTGAACTAGGCTGCATACTTTAGGAATTGGTTTGGGCTATAATTAAGAGTTTATATGTGAAAGTTTTGTGATTTAATTGGGATTGTTCTTCCTCATGCCCGTGGAAACACCTGGTGGGTGGGGGACGCCCCTCCTGCACCTGGCTTTGTGTTCATGTGAAAGACTTGTGAGACTGTCTGTGTAACATTTGGGAATAAATACCCACTGTAAGTCCCAATAAATGGTTTCTGCTCAATCTGTTGAACAGTTGTCCACTTTTCTCTTTCTTTCTCTTTATATCTATCCCTCCATCTTTCTTTCTTTTAATATCTATCCCTCCTACAGAATTGGCTTCTGCACTACACAGAGTCCAGTCTCTTTCTTTCTCCCCCTGTCTCTCTCTTTCTTTCTCTTTATTTCTCCAGAATAATCGCCGACACCACCACACCTTCCAGGGACCCTCTAAATCTGTCTTCAGGGGCTGACCCCCACACACGATCAGGAAAGGCCCATGTCATAGATTATTTACTAGTGCTATTCCAAAGAAGCAAATACAGTGATGACACATTTGAAGCATGTGAATCCTATGAGGCCCTACACAAGCAACTGTCCTTACTGTGAGGCAAGAACTAGCCTTGAGCTCTTTTGCTTAAATAAAATTTAAGAATCTATAAGATTGGGGGCACACCTCATCAACAAGTGTACCTGCATAATGATCATTTGTATACTTACCTCTGAATTGCACCCCACATCTTCAAAATTAAGAAATAAAGAATCTATAAGATGCAGCTCTGACTTTCATCACTGCATAGTAAGCTGAGTAAGTCAAGAAAACATATTTACATAAAAGGCTATATGCAAAGGTGTAGACAAGTAGAAAATAACCACTGGAACAGTGCTGAGACCAATGACTAGCAGCAGCACAGTTGTTTCCAAGCTTATGCCCCCCCCCAAAAAAGGGTTTTTAAATCTTGAAATGTGAACCATAGGCATTAACTTCACTTGTGAACTTATTAGACATACAACTTTGGAAGTTCCACCATTGATTCAGAAACTCTGATTGAAGTTGGGGTTCAGTAGTCTATGTTTTCACAGGTAGCTCTGGTGCATGATACTGAGAAAGATCTGAGAAAGAATATATTAGGGGAAGCAGAAGTAGCTAGTGCCCAGAAGAGAAGAGAATCATGAAGAACACTGAGCCTTATGAGAGTGCTAACCTTTATTTGAGGATTATAGCCCATGTTGGGTGGACATACATACAGGTTTGTCTGGGCTAGTTGAAGTTTATACCAATAGTACAAGTGGAAGCAATAGTAATGCTTTTTTTCAGACTCCAACATGTCCCAATTTAGAAGAAAAATTTTATGTTTATCTCAACCAAGGTTTTGTTGCAGCAAGAGAGTTTGGGTAAAATATCTGACCTTGTCCCCCTCCCTCCTCATCTCATGGAAGGATCCTCATTGACCATACCCTTTTGAGTTCCCACTGGCATATGAACTCTGTGGATTTAATTCACATAGGTCAACGAGAATGGACACAAAGCAAGATAGAGACGGGGAGAAATGAATCAGGAGTGGCAAGTAGAAGCTGTTTGTCAAATATTGTGCTTGTTTTCCTCACTCATTAACAAAAAAGAAAGAAATAATGAATGTATGCATTTCTTACTTCACTATTTTGTATCTAATCATCAAAAGATGGCACTCCTTTATTTCGACCACCAAATTACTTCTAAATTTTTCAATGAGTTTCATTTGTTCTTCCAATTATGAAATTAAGACAGGATTAAGATAATAAATGTTCCCCCAAATTTACTTCCTTTAGATTAAAAATATCCAATTATAACTCTGATTTCCTCAAAATCAAGCTACTAGATGCTATATTGTTTCATGAAAGAAGGTATAAGATTATAACCTTGGTATTACATGTGCTCATATCTTCTCTTCTATGGGTTTGAGTGATTAACTACAATATTGTGGTTTGATTAAACTGTTTTAGGTAAATCAGGTGTGTATTTTTCATCCAAATGTTGACTTAATGTCAACTAAATCTCCTGTTTTACTCAGAAATATGGATGAACTTGACTAAATTTTATATGCTAACCTTGTGCCAATCCAAAATATTGATCCTACTTTCTATGCATTCCCTTGATTTGCTACTCACTCCCCATCGTTACTTTAAGCACCTTCATTGTCTTAGTTTCACTGATAACAGTTTAAGTACAGAACTCTGCTTTACACTATTTTTTAAAGAATTTTACTCAATTTTGAGAGGGGAGTACATCATACACTCTTTCTTCTATCACTCATGTTGCCCTATATGTTCTGTTTGACTCTCTAGGGAACAGACCTACCTAAAATGCTCTGTTTATTTACTTATTCTTTAAATATGTCTATTATAACTATGAGAATAATCTTATTTTGTTGTGTTTATTGCTATAGTTCCTGTGCCTAGCATACAGCAAATATGCAATAAGTAATAGCTGAATTAATAGCTAACTGAATAAATGAATGAATGAATATTATATGTATTTCAGCTCTTCGCTCTTTTCACTGTTAATTTTCTTGTCAGCCCCCCCCCCACCAGGGGAGAAGCGTGGACGCAGTCCCCCACTACCACAAATTATGCAGTCGAGTTTCCCACATTTGGGAATATCACAGGGGTCAGCACATCTGGAGTGCAATGAATAAGCCTCACCCTGGGAAAACCACCTGTGTGATCGTGGCAGATCATGATGTCTCCCCTCCCAGGTAAGTATCTTGTCAGTTTTTGTTTGTTTGTTTGTTTGTTTTGAGTTGGAGTCTCACTCTGTCGCCCAGACTGGAGTGAAGTGGCCGCTCCCGGCCACCGCAGCCTTGACCTGCTGGGCTCCGGCGATCCTTCCACCTCAGCCTTCCAAGTAGCTGGAACTACAGGCATGCGCTACCACGCCCAGCTGATTTTTTGATTTAGTGTAGAGATGAGGTTTCGCTGCCCAGGCGGGTCTCGAACCCGTGGGCTCAGGCAATCCACTCACTTCAGCCTCCCAAAGGCGCGGGATTACAGGCTGAGCCACCGGGTCCGGCTTGTCAGTTTTTAAAACTCCTCTTTCTCTCCCTACATCTTATCTTTGCTTTTCTCCTCTCTCTTCCTCCTCCTCCTCCTCTGCCTTTTTCTCCTTCTTCTATTTCTCCTCCTTATTCTCCTCCTACAAAGAAACATCTAAGTTCAGATACCCCCTGAGTATACTAGTTTCCACTCCAAAACAGTTATCAGACTATCTTATATATGTTTTGTAAATCAGGACTTCCTCTCAATAAAATTTTTGTGGACAAACTTTCTTTTCTATCTCTTACACAGCACATATTTATTGAGAACCAACTCTATGTCAGTTCGGTGCTAGTAATTATTGATTCCAGGACACACACAGCAGACATAACCATTACTCAACAGGGTAAAAAGGAGGGAGATCAATTAAATAATCAATTATGCATTTAGGTCATTTGCAAACTGAGATTGGTGCAATGAGGAAAAGTGATAAGGAATCATGAAAACACATGACAGGGATGCAGATATAGTCTAGAGACTCACAGAAGCTTCCCTAGGCAGTGAATCTGAGTTGAGAAATGAAGTAATAGGAGAAGTTTGTTAAGCAAAGAGAGAATTTAAGCATGTTTAAAATGGAGGACACAACATGCAAAGATCCTTATTTAGGAGGGAACGTGGCAGAATGTAAAAATTAAAATGCTGATGGTGGCTGCAGTACTGTAAACAAAATAGTTAGACAGCTGTAAGATCATGTGAAATTACACAATTATGTAAAATTAAACTATATATTTTAACTTTGTTATCAGAGAAATAGAGAACCACATGAGTGTCTAACCATGACATTTTAGACTAACCTGTTTCTTCATCTGAAATGTGGTGTAGAAGATGGATCATTGCTGTAACCTTGTGATAAAGTTTAAAGTCTGGAAGTGTGATACCTCCCACTTTGTTCCTTTTGCTGAGGATTGTTTTGGCTATTCATACTCTTTTCTGTCTTCATAAACTTCTGTATTGTCATTTCCAGGTCTGAGATAAATGTCGGTAGTTTGATGAGTATTGCTATAAATCTGTAGATTGCCTTAAGTAGGATGGTCATCTTGACAATATTGATTCTTCCAGCCCATGAGCAGAGAATGCTTTTCCATTTTTTGTGGTGCCCTTGATTTCTTTGAGCAGTGTTTTGTAGTTCTTGTTGTAAAGGTCTTTCACTTCCCTGGTTAGGTGAATGCAACGGTATTACGTGTGTGTGTGTGTGTGTGTGTGTGTGTGTGTGTGTGTATCTATTGTGAACAGAATTGTGCTTTTTATTTGGTTCTCTGACTGCTTGTTTCCAGTGTATAAAAATGCAACTGTCTTTTTCATGTTGATTATATAACCTAGAACTTTAGCAAAGTCATTTATCAGTGCAAGGAGGCTTCTGACAGACTCCCTTGGATTTTCAAGATATAGAATCATATTGTGTGCAAAATGGGATAGTTTAACTTCCTCTTTTCCTATTTTGTTATCCCTGATTTACTTCTTTTGCCTGATTGCTCTGGATAGGACTTCCAACACTATGTTGAACTGGAGGGGTGAGAGTGGGTAACCTCATCTTATTTCCTTTCTCAAGAGTACTGCTTCCAATTTCTGCCCATTGAGCAAAATGTTGGCTGTGGGTTCATCATAAATGACTCCTATTATTTTGAGAAATGTTCTTTTTATGCCTAGATGTTCAAGGGTTTTCATCAAAATGGGATGCCTGATTTTGTTGAAAGCTTTTTTGCATCTAATGATATAATCATGTGGTTCCTGCTTTTACATCTGTTAACATGCTGAATTACATTTGTGGTCTTGTGAATGCTGAACCAGCCCTAAATCCCAGGAATGAAGCCCACCTGGTCATAGAGGATGATCCTTGAGAGGTGTTGTTGGATACGATTTGCTAAAATCTTGTTAAGAATATTTTCATCTATGTTCATCAAGGAGATTGGCCTGTAATTTTTTTTTCCTTGTTGGGTCTTTGTCAGGTTTGGGTATCAGTGTGATGCTAGCATTATAAAATGACTTGGGGAGAATTCCATCTTTCTCGATTTTCCTGGAATATGTTTGATAAGATTGGTATCAAACCCTCCTTGTATGGCTTGTAGAATTCAGCAGGAAAGCGATCTGGTCCAGAGAACAGATTGGAAGGGATACTAAACAGGTACACAGAGATCAGGTAAGAAACATGTGCAGTTGTTCAGGGAGGAAATGATGACAGTGGATGATTAAAGATATAAAGGGAAGTGGACAGATTTCATCAATAATTCAGAAGAAAAATAGACATGACTAAAGGAGAATTTTACTCCTAGGTTGCCTATTTTGTCTGAATTGTGGAATCCAAAGAACATAGACTTGTTTAGAACAGCTTTGCTGAAAGGAGCTGTGACTTTCAGCTGAAGTACATGCCACTTCAAAGGTGATATCACTGGGAGAGGAGGTAGTCAGAAGCTGGCTAGGCAGAGAGACAGAGAGGGTCTCGAGAAGAAGTAACATCTGTGGGAACACCCCTGTACTGCCTGTTATGTAACTACCAATTGAAAATGTGGTTAATGTAGTAAAGAACCTCCTCTTATACCATGATTTTTTTTTAAGGGACATTTTGCCTTTTGGACACAGAATCAACAACACGACTAAATGTCCTAACTTAACCTAAGCTTATTATAACGTCATTAACATGATACTTGCATTGTGGTTTTACCTCTTTGAGTGGCCTTTCCCTTGGTACTTATGGGCAATAATCAAGATAGAGTAACACTGGACAAGGACATATGTGAGCATTAAAGTCTGGAACCAGGAAATAACTAGGAGGTTGAGAGGTAGGTAAGATGCAGATGAGAAGAATGCCACTAGAAGGGAAAGAGAAAAACACAGAGCACTCCTCCACTGCCAGTAAACCATTTCAGGTTCCCTCTCTTTTCTTGAGATATTTCTGTTGCTTAATAATCTCCTTCTTCGCTCATTCTTGGGTGTCTGCATTCCTTAATTTTCTTGGTGACAAGAACTAAAGGATCTAAGTTGACAGTGCAGCTGAAAATTTCTGCATCATTACAAGCCCTGGTTTCCCACGAACAGTCTTGGTTTCCTTTTGTTTACCCACCATAATAAAAGCCAATATTTAAAATACAAAAAAGACATAAAATGAATACAGTGATTACCCAAACCTATTTCTAAGATTAGAAGATAAAATATTGCAAACACTGAAGCCGTGCTTGAATATTCCATCACAAAAATAAACAGTAATTTATTTTTTTGTGTGTTCCAGGAGGAATTTTTTCATTTTATTGCTTTTCTCTTAAAAACAATGTGGGTAAGAACATTTACTACCACATATCCTGGAGTGCATGTGTAAGAGTTTCTTAAGTTTTATACCTTGAAACAGATTTGCTGGCCACACGGTATGTATTACATCTTCAATGTTACTACATATTGCCAATTTCTTCCCTGAAAGGCTCGTACCAATTCATTCTTTAGCCGTGCATAAGGGCACATGTTGCTTTACAAGTTCCCTTACCCCTGGAATTTGCAGTTAAACAAACTGCAAATCAGCCAGGCTCGGTGGCTCAGCCTGTCATCCCGCGCACTGGGAGGCTGAGGTGAGTGGATTGCCTGAGTCGGCGGGTTCGAGACCTGCCTGGGCAAATTGGCGAGCCCTCATCTCTATAATAAATCAAAAAAATTAGCCGGGCGTGGTAGCGCGCCTGTAGTTCCAGCTACTTGGAAGGTTGAGGCAAGAGGATCGCCGGAGCCCAGCAGGTCGAGACTGCGGTGGCCGGAAGAGGCCCCTGCACTCCAGTCTGGGTGAGTGAGACTCCAACTCAAAAAAAAAAGAAAAAAACCCTGCAAATCAAATAAAAATGAAACTATGCTTCATGTAATATTAACTTATTTTTAATTAATGATTTTATTTTTTGTCAATTCTAAATTATTAAAGTTTTGAATCTTGACAAGTGTTTATTGGTCAATCATGTTTCTTCTTCCATGAATTGCTTATTTATATCTTTTGTGTTTTTTCTATTATTTATGTATAGGGGTGTGTGTGTGTGTGTGTGTGTGTGTGTGTGTGTGTGCATGCACATACATTTGTGTGTATGTCTGATTGCTTTGTGGACAATATATTCTGGTTGTCATCTTTTTGATATAGTAAGTGGCAAATATCTTTCCATGTTCTGAGTTTTCTTTCTACTTTTTCTGTTATCTTTTATTTACTTTTAGTTAACATTAAATACAATTGCTTTTACTTTATATTAAGTGCCTTTTGCTTCATTTTTTGAGAAATTCTTCCTTTTCTCACATTTATAAAGATGTTCTTTAATATTTTGACATTTATTTTTGTATTTACTATTTAATTCACCTGGGATTTTTTATTGCATGGTGAGCATGATTTAATCTAGTATTATTTTTTCATATAAAAACCAATAAAACTAGCACTGTCAGTTTGACAGTCTTATTTTTCCAATCCTTTAGATTGCCAGCTCTTTGACAAATTGTTTCCTTTTTTTTTTATTTTAAAAACTTTGATTGATTGATTGATTGATTGATTGATTTTTAATGATGTGGTATACAAATCAGGGTTAGGTACATAAGTAATATATGTGCAGGTGAAGTTTGGGCCTCCAACTGGTCCTCACCTCCCTCTGGTTTGGGTTCAGGAAACCTTTGTCAAAGCTTTTTTTTTTTAATGTGAGGTACAATTCAGAGTTAGGTATACAAATGTTCATTATGCAGGTCCGTTTGCTGATAATGTGTGCCCCTTCTTCTTCTTCCCCTGGCAGTTTCCCTCAACTGTCAATCCCATCCCTCCTCCCCTGGCAGCTTCCCACTACTGCCAATTCCTTTCTTATAGTATTATGATAATTGTTCAAGGTCTGTTTATGAGTGAGTACATATGGTACTCTGTTCTTTGTTTCTGTGATAGATCACTGAGTATGATCAACTCTAAATCCATCCAAGTTACTGTGAAGTCCATATGTTTATCCTTTTTTATGGCTGCATAATATTCCATTGTGTATATGTTGCACATTTTTAAAAATTCCGTCCAGCTTGAATGGACAGCATGGTTGGTGCCATGTGTTTACTGTTGTGAACAGAGCTGCAACAAACATACATGTGCAGGTATCTTTTTTGTAGAATGATTTGAATTCCTCCAGGTATATTTCCCATAGGGGAATTGCTGGGTCATATGAAAGGTCAATTTCTAGTTCTTTCAGAAATTGCCACATTGTCTTCTGAAGAGGCTGCACTAGTTTGCATTTCTACCAGCAGTGTAGAAGCATTTCTTTTTCTCCACATCCTGACCAGCAACTGTTGTTGTTTGTTTTATTAACGATGGCCATTCTTACTGGGGTTAGGTGGTATCTCAATGTGGTTTTGATTTGCATTTCTCTGATGAAGAGTGAGGCTGAGAACTTTTTCATGTGTCTGTTGGCTACCTGTATATCTTCTTTTGAGAAATGTCTATTCATGTCTTTTGGCCACTTTTTAATATTTTTGTTTGTTGTCTTTTTTTTTTCTTTTGACATGTTTGAGTTTCTTGTAGATCCTAGATGTTAGGCCTTTGTCAGATATACAGTTGGCAAATATTTTTTTCCCATTCTGTGAGCTGTCTCCCCACTCTCTTGATGGTTTTCTTTGCTTTGCAGAAACTCTGTTTGATGAGGTCCCACTTGGCTATTTTATCTCTTATGGTGTGGACACTTGGGATTTTGATCAGGAATTGGTTGCCAGTACCAATTTCCATAAGGGTGTCTCTTACAACAAATTAAGTTTTCAAGCATGCAAAATATTGTCTAAATTTTACTTTTTACACAGGTTTGTACCTTTACCACAATATTTTAATTTTTATTAAGTAATGATACATCTTAATATCTAATAAAGTAGAACACACACCTTGTTCAAAATCACTTCATTATTTGCACTTTACTTTTTCACATATCATTTAGAACAAGCTTTTCCATATTCTTTGGTTGCAGTAGCATTGAATTTATAGAGAAATCAGGAAGAACTGACATTTCTAAGATGTTTTCACTGCTCATGCATGTGGTATATCTGTTTGCTTATCTCCACCCCCTCTCAATAGTGTTGGTATATCCATTAGAGCATTCATGTTTTTGTTAGAGAGATTCATGATTATTGTAACTTTGAAGACATAATAGTCATAGACATTGTTGAATTTATTGAATGATGATTAGAGTTTTCTTTGTGCATATTCATGAGTGATATTTTCACTAATATTCTTTCATATACTGAGATGGCTGATGTCATAGCCTACTTGACAGAGTTACTGATTGCCCAGATATTTGGTCAAATGTTTTGAGTGTGTCTGTGAGGGTGTTTGGGGATGAAATTAACCCTTATATCTGTAGACTGCATAAAGTAGACTGTGCTCCCTAATAACATGACTGAGCCTCATTCAATCTGTTGAAGGCTTAAGTAAAACAAAATGTCTGATCCTCGTCTAAGCGAGAATTCCTCCTGCCTGACTGCTTTCCAACTGGGACCTGTTTTTTCATGCTTTCAAACTTGAACTGAAACATCAGCATTCCTGTATCTTATACTTTCCTGCTCTCCTGACAAGATCTAAACCATTAATTCTCCTGGTTCTCAGACCTTTAAGCTCACACTTGAACTCACACCATTGATTCTCGTGGGTCTCCAGCTTACTTATTCACTCTGCAGAACTTGGGGCTTTTCAATCTCTCTATATCAGCCAATTCCTTGTAATATATTTCTTCCCACATATATAGCCTGTTGATTTTGTTTCTCTAGAGAAACCTCGCTAATAAATATACCACCCTTGTTTGACTTTGGTGTAGGGTTGTACAAGCCCTGTACAACCAGTTGGGAATAATTAATACTTTCTTTACCCAGTGAAATAGTTTGCATAATATACAAAAAAATTATTTACAGATTTTTTGTGACATTGTCAATAGAGCAATCTGGGCCTTGGGTATCCTTTCATAACTGATTAACATTTTTTAGATGCCACTGTGGTAGAAATGCACATTCTGGAAAACCCTCTCACCTCCAGTACTGAGCATTACTCAGGTTTTTGTTTTGTTTTATCTTAATGCTCATCTAGTCTATGTTTTCAAATTTTTTATTTTTATAGCATATAAACTACCTCTTATCTTTTATAACTATACATCACCTTTCTAATAATGAACATTAAGATCTTTTTTTATTTTTTTTATCAATCTGCTGGAGGCTTTTCTACGTAGTCTATTCAGATGATATACTTGCAACTAATTTCTCCTTTTCATTGTATAATATTATTTCTTTAGTTCATATTTACCAGTATCTTTATTTACTTCCATTTCTTCTTGCAATTTTACTATTTTTTTCTTTTTTCTAGCTCATTTAATTGGATGACTGTCTCAATAAGTCCATACAATAAAATTTCCCTGAAGTACTATTTTAGCTGGACCTCATATGTTGTTACATGGTATTTTTATCATATTTTTATTTTAATTAAATGAATAAATTTTCTACTATGGTAGTTAACTCAAAACTTGTTTAGAAGAAACTTTTATAATTTTTAAATGTAAAAGCTTTTGGTTTCTAAATATTGAATTATAGAGAGTATGATCTTATGAGACATAATATTTTAAACTTATTGAGCTTTCGTGGAGTATTACATGTTCAATTTTTTTAAAAGAAATATTTAGGTATGAGTTAGAAAAATGTTAACACTCCAATTTAAGAGCATTGTGTTTCAAAATGTCTATTGTTCAATACTTTTTTCTTTTTTGGATCTTTACCTGGTTTTGGTAGCAATGTGATGTTAACTTCATAAAATGATTTGGGGAGAATTTCATCTTTCTCAATTGCCTGGAATACTTTCAATAGGATTGGTATCAGTTCCTCATTATATATTTTGTAGAATTCTGCTGGAAAGTCATCTGGTCTAGGGCTTTTTTTTTTTGTAAGTAGTTTTATTATGATACAGTCAATTTCCTGGATTGTTAGTGGTCTATTTAGGGTCTCAATTTCTTCTTGATTCAACATGGGAAAGTTGTGTGATGTCAGAAAGTCCTCCATTTCCTTTAGACTTTCAAGTTTGTTTCCATACAAGTGTACATAGTAGTCTCTGTTCAGGATCAGTTGTGACATCATCTTTTGCATTTCTGATTGTGTTTATTAGGCTTTTTCTCTCTTTTTCTTGGTCAGTCTAGCTAGGGGACATCAATCTTGTTTATTCTTTCAAAGAACCAGCTTTTGGTTTCGTTGATTTTTTTGTATCATCTTTTTGTCTTCTATGTCCTGAATTTGGGCTTTTATTTTGGTGATCTGGATTCCTCTGCTGAACTTAAGATTTTGATGGTCTTTCTGTTCCAGCTTCCTTAGGTGACTTATTAGGCAGTTAACTTGTGATTTTTCCATTTTCTTCATGTGTGTTCATAGAGATATGAATTCCCCTCTAAGTATTGATTTCATGGCATCCCAGAAGTTTTGGTAAGATGATTCTTCATTTTCATTTGTTTGTATCTTTACATTTTCACTTGTATCTTTTAATCTCTATTTTGATTTCCATGTTGATCCAGCAGTTACCTAGCATCATGCTGTTTAGTGTCCATATCTTTGCGGGTTTTGAGGGAACTTTGTGTTGATATTTATATTCCACTGTGGTCTGAGAAGGTACATGGCAGTGTTTCAATCTTATGAAATTGTTTATGCTTGATTTATGGCAAAGGATGTGGCCATCTTAGAGTATGTTCCATGTTCTGATGAGTAGAATATTTATTCCATGGTTGTTAGGTGAAGTGTTCTATAGGTATTAATTAAGTCCATTTGGTCTAGCATCACATTGAGGTTCCAGATCGCCTTGTTGATTTTTTGTCTTGATGATCTGTCTAGGGTTGTGAGTGGGATATTTAAGTCCACAGCTATGATAGTGTTAGAGTCAATATCTTTTTTAAAATTTGCCTAGAAGCTGCTGTATGAAAGTTGTTGTTATTATGTTGGGTGCATATTTGTTCAGGGTGAATATTTCTTGTTGATAGATTGAACCTTTTATCATTATGTAGTGACCTTCTGTATCTTTTTAAATTTTTGATAGCTTTAAAGGGTATTTTTTCTGATATTAAGATTGCAACTCCTTCTTTCTTTTGAGTTCCATTCACCTGAAATTTGTTTCCCATTCTCTTACTTTGAGTCTATGAGTGTCCTTTCTGGTGATATGAGTCTGTTGGAGACAATATATTGTTTCATCTTTATATTTTATCCATGTTGCCGTTCTATGTTTTTTCAGTGGTGCTTTTAGTCCATCCACTATGCCCAAGCAGGCTTCATACCCGGGATGCAAGGCTGGTTCAGCATTTGTAAGACCATAAATGTAAATACATCAACAAATGTTAAAAACAAAACCACATGATTATATCATTAGATGTGGAAAAAGCTTTTGATAAAATTCAGCATCCCTTTTTGATAAAAACCCTCAAACATTTAGGCATAGATGGAACATATCTCAAAATAGTAAGAGACATCTATGAGAAACCCACAGCCAACACACTGCTAACCCACAGAAATTGGAACCACTTTCCTGAAAACTGGAACAAGACAAGGATTCTCACTTTTACCCCTCCTGTTCAACATAGTTTTGGAACACCAAGCTACAGTAATCAGACAAGAGAAGGAGATCACGGGTATCCAAATAGGAAAAGAAGAAGTCAAATTATCCCTCTTTGTAAACGACGTGATTCTATACTTTGAAAACCCAAGAGAATTTGTTAAAAAACCTCCTTGCGCTGATAAAGGACTTTGGCAAAGTCTCAGGGTATAAAATAAATGTACAAAAGATAGTCTCATTTCGATACACCAATAATAAACACAAAGAAACCCAAATAAAAAGCTCAATCCCATTCACAAAAGACACATACACACAAATCAAATACCTTGGCATCTTCCTAACCAGAGACATGAAGGACCTTTAAAACTACACAACACTGCTCAAAGAAATCAGAGATGACACAAACAAATGGAAAAATCCTTCATGCTCATGGATTGGAAGAGTCAACACTGTTAAGATGTTCATCCTACTTAAGACAATCTATAGATTTAATGTAATACCCATTAAATTACTAGCAGCATTCTTCTCAGACTTGGAAACAACAACACAGGAATTCATATAGAAACATAAATGACCATAAATAGACAAAACAATTCTCAGGAAAAAAAAAAAGCAGAAGGTATCAAACTACCAGTCTTTAAACTTTATTATAAAGCTACAATAATTAAAACAGCTTGGTATTTGTACAAGAACAGGCATATAGACCAATGGAACAGGATAGGGATTCCAGAAGTAAAGCCTCAATTTCTCAACCAACTCGTCTTTGACAAAGCCTCCACCACCAACTACTGGAGAGAGGAAAACCTATTCAGTAAATGGTGCTGAGAAAACCGGCTGATCACATGCAGAAGATTAAAACAAGACCCCTACCTATCCCCATACACAAAAATCAGCTCTCAATGGGTCAAAGACATAAACAGAAAACCTCAAACTATATGAACCTTAGAAACTGCAGGAGACACCCTTATGGAAGTTGGAACTGGCAATCAATTTCTGATCAAAACCCCAAGTGCCCATGCCATATGAGATAGTAAGATAAGCAAATGGGACCTCATCAAACTGACAAGCTTCTGCAAAGTCTTAGAAACCATCAAGAGAGCAGGAGGACAGCCCACAGACTACGCCAAAGTATTTACTCACTGTATGTCTGACAAAGGTCTAACATCTAGGATTTATAAGGAATTTAAATGGGCTGAAAAGGAAAAAAAACCATTATAAAGTGGTCAAAAGATATGAATAGACACTTCTCAAAAGGAGACATACAAGCAGCCAACAAATACATGAAAAAGTCCTCAGCCTCACTAGTCATCAAAGATATGCAAATTAAAACCACACTAAGATACCACCTAACTCCAGTCAGGATAACCATCATCAATAACTCAAAAAACAACAGATGCTGGAGAGGATGCTGGGGAAAAGGGAACACGTCTACACTGCTTGTGGGAGTGTAAACTAGTACAACCTCTGTGGAAAACAGTGTGGTGATTCCTAAAAGATCTAAAAATTGGCCTTCTATATGACCCCACAATCCCCCTACTGGGAGTATACCTGGAAAAACTCAAATCTCTCTATAAAATAGATGCCTGTACATGTATGTTTATCACAGCATTTTTCACAATAGCAAAACATGGGATCAACAGTGCTGCCCATCAAAAGAGGCCTGGATTAAAAAAAAGTGTGGTGTAGCCGGGCTCGGTGGCTCAGCCTGTAATCCCGTGCCTTTGGGAGGCTGAGGTGAGTGGATTGCCTGGGCAGCGAGACCTCATTTCTACAATAAATCAAAAAATCAGCCGGGCGTGGTAGCGCATGCCTGTAATTCTGGCTACTTGGAAGGCTGAGGCAGAAGGATCGCCGAGCCCAGCAGGTCGAGGCTGCGGTGGCCGGAAGCGGCCACTGCACTCCAGTCTGGGTGACAGAGTGAGACTCCATCTCAAAAAAAAAAAAAAACGTGTGGTGCATATACATGTTGGAATATTACGCAGCCATAAAAGGGACAAAATCATGTATATGCAGATTTACAAATTTTTTTTGCTAGAAAAGTAGTCAAATATTTAGGTCATTAAATGTTTACATGATGTGTAGGAAAAAACAAAAACTTCTGTATATTCTATTGCCAGGGACCAGCTCCAACCGGTTCAGGGTACCCCAAAGGTAGAGATGGCATCGGCAATTGGGGGGAAGAAGAGAGAAAGAAAGAGACTGAACTCTGGTCTAGTACAGAAGCCATGTGTGTGTTATTGGGAATTATAACAGGTCTTTTATACACAAAGTCAGATGTGGGAGGGGCATCCCCCACCCACCAGAAACCTTAATCCATGAAAACTTAATCAATGATTGCTTTTAAACCCTTTTCATATGATAATCTTAAAATCCTATAACAAAGGATAACCTAATCTGTGACTGACATATTCTATAAACCTTTTTCATCCTAAACTGATTGATTTATGCCAAGTTAAACAATTCTATAGAAGCTTAAGTATTTACTTTACAAACGAAAGTGGCCCATCCCAGAATGTTTGGAATGTGGCCCAGTCCAAAGTTCACAGTGGACTACGTACAAGTAACCCAGCCGCATTCTTTCAACAAAATGGCTGTCTTCTAAAACTGTATTCTACAATTTACACCTTCAATAAATCCTAAGATCATGACCCAGAAGCCTGTGACCAATACTAAGTCTCTTCGATGTGACCCAAGTTTGAATTATAAGTTGTGTGAAAGCCAAAACTGAAGTTTGTGGAAGAATGGGAACAATGAGCTTCTAAAGTTAGCTTGTGTTCATCCTGATCTCAGAGTTTCTATGTTTTGAGCTCACAGGAGCTTAATCTGGTTAGTGCTGAGTAGAAAGGGGGAGGAAATGGGGTCAATAGTTCTCTAACGCATCCTAGTGGTCTCGGGGTCAACGGCCCTTCCTGATCCCTAAAGCTCAGTGGGCCTCCGTGGCCAGCTCCCAGCATTCTATTTTTTTATAATAATTATTCTAATTTTCTTCCTGAGAAAAGCTTTCTCCATTGTGATGATGAGTTTGATCATTTTTTTCCTTGAAATTTCTTCTTGCCATTATGTGTATGTTTGCTTTATATATTTTGAAATTATATTATTAGGCATATAACAATTTAATAGTTCTATGTTTTCTTGGTAAATTGATTGTTTACCGTTATTTAGTAACCAATAATTGTTAATAAATATTTTATTTCATAAAGTCTACTAGTTTGTTATTTATATATCATATCAACTTTTGGCAGGTTAATATATATGTGCTATTCCTTTATCTATGGGTTTTTTAAAAATTCTCTATACCTTATATTTTAAATTCAGCTGTTTTTAAGATCATAAAATAACAAAATTAGAAACCAGGGACTGTAGGTGTTGATTTTAAGAGATGTAGAGCATAATGAAAATTTGATCAACATGCTAACAGAAACTAAAGCAGAATTGTGTAGTTTCCCCAGGATGCATGAGCTGATACACTTATTTTGGAAGTTTTCTTCTATGCAAATAATATGGATTCAAGTCTAAAACAAGAGACTTTTAAGTCCAAATGTTTTATGAGACTCTATTTTTTCATTTTTTGTGTTTCTTGGCTTTGCAGAAGCTCTCTAGTTTAATTAAGTCCCAGAATAAATAGACAACCTACAGAATGAGAGAAAACATTTGCAAACTATGTATCTAACAAAGGCCCAACATGCAGAATCTATAATAAACCCTAACAAATTGACAGGAACAAAAAAAAAACATTAAAAAGTAAACAAAGGATACAAGCAGACACCCGTCAACGGAAGACATGTAAAAGGCCAATAAACACATGAAAAAATACTAAATGTCACCAAAATTCAAATCAAAAGTACAGTAGAGATACCATCCCATACCAGTCAGAATGGCAAATACTAAAAAGTCAAAAGTAATGGATGTTGGTGAGATGTCTTAAGTAATCACTATCATACATAACAGAAATGCTTGATTTCATATTTTATCTGTCCCTAAGAATGGTGAAAACATAACATAGCTCACAAATATAATTGCTATATATTCATGCAGTAACATTTCAGTAATTGCTGCATTTTTGCCTCAGAGCTAAGAATATAATAGTGAAAAAACTAACATATTTTCAATCTTCATGTAAAGAAATTTTTGTCATTAGAAAGGAGATGATAAGACAGCAACATTTAAATAAATTAAATATAGTCTTTGCAATCTATATTATTATTCTTGGTTTTAGCTTATGTTATTTGGGATATAATTTTTTAAATTTTTGTTTCAAAGATGGGTACAGTTCAAGGTTAGGTATACAAATGGTCATCATACTGGTAAAGTTAGAGCCTCACTTTGGTCCCCACTTCACCTTAAAACTGGAACAAGACAAGGCTGTCCACTTTTACACCTCCTGTTTAGCATAGTACTGGAAGTCCTAGCTAGAACAATCAGACAAGAGAAGGAAATCAGGGGTATCCAAATAGGAAAAGAGGAAATTAAGTTATCCCTCTTTGCTGATGATATGACTCTATACCTTGAAAATCCAAGAGAATCTGTCAAAAAGATTCTTGCACTGATAAAGGACTTTGGCAAAGTCTCAGGGTACAAAATCAATGTGCAAAAGACAGTCACATTCTTATACACCAACAACAAAAAGGCAGAAAACCAAATAAAAAGCACAATCCCATTCACAATAGTCACACAAAAGATTAAATATCTCAGTATCTTCTTAATCAGAGAAGCAAAAGACCTTTACAGTGAAAACTACAATACACTGCTCAAAGAAATCAAAGATGACACAAATGAAAAAATATTCCATGATCATGGATTGAAAGAATCAACATTGTTAAGATCTCCATCCAACCCAAGTCAATCTGCAGATTTAACGCAATACCCATTAAATCACCAGGATCATTCTTCTCTGACCTAAAAACAGCAATAGAGAAATTAATATGGAAACATAAACGACCACAAATAGCCAAAACAATTCTCAGCAAGAGAGACACTATTCTATTTATTTTTTGCTGATGCAAAGTAACTTCTTTTTATCCTTCTTTTCTCATTGATTGAGGCTGTTTGACTCTTTGCAGCGTCATGCTTAATACAGAAATTGTATTTCTTATTTTCCAAAGCCAGCCTTCAAGTTACACTATTGAAAGACTTGAAGTCAATGTACACCGAGTCTTCTGCTAACCATTTCACATCAGATCTCATTTTCCTTCTGAATTAGCATGCTCTTCTTTTCTAATAACGGTGTATTTTCTTACAACAGCTTTGGTATATTTCTTTTAGCATATTTTGATATTTAATGTGGAAAGATTTTTGTTTTTCAGAATGTCTACTTAACTATATTGGCAACTCAATTATTTTATAATGGTCATAAAATCTTTTTTGAAGAGTGTAGGATCTTATATAAAAATATGTTTATCATTTGTCTTCTATATGTCTTAATATATAGAATATATACTCTAAATCTATCTATCTATCTATCTATCTTTTTTACTGTGAAAGTTGATCACATAAATTTGGTTATTCTTGTCATAGCCAACTAAACGGAGTCTATAGGCCCGGGGGACAAAGCACTCAGGCACAAAACTTCGCTCCAAAAATGTAACTCTCTTCAAGTCTGGCAACTGAAACCGCCTGCTATAACCTAAAACCAATTTTACCTAATGGCTATTGAAAGGACCCGCTGCAACCCTAAGACTAATCATGCACACCGCTGTCACTTACCCATCAGAACCTGCCATCTCTCAAAACCTTATTAGTGCCAATGAAATTTCTCAAACAGCAATACATAACATCTGTCCTTTCTATAAACTCTGTAACTTTCTCTTTGTTCTGTGTTTGCCCCAAATTGTAATTATTGCCTCCCAAATACAGCATTTTAATTTTAATGATTCATCTCTATTTTTTTATTGGAAATCAACACTACCTATATTCTACGAAATGTAGGCAACTTTACCAAACATTGGGCATATAGACAATGGAATATTATCTACCTTTGAGAAATTTTGGTCTAGTTGTCTTCTAGGCAGTTCATGCATGCAAAAATATAAATAACAGTAAAGCATTGCTTAGTCTGCAATGTATTAAGTGACAAATATATGGTCCACATAACTAAATGCTAAGAGAGTTCATTATCAGCCTCTTCTTCAAACAAATATTTAATTTTCATATTCTCAGAGTTCATTTTTTGTATTTTTCCCTCTATTCAGCTTAACTTGTGGCAGCTGGAGTCATGTTTAATTTGGAAAAAAAAAAAAAGACCATCAGTGTCATCCTGCCATCAGCTGGATCATCTGTTAGAAGTGTTGAAAAGTTACAGTTTTATGGATGCATGAGTTTATTACATTCCAAACACGTTCCAGCAAAGCATCTCTAGGTAGGAAAACAAATTAAAATTCCACCATCTAGAAAACTTAAAAATATAAGAACTTGAAGCAATAGTTATTTTTAAAAATTAACACTTTTGACATTTTTTAGTAGAATTAGGCTACTTTCCTCTGATATATATTAGTAACTATAAAGTAAAAAAAAAAAGAGTGTCTTGGAAACAATCAATGGACAGCAAGAATATACTCTTAGTCTATTCCAATTCTTTTTTACTTTTTATTTTTGAGTTGGAGTCTCACTCGGTCACCCAGACTGGAGTGCAGTGGCCGCTTCCGGGCACCGCAGCCTCGCCTCCTGGGCTCCGGCGATCCTTCTGCCTCAGCCTTCCAAGTAGCCGGAACTACAGGCACGCGCTACCACGCCCGGCTGATTTTTTTTTTTATTTATTGTAGAGATGAGGTATTGCTGCCCAGGCAGGTCTCGAACCCTCAGGCTCAGGCAATCCACTCACTTTAGCCTCCCAAAGCCACGGGATTACAGGCTGAGCCACCAAGCCAGGCTCTATTCCAATTCTTAATGCACAGAACAATTTCTGAAATAGCATATATACAATTTAGTATTACATATATTTTCTCCTCATACACACTATAAAAGGTAATTTGTTAAAACATTTACATTTTGCAATTTGCCAAGTTATTCAAATTTCTGTACAGATAGAGGTGTATAGGCATGCATTCCATAAATCCTTGTTTTTACTCTGTCACAGACTTGTTTGTTTTTCTTCCAAGTTATCAGCACTCTGCAATTGTCTCACTCCCTCATGCTGCTTACCTTTAATTTTCTCTAATGTCTTTGAAAAATAGGCCCTTCGCATAGACGCCAATTTTCCTTTGCTTTTTATCATGGAATGTATTAATCCTCGGCCATAGGCTTTGCGCCGTTTATTCATTGCTTTATTCATTCTTTGTTTTCATTTCAGGTTTGAACTCACTGCCCTCTCTGTCACTCAGGTGCAAAGTAGGGGCATCTGATTCCTCACTTCTGTGAAACTGGCATATTCTTTTTCTTTCATTACAGTGCCCAGTCATATTTCCTACAGGCAAAACACTGAGAGCTCATTTGGGTACATCTCTGTCCAATCTCTAATTACTTTTACATTTGAACTGTTTTTTTCTTCTAATCAGTGTTGGATGTGTTGAAAGGAAAGTAATTCCAAGCCCCTGTTTGTTTTAAGAGAAAATATACTAGTTCAAATATATATATATTTGAACAACTTTAGGAAATACTGTTTCATTTTTAACTTCCTCTTCTTTCTATTGTTCTGTAGTCAGTACTTCCATATTAGTTTACTATCGTCAAGTCCATAAAAAGAAGACAGGGTTGTCACACGGTGCAAGCCATATGGTTCCACATCCCTGATATCACCTTATTCATTTGTTCAGAAAAATTTTTAAACATTTGCAAAACAGGAAAGCTCTGACTCAAATAGGCAGTTGCCTACTGATCTCAGCATGGAATAAAATTGCTTCTCTAATTCCACAAATCATGCGAATACATTTAGGAAAGGGATATATCCCTGCTGCTAGTATGAGAAGTGGGCATAGAAAGAGGTAGGTTTAAGTTTATCACTCTCCAAAAGCAAAAGGAAAAGAAAAAACAAAAAGTATTTTTAAGTATTCATCATTATAAGAAATGGCAATGAGAGTTCTATGTAATAAACAGTTCTGTGTAATGGAAGATAGGTATTATAATTTTATACTGGAAAAATATTAAAAATTTAAAAATACTTTATAAAAATTATTTAAAATTTTTTCTGATTGCAAGAGGAATATATATCATTTTCTCATGAAAATGCCCATTGCTTTAAAAATTTAAAGTTCATTGTTATCAAAATCTTATGTTTATACACTCAACAAAGTGGTCTGAATTGAAATATACATATACACATATAAAAGAGTTTTTATATTTTTGGAGAAATTTGACATTCTTGTTTCCTGTTTTTTATGGAATTATTTCCCAAATCTTTATTTGAACAGAGAGCAATAAAAACTTCTCTGGTACAAAATCCACTGTGTTAGATTAAAGATCATATCGCCTGAGATATGTTTCACTCAAATATTTTTTGCCAACGTCAATGTGTATGTTTGTTGTGGACATGTGTGTGGAGGGGTGGCATAAGCATTTCAAACAGGTTTTGGTAAGTACTATGAGACTCAGAGGACTTCATTGCAGTGTGTGTGTGTGCGTGTGTGTGTGTACGTGTGTGTGTGTGTAAGCATATATATATTACCGCACACATACATTAAATACCAATACTTGTTCAAAGAAACATAGGCATCTGAATGCTAAAATCAAGAAATCCAGGGAGATATGATAAATCGGATAAAATTAAGAAAGGGAAAAAGGAGATACAGCATAAACTTGATCATTAAAAATCCCAAGATACTTGTCTGATTTTAAAATTAGGTCAAATAAATCACACATTTTATACAATAAGAAGTAAAATTAGGATGCTTGCTACCCCCAAGAGGTTAAAGTGCCTAGAAAGAAAAACATCTTCAAAAGCAGCTTAGACAAAATTATGAATAAAAAGTTACAATAAGTGTTAATTTGGAGACACTTTTCGTTTCCATTGTAACTTACCAGAGAACTTCATAAAACGTGTATGTTGCTACACAACTTATATAGTAATTATAGTATGTAGTAATTATACTATAATCATAATGGCCTTTATTAAATGAATCCCTTTCTACAGACCCAGGATCATCATATGAACATCAAATATCTTTCCTAATTGGTAAATTTGAAATTAACTAATTTGATAACCAATTGTTAATTGAATATTTGAAAATATTTGTGTACATTTGGTTAAGATGAGGTCAGACATCAGATCTTGGAAGACATGTAGGATCGAGAAAAGGTATACATTGTGATATGCCCACTTGTCTGGAATCCTGGCTTTACAACTTACTTTCGGTAATTGATGTTAAGAGTGAGTACAACTCTTAACCTCTCTGATCTCAGTTTTCTCATCTATAAATGTGAGGGTAAGATTGCCCCTCTTACACTTATTGCTTAGCATAATAATACACAACATTTTTGTGCTTACTAATATGAGCATACGCTAGAAATTGGCTCTATTAGGAAATGTATTTATACCTCTTTAATTTATTTTTCTGTTGGTTTAAATATTAACTCAACAGAGAGAAAATTCTGGTGTTGTCTCTAATTAGTAGATTTTGGTGAATCAAAATAGCACACAAAGCCCTTCTTTTAAAAGTGTTGCGTTGGCCATTGTTTTGTTAAGCACAGGCCAGGCCATGTGTTCTTTGAGCTATGACCACCATGCTTTCTTGACTTTGGTTACCTCCCATACCTTGGGAAGGTGAATCTCCTTTCTCCCTCTCTCTCTCTCTCTCTCTCTCTCTCTCTAATATACCTTCTAAATAAACTCTATTTTCCAATCTAAAAAAAAAAATTGTTGCATCAGCCTTTCTTCACCTACCTTATGGATTAAGTATATACATAAAACACGAAATAAACTTATTCTGTTATAAATCACTATTCATATATAATTATTATGACAAAAAGTTTAGGAAGAAGTGTAACCTAATATTCAACCACGTAGCTGGATAGGTAAATTGTCTCAATTCTTCCATACATAATTTTCTTTTTCTTTTTTCCCCTAGATTAGAAAAAAAACTAGAAAGTAACTTAGAGAGAGATAAAGAAGATATTTATCTCCCCAAGGTAGGGGAGGAAGCCAAACCCAGGAAACATGGCCTGAACATTGCTCAAAGAGCACATGGCCACACCATAGCTTAGCAAGGCAATGGCCCACAATTTTCTTATTGCCAGAATCTGCAGGCTCCTAAAAAAAGAGATCAGAATTATAATAGAAATCAGCTAGCGGAGTCAACAGGATTAGTTGTATTAGACCTGTAACATCCCCCTTAGCTCCTATTATCTCTTTCAATATTCTTGTGTTTGACTCACTTTTGTTTGTTCTTTTCAGCTTTTCTGTTTCAACTCTGCTATCTAGTCCTAATCTATGTTGTCTGGTAAATACTTCCAAATGGTTTCTCAGCTCACTTAAGATAAAGACCCACAGGGAAGGCCTCTCGTGATCTCTTCCCACCCCACCCCCTTTACTTTTATGATCTTGTTTCTATTTCCCTCTTCCTTGCTCAGCCCATCCACACACTTGTTCTTTTTGAGCCCTGAATATATTCCCAACACAGAGATCAAAAATTGACTGTTTCTTTATCTATGGTGTTTGTGATCCAGACCTCCACATGACTAATTCTAGTAGCAGAAATTATTTTGTCATATAATATCAAGTGTAGTAGACAGAATAATGCTCTCTTTTCCAAGTTGTCCACATTCTACTCACCAGAACCTGAATATGTTACCTTATTGTCAAGAGAAACTTTGAAGAGTGATTAACTTAAAGATCTGAGCATGAGGAGAGTATCTTGCATTGTCCAGGAGTGACCAATATTATCATAGGGATCCTTATAAAGGAGAGGTAAGAAAGTCAAAGTCAGAGAAATGAGAATAGGATGATGAAAGCAGAGGAACAAGAGACAATGTGATTTAAAGCCTTAAGCCAAGGAATAAGGACAGACTCTGGAAGGTAAAAAAAAAAGAGTTGCAATGAATTGACCTCAGAACCTCTGGAAAAAACACAGCTGCCAAAACATATTTTAGAATATCAGACCTCCAGAGCTTTAATATGATACATTTGTGTTGCTTTAGCCACTGAGTTTGTGGCAATTTGTTACAGCAGCCATAAGAAACTAATAGCATCGAGTGTTATCTGATTAGCCCCTTTTGTATAGGATCAAGCCACATGATTAGTTCTAATTGTATGACTTTGAGCCTAAAGCATTTATTTTTAATTTATTTTTATTTTTTTATCAATATTTTTTATTATGGTTTTGTGGGGTACAGTTAAGGGTTAGGTGTACAATTACGTTTCATTCAGTCACCCTGTTGATAAGAGGTGTTTCCCCATCCCCAGACAGATATTTGCTCCTGTTAATCCCATCCCCCTCCCCATCATAGTTTCCCAGTACCATCAGTCATTTTCTTATAGTATTACATTGGATGTTCAAGGTCCGTTATATGAGTGAGAACATGTGATACTTGGATCTTTGTTTCTGTGAGAGGTCACTCAGTATTATAGACTCTAGTTCCATCCAGGTTGCTGCAAAATTCATGATTTTGTTCCTTTTTATGGCGGTGTAGTATTCCATCGTGTATATGTACCACATTTTTTTAATCCAGTCCTTTTTTGATGGGCAGCATGGTTGCTTCCAGGTTCTTGCTATTGTGAACAATGCTGTGATAAACATACGTGTGCAGGTATCTTTTTTATAGAGTGATTTGAGTTCTTCAGGGTATATTCCCAGTAGGGGGATTGCGGGGTCATATGGAAGGTCGATTTTTAGAGCTTTTAGGAATCGCCACACTGCTTTCCACAGAGGTTGCACTAGTTTACACTCCCACCAACAGTGTAGAAGTGTTCCCTTTTCGCCACACCCTCTCCAGCAGTTGTTATTTTTTGAGTTGTTGATAATTGCCATTCTGACTGGAGTTAGTTGGTATCTCAGTGTGGTTTTGATTTGCATCTCCCTGATGATCAGTGAGGTTGAATATTTCTTCATGTGTTTGTTAGCTGCTTGGATGTCCTCTTTTGTGAAGTGTCTGTTCATTTCTTTTGCCCATTTTACAATGGGGTTGTTTGTTTTTTTCTTTTCAGCACGTTTTAGTTGCTTATAGATCCAGGACGTTAAGCCTTTGTCAGACCTGGTGTTGGCAAATATTTTTTCCCCAGTCTGTAGGCTGTCTCCCTGCCCTCTTGATGGTTTCTTTGGCTTTGCAGAAGCTTGTCAGTTTAATAAGGTCCCACTTGTCTATCTTCTCTCTTATGACCTGTGGGTTTCGGGTTTTGTTCAGGAATTGGATATCAGTTCCGATTTCCATGAGGGTATTTCCTTCATTTTCTAAGGTTCTTATGGTTTGAGGTTTTACATTTTGGTCTCTGATCCATTTGGAGTTAACCTTTGTGCATGGGGATAGATAGGGTTCCTGTTTCAATCTTCTGCATGTGGTCAACCAGTTTTCCCAGCACCATTTACTGAATAGGTTCTCCTCTCCCCAGTGGTAGGTGGTGGAGGCCTTGTCAAAGATGAGTTGGTTGAGAAATTGAGGTTTTGCTTCTGGAATCTCAATTCTATTCCATTGATCTATAAGAACCTAAAGCATTTAAAAGCTAATGTGTGACTCCAGTTTCTCTTCCAAAGCACAGGGACATTCAGGGCCACAGGCATCTAGGTAGTCTAAATACAATGGGCCTGCCACCAGCCTTGGTGCCTCAATGACTTTGTGGAACAGAGTACCTCACCAACCCTCGCAGGCCATAAAACTTATGTAAGAAACAATCTTTAGTTACATTATCTCACTGAGATTTCCAAGTGAATTTTTTACTAGAGCACAGACCAGCACGGTGAAAAATAGACATTTCTTTCCGCTCTTGGCCAAGTGTCACTTTCTCACAAAGAGCTTCCCTGACCACATTTAAAAATAAAAACAAAATTTTTTTTTTTAAAAAAAGCAGTCTTTTTCCCTGGTAATTTTTCTTTTCTACCTTGATGTGTTTTTGTTTCTTTTTCCCCCAGTGGCAATCTTCACCATCTGATGTTCTACATTTTTAAGTTTATTTTTTTTTAATCAATCTTCTCCCACAAGAATGCGAACTCTAACAAAATTTTTTATCTGCTTATCACCACTTTTTCCCAGCACCAGAATAATGCCCTCCTAGTATGGGATAGGGGCTCACTAAATAATCACAGAAAGAATAAATGGGCTCGAAAGGTGACTATCGTTTTTGTTTTTGTTTGTTGATCTTCTTGTTGCTTGAAAAGAATTGTTTCACCTCATTTTCTGACTTTGACTTCTGCCTCAGGCTGAATAAGCCAACTTCTTTATTCCTGAACCTCTTCTTCAAAGTCTTCTCATCTACAAGCTTCACTTTGCAAAGTATCACAAGAGCACTTCCAATTCTTTTGTCTCTCCTGCCTTTTGATAGAACTGAAAACATGAGGGACAAAGCAAGCAATGAGACTATTTGGACCAAAAACAAACCACATACAAAAACTTGTGTACAGAAATAAATGTATCCCATCTTCAAGGAGTTCTTGGTCATGAGAGCGAAGATACACAATCAAGACAAAGTTTAAATCCGTGAGTGCAAACACTCATTATCTCTTACTAAAATACAGAGTTTAGGACCTAAAGTCTAAAGATAATTTTCTGGAGGATGTTATGCATAAAACTGAGAATTTGTCATTTACTCAAAAACCATTCATTGACTTATTCACTATCTAGCAGTCACTATAACAAGTGCTGGAGATATTAAAAGGAATCCCATTTAGAGTTAATTTTTGTGTATGGTGATAGGTAAGTGTCCTGTTTCAATTGTCTACATGTGGTCAGTCAGTTTTCCCAGCACCATTTACCAATAGGCTCTCCTCTCCCCAGGGGTTGTTGGTGGAGGCTTTACTCAGTGATTTATCACATAAAGAAGAGAGTACCATATATTCTCACTCATAAGCAGACCTTGGACAATTACCATAATACTATAAGAAAGGGATTGACAGTAGTGAGAAACTGCGGGGATGGGGGGTAGGATTGGCAGTTGAGGGAAACTGCCAGTGGAAGGAGGGGCATACCTCATCAAAAAGGGTACCTGCATAATGAACACTTGTATACCTAAGCCTGAATTGTACCCTACATCTTTAAAATAAAAATAAATAAAACTTTAAACTTCAAAAATAATAATAAATAAAAAGAGCTCAACTTATACTATCATTGTCCCTATACAACCTAGTGACTGGTGGGATTAGTAGGAACTTGTGAAGAAAGAAGAGTAACATTCTCTTCAGAGAAAATAGCAAGAGAATTGCATGTTGGCTGCAATAAATTTCAGATGATCTGGAATGTTTGAGTTATAGTTACCTGTAGGGGAAGGGGCAAAATATAGAGAAAACCAATGGAGGTGCTGTACTAACAATATGTCAAAGGCTTTAGAAACTTTTCAAGAAGAATATTTTAAATCAAAATGATTTAAAACAGAAGGATAACATGATTATGTATATAATTTAGTAAAAAATATTATCTAAAAAATGCAGGAAATAGATATAGATAGATGAGAAGAAGACATGACTAGAGGCATGTCCTATTGGACTCTCACTATAATAATACTGAAAGGAAATTATAAGTTTATTCGACTTGAACATGGCCTTGATTATAGAGGGTAGTTGAATTAGATGATGAAAGTCAAGGTACAAACATTAAAGCAAAAGATTCATTGAGAAATAGTCATTCAAGGTATTGGACACAAACATTTTCTTGGGAGATAATCCTGATTGAAAGTAGGAAGGTGGTATTTTCCCAGAAGGGGGATTACTGGGTCATATGGAAGGTCAATTTCTAGTTCTTTTAGTAATCGCCACACTGTTTTCCATAGAGGTTGAACTAGTTTGCACTCCCACCAACAATGTAGAAGCATTCCCTTTTCTCCATATTTTCTCTGGCATCTGTTGTTTTGTTTTGTTTTGTTTTGTTGATGGTCATTCTTACTGGAGTTAGGTGGTATTTCAGTGTGGTTTTGGTTTGCATTTCTCTTATGATTAGTGAGACTGATAATTTTTTCATGTGTCTGTTGGGTGCTCATATGTCTTCTTTTGAGAAGTGTCTATTCATGTCTTGTACCCACTTTTGGATGGGGCTGTTTGTTTTCCTTTCAGCATGTTTGAGTTCCTTGTAGATCCTGGATGAAACAAAGAACTGAGTATCACATGTTCTCACTCATAAGTGGACCCTGAACACATATCATAATACTACAGGAAAGGGATTGGCGATAATGGAGCACATAAAATCAGTAAGGGTGTCTGATCTTAATCCAGCTGAGGTGAAGACTGATGAGAGGCCCAAGCTTCACCTGTACCTAAACCATTTATGTACCCAATCCTAACTTGCACCACACTTCTTTAAAATAAAAAGAGGAATAAAATAAAATAAAATAAAACTGTAAAATTATAAAACAAAGAAACTAGGCAGGTAGTAGTCTCAATTTAACTGATATTTTCTACATACACTAATAATGATTTTCTCTCTCCTGGGATCTCAAACCATATGCTAAGGCTTAAGTGCTTTCTACATCTTTTTTCTGAGACCTTTTTAGATCATGCCTGTTAATTTCCCCAAAATATATTAGTTTAATATAAATTCAAATATTTTAGCCTTAGAGGGACTTTAAATAAAAAAACAGAAAAATCATAATTTGTAGCAATGATGTATGTTCTGTTCAGAATATATTTAGTTCTAGTGATCAAGTCACTTGCAAAGTTCTAAACACACTATCACTTATTTTGCTCAGTGATAATTTTATTTTTTGGTATTTGTTGATCATGGAAAATTGGAACTATATCCTGAAAAGTTTCTCAAAATCTGAATCTTTGATGAGCACATACAATGACCACAACTATTCCTAAAATGATCCTAAGAGAGAAGAAAAGGAATTCCTCTGGAAATATATTGTACCTGAGAACTTTGGCTTAAAATAAAAATTGCAAGACCTAGTGGAAGATCAGAGTAGTTTGGTAAGCTGTGTAAAAACTCTGATTCTCATAAAAGCTCTAGAAAGAGGCTTGCCTAAAAGCACAGATAAGCAATTCTCTGACCCTTTTCATCACACTCAACCATGTTTTCTTGGTTTTATTTCTCCGGTCGAATGAGGAAACAATGAAAGAACTCAAGAGAAGTCCCACCAAAGGGAAAATAAAAAAGACAGTCTTTCTCTGTATCTCCTGTTTGGAGACAAGTGCTCAGTTACTCCTATGCCTGGCATTCTCCAAATTAAGTGAAAGCCTCAATTCTATCCAACTACACCAATAATAAGGAGAAACCATCATCCAAAGGAGGTATTTTCAAGATGAAAGCAAATATTTAGAAACATTGAAAGTTGGACATGGGTGCTTTTAAGTCTTAATCATAATAACTTTGATTTATTGAGTGGTCATCTGTGCTGAGCCAGCACTTAGCACTTTACATACATCGTCATGTTCAGTATTCACAATCGCCCTATTTGCAGATATTTCTGTATGAACAAGGAGGAAAATGAGTCGTGTTACTCATCAAGAAGTCGAAGAACAAGGCTTATTCCCTCCCCTTATTTCCATCCTGTTATCATTAAAACCTAGTCTGAATTTTAAACCCCGCAATGATCCAAGCTATTATTCTTTTCCTTGCTCCCTAGAAAACACTTTGTACTTCTCTAGGAGGATTGAACATTTTTTTAATCTTGAATTTATTGTTATAGCAAAAGAGTTAACAGTTATAAACAGTTAACCCAGCTGGTTTGTCAGAGCAGAATTCCAGCAGGAGACTGGCTGAACTAAGATTGCCAGGAGTGGAAATAAATATGAAGGTGGTACGTGGTAGACTTGATGGGAAATTTCCTCAAAGGCTAGGAAATGAACGCAAGCAAGTAAGTGTGGATTTCAACATCATATCTGCTGCCACTTTTGTTTCTATGAACTCCAGGACAGGAAGCAACAACCGTCATCACAGACAGGTGCTTGAATATATGGTGATGCATCTAAGAAGAAAAGAGTGGGATATTTGGAGCCATATTACTTGCTTAAGTCAGGATAATGCCTTCTCTATGGCATAGTAGGAGAACCATTATCAGTGAATAATTATTAAATATTTATAACCTGAAAGACCCTGGGCCCTGACTGAAGCTCAAAATTTGGAGAAAAGAAAGGAAAGAAGGAAGGAAGGAAAAAAAGAAAGAAGGAAGGGTGGGAGGATGAACAGAAAGTAAATGAACCTCTTTGGGAATGTCAGGTCATAGCAAAAGATACGCCAAGAAAAGAAAAACTTAGTAACACTTTCCTAGTTGAAACAACATGGAATAAGGAGGAGGCAAAATAATCAGGGAACTTGAGGCAACTTAGGAGTTTATAATTGCATTTTTAAATTGGAAATAAAATGACATCTTGTGTCTTTGTTAAAAATAGAACTGTTTGACCTTTGACAGCCAGTCCCCACATCTAAAGTAACACCCCTTGATTGAAACTCACGTACATTACAATCTAGATATTAGGGAGCTTTTGTTTGTTGTATGAGTTTCCCATAATCTCTGCATTCTTATTTCTCTATTATTGACTGGATTCTATGATATAATTCTTTTTTAAGACCCATATCACTAATATGGCATCCATTCCAAATAGTTGCTTTTGGGAGAAACCTTATGCTCTTTCCCATAATTGAAATATTTCCTTAGCAACCTCACTGAAGGAAGCTCTTCACGTTTACTCATTTAGGGTGATCGTGGCTGCTGAAGTAAGCCACTGTGCTACCATAAAATGTGAGTGTAGTAACTGGTTAAATTAACCCTAGTAGAATGTATAGCTCAAAGAAAAAACCTTGTAACACAGATTCTATTTATTTTGGCCAGAATAAGCCTTGTGAGACTTCCAGAAGGAATTCTAAGTAACATGTGCTAAGAGATACTAAGAAATCAGTTGGTGTTGGGAGTTTTTTGGTTTGTTTTTGTTTTTATTTTGATTATTTTTCTTACATGAGCATGTAATTAGTCTTTTAGGAAAACATACAAGGAATCATATCAGAATGTGGAGTGATTCTTTGGACAAAGTCTCTCCCAAATGAAAGCTGGTGTACACATCTATTTCCAGTATTCAGAAATGATGCCCTTGAAGTGCATCCTCAGAAAGTAAAGAGATGAAGTATCTTAACACTGTACTGAGAGATTGATTGACGGTAATAAGATAAAAGGTAGGGTTTGTTTTGTTTTGTTTTGTTTTTTAGCAATGAATAGTATCAACTTAATGTTCTCTGCCATATTGACATACATGTTAAAAATTTAACCAGCAAGGCTTGCATAACAGTTAGAGACCAAGCTTAAATATTATTTGTGACCCTGAATTTCTATAAGGAAAGAGAGAAGGGTCTTGTTGAATCCTAGTGGAAGTATTCAAGAAAACGAAATACTGTCTCACTTCTGTGAGCATTGCTATAGCTCTGGTGGAGCTAATAAAGTGGGAAACAGTAGTAGACACCAATGGAGTGACAACAACAAAGGTAAGCATAATGGCAAGTTTCTGACCAGGAAGCAGTAACAACATGGGAAATGTCTTGATGGAGACCATTATAAGGCCATGAACAGCGGCCACCAGTAAAAATCATGTGGTTTTGCCACAGTACCAGAAAAGTGAAGAAAAACAAATCTGTATTAAAAGGATAGCATCAGCAAGGGGTAGAGATAAGTTCCACTACAAATGGATCAAAAGTAAAACAGAAAGTAAGAGACAAAGTTCTTCAGGGACAGCACAGAGAACTGGCAGAGAGGCAAAACACATTGGCTTCCTGTGACTATTTCACCCAGACTTACTTTTTGTTCCTCTCCTGATATGAGCAGGGAAACCATAGGATTAGACTAGCAAGAACAGCAGAAGGCATAACCCCTGTATTTCTGTTTGGTTTTAAGTTGGAGCACTGCAAGAGAACCAGGGGAATCCATTATTTTGCAGGTGAATTTTGGTAACAGAACTGTACAAAGTAGATTCATGGATGTTTAATAACTGTAGAACACTGGGAAAAAGTAACTAAACATTTTGGTTTTATTTGTCTAGAATATAAAAGTTAGCAAATATCATATATAACTTGCAGGGACATTCTGAGATTTAGGGTGAATATGTGTGATGATATTTAGCATAGTATTTTCATCATTATAAGTACTCAAAAAATCATAATTTCTCCTCTTCCTTCTCCTTCCCTATTTGAAAATAGATAATAAACAGTAAGATTTAGGTTAACAGTAAGTACATCAGAGAGAGAATATTTGACTGGGTGATTTGGTTTCTGGAATCTATTCTGCTATTAAATGTCAAGTATGATTGCAGATTATTCTTAATCTACAATCAAATTTAATACTGCTATATAAGAAACTAACAGTAACATAACCTCTCCAGGTTTCAGTAACAGTAGATGATGAATTCTGAGGTCTTTTTTGGCACTAACATTGAGACTCTTTGGCATAGAGCAATTGTATAACAGGATTGATGCACCATTTCTTCCTACGAGCATGGCTCAGTTTGTTGTTAAGCTAGAGATGAAGAAAAGATAAATTCCTTCACTCAGCTAAAATTGCCACATATTTTACAGACTTATAACAATTTTAAAAATATATAAATGCAAGTATCCTGCCAGTGGCGTTGAATTCAGCATAAGTATTAGCAGTTCCAAGGATCTGTAGAGAAAAGAGATTGGCTGATCCAACAAGACTCAGTCATTGCCTTGAATAAGAATAGCAAATACATATAGTCTATAGAACAAAAACCACTGTGCAAGAAATACCTGGCCTTATGCTGTAGAGCTTTAACAGATTGCTGGCTGGGGTGAGAAAAATTTATTTCTTTTATATCTCACGGTGAAATTAGCCTACAGCATTCTGGGAACTCACTCATTTCTTTACAACATCTGGAAAGAAGACGGCATATTGATCTCTTTGGACTGCTATGTTTTGTTGTGGGTGACAGTTTCTATATTCAAGGGAAAGGTTATCTGAGAATAATGAAGACATTTCACAGAGCAAACCCCAATACACATCCAGATAAAAAGCTGAATCCTTGTCTTCAGGTTGTGCAGTTTAATACAAAAGGTAAAACTAGCGATCACTGCGGCTCTGCTGCTGGTTCATCACAGAAAATATTTCTCATGACAGCTTGCTGGTGTCATCTGCAGCACTGTTGTTTGCTTGGGGAGGGGCATACAGGTCAAAGCAAAAAATGACACACTGGGCTTTTCTATTTGTCCTTTTTGTGTCATTTCAATTCCATTGCTTCAGAGTTGTGTCATCTTTCTCTTAAAGCTACATATTCATTCCTTACAATTCATGGTTATAACAATAGTAAATACACAGCTCTCATTCCACCATTTTCCCATTAATTAATGAGCTATAATTGACATTCAAGATACATGCAGCTGTGACTTCAAAATCATCCCTAATACAAAAATGTCAACACCCATTATTGATCAGTTGGTTTTAGTGTGCAATTATAAATCCATTTAAACCTGCATGTTTCATGTATTACAGAATAACTAACAAGGTCTGATGGCTCTGAAAAGAAAGGCAGGGTCCCCTCTCTGTCTGGGCCCTTTATGACCAAGTACATGAAAAGTATTTTCCCTTATCCTTTCTTTTTCTTATAAATGTTATGATCTCCTCAATATCATTTTCTATGCTGACTTTCATGAACAACATTTTAAAAATATTTTTCAATATCTATCCAAACATGTGATCAAGCCCTTTGAAATTAGATGCTGAGTGAACTTAGAGGCACTGTAAGAAAGAAGATTTTTATGAACGTCAAAAGTATGAACCTCTAAAGGTGAAGTGTCATTCATAAGAATTGTTTTAGAGAACTTCATTTTTATCTTGATTTTTGTAAATGAACTACTTGAATTCTTCAGAAGAGAGGTCATGGAGCAATTGTCTACTCTGGCTTATGCAAGTTTAGTCTTTATTAAAATTTTCCCAAAGCATAATAAGAATAAACAGAATTATACCATGAGTCTAATATATTACCCAATGTCCCACTGAACTGAATATTAGTGGCATTTGTTTATTAATTAATTTATTAAACAAAGATGAATTCAACAATAACTAGGCACATAATTCTGCTTGTGTATAGCCTACTGTTTTGTTATACTATCCAAGTTTCTAGAATAATAAGAGCCTGAGATCTGCTTTTAGGATCCCAGTTGCATCTTCACAAAACAGCAAATAAATTTAGTAAAACCAGTCCAATCACCCAACCTTCTTTCGCTTGAGAGGTAGTAGGAGTTATATGAAACACACATAATCAATTCTAACTCAGCAATTCACATCACCATGAAGTTAGTCTTCAGATTTCCAAAGTTGAACATCTCAAGTGTCCGGACATCACTTTCTTGCCAGAGTCTTTAGTTGCTGGTCATATATTTTGATAAAGTCAGTGAAGGTCACAAAGAAACTAGAATGTCTCCATTCAAGCAGAAGAAAATATCTGAAACACTATACACATCTCCAGCCTGGTCACTCCTACCCCCATCCCACCCTATACCCTCTTTATCACTCGTATGAAAGTGATGAGGGGGCAGTAATATTAACTAAACAATGTGTTTCTCCAGGACATACTCTTCTTTATTACCCATCATATCTCCATCCTTATTCAGACCATAAATGGACCTTCTCCCCCTAAGAGAGTTGCTTCTCCAATAAAATATTAAAATTGAAAGTGTCAAAATAATTAGGCATTCATGGTCTGGAAATACCTCCTCCTCATTTTGTCAATACTTTCTTTAACTGATACCTGCCCCTGAAAAGTAGTTTTGCATTCTAAGAATGAACCTATAGAGCCCAACTAGAAGTGATATTTTTTTAGGCTAAATGGCATCGCCTAATTCACTCAATAAAGGTGGCCACTTGCTCTGCCTTTTTATAGAAACCACTCTGCCGGGAACAGTAAAATCTTTGAGTTAGAGATAATCTTTTCTGCTCTGTTCTGATTGTGTTTGAATGTGCATATACTGAAAAAAATCAATTAGCAAACAAATTATATGTGTATATATATATTTATTTATCATTTGCACACATATATGTATGTGCATTTACTTTTTAATAAAAAGAAGGTTGGAGATGAGCTAACTATATAATGAAACTCTGTGGAATCACAACATTCATCAAAAATATAAAAGTAGTTGAAGTAGTTCTATTGTATGAGATAGCCAGAACTGAGAGACTTTTTCTTTTTGTCACTTTGAAAATTGCATTACTTTTTTCCATTTTGAAATGGAAATTTCATCATGTTGGTGTCAGGCACTATGGTTCTAAAGCTAGTAAGAAATATACAGGGACTAGGAAGAAGGAAAGAAAAAAATCAAAGTTAAGCCTAATTGCTTTAAAGAGGGTATGAAAACAAAAATTCGCTAACATATCTTTTATGTTCTTTGACCAAAATAAAGCAAGTTAACTGGGTTTTCTGAGTCATAAACTGGAATATCAAAACTATACTGAGGCCAGTCTATGGGAAGTAGCTAAAATATTAGCAAATGTTTACTTTAGGCAAAGTGCCATGCTAAACACTTAAAATACATCGTGTCTTCAATCCTTGCAACAATGCTGCCAGACAAGTATTTTTATATCTCTAGTCTAGATATAAGCAGAAGATCAGTGAAGTTAGAAATCTACCCCAAGTCACATAGCTAACAAATTATAGGGCTGAATTTAGAATTCAGATCTTTCTAACTCCAAAGTACAGTACTTAAAACAGTACGAGGTTCAAAGCAAGTTCTCCATAAATATGATCAGGGTTATTTAAATGCTACATTTTCTGCCTGGCTACAGCAGGCCATGCACATAGGTAACCCTGATTGTCACATGGCTACTGTGGTCTCTGGGCTCTGCAGGCTCTGTTCAAATGACTAATACACCTACCTATCCTTAGATTAATTTTTAAATCTCACTCTTGACTTGCATTGTTTTAACTCAGTTATTTGATTTCCAGATGATTTCAAAATATCTTGGGGAGTATAAACCATAAAAAAGAAGCTTCAGTGAGACTATGTCAAAATTAGGTGGCAGAAAAATAATCTGAGCATCCCAACCAGTAGCAGAACTTACTTTGTAAATAAATTCCTATGCTATTCCCAGCCCCACACCCATCAAGAACCAATAGTTATGACTTCAGTGACTTTGTCTCACGGTAAAGAACTACAAAGACAGACTTTGTGAAAATGACAAGCTTTTGGGAACTCCGTATGCCTTTTTTTATCCCAAACTAAGAAGATTAACAACAAAATTCCATCGACAGTTGCTGTAAAGGAGACTGAGGAAACAGGATTGGACAGGTGCTTGAGTAAGAAAGGAAGTCAGATCATTTTCTCCAAGCTGGAGGTTAGCTTCTATATAATTGGATAGTTGCCTAGGAATAAGTTAGATAAGATTCGATGGGGCTATGACTTACGTGTTTTGTGTGTGTGTATGTGTGTGTACGTTTGTGTGTGTGTGTGTGTGTGTGTGTGTGTGTGTGTGTGTGTGTGTTTTGCCACAGAATAGAATGTTCTAATACAGTATGTAAAAAACATTGAACTTGAGAGATATGGAATCTGGGATAGTGGTTTAGTGTCTTGGCTGCTGATCAATATCACCTGTGGATATCACCTGTGGCTTTCTATTTCCACACCCACTAGCTGAGGTGATTTGATTCTAAGATTGGAGTGTTCTCCTGACATCTGCATTTGCAGATGTTGTTAATTTCCAAAGTAAAGAATTTGAATAAAAGACGAATAGAAGGAACTCTATACGTTTGGATCCATCAAACTGTTATTTTACATAAGACGTTCTACTAATCACTAATGTGTTTTATTATTTTGTGTTGCTTTTCTAATTTCATATCATTTATGATTTTTTATTAGAAATATAATTAATACTCATACAAATGAAAGAAACATTTCAAGCATACAATGAAAAATGTATTTTTTCCTGCCTTAATTATCTTTTCTGGAAATATATTTTTTAACAGATCTTTAACTTTAAATGTACTTTTGCAAATGCATGAAGATGTGCACATGTTTTCTGTGAAAGCAGGAATATACTACATACATTATTTCATAAGCACTTTTAAAAAATAGTAGTAAAATGCACATAGCATAAAATCTAATATCTTAATCAGTTTAATGTTTAAATATTTTGGTATATTCAGCAGTGTTAAGCATATTCACATTATTGTGCATCTAATTTCCAAAATTCCTTTTATTTTGTAAAACTGAAACTCTACACCAATTAAATAACTTCCAATTTCCTGCCCCAAACCCCAGACCCTAGCAACAGTTATTAAAATTTCTCTTTCTACTAATTTGACTACTCTAGGTACCTCATATAAGTGGAATCATACAGTAATCCTTCTGTGTATGTGACTGTCATATTTTACTTGGCACAATATCCTCAAGGTTCATTTATATTGTAAAACCTGTCTAAAATGTCTTTTCTTTTTAATTCTGAATAATATCCTATTTTATGTATATATACAGTTTGTTAATACATTCATCTGTCATTGGACATGTGTTGGGAGCCAGCCATGGAAGCCCACTGAGCATTAGGGATCAGGAAGGGCCGTTGACCCTGAGACCACTAGGATGCGTTTGGGAGCAATTTGACCCCATTTTCTCCCCCTTTTTTATTTTTCTGGGTGCCAAAGGCCACAGCACCTAAGCCCAACCTCCAGACTTCTCACCCCCCCTTCTTAAGGGGGTGGCTCGGACAAAAGGATGTTAAACATTCTTCTCTGTTGTCTTCTTATGATAAATTTCTCTCAAGTTCAACTTTCCCAGACAGAAGTAAAGGAATCATATAAGTGAATCCTGTTAGCTAACTACAAATAGGTGTTAATAAGCAGAGTTGACTGGAAGGACAAGTTCTTTTGGATGTATTTTATCTCTCAGTCAGCACTGGCACAAACTCCAAAAACTAGAAAAGGGCACACAAACCCCTCAACTATAACTATTGGACACTGCCTTTAAAGTCTTTAACAACTGGGAGGAGAAAAGAATGCAGGACCAAAAACATAAGACAAACTTACTGCGTGCAGTCCGAGACATCGAGGTGGGAGAAGAGCTCACCATCTGCTACCTGGATATGCTGATGACCAGTGAGGAGCGCCGGAAGCAGCTGAGGGACCAATACTGCTTTAAGTGTGACTGTATCCGATGCCAAACCCAGGACAAGGTGATCTGCAACTCTTTCACCATCTGTACTGCAGAGATGCAGGAAGTGGGTGTTGGCCTGTATCTTAGTATGTCTTTGTCCAATCACAGCTGTGACCCTAACTGTTCAATTGTGTTTAATGGACACCACCTCTCAGCGTACCTACTTGCCCCTTCAATGATATGGAAAAGGACTGGTCACTCATCCAGTGAGATACTGGCTTCCAGAAATGGAGAGACTGTGCTTATAACTCTAAGGTAGACTATACTATACCTGGTGAAAGACTATATATTAGTGACTGGGGTTTTAGTGGCTCAATGCTTGCTGCAACTAGAAGGCACTCCAATGAATGGGTACCAGACAAGCTATTTAACCTCATTTGTGGAGAGCCCTCCCAGTCCTTCAACCACTCAGCCTGTCTAGACCTGTTGGACAAACTTAGTAGTACTACATTAGGGATGCTTGCAGTTCTCTTATGTGTTTTTAGTATGAAATAAGTACTAAGTTGTTAAAATTGTATATCCTAGCAATGTTTATCAGGTGTCTTGTACTGGGTGTATTTTTAACTAATTGCTTAACTAATGCCTTTTATGAAGGTTTTGTTATTCTTGAGCAGCCATCTTATTTGATGATTCTTGTATAATTGTCATCTCGTTGGTATGATGCCTATGATTTACATATATTGTATGAGGCTAATGCTCTTTTAGAAAGACAGAAAAGATTTTTGGCTACTTTTAATTTTAGGAGTTACAGCTTTAATAGCTACTTTTGAGCTGTAGCATTATCTAGGGAAGTTCATACAACTACATTTGCTGATCGGCTGTCTAAAAATGTTTCTATTGCCATAGCTATTCAGGAAATTATAGACCAGAAGTTGGAAAGTAAGGTTAGTGCTTTGGAGGAAGGAGCTTCAATAGTAGGGCAAGAACCTGTGACCTTAAAAAAGAAATTGGCTCTCTAATGTCATTCTGAGTTTAAATCTGTCCATACTTGGGACAAAGTAAATTGGAATTTGGAACCATTCAGACCTGAGTATAGACCTTACTAAATTACATCAAGAAATTCAGGCATCATCTGCTAACCAAAAATCATTAATGTATATACTCATCAATGTAGGCATTTGCGGAGCAGTGATTCTTTTGTTGCTGTGTTTACTCCCAATCATCTTCAGAGTGCTAAAGAAGAGTCAGTTCAATGTGGAATTTCATGGTTTTGTGCAAAAATAAAAAATAAAAAGGGGGGAGAAAATGGGGTTAAATAGCTCCTGAACACATCCTAGTGGTCTTGGGGTCAATGACCCTTCCTGATCCCTAACGCTCAGTGGGCCTCCATGGCTGACTTCCAACAGACATGAGTTTCTTTCACCTTTTGACTGTTATTTCTAATTTTCTATGAACATGGGTGTACAAACATATCTTTGAGATATAGCTTTTAATTTCTTTTTAAGAAAAGAAGAAATATACCCTAAAATAGGACTGCTGGATCATAAGATAATGCCATTTTTAATTTTTAAGGAACTGCCGTACTATTTTCTATAGTGCCTATGCCATTTTACATTTCTACCAGCAGTGCACAATGGTTTCAATTTTTCCACATACAGGCCCAACTTGTTATTTTAATTTTTTTCCCTTTTTTTTAGTAATACACATTCTAATGATTAGGATATAGTATCTCACTGTATTTTTTTTTTTTTTTTTGCATTCCTTGGTGACTAGTGATGTTGAATATATTTTCATGTGTTTATTGGCCATTTGTGTATCTTCTTTGGAGCTCTACCTATTCAAGTCCATTTTTTAATCAGGTTGTTTGTTTTCTTGTTGTTTTTAAGAGTGTTCTTTAACTTGTTGTATTTGTCATCTCAGATCCATAACCTACTTTAATCTACTTTTAAATACACTATAGATATAAATTAAATATAATCCCTTGTCACTGCATGTAGATATATCTCACTGTTTGGGGTTTTTTGTTGTTGTTGTTGTTTTTTTTTGAGTTGGAGTCTCACTCTGTCGCCCAGACTGGAGTGCAGTGGCCGCTCCCAGCCACTGCAGCCTCAACCTACTGGGCTCTGGCGATCCTTCCACCTCAGCCTTCCGAGTGGCTGGAATTACAGGCATACGCTATCATGCCCGGCTGATTTTTTGATTTATTGTAGAGATGAGGTCTCGCTGCCCAGGTGGGTCTCGAATCCGCGGACTCAGGCAATCCACTCACCTCAGCTTCCCAAAGGCACAGGATTACAGGCTGAGCCACCGAGCCCAGCTTATCTCACTGTTTTTAATTGCCATGTGGGATTCAGCAGTATGCAAGATACTTTATTTTATGCAATCTATCAATAGATATTTATTTCTAACATAGTATTATTAGAAACTTTGCTGTAATAAGTATCATTTTTACATATTTTTTTCGCATGAGTAAATCTTTCTATATACTATGGTATTAGAAAGAATGTCAATGTATCAAAAGGAAGATAGCAATGGTTATTTTCCTATGTCCTACTAAATTGTTCAGGGTACAGGGATTCATGCCTGTAATGCCAGCACTTTTGGAGTCTAAGGAAGGAGGATTGCTTGAGGCCAGGAGTTTGGAAACAGTCTGAGCAACAAAGTGAGACCTAATCTTTACAAAAAGTAGAAAAATAGGCCAGGTGTGATGATGCAGTCCTGTAGTCCTAGCTACTCAAGAGGCTGAAACAGCAAGATCCTTGAACCTAGGAGTTCCAGGCTGTGGTAAGCTGTGATTGTGCCACTGCATTCAAACCCAGGTGACAGAGTGAAGCTCTGTCTCAAAAAAAAAAAAAAGTTACTAATAAACTTTTTTCTTATCCCTTTGACTACAATAACTATTATTTCTAATTGCAATTTTTAATAAGGTGGATCAAAAATCATATATTATTATTGTCTTAATTTGAATGATCATGATTATTAGTGTCTCAACATTGTTTTATTGATATTGCTTCAATAAATGCTTTTTTAATTTTTATTCCATTTGTTGTTGTAATTATTTTTACCTTAAAATGTGTAGATATTTTTATATTATTCCTATTTTTTATATTTTTCAGATTTTTTCTTCAAGTTTTGAAGTTATCTTTTAACTTTTTAATAAAAAAATGTTGTTTATCAACCTTATTTTGCCATAGCATTTGTTATTGCCTATATATTTAAACCAGCAAGTCCTTTATTTTCTTTCAGAGTTTTTTAATGACTTTTGAAAACTTTTACTACCTCTAGTTATAACAATATTATTCTTTTTTTATCAATATTTTTATTATGGTGTTGTGGGGTACAGTTAAGGGTTAGGTTTACAAGTATGTTTCATTCAGGCACCCTGTTGATAAGAGGTGTTTCCCCAGACAGATATTTGCTGCCATTGATCCCATCCTCCTCTCACCCCCCATAGTTTCCCACTACTGTCAGTCATTTTCTTATAGTATTACATTGGATGTTAAAGGTCCATTATATGAGTGAGAACATGTGATACTCAGATCTTTGTTTCTGTGAGAGGTCACTCAGTATTATAGACTTTAGTTCCATCCAGGTTGCTGCAAAATTCATGATTTTGTTCCTTTTTATGGCTGCGTAGTATTCCATCGTGTATATGTACCACATTTTATTAATCCAGTCCTCTTTTGATGGGCAGCATGGTTGCTTCCAGGTTCTTGCTATTGTGAACAATGCTGCGATAAACATATGTGTGCAGGTATCTTTTTTATAGAGTGATTTGAGTTCTTCAGGGTATATTCCCAGTAGGGGGATTGCGGGGTCATATGGAAGGTCGATTTTTAGAGCTTTTAGGAATCGCCACACTGCTTTCCACAGAGGTTGCACTAGTTTACCCTCCCACCAACAGTGTAGAAGTGTTCCCTTTTCGCCACACCCTCTCCAGCAGTTGTTATTTTCTGAGTTGCTGATAATTGCCATTCTGACTGGAGTTAGGTGGTATCTCAGTGTGGTTTTGATTTGCATCTCCCTGATGATTAGTGAGGTTGAACATTTCTTCATGTGTCTGTTGGCTGCTCGGATGTCTTCCTCTGTGAAGTGTCTGTTCATATCTTTTGCCCATTTTATAATGAGGTTGTTTGTTTTTTTCTTTTCAGCACGTTTGAGTTCCTTGTAGATCCAAAAAAAAAAAAAAAAAAAGCAGGTGGTATCACATTACCAGACTTCAAACTTTAGTATAAAGCTACAATCATCAAAACAGCTTGGTATTGGTATAGGAACAGGCATATAGATCAATGGAATAGAACTGAGATTCCAGAAGCAAAACCTCAATTTCTCAACCAACTCATCTTTGACAAAGCCTCCACCACCTACCACTGGGGAGAGGAGAACCTATTCAGTAAATGGTGCTGGGAAAACTGACTGACCACATGCAGAAGATTGAATCAGGACCCCTATCTATCCCCATGCACAAAGGTTAACTCCAAATGGATCAGAGACCTAAATGTAAAACCTCAAACCATAAGAACCTTAGAAAATGAAGGACATACCCTCATGGAAATCGGAACTGGCATCCAATTTCTGAGCAAAACCCGAAACCCACAGGTCATAAGAGAGAAGATAGACAAGTGGGAACTTATTACACTGACAAGCTTCTGCAAAGCCAAAGAAACCATCAAGAGAGCAGGGAGACAGCCTACAGACTGGGAAAAAGTATTTGCCAACACCAGGTCTCACAAAGGCTTAACATCTTGGATCTACAATATTATTCTTTATTTTTATTCTACTCTATGCTAAAGATCACACTTACCAACCCTGGTACAATATGAGAATACATGAAAACATAAATACCGAGAGGCAGAGATTATTGGGGGTCATTTGGCATGCTGGTGACCATGCCCTATGTTCAAAGTAAAGCCCAGGGCAATAGAATAATTGTTAATAATGCAAGACTTTGATATTATGTTTCTTTGGACATGCTCACAGCTGTCAATTTCTAGAAAACCAGTTCTTCAAGCAAGCATTATCTACCAGGCTGGTAAACTTATATACATAAGGTATTTGATTTGATAGAAAATTACAATATTTCATTGAGCTTAAGCCATTGATTTTAAGGTATGCCACTATTTTATATTCAATTGAGAGAGAAAAATAAAATCTTACAAATTATAATTGAAAGACATATTAAATATAAAGCATATTCCAGTATCAGATGCTTAATAAACACCTTAACATTTTATTTTTTTAAATGTGTACAATGGGATTGATAAAATATAGTAGATTGTCTGTTAAAAAAGTGTCATCCACAAAACTTTGAATAATTTTGTGTCTCCCAAAAGTCCACTACTTTTTCATATCATAAACAAGTAATTCCTCTCATGTAATCGTGAGTTTAGATCACCATAACTGTTATTTTTTTCCTCTACTTCCTTCATAGATATTCATGGTTTTACAAAATTTTGTCTTAAAAATATTCCTAAGAGCTTACCAAATCTTGTCCTATAAAGATAATTCTTTTTGTGAAAGTATCTGGGAAATGCAACTGGCATAAATCTTTTTTAGAAACATGCTTTGTTTTTGTTTTGTAATCTAATCTAAAGTCCAGGACATTTCTAGGAAATTTTAATCAATTATATTATTGTTTAACTTTAATTTTAATTTTTTTAATTTAATTTTTTGTGTTAAAAATGTGGGGTACAATTCAGGGTTAGGTATACAAATGTTCATTACGCAGTACCTTTGTTGATGAGGTGTGCCCCTCTTCCCTAGGCAGACTCCCACTACTGCCAATCCCACTTCTCCACACCTCTCCTAGCAGTTTCCCACTAGTGCCAATCCTATTCTTATAGTATTACTATAATTGTTCAAGGTCTGCTTATGAGTGAGAACATGTGATACTCAGTTCTTTGTTCTGTGAAAGATCACTCAGTATTATAGACTCTAAGTCCATCCAGGTTGCTGTGAAGTTTATGATTTTTTCCTTAATGTCTCACAGTATTCCATCGTGTATTTTAAAAATCCAGTCCTCTTTTGATGGGCAGCATGATTAGTTCCATGTTCTTGCTACTGTGAAAAATGCTGCAATAAACATATGTGTGCAGGCATCTTTTATATAGAATGATTTGAGTTCTTCTGGGTATATTCCAAGTAGGGGGATTGTGGGGTCGTCTGGAAGGTTGATTTATAGATCTTTTAGGAATCACCACACTGTTTTCCACAGAGGCTATACTAGTTTACACTCCCACTAACAGTGTAGAAGTGTTCCCCTTTCCCCCGCATCCTCTCCAGCATCTGTTATTTTTCGAGTTATTGATGATGGCCATCCTGACTTGAGTTAGGTGGTACCTCAGTGTGATTTTAATTTGCATTTCTTTGATGACTAGTGAGGCTGAGTATTTTTTCATGTGTCTGTTGGCTGCTCATATGTCTTGTTTTGAGAAATACCTATTCATATATTTTGACAACTTTGTAATGGGGCTTTTTTTTGTTTTGTTTTGTTTTCTTTTCTTTTTGGCACGTTTGAATTCCTTGTAGATCCTAGATGTTAGGCCTTTGTCAGACATACAGTTGGCAAATATTTTTGACCAGTCTGTGGACTATCTCCCTGCTCTCTTGATGGTTTCTTTGGCTTTGCAGAAGCTTGTCAGTTTGATAAGGTCCCACTTGTCTTATCTTATCTCTTATGGCATGGGCACTTGGGGTTTTGATCAGGAATTGGTTGCCAGTTTCACTTTCCATAAGTGTGTCTCTTGCATCTTCTAAGGTTCTTATAGTTTGAGGTTTTTCATGTAGGTCTTTGATCCATTGAGAGTTGATTATTGTGTATGGTGATAGATAGGGATCTTGTTTTAATCTTCTGCATATGGTCAGCCAGTTTTCCCAGCACCATTTATTGAATAATTCTTCTCTCCCCAGTTGTTGGTGGTAGAGGCTTTGTCAAAGATGAGTTGGTTGAGAAATTGAGATTTTGCTTCTGGAATCTCTGTCCTGTTCCATTGGTCTGCGTGCCTGTTTTTGTAGCAATTCCAGGCTGTTTTGATTATTACAGCTTTATAATAGAGTTTAAGGTCTGGGAGTGTGATAACTCATGCTTTATTTTATTTTATTCTTTTTTTGCTGAGGATTGTTTTGGTGATTCGTGGTCATTTATGTTTCCATATGAATTCCTGTATTGTTTCCAGGTCTGGGAAGAATGCTGATGGCAATTTAATGGGTATTGTGTTAAATCTGTAGATTGCCTTGGGTAGAATGGACATCTTTAAGATGTTGATTCTTCCAATTCTTGAGCATGGAATATTTTTCCACTTGTTTGTGTCATCTTTGATTTCTTTGAGCAGTGTTTTGTAGTTTTCACTGCAAATGTCTTTCACATTTGCAGTGAAATGTACCAAGGTATTTGATTTTTTTTTTGGCTATTGTGAATAAAATTGTGCTTTTTATTTGGGTTTCTGTTTGTTTACTGTTGGTGTATGGAAATGTGACTGGCTTTTAAACATTGATTTTATACCCTGAGATTTTGCCAAAGTCTTTTATCAGTGCAAGGAGGTTTTTGACAGATTATCTTCTGTTTAATTTTTAATATGCTACTTATTTCTGTATTTAATTTTTGATACTCTATTTTCTTCTTCTTTTTTATTCTATAGGTATGGAAAATATATCTTGTTTTATTTATACTAGTTACAACCAAATAATAAAGTATAAAAATTTGTCTACAATTCACCATTCAATAATATCAAGGTTTATTTGCTTTTTAATGTAAACAAATATTATCTTTTTCTATAATTACATATAATCATTTCTGAATTATTTAATTCATTTAAAAATTTTATATTCAGGATAATTTTATATTTAATTTTATGTTTTGCTTGGTCTATCCCTTATTGAAAGTTGTAGCATTCCACGTCAGTTCTCCAATATTGACTTATTCAATTCCTTTATTTATTATTTAATAGATAAGGAATATATCATGAATGTTCATGTTACATGTGGCTATTATTTATTCATTTTATATTAGTGTGTAATGTTATGACCACCTATTCTTGCATTGTGCATTTCATTCACAATGGACATGTTATCTATCTTTATATTTCAGCTATTATGGATATGTATACATATACATATTATATAGTTTCATAGTGATTATTACACTAAACCTTGAATTTAAAGGTTGGACTGTCCTAGTCTTGCATCTGATGGTGTTTTCTTTTTATTTGTCAACTTGGCCTGCAGTAAAATGCAATTTTTAAAATGTCTGAATGCTTTCTAAAACCTATCCATCAGAAATTTATCTATCTATGTCTAACTGTCCTAACTACCCTGTGTTATTTGGCCTAAATGTGTGTCAAGTTTCCTACAACCACAAAACTAGCTAATAAACCACAATTTATGTCATTTAAATGAAAGAACACATTAGATATCTACTTTTTAAAGAAGTAGTTAAAATAAGGTACAGTATTGGTGAACCTTACTTTTTGGTACTGATACAAGTGACTTCTACTCAAACAGTACTGGTCAGTGTCCTGTTAGTAATTGGGCCACACAGCAGGACGGAGCAGTGGGCAAGCAAAATTCTGTCTTCTGTCAGATCAGCAGAGGCATTAGATTCTCATATTAGCTCAAGCCCTATTCTGAACTGTGCATGTGAGGGACCTAGGTTGCACTCGCCTTATGAGAATCTAATGCCTTTTACTCCTCTCCCCATCCTCATAGGTGGAAAAATTGTCTTCCCTGAAACCAGTCCCTGATGCCAAAAATATTGGGACTGCTATGCTCAATTGCAATCCTGCATCTAGTTTCTACTGCAGGCAGAAGGGAATCAAAAAATGAAGATCAATTTGTGATGTTATAAAAATTCTGAAATTTTATATAGTTTTTAAGGTATCCTGCCCATGAGTTCAACTGACCAACAGACTTTCCAAATTCTCTATACTCCTTATTACTCCTCCCCTCAAGTAGGTTCCAGAATACATTACAGCAAGAGCAAGCATCTCCCCCAGATAGCCAGCTCTACCATCTGTGATAGGGAGATGACACACAAACTTTTCACTTCTGGGGACTTCCCTAGGGAAACCAAAGAGGAGGCTCCTAGCAACTGACTTTGCTTTGCAGGATCATATAACAAAACAAAAAGGCAATCTCAAAAATTTCTCACCTAGGTGGAAGAAAAGGTGTGGCGGAAGTCCATCCATAGAAACAGTCTAAACAGTCTGAGTGAGTCTTAGAATTCCTATCTAGGCTGTTTGGTGAAAGTGTTTCTTTCCCAAGGATACTCTTGAATTAAGGGTGATTGCTATCTTCATTGGAGGAAGAAGAACGTTCAAGGAAATATATGATACCACCAAAGTAAAGCAAGATTATCCATAACAAACCACAAAGAAATGAAGATATTCAATTTTCCAGACACAGAATTTAAGATAATTTTTTAAAGTAAGTTCAGAAAGCTACAAGAAAATGCAGATAGACAGCTCAATAAATGCAGAAAGCAATATATAAACAAAATTAGAATTTCAATAAAGAAGTAGAAATTATTTTTACAAAAGAGAATTAAAAAATTCTGGATTGAAAATTTTTATGAATAAAAAAATGCAAAACGAGGACATCAACATCAGACTTGATTAGGCAGAAGAAAGATTATGTGAACTCAAAGACAGGCTATTTCAAAATATTCAGTAAGGGAAAAATTAGAAAAGAATCAAGAAAGTGTATGAGATTTATGAAGCATCATCAAGAGAGCTAGCATTTATAGTACAGGACTCAAAGAAAAATAAGATAAACCGACAGAGTTAGAAAACTTATTTAAACAAATCATCATTAAAAAATGTCCATATCTAGAAAGAGACATGAATGAACCTTCATATACATAAAGCTCAAGAGTTTCTAATCATGTTCAAACAACACAAGACTTCACCTATACATATGCATTATAATAAAACTGTCAAAAGTCAAAAACAGACATTTAAAAAAACAGCATTTAAAAAATTCTTTGCATGTAAGGAATCTTCAATAAGACTTTTAGTAAATTGTTCAGCAGAAACCTCGTGGGCCAGGAGAGACTGCAGAAAATAATATATTCAGTGTGTTTGGGGGAAAAAGCCACCAAACAAAAATACTTTTCCCAGCAAGGATACTCTTCAGGAATGAAGACCAGATACAGAGTTTCCCTGGAAAACAAAAGCTAAAGAAGTTCATTATCTGCTAGAATAGTCTGACAAGAAATTCTAGAGGGAGTTTTCAAGATGAATTGCAAAGCTGTTTATTATTACATGAAAACATATGAAAGTATAAAAATTAGTGATAAAAGTAAATATGTAGTCAAATTAAGAATATCTTAATGTAGCAGTATTGAATAAATCACTTATAACTCTACTATAAGGATTAAAAGGCAAACTATTAAAAATAACTATACATACAATAATGTGTGAACAGATAAGAATATAAAAAGTTGCAAATTGTGACATCAAAAGCAAAATGTTGAGGGAGGTAAAAGTCTAGGGTTTTCAGCGCAAACTTAAGTTGCTATCAACTTAAAATAGACTTATTACTTTAGAATACTTTATGTAATCCTCATAGTAACCGCAAAGCAGACATATATAGTAGATACACAAAAGATAAAGTAAAATGAATCAAAGCAAAAACTAAAGGAAATCTCAAATCATGAAGGAAAGTGGGATCGACAAAAATGGGCAGCAAACAACTAACACAATAGAAAAGATAAAATCCTTATTTGTCAATAATTACTTTAAAGTGAATACATTAAAGTCTCCACTTAAAAGACCTGGAGTAGGTGAATGGATAAGAAATGATCCAACTCACTATACCTTTAAGGACACATGTAGACTAAAAATAATAGGCTGAAAAATACTACTCCATGCAAATGAAACTTAAGGAGAGCAGCAGTAGCTATGCATATTGTTTTAGTTATATTCGGGCTGATATAACAAAATGTCTTAAATGAGGTCATCTTCAAATAGCACAAATGATTTTCTCACAGTTCTAGAGTCTGGAAAGTCCAAGATCAATACACTAAGAGATTCAATGTCTGATGTGAGTTCACTTTTTGTTTTATGAACAATACTGTCTAGCTGTGTCCTTATATGTTGTAAGGAGTAGAAAAAACTCTCTGGGGCCTATTTAATAAGGAAAATAATTCCATTCATGAGATCTGTGACCTCATTACCTAATCACCATCAAGAGGCTACGCCTCCTAATAACTATCATTCCCAAGGTGGTTAGGAATTCAATATATGAATTACTGGGGAACAACTACATTTAGACTATAGCACTTAGACAAAATAGACTTAAGTCAACAACTATCTATTAAAAACAAAATGATTATGCAATAACAAAGGGATCAAAATATGAAGAGATTATAGCAACTATCATATATATGCACCCAACATTAGAACACCTATTAATAAAAAAGCAGATGATAACCAGTTTAAAGGGAGAAATACAAGACAGTACAATAATCATAGGAAATTTCAACATGCCATATTCAACACTCCATAGATTACTCAGACATGAATTAATAAGGAAACATTGGGCATGAGTTATACTTTAGACCAAATAGATTTAACAGACATATGCAGAAAATTCATCCAATAGCAACAGAATACACCTTCTTTTCAAGCACACATAGAATATTCTCCAGGATAAATCATATCTTAGGTCATAAACAAATCTTAACAAATTTTAAAAGATTAATATCATAACAAGTTGTTTTTTTCTGACATAATTATATTAAACTAAACATCAATAATAGAAGAATACAACAATATTCAAAAGAATATGTAAAAATTTAACAGCAGGTCCTGAACAGCAAATGAGTCAACAAAGATATCAAAAAAAAGGAAAAAACATCTTGAAACAAACAAAAAAGGTAACTTAAGATACCAAAATTGATGGAATGAAGCAAATGTAATTTTCTAAAAGAAAAATTTAGAGCAATGAATACCTACACAAAGAAAAAAATACTCAGGAAAATCGTAACACATTAAAGAACTAACAAAACTCAACTGGCTATTTGAAACTATGAACAAAATTGACAAATCTTTACATAGACCAAGAAAAAAGAGAGAAGACATTAAAATGAAATCAGAAGTGAAAGTGGAGACATTACAACTAATACCACAGTTTTGGTTGGTTGTTTGTTTTTTGAATCAGTGTGTCACTCTGTCACCCAGGTTGGAGTGCAGTGAAACAGTCATATCTCACTGCAACCTCGACTTCCTGGGCTCAAGTGATCCTTCTGCCTCAGCTTCCTGAGAAGCTGGGACTACAGGCACACATCACCTGACTAATTTTTATTTTTATTTTTTTTTTTCATAGGAACAAGGTCTAGGCTGTTTTTGAACTCCTGGACTCATGCAATCCTCTTTCCTCACCTTCCCCAAATGCTGGGATTACAGATGTGAGCCACTGTGCCTGACTTGATACAACCGATCTCAAGAAGCTACTATAAACAATTATACACTAACAAACTGAAAAATCTGAATGAAATAAATAAACTTCTAAAAGCATATAGCTTATGAAAATCGAATCAAAAAATAAAATATCTGATCAGATCAATATGAATAGAAAGATTTCAATTAATAATAAAAAAACCTTCCCCCAAAGAAAAGACTAGAAACCAATGGTTTACTGGTGAATCCTACCTAACAGTTAAGAAAGAATTAAGTCCAATATTTCTCAAATTATTTTTTAAAAATCGAAGAGAAACAAATACTTTCAAACAGGATTTTGCAGGCCAGCATTATCCTGATACCAAAGCAAGACAAAAATATTACAGGAAAAGAAAATTATAGGCTAATATCTCTGATGAGCATGTATGCAAAATTTCTCCACAAAGTACTAGCCTACTGAATTCACCAGCATATTAAAAGGATCATACACCAGGATCAAGTGGGATGTATCCCTGTGATACAAGAACAGTTCAATATATGCAAATAAACAAATGTATACACTACACTAACAGAATAAAGAATAAAAATTATATGATCATATCAATAGATACAGAAAAACATTTAACATATTTCACTATGATTTGTGATAAAAAAAAACTGTGAACAAATTAGGAATAGAAGGAATGTACTTCAACACAATAAAGACCATATATCACAAATCCACTGTTAGAATTGTAAGAATCTGAAAACTTTTCCTCCAAGATCAGGAACAAGTTAAAGATGCCCATTCTCACTATATCTATTCAACAAAGAAGGTCCTAGCCAGAGCAATTTAACAAGAGGAAAAAAGAACAGCATCAAAATAGAAAAGGAAGAAATTAAATCGTCTGTTTGCACATGACATTATCTGAGATATGAGAAACTCTAAAGATTTCACCAAAAAACTGTCAAAATTAGTAAATTAATTCATTAAAGTTTCTGGATACAAAATGGACATACAAGAATCAATTGTGTTTTGATACATTAACAGCAAACTATCAAAGGAAGTAATTAAGAAAACAGTCTCATTTATAATAATATCAAAAAGAATAAAATATTTAGGAATAAATTTAATCAAGTAGTTGTAAGATTTGTATGCTAAATACTATACAGCATTCATGAAAGAAATTGAAGGCAAATAAATGGAATAATATCCTTTGTTCTTGGAGGAATTAATAATGCTAAAAATATTTATATTACACAAGACAATTTACAGATTTAATGAAATTCCTACCAAAATTTCAACTGTATTTCTCACAACAGAAAAAAAAAATATTGAAATTTGTATAGAACTCAAAAAACTTTGAATAACTAAGGAAATAATGACCTGGAAGATCATAACTGGGGGTATCACACTTCTTGAATTAAAATCATAGTAATCAAAACAGTATAGTTCTTGCATTAACACATACACAACACACAAACCAATGAAACAGAATAGAGAGCTCATAAATAAACTGTCACCTAGGCAGTCAACCAATCTTCAGCAAAATCACCAATAATATATAATAAAAAGGACAGTCTTCTCAACAAATGGTTTCTGAAAAGCTAGATATTCATGCAATAAAAGAAAATAAGATGAATTATGTCTTCATCTTACACCATATACACAAAAAAACTCAAATAGATTAAAGATTTAAAAGTAACACCTAAAATTGTATAAATCATATATATACATACATATATGTGTCTATATGTGTGTGTGTATGTGTGTGTGTGTGTATTCTATGACATTGGTCTTGAAAATAATTTTCTGGTTATGGCATCAAAAGCACAGACAACAAAAACAAAATTACATGTTGGATTACATTAGAATAAAAGATTTTACACAGCAAGAAAAATAATCCACAAAATGAAAGGCAACTTCAACAAATGCATGAAAATATTAACAAGCTGTGCATTTAGTAAGCAGTTAATATCCAAAACATATAAAAAAATCATATAACTCATTAGCAAAACAAAACTGAACAAAGCCAACAGGTAATCCAATTAGAAAATCTGTCTGGGTACGGGGAAACTTCCCATATCAACAGGGTGCCTGAATGAAACGCAATTGTATACCTAACCCTTAACTGTACCCCACAACTTCACAATAAAAAATTAATTAATTAATTAATTTTTTTAAAAAAGAAAATGGGCAAAGGACCTGGATAGATTTTACTCCAAACAAGACATGCAAATGGACTACAGATATATGAAAAAGTACCCAGCATCACTAATCATAATAAAATGCAAATTATAATCAGAATTAAATATCACCTCGCATCTGGTTAGAATGACTATTTTCAAAAAGTCAAAAGAAAAGTGTTGGTGAAGATGTGCAGAAAAAGGAAACTTTTTACATTGTTGGGGAGAATGTAAATCGGTAGAGCTGTTACTCAAAGCAGTTTGAAGTTTTCTCAAAAAGTTAAAAATAGAACTGTAAGGAAAATGAGATTCCTGGGTAAATATCCAAAGGAAATAAAATCAGTATGTCCAAGAGATTATGTGTGCTCCCATGTTTATTGAATCATGATTCACAATAGCCAAGATATGTAAACAACCTAAAGTGTTCATCAACAGATGAATGGATAAATATAAATGTATATATATAATGTGTAATGAAATATTATCCAGCCTTTAAAAAGAAGGAAATCCTGCCATTTGCAACATGAATGATCCTGAAGGGCATTATACTAAGTGAAATAAGCCAGACACAAAAAAGAAAAAAAAAAACTGCATGAATAATCTCACTTACATATAGAATCTAAAAAAAGATAAACTCATAGGAGCAGAGAACAGAATTGTGATTTCCAGGGAGTATTTGTGAGAAAAGGGAAAATGCTGGTTAAAAGGTATAAACTTTCAATTATAAGATAAATAAATTCTGGGGGTCTAATAAACAGCATCTGACTATGGTTAATAAGGCTGCATTCTCTTGAATTTGCTAAGAAAGAATATCTTGTGTCCTCACCCCCCCCCACACACGGTAACTATGTGTGGAGAGGAATGTATTAATTAATTTGATAGTGGCAATCATCTTACAATGTAGACATATATTGAAACATACGTTGTATGCCTTGACTATATATTATTTTCATTTGTCATTTACACCTCAATAAAGCTGAAACAACATGAAGGATAAAAGAATCTTAAGATTTTCTAAGGCTTAAGCAAGATTTTTGTTTTAGTACTTTTATAGGAAACTGTCCAACACAAATTTGAATGGATGAGCCAACTTATTACCAGTTTTCATTTATCTCTTTTCAAAGTAAATATTGGTAGAGCTTGAAATGTTACAGAGGGAAGGTTGGCATTATTCTTACTTTGTTGAATATTAACGTTTAGAGGGAAATAATAATGAGTCACATTTTGCCAACTTTTCCTTGACTTCTTCACTCACTACCTGGTATTGCAGAACACAGGTAGCTCTGCTAAACCTGTACAGGTTCTAAAGCTACAGGATTCTCTTAAGTACACACATTTATCAGCTCCTACTTAAGCAAAAATGAAGAAATAGAAAAGACAACATTTATTGACTATTTTTTGAGTTTACTGAAGCTGCCATACAAAGTACCACAAATTGGGTGACTTAAAACAATGAACCTGCATTGTCTCATAGCTGTGAAGCGTATAAATCCAACATCAAGGCGTTAGCAGGGTAGACTCTCTTTGAAACTTGTAGGAGAGAATCTGTCCTTGTTTCTTCCTTTATTCTGCTGTTTTGTTAGCAGTTCTTGTCTTTTCCTAGCTTACAGCTGCAGCATGTCAGCCTCTACGTACTTTGTCACATGGTCATTCCCACGGTGTGTCTGTGTTTCTCTGTGTCTCTTCCTCTAATGACACTTGTCATGTCATCCCAAGATCCCACTCTACTCCAATCTGACCTCATCTGAGCTGATTAAAACTGCAACAATCCTATTTCCCAATAAAACCCATTTTTAGGTACTGGAATTTCGGACTGCAACATATATATTTGGGGAAGACAGCACAGCCTGTAACAAGTGCTATCTCTGTGCCAGGCAGTATATTATCTTAACATTCACATGACGATAATGACCAGTTTTTGATTAGAAAACTGAGGTTAAGACATTTTCTTGCTTAAAACCACTTTAGTACAGGAATGGTGGAGTCCAGATCTAAATCCCTACTGGCACTTAGCAATGTCTTTATGATATCCATAATCACACCACGCTATCAGGTTTATCCCTTCTTTATAAAAAAAAACAATAAATTCATAACACACAAATAAATATACTAAGAAAATATTAGCTTTGAGGAAACACAGGAAGTAAAACTCAAGAAGTTTGCTTTGTAAAGGGATAGACAGTGCTAAAGAGTATAGGATAGCAGGGCTCGGTGGCTCAGCCTGTAATTCCGCGCCTTTGGGAAGCTGAGGTGAGTGGATTGTCTGAGCCCGCGGGTTCGAGACCCGCCTGGGCAGCGAGACCTCATCTCTACAATAAAAATCAAAAAATCAGCCGGGCGTGTTAGTGGTAGCGCATGCCTGTAATTCCGGCTACTTGGAAGGCTGAGGCGGAAGGATCGCTGGAGCCCAGCAGGTCGAGGCTGCGGTGGCCCCACTCCAGTCTGGGTGACAGAGTGAGACTCCAACTCAAAAAAAAAAAAAAGAGTATAGGATAACTTTATGGGCTCTCTGGAAAAAATTGATCTCTTTCTCTCTCTCTATATGTGTGTGTATACATGTATGTGTGTATATATATGTACATGCTTGTTTGTGACATATATGTGTCCATATACATATATATATGGACACATATATGTCTCATATGGATAGAGATATATAGATACAAATATATGTATATATAAATTATCTTGGTGGAAAAGTTAGCAGTGTAAGTTCTAGGGATACATAGCACAAAAAGAAAGAAAGGTGTGATCAAGAATGGCATGTTATCTATGTTTTAGGCTGAATTATAGAATTTATGGCCTATGGAGGAACAGGATAAAATGAAAATCCAAATCCGAATGGCTTGATTAGCTATGCAATGCAATCTTGACTATTAATTATGTAAGTGATTGAAAAAAAAACAAACTTTTTTTTTTAGTACATGGCAAGGACATCCTGAACTTTTTTATACACCTATAGTTAAATAATATAAATATATATTAAAGTTATTACATGCACAGTTCAGAATACCCACACACATACAGTTTTTAATTGCACAAAGATAATAATAAAACAAAAAAAGCGAAAAAATGAAATAATAATTACAGAATTAGGGATAGCAATTTGCTGATTATGTTAGTGGTGAAATAGCATGAGTATAGGTGGGCAGGAAGAAATGTATGGCTATTTGTAGATCATTTTTAAATGCTTAGCTTTTACGTTGGCAGTAGGGTTGTTGTCTATTATGCTATTTAAAATAGTAAAGTGTGTATCTAACTAAGTAAATTAGTGCAGGCAATACATAGATCAATACAGAGAGTGCATTATGAGACAATGACCAATGTTAATGATAGTCAATAATTATTACTTATTCGACTACATACACCTGAAGAAAAGAAAAAAACACATTACAATAGACAACTTTACCAGTAATTGAGAGTGTGACTAAGTTTTAGGGAAAAATTACCCTCTTTGAAAATTTGAAACCAAATATATTGTTATAATAATTTAGCATTGAAATGTACACTGTCATGAGTGTGTAAGAAAAACCAACCTAAGAACTTAACATTGGCCCAATATTTATTACCACCACTGAGCTGCAAAGGGAAATCCTTTTTGGAGGAATAAATGCTCAACCTAGACCTTTCATAACCCTTACAGTTAAAGTTCTAGAAAACATGAGCTCAAAAAAAAAGAAAATTCACTGCAGAAGCAGGTTGGCAGAAAACAAACAAAAGAAATATGAACTTAATTTAATAAAAGTATTAGACACAGACTGCAGCCATGTGATTCAAGTGTTTAAAACAGAAAACATTACAAAGTACGAATGCTTAAAAAAGGAAACAATCAAAAGAACAAGGCAATTTTTTTTTTGAGTTGGAGTCTCACCCTGTCACCCAGACTGGAGTGCAGTGGCACGCCCCCAGCCACCGCAGCCTCGACCTGCTGGGCTCCGGCGATCCTTCCGCCTCAGCCTTCCGAGTAACTGGAACTATAGGCGTGCGCTCTCACGCCCCGCTAATTTTTTGATTTATTGTAGAGATGAGGTCTTGCCAAGTTGCCCAGGCGGGTCTCGAACCCGCGGGCTCAGGCAATCCACTCACCTCAGCCTCCCAAAGCGCTGGGATTACAGGCTGAGCCACCAAGCCTGGCTGGCAATTTGATTTTAAAATAGTCTTCTAACACTTTATCCCCACTAGGATGGCTATTATTTTTTAAAATAAGAAATCTGTGAGGATGTGGAGAACTGGAAAACTCATACATAGTTGTTGGAAATGTAAAATGATTTAGCCATAGGAAAAACATTTTGATGCTGCCTGGAAAAGTTAACACAGAACTGTGCCATTGTGGGGTCTGGAGATCTAAAACGTATAGGATAGGCCACTAAGCTGACAATTCAGGTAAGAGTTGTAGAAGTCTTGAGTCCAAATCCAGGAGAGCAGCCCACTAAAAACTGGAACAGGAAGTCTGGAGGTGGAATGCCTTCCATGGGAAACCTTAGCCTTTGCTCTTCAGCCCTCCAACTGATTGAATAAATCTTACCCACATCATGAAGCATAATCTGCTTTACTGAATGTCTAATGTTCTAAATGTAGATCACAGGTAACAACTACCGATTGTATTTGTTATACTGGTGTTTGATCCAACATCAAAGCCCTGTAACCTTGCCATGTTGATACCTAAAATGACATCACAACCACTCTCACCTAAGATTTTTTTAAATAGAAATGTGGGGGTACAAGTAAGGTCTCCAACTGTTCCTCACTCTCCCTGGTTTGGGTACAGGTACTCTTTGTGTTGTGATGCACCCCCTCGCTTGGCAGTGATGTGGATTTTTCAGGTCTGCCTGGGCTTCAAGGGTTCTCAGTGAAAGAATTACGGCGCCAGTAATGACTCCACAACCGGCCAGGGCCAAGAGATTTATTAAAGGGGCTGTTACACAGAGGATGTGTAATGGAGGAAGAAGAGAGAGAGAGGTGCAGGGAGTGAGCTGTATTCATTAGCCTGACAGGGGCCGGAAGGGGCCATGCTATGTTTCTATTGGAGTAGGGTGGGGCCGAGGCTGTGTTACAGTCCTATTGAACGCATAGCAAAGCTGGTTAAGGATTGGAGGCTTGCAGGTTTGAACTTCGCGTGCGGGGGGAATTGTGCACACAGAAGCCGGGACCTGGGGCCTTTGTTGTCTGGTGTGTCCTCACCATGCTCAGCCATTTTGGGAGCCACCCCTCTGGTCATTTCCTGCACCTTTCACTCAGCTCAATGGGTCAGCCAGCCAAGCCCCAGAGAGGGTCATGGAGGGGCTGGTAATCCTAGCCCCACAAGTATCAGCACTAATGAACTGGAGAAGCAAGCCCTGAGTGTTGCAATTGGAATGGGGGTTGGCAAGTCTAGCCCCCAGGGTGTTGGCTCTAACGGTCTGCCAAGCCAAGCCCTGAGAGTGTTGCTGGTTCGGTGGGCTGGCAACCCTAGCCCCCAGGGTGCCTCAGCTTCAGAGTCTCACCTTCCTTCTACAGTTCTCCTGGTTCAGCTGACTGTGTCGGCTGTCCAGCCAGCCTCTGGGGTGCATGACTTTTCAACTCCAATGATCTTCTGCAGCTCTTCAAGTTGCAGCTCTTCAGGGTCAAGGTTTTTGTCTCATGCCCAGGAAGAATGAGGGTCATAGACAGCCGGAACATGAGAAAACAGGATTTATTGAGGACAGAAAAGCTCCCACAACAAGAGGGGGCTGAAGGGGTTGCCCATCTGGGACTGGAAACCTGGTGCTTATATAACCCTAAGTCCAAGCCGATTGGCTAGCACTAGCTGTGAGCTGTTGCTGTTCTGATTGGTCAGTATTAAGGTAGAGACCTAATGGTGAGCTGATTGGTTGCTTTTCAATCCCAGAAGTGAGGATTTTAACTCTAGCTTGAGAGGCTCGCAAGTTGTTTACCAATGCTGAACCTGAGAGGCCTGCCAGGAGTTCAATACACTGTTACCAGAGGACTCTCCTGTCTGTCTGCCTAGACTGTCTCTAGCTATGTCCTGTCTCAGCAGTGCCCAGCAACTGCCAATCCACTCTCTAGTAGAAGCTTTAAATGCCAGAATGAGTGGGGCCCGGTGGCTCAGCCTGTAATCCCGGGCCTTTGGGAGGCTGAGGTGAGTGGATTGCCTGAGCCCGCGGGTTCAAGGCCTGCCTGGGCAACTTGGCGAGACCTCATCTCTACAATAAATCAAAAAATTAGTTGGGCGTGGTAGCGCACGCCTGTAGTGCCAGCTACTCGGAAGGCTGAGGTGGAAGGATCGCCGGAGCTCAGCAGGCTCGGCTGCGGTGGCCGGGAGCAGCCATTGCACTCCAGTCTGAGCGACAGTAAGACTCCAACTCAAAAATAATAATAAATAAATAAATGCCAGAATGCATTGGCCCAATCCCTTTCCTTTGTTGCAATGATGGTAGAAGCATATTTAGAGATAGAACCTCTGCAACCCAAGATCCTAGACAACTTAACTATGGAAGATTAAGAAAAAAAATAGAATATAGATAAGGAAGTGGTCCCAGAAATAACTGAGGCACAAGAAAGACTAGAGAATAAGATGTTAGTAATCATGGATAATATAAACAAATATTAACTATCTAATATAATAATAAATGATAATAGTAATGATCATGATGACATTGTCTAAATGCAGGATAACAAAAAATGAGAAACTAAAATATTAGAGAAAAATAACATGCAATTAGGATTGAATGAAGTAACAATTAAAGATGTGCAATGTTTTTCACACTAAAATGTTTCAAATTAAAACATTATCAAGTGCAATCTTATGTGTATATATGTGTGTTTGAGTTTGTGTGTGTGTGTGTGTAACTGTGTGTGTGTCTGTATGTGATATTTTGTTAAACTAAGAAAATATGCCTTAAAATGGAGGCATTTTTTAGAGGTGAAGAAATGCCTGGATCTACAACAGTGCAGTAAATCTCTCTTACTAATTACCATTATTTTTCAGTACTAATAAGACTCACACTATTTAAAGTTGTCAATGCCCTGAAAACACATTAATCTGTGGCCAACTTAACTTAGTCGAGAAATTTCCTAAAAATCATTGAATGCAAGACCATCCATTTTACTGGTATGTAGATATATGCCTAAGAAATAATAATAATGTGAAAGACTTATTGGTCGATTTTAAATATTTAGAAGGTGTTATCCTATAAAATGAAAGAATGCAGTACAAACTGTATTAGAACTAAAACTTAATTATTCAGCAGTATTACTGGGAGGAAACAAATGGAAAGCAAATTACATGTTCCTCTCTTTCAGGAATTCAAAATTTGCTAATCAATAAAGCAGCAATGTTAAATACTCTCCTTTTTCTCAGAAAATAAATTTATTGATTAGCAATCTACCATAAAATGGCCTGTGTTTTGGTCAGTGCCATAAATGTTATGTTCCATGATGCATAATAATTTCCATATTAAAGGTAATACAGAGTTAGTCCTGTCTGCATTATTTTGAGAGTTTTATTATCTAGTTTCTTTTCTAAAATATACTTTAAATGAATGATGAAAATATATTTGCTGTGTCTAGACAAAGTAGAAAATGTACTTGGTAGTCAGTAAGTTCAAAATGGCTCAAATGCATCGTGGACAGCACTCATAAAGCCAGCAAGGTCTGAGATGACGTTTATTGCATGTGTTGAAACAGGCTCACTCAGCAATGTACTTTTGCTCACTTTCTTCCTAATATAAGAAGATAATTTGTGACAAATTGTAAATAATATATATCATATTCTCCTTCTTGTTAAGTCCTGACTGCTTATAATTTGCCTGTGGTATAGATGAAGCATACATGTTTAATTTATATTAAAAAAATTTAACCTCACCAGAAATAAAACTGAAAAATATGAAGTATGTAAATGCCTTTTATTTTAGATTGGGCAAGACTTAAAAAGTTATCATTGATGAGACATCTCATACATTGCTGTTAGGATTGCAAATTGGTAGAAATTCTTCCTTTCAGGCTGTTTAATAGACATTTTGAAGGTTGAAAACAGATGTTCAAATGTTGACCCCAAAATTTCACACATAGTAAATTATACTGAAAAGCATATAATGGAAGATGATATATTTACAAAGATGTATATCACTATACCACTGTATTGTTTGAAATTGTAGAAAATGGGACAAAAAATACCGATTTATAGATATTAATTAAATATGCTATCACATTTTTATAGAATGATTCGGAGACTTAGATATGGAACTTTATAAATATGAAATATGTATATCATTATGAGTATGATATATGTATATTGCAAGGTACTAGTTAAAATTTATGTATAAGCACATACATAATATAACCATATGAACATATCTCTTAGACTATTTATCAAAATAATAACAGCATTATATACAAGTAGTATGATTACATATCATTGAAACGTTAGCTTAATTTATTTAAATTTTTTTTCTTAAGTGACCATGACTCTTTGCATAATAAAATAACATTCGTAGGTTCATTGAGTCATGCGCAAGTGGTTTCTAAGTTAGGCTACAGACTGTTACTTCAGATTTAAGTAGCCTACTATTGATTGGTTTCTGATGGTAGAAAGAAGACCTTGTTTAAGAGTGTAAACCTGTAAGCACAGTGAAAACAAGCTAATTGCGATGTACAAAGGTCTATCATTTTGCTTACCAAAAGTACTTTCATTTCATTCATATTTTGCCTACACTATTATTATTCTTATTTATTTCAATAAAGTTTGATTTGGTGAGGAGGGAGAAGAGGATGTCAGAGGCATGGGGAGGGTAATGACAATAGCATAGTATTATTATTCAAGGCAGTTTCTTACTATATAATTTCACTGGTAAAAAAAAAATACTGAAGTTCACTGAATCCTACAATGAAGCCTTTTCCAAGTACACAGTAAAAATTATTCAGTGGCAGAAAACCTACAAAACTATTAAATAGAATCTTACCAAAGATTACTCTGCAATTGAGAGAAGTAGGCTTGGTCAACTAAAGCTCCATTATTGCTTTTGTTAATCCTCTTAAGTCTACTAGAAAAAAAAAAAATGGCCCGTGCGGTGGGGCCCAACTATTCTGGACATAGAAAATTGAAAATTAATTTTGTCACTGCACTAATTAACATAGAATGCTTGTATTGCATCTTTTTTTATACTCAGTTATTTTTGGATGGTTCGTTCGCTATAATGACAATTGTTGAAAGATGCTCCTGTGATTATAATGGCTGTTGTATGTTTTGGTAACTCTGGGATGTATTCAGTGTGAGTATTTTTACCATGCTTAAAATGGAATTAAAGACCTGTAGCAGAGATTTTCAAACTCTTTCTTGCAGGGGAAAAAAAAAAAAGAAGACATACAGGTCTTTGGACTCAGTCTCTACTTCAAAGAGAAGAGACCCAATTTCACCTGTTTTAGACCAAAAAAAAAGTTTGGCAACTACTGGGATGCTGTCATCAGTCTGTAGTGGATTCGTGAATCTTTACTATAGCTTCCAGTAGAAAAAGTTTATGTAGAGGCAAAGGTATGATCATCTTCCAGCCTCAGTAAATATGAAAAATAGTTTTTAGCTATGACAATGAAGTTCAAACATAATACTTTTGCCTTACTCTAGTTGTAGTTTATAATCAAACATTATAAAAACTTTAGAAGAGTATCAAGCCCTATAAGATTTTTATTACAACATATATAGCTCCTTGTGGGCTCAGTTCTCACCTCATGACTTAGAAGCAGCAGGTTTCTAAGACAACTCTCTTCTGAGTGAGATAATACCTTTCTGCCTCTGTGTGACATCTTGACTTGCAACACCATGCAATGTGCACTGGAGCAGGGAAGGGAATGCTGACCTTCAAATTAGAATATCTAAATTTAAATCTCAGCTGTATTATTAACTATATAAATTTGAGCAAATCTCTTCAATTTGCCTAGTTTCAGTTTCTCAAGGTGAAATGTGAATAAGAACATCTGTGTTACTGTTATTATAAGAACCTACTAGATTTATTAACAACTTATTAACTAGTACTTTGTGAACTTACTATATGTTGGCCATCATTAGGTGCTAGGATATTGAGGTGAACCAGTCAGAAGGAGGTTATAGCCACATAGGGAAGAAACATTAAAGTGAGGCAACAATATGTAGTATACATGGTGTCAAGCACTACTAAGACTCTAGAAAGAAATGATCACATGGGAAACCAATGTTAGTGCAGAGAGAAGGCTCTGCAAAGAAAATGCATTTAAGTTGAGACCTAAGCAATACTTAGAAATTACCAAGCAAAGAATGGAAGACAAAGCATATGAGGCAGTTAAAATGAAAAGCATGGTGAGAAAAAACATTTAAATCAGAAAGAAAATGGGAGCAAGTAAAATGTCCTTGAAGGTGAATGGATAAACTGTGGTAAATATATACAGTGGAATATTGTGTGGTGATAAGAAATAAGCTACTGGAGAGAAAAGACAAAATAATGATGGAACAGGTGAGATTGTGAGAGTCTATGCAAAAGTGAGAGTCCAAAAAGACTCTCTATGTGAGTGGGTGTGTGCTGTGGGTGAGTGAAAGTTCATCTGAGGGGAGATTTGGCTTTGTTCACCCAAGGATCTCCTCTGGAGGTGACTATACCCCACCATTGCCCTGAGATTGGAGCCCCAGGAGCACAGGATTGTCTACCATTCTCAGGACTCTCTTGAGAGGGTTAGTAGAGAATAACTGCTCCTCACTACCTGGCATCTAGTTCATGCCATCACCTGTAGCAGCACACCCATACCAGCCCCAGGAACTGTGGAGAAGGCAGGGCATGAAAATCTGGAGCTGAGCCTCACTACTGGTGAGGAGACATTGACCAGCACCATCTTCTCTGTCCCAGGATGGACAGAGACCAGCACTGCCCCACCCATCTCTGACCAGAGACCCAGATGCCCCTCCCCCATGCTGGATCAGGCACAGACAAGTCAGATATGAGTGGGATACTTGACAGCAGGGAGAGCAGCAGACAAGTTAGGTGAGTTTGGATCTGATTCATCCTCCTCCCACAGTAGTCCGTGGAACATCTGACCTATGCTGAGAAAAACCCTATCTGCCTGTACTGAGAGCAGAAGTGATGGCCTGAAGACTGGAGCTGCTCATTAACATAGTAGCAGTAGCCAAAAGGGACATGGAGTTACAGAAACAGCCACAGCATAGGTTTTTTTGTTTGTTTGTTTTAGTTTTAGTTTTTGTTCTTCTCTCTTTTTTCAGTTTTTGTTAACGTTTTTGTACTTGCTTTGTTTCTGTTATTTTAGTGTGTGTTTTTTTTTAGATTTTCTGTTTGTGTAGAAGTATTTCTGAGGGCAGATACAGTAACAGGGGTTTGTTGTTGTTGTTTGATTGTTTGTATGATTATCTGTATATTTTGGGGTGTTTTTGTTGTTGTTGTTGTTATTTCTGTCTTTGCTTCTCTTTTTATTCTTTAGTTAGTATGCCTGTGTGTTTTCCCTTTTCTTCTCTCTCTCCACCTTCCTTTCATCTTCCTCCTCACTTTTTCCATTCTTTTCCGTTTTCTCATCTCATTTTGCTTTCAGGGGGCAAGCATACACCCACACTGCATGAACAGATTATAAAGTGGTGGGAAAGTGGGAAGTGGGTTCAAGGGAGTCCACACACCTGTCAGCAGATATTGAGATCTGCAGATAGCTTTTGAATCACAACTCCCCCCTTAATTAAATCTCAAAATTGCAAAAAGCACAGCTCCCTACCTCCATTCTAGCTTCAAAATTGAACAAAACCAGAAGATCTGCATAAGGAAGAATAGGAGACTGAGCAAACAGAAGTAAATCTACGCTCCCATCACTGAACAACAGAATTAAAGAAGAGGTTAAAAAAAAAAAGGTGGAGGAGAGGAAAACTTACACAAATAAAAAAAAAAGGAAGAATATAATTTCATATAGAACACTGGAAGAAAAACTGAGAATACAGACTTCGGAACTCAGCACACAAGAGCAGATATCAAGATATTAATAGAGAGAATAAATAGAAATGAGGAGAGATAGGAAAGAATGAAAAAGTAGATAACTAAGATAGTAGCAATAAAGAAAACAGTAAATAAAATAAATAGCAACCCGATAAGCAAGGAAAACAGAATTAAGCAAGCAGAAGGAACAATCTCAGAGCTTGAGGACCAAAATATGGAACTAACCCAAACTTTTAAAACATAGAAAAGAAGCTTAAAAAGACAGAACAAAGCATCCAAGAGATGAGTAGCTAAGATTAATTGGAATTATTGAGGCAGATAGAAAGACAGAGAATACACTGGAACAAACATTCCATGAAATTATTTGAGAAAACTTCCCTCATCTCCTCAGTGATGCAACCATTCAAACACAAGAGATTCAGAGAATACCTACAAGGCAACAAATGTGAAGACTAACTACTAGATGTACAGTAATTCACTTACACAAAGTAGGTATAAAAGAAAAAAATCCTAAAGGCAGCAAGAGAGAAAGGTCAGCCTACCTATGGGGAAGACTAATTAGAATAGCAGCAGACTTATCTACAGAAACACTTCAGACTAGGAGAATTTAGAGTTCAATCTTCAATTTCTCAAAGATAAACAATTTCAACCAATAATTCTCTACCAGGCTAAGCTAAGTTTCATCAGTGATGGAGGATTAAAATCCTTCCCAGACATTTAATCCCTAAGAGCGTATGTCACCTCCAGACCAACTATACAAGAATCACTTAAGAAAGTATTAAACACTGAAAAAAGAAAAGAAGAAAGACCACTCCCTTCCCAAGAATGCAGGAAAAAGATTGAAAACACACATGAATCAACTCAAATATCAAAGAAAGACAACAAGCTAATGAACTAACAAACAGCAGCAGCAACAACAAATTATAAGAACTTCATGACAGGAATAGATTTTCACATTTCAATAATTTGCCTGAAGGTGAATGAACTAAATGCACCACTGGAAAGGCATAGAATAGCAAATTTAGTAAAATATCATGATGCAACAATATGTTGTCTCCAAAAGACTTATCTCATGAGGAAGGATACACTCAGACTCAGAGTATAGAAAACAAATTTTCAGGCAAATGGAATGCAAAAGAAAACAGGAGTTGTTATCATAATATTAGACAAAATACCCTTTAAGTTATCAAAAATTTTAAAAAATGAAAAGTCACTATATAATGATAAAAGTTTCAATCCATCAACAAGAAATATTCCTCCTAAATATATATGCACCCAACATGGGGCACCAACTTTCATAAAGCAGTTCTAGGTAAGCTAAAAAAAGATATTGACTCTAGTTTTTTCATAGCTGGGGACTTGAATACTCCACTGAGTTTGGAGTTCAATCTTCAAAGTTCTCAAAGATAAAAAAGTTTTAACCAAGAATTACCTACCAGGCTAAGCTAAGTTTCATAAGCAATGGAGAATTAAAATCTCTCCCAGACCTTCAATCCCTAAGAGTTTATTTCACCTCCAGATCAAGCTTTTACAAGAAACACTTAAGAAAGTATTCAACACAGAAAAGAAAAAAAGAAAGACAACTCTCTTCTTAAGAACGCAGGAAAAGGATTGGAAACACACATGAATCCTAGACAAATCATGAAGGCAATAAACCAACAAGGAGATCTGGAACTTCAATGCAATGCTTTACCAAATGGTAATAATTGATACCTACAGAACACTACACCCTCTAATCACAGAATATACGTTCTACTCAACATCACATGGAATGTACTCTAAGATCGATGACATCCATGGCCATCAATCAACTTGGTGAGACCTCATCTTTACGATAAATTTAAAAGTTAGCCAGGCATTGTGGCACATACCTGTAGTTCTGGCTACTTAGAAGGCTGGGGCAGAAAGATCACTGGGGCCCAGAAGGACAACGCCAGGGTGGCCATGAGTATGCTATTGCACTTCAGTCTGGGTGATGGAATGAGACTCCAACTCAAAAAAGAAAGAAAAGAAAGATGGAACTCTCCTCAAATCATTTTATGAGGCTAACTTCACATTAAAACCCAAACCCCAAACCAGGTAAAGATCCAACAAAGGATAACTAAAGGCCAATACCCTTGATGAACATGGGTGTGAAAATTCTCAACAAGATCCTAGCCAGCCAGATTCAACAACACATCTCAAAAATCACCCACCATGACCAATTAGACTTCGTCCCTAGATTCAGGACTTTCAACATCCACAAGACCATAAACATAACTAAATACATCCACAGATGTAAAAACAAAAGCCACGTGATTATATTATTAGACGTGGGAAAAGGTTTTGATAAAATCCAGCACTCCTTCTTGATAAAAACCCTCAAACATCTAGGCATAGATGGCTCATACCTCAAAATAGTAAGAGTCATCTATGAGATGACTATGAGAGTCATCTATGGGAAACCCACACCCAGCACACTGCTAAACAGACAGAAATTGGAACCATTTCCCCTGAAAACCAGAACAAGACAAGGATGTCCACTCTTATCCCTCCAGTTCAACATACTATTGGATGTCCTGGCTAGAGCAATTAGACAAAAGAAGGAAATCAGGGATATCCAAATAGGAAAAGAGGAAGTGAATTTGTCCCTTTTTGCAGACAACATGATTGTATACCACAAAAACACAAAAAATTTGTCAAAAACCTTCTTACACTGAAAAAGGACTTTAGCAAAGTCTCAAGGCATAAAATAAATGTGCAAAAGACAGTCACATTTCTATACACCAACAATAAAGAAACAGAAACCCAAATAAAAAGCAGAATCCCATTCATAATAGCTACACAAAAAATGAAATATCTTGGCATCTTCCTAACAAGAGAAGTCAAAGAACTTTGCAATGAAAACTGGAAATCAGTGCTCAGAGAAATCAAAGATGATACCAACAAATGGAAAAAATATTCCATGCTCATGGATTGGAAGAATCAGTATCGTTGTGATGTCCATCCTGCCCAATGCAATCTACAGATTTAACGCAATATCCATTTAATTACTAGCAACATTCTTCTCAGAACTGGAATCGACAATACAAAAATCCGTATGGAAACATAAATGACCATAAATAGCAAAAGTGTCCTCAGCAAAAAAAACAAAGTGGGAGGTATCACACTCCCAAACTTTAAATTTTATTATAAAGTTACAATATTCAAAACAGTCTGGTATTGATACAAGAACAGTAATAGAGACCAATGGAACAAGATAGAGACTCTGGAAGCAAAAATCTCAATTTCTCAACCAACTCATCTTCGATCTTTAACAAAGTCTTTATCATCTACCACCGGGGAGATGAGAACCTACTCAGGAATTGCTTCAGGGAAAACTGGCTGACTACATGCAGAAGATTAATACAAGATCCCTTCCTATCACCATACACAAAAATCAACTCTAAATGTATCAAGGACCTAAACATAAAACCTCAAACTATAAGAACCATTGAAAATGCAAGAGATATACTTATGGAAATTGAACTGGCTACCAATTCTTGATCAAACCCCAAGAGTTCATGCCATAAGAGATAAGATAGACAAGTGAAACCTCATCAGACTGAAAAGTTTCTGCAAAGTCAAAGAAGTCATCAAGAGAGCGGGGAGACAGCCCACAGTCGAGGAAAAAATATTTGCCAACTATGTATCTGACAATGGTCTAACATCTAAGATCTACAAGGAACTCAAACTTGCTGAAAAGAAAAAAAACAAAGCCCATTACAAAGTGGGAAAAAGATATGAATAGACACTTCTCAAAAGAAGACATACAAGCAGACAACAGATAACATGAAAAAATGCTCAGCTTCAGTAGTCATCATGGAAATGCAAATAAAAACATCACTGAGATACCACCTAACTGCAGTCAGGATGGCCATCAACAAGAACTCAAGAAATAACAGATGCTGTAGAGAATGAGGTCAAAGGAAAACACTTCTGGATTGTTGGTGGGAGTGTAAGCTAGTACAGTCTCTGTGGAAACCAATATGGTGTTTCCAAAAGATATAAAACTTGACCCTCCATATGACCCTGCGATCCCCCTTTTGGGAATATACCTGGAGGAATTCAAATCACTCTATGAAAAAGACACCTGCACATGCATGTTTATTGCAGCATTATCCACAATAGTAAAAACATGAAACCAACCATACCACCCATCAAATGAAGACTGGGGGAAAAAATGTGGTACTTAAACATGATGGAATATTACTGAAATATTTCGGAGCCATAATGAAGTACAAAATTACAAACTTTGCAGCAACTTGGATGGACTTAGGCTCTATAATACTGAGTGATCTATCACAGAAACAAAGAACTGAGTACCACATAGTCTCACTCATAAGTGGACCTTGAACAATTATTGTAATACTATAAGAAAGGAATTGGCAATAGTTGGAAACTTCCTGGGAGGGCAGGATTGGTAGCAGTTGGAAACTGCTAGGGGGAGGAGGGGTCACACCTCATCAACAAGGATATCTGCATAATGAACATTTGTATACCTAACTCTGAATTGGACCCCAAATTTTCAAAATTAAATTTTTTTTTAAGTTATCAAGTCACAAAAAAGACATGTCCCAATCCTAAATGCATATTGCTTTAAAAATTTTATTGATTTAATTGCCAAATCATAATTGTATTTATGGTGTACAGTGTGATGTGTCATGCATATTTACACTGTAGACCGATCAAATCAAATGAATTAACATAGCTGTCACCTCCTTGTATTTATATATACTTTTATATTTATCATTTCTTTGTAGTAAGAACATTTAAAATCCACTCTTTGACCAATTTACTAAGTTAAAGAGGACAGTTTGAAAAGGCTACATACTACATGATTCTAAATATATGACATTCTAAGAAAGTAAACAAAATTATTGAGACAAAAAAAATATTAGTGGTTGCCAGGAAACTGAGAAAAGTGTTTGGATTGAGAAAAGGGTTTGGATTGGTGAAGTACAGGGAATATTTTTAGGGTGGTCAAGCAGTTCCATATTGTATATGACATTATTTGTCAAAACTCATTGAATTTTACAGCACAAAGAGCAAATCACAAGTTATGATAATTGTTAAAAAATTGTGTAGGAGATTGGTGAAAGCTAGGTGGAAACACAGAATGTGAAAAAAAATCAACTGTATTATAAATATAAAACAACTTCCCTGAATGAAGTGGGGGAGAGGCTTCCAACCTAAAGTAACTTTTGAAAGTAGAATCTGCAGAACTAAAATCCAAATATACTGTCCATAAGCACTGTACTTCAGTTTTAACATTAGCATGATACTGGAAATGAACAATTAAGTAAATGAGTGGTGATGGTGGTAACAAGATTTCTACTTTTGCAGAGGGAGGTCATAGATAAGGAAGCAAGTGCAAAAAGTTACAAAGATTTTAAGTGGTAATGAAGTAGAATTGGAAACATCACTATTAACTCATTTTAACACACACACACACACACACACACACACACACACACACACACATATATTTTGGTTTGTCAACTAAAAGGCTCTAGAAGCATTGACCCCCTCCCGCCCTCAGCAGCAATGACTATGCGCAGCTTTCAGATTTCAGTTTCTATTAACATTCAATAATTAAAGGAATTATGGGTGTTTGTTGAAATAGCTGACTCTAGGTTGAGGCAGAAAATATAAAGACAAGCCTGGAGCACCTTGTAGTGTGCAGAAGTGAGGAAGTGTTCAGAAAGAAAAAAAAATGCACAAAGATGGGAATATGTTAAGGAGAAAATAAATAAAATTGTGTTGGATTAAACTCTAAAGTATAAAATAAATATGCATGAGCTCATATTGCTATAAATAAATAATTGAACAATTTAGTAAATAAGGAAGAAGAGACAAATCTTCTATCTGGAATTCTAATAATATGTGTATATTCTCTCCTCTGAAAGAGATATTGTTTAGAGAGGTTTTCTTTCAAAGAGGAAGTAAGTGGGGGGAAAAGAGTAACTTTTCAGTTGTTCTTTTTTTTCTTTTTTTGAGTTGGAGTCTCACTCTGTCGCTAAGGCTGGAGTGCAGTGGCACGCTCATGGCCACTGCAGTCTCAACCTTAAGTAATTCTTCCACCTCAACCTTCCAAATAGCTGGAACTACAGACATGGGCTACCATGCCCGGCTAATTTTTTGATTTATTGTAGAGACAAGGTCTTGCTAAATTGCCCAGGATGGTCTCGAACCCTGGAGCTCAGGCAATCCTCTTTCCTCGGCCTCCCATACTGCTAGGATTACAGGTTTGAGCTGCCACACCTGGCCTTTTCAGTTGTTTTTATACTACTTTAGCCAGGTCATCGAAGTCAATAGTGATGAGTCATGTGGAAAGTTAGTACCTTTGATATAATGGGATGAAGACTCCATTTCTGTGGTCTTTTCCTAAAAAAAAAACTATAACCCAAGTCTAATCATAAACAAGACAAAATGAGACAGTTTTCAAAGATGATCAATTTATAAAATACCTAACCAGCATCCTACAAGATGTCAAGGCCATCATAAGCAAGGTAAGTCTGGTAAACTATCACAGCCATGAGGAATCTAAGAAAAGATGATAATCAAATCTAACATGGGTAACCTGGATGGGAATCTGGAAAGTAAAAAAAGTCATTAGGTAAAAATGAAGAAAACGCAAACAAAGTATGGAATTTGGTTATTGATAGTATATTGATATTAGTTTATCAATTACAAAAAAAAGTCTATATAATGTAAGATATTAGTAACAGGGGAAATGGACTATGAGGTTTATGGGAACTTCCATATTCATTTCAGTTATTTGTAGATGTAAAACTGCTCTCAAAAATTAAAGCTTGTTTGAAAACTGAAAGAAGCCTATGTTGAACGTAGCACAGAGGATAGGTGATATTTAATATTGCTGCAAAACTGGGTAGGATTCAGATCACCCAAGGCTTTATAATCTGTGAAGAGGGGTTTGAAATTTTTTCACAATGCAATGCGAAAGTATTGGTAATTTGAATCTCTAGCATGATATGACTCCATTTAAGATTTTTAGCATTCTAGCAGTTGTGCCACAGAATGGATTGAAGTTGGGAGTGGGTGCAAAAAGGTATGAGAATCAAAACAGTGCAACATCAAAGATTCTGTAGCAATAGTGCAAGATACAAAAAGTAGGAGCTGCAACGATTTGAATAGAAGGGTATGCATTTGAAATACATATTTAATGTAAAATGAGCAGGCTTAGTTATAGATTAAATGTTGATGAGGTAGAATGAGTTGTGAATAATGACATTGATTTCTGGCATTCTGGTGAAAGAATATGTACAGAGATGTATACAAATACAGAATCAATTTCGAAGGAAAACATCCAGATTTTGTTTAGAGCATGTTATGTTAGGGAAATCTTAAGCCATGTTAGTGAAGACATCAAGATTTAAATTGACTTTTCAGAAGAGGAGTCAAATAGAAAGAAAAACTGTGATGATTAAGGCATTCATTATAGAGGGTATGCACAAACATGAAAATTAATGAAGTCATCTAAGAAGAGAAAGTGGATGGCAAAAAGCTGGAAACAGGAGGAAATCAAAAGTTTGAGTACAATGGAATTTTATGAGATAATAGAGAGTGGCAACCTGGGACATACCAATGTCAGAAGATAGGAGGGTCTCAACTCCAGTATGTGCTGGTATGAATTCTAAAATGATGTTAAGAAAAACTGTTGTATTCTCTGCAGGAAAATAGTGGTCAATTAGATGTACTAAGAATGGTCTGCAAAATAGTGTGTGTGGTAGTCATGGAATGAAGAGTGAATGGTGGGTGAGGATGTGGACACCGTAAATATTGAAATATTTCTTCTACAAAATTTGAGTGTGAAGTGAAACAAGAAATGGAGCAGTAACTGGAAGGAGATAGGAAATAAATGTGGGTCTTTTCCAGATAAAATTATCATTAGAGATTTGGAGAATTCCATAATTCCAGGATCAATGGGAAGATAAGAGGCAATGGAATCTGAACACATGGAAAGGATTAGTCTTTCTTTCTTTCTTTCTTTCTTTTTTTTTTGAGTTGGAGTCTCATTCGGTCGCCCAGACTGGAGTGCAGTGGCCGTTCCCGGCCACCGCAGCCTCGACCTGCTAGGCTCCGGCGATCCTTCCGCCTCAGCCTTCCAAGCAGCCGGAATTACAGGCATGCGCTACCATGCCCGGCTGATTTTTTGAATTATTGTTGAGATGGGGTCTCGCTGCCCAGGCGGGTCTCGAACCCACGGGCTCAGGCAATCCACTCACCTCAGCCTCCCAAAGGCGCGGGATTACAGGCTGAGCCACCGAGCCCGGCTAGGATTAGTCTTTCATCCAAGAAGAAATACTTTGCAATGAGGGAGTGAATAAGTGAAGGTGGGGGGGAAACAATGATGCAAAGCATGATACTTTAAAGCTATTTGTGGTAGTAGAAAAAATGATATTTTTAAATTTTTATTTTCTCAGTTAAGTACAAGCCAAATTAATTAGCTGAAAATGAAAACAGAAGAGACTTATGTATGATGTTACAAGTATCTAATAAGTATGTTATAGAGTGAACATACTAGAAAAATATAATCAAACATCCTGCCATGTAGTACTCTTTTGAAAGGGAGATCATAGCCGGGCTCGGTGGCTCAGCCTGTAATCCCGCGCCTTTGGGAGGCTGAGGTGAGTGGATTGCCTGAGCCCACGGGTTCGAGACCTGCCTGGGCAGACGAGACCTCATCTCTACAATAAATCAAAAAAAAAAAAATTAGTCGGGCATGGTAGCGCGCATCTGTAGTTCCAGCTACTTGGAAGGCTGAGGCGGAAGGATCGCCTGAGCCCAGCAGGTCGAGGCTGCGGTGGCCGGGATCGGCCACTGCACTCCAGTCTCAACAGTGAGACTCCAACTCAAAAAAAAAAAAAAAAAAGAAAGAAAAGGAGATCATGATATTTCAGAGACAACTGACATCCAGGTGTTTGCATTCAAGACCAGGAAACGTGGATGGTCTATTAGCCTAGGGTTGAGGCTTTGACAGACTGAAAAAAATGTAAAGGGTAATAGATTCGTTAACAAAAAACTGGCTAGGCTCTGTGGTTCAGCCTGTAATCCCAACAGTCTGGGAGGCCAAGGCGAGTGGATTGCTTGAGCCCGAGGTTCAAGACCAGCCCGGGCAACATGGCGAGACCTCGTCTCTACAATAAATCAAAAATTAGCTAGGCATGGTAGCGCACGCAGGTAGTTCCAAGCTACCTGGATGACTGAGGTGGAAGGGCCTCCAGAGCTACCAGAGCCCAGCAGGTGGACACTGGGGTGGCCATTAGTGTGCCATTCACTCCAGCCTGAATGATGTGGTGAGATTTCAACTCAAAAAAAGAAAAAAAGAAAGAAAGAAAAAGGCTGAATGTAAGTATGGATTATAAAATACAAATTGCATGAAAAGGGAATTAGAGACAGAAAGTGGGTGACACTGCAGAAAAGAAAAGTCAGTGGATTGTAAGTGACAGTAGACTGTTTTATTTAAGATAATTAATGCTAGTTGCACAGCCCACAGGTGCTCAAATTCTCATTGGCTATCGCAACAAAATGCAATTTCACTAGCAAGGACAATTTGAAATGTGTTAGTGGAAACTCATTTCATATAGCTAGAATCGGTTAGCCTTCCTCTATCTTGCGAAGCTGTCTTCTTAATGTGTATCTCCCAAAGTTCTTTAAGCAGTAGAAGCAGAAGGATAGAGATTGTCCTCTTTTTACTCTGTGTAATTTAACCAGAATTAGCCTCATGAACTGAATTTGCTCCAAGGGAGTTTTAAAAGTACACAAAGCCCATTTCATTTGGGATATTTGGCAAACAATTTATCTGCTCCAAGGCCAAAGATTGCTTTTAAGGTCATAAATTAAATGAACTGGAAATCTAGAAAATTGTAGACCATTTGAATTTATGAAGTTGGAAATTTACAGTATCTGTTAATCAGTTCTATGGTGTGACCCTGGGACTGTCTGGCCAACACAGAGAGAGAAAAAAGAATTTGGCAAGGAGGTTGTCAATCACTGAGCATAAGCAAAATTTCAATTAAAAAAAAAAAAAAGGTCTGTAGGGCTTAGCAACCAAATGGGGGAGAGAAAGAGATAGATGCCCTTGAACCTTGAGGTCTGAGAATGTTAGAAAAAGGAGGTTAATGATAACTAAGAGGTGATAATGAAGCATTCCCAGTTCCCCACCATGATATACCTACGGTATAGGTGGCTGTGCAGTCAGAGAGGGAATTTAAGAAGAGATTCAGATTTCAGTGAACATAAGATGATTGGGAAAATGCTACCAGAAATGGGTGGCAGTATTAGGGAGCTTATGTATACACAAGTCAACATGGGGGGTAAATTGGAAACAAATGGTGTGGCAGAGTCACCAGGTCAGAGAAGGGTATGTGTAGAGCATCAAAGAAATGAGAAATTGGCCAGGCTCAGTGACTCAGTTTGTAATTCCAGCACTTTGGGAGGCCAAGGTGAGTAGATTGCCTGAGCCTGCGAGTTCAAGACCAGTCTGGGGAACTTGGCAAGACCCGGTCTCTACAATAAATCAAAAATTAGCTGGGTGGATAGAGCGCACCTGTGGTTCTGGCTACTTGGAAGGCTGAGGCAGACGGATTGCTGCAGTTCAGCAGGTCGACGCTGGGTTGGCCGTGAGTGTGCCACTGCACTTCAGCCTACAGAGTGAGACACCAACTTAAAAAAAAAAAAGAAAGAAAAAAGAAAAAGAAATGAGATATCAGGGAACAATGCATAACCAGTAGTCCTGTAATAACCAACGTAAAGTTAACAAAAAGGAAACTCTAACTGAAGTTGCAGACTTGGATACTATATAAATTTATATAAAAGAAAGAAAACTACATTGAAAATACAATGTGTAAGAAATAAAATATAAACTTGTTCCTGTGATTATTTTTTTTCATTTCAACCTTTTATTCCTTTTTGCCTCTCCTTCTAGTTTGCAAATCGCAAATCAGTATCCATATAATAAATCCCCCTTAATTTTTTCTTAGCGATATTGTATGTTCTGGACATATTACCTAGGCCTTTGACTACTTAAGTTAATACGCCTTTTCAGTGACTATGGTAAAAATGTAGAAAGAAAGTCAATGTAGTTATTTGAAATCCATCATTTTCCAAACAACTAACATTTTTTTTACTCTGTGATATATGTTTCAGAAGTATTTCATCCCACACACATATAAACATTTCTTATACACAGTCTTATGAAAGTAAAACAAAAGAATTTGGCATGTTCAATTGATTTAGACAGAGGGGTGTGGAAAAACTTGGTTGAGATACTGTCCTCTGAAAATTAACTTATCTTTGATTATCCAAATAAATCTTTCAAATTTTTAATTGACTTGATTCATAACTGGATACCCAAAAATGATTTTTCTGCATTCATCTTTCTTTATTAAATGGTAGAAAGAATGTGAGAACAAGAAATTGTCAAAAATTTGATATAACCCAGGTTACATTTGAGTAGGTTGTTTAAGAAACGAGCTACATAAACTGTAAAGCATCATCCTAGTACACAGAAGGGACCAAATATTTCTGAAAATACAAAAAGTAATCCCTTCATGATAGAAACTGACAGCAAATAAATTTATGAGCACCTTCCTTTACTCAAGAGTGATTGGACCCCTGTGCATATCTATACCTACCTCCAAATTTAGCATTTACAAGGATATAGATTTTGCTGTAATCCTTCTGCTTGAAAAATAGAGAGAAACAAATTTCAGTAAAATTGAAGTATAGATTTAAAGATGTCCATCAGCACAATGGGCTATTTTTTTTTTTTTAACCAACAGAGAGTTCTAGAAATGGTGGAGATCATATGACCATCCATTGATTAGGATGTAGAGATGAATCTTTTGTAGGTTGCTAGACCTAGGTGCTTTCACTGGCCCTTTACTCCAAGGCATTTAAATCAATAATTTGACCACAAATACACAGTCATTTCTGATGGCCTTACTAGCCTCAAGTATCAGTTTAACCGAATAATGGGTGATTGACACTTTCTTTGATATGGTGTCAGCACAACATATGTCCAAAACGCTCCTCTTTCTGCCTGAACTTAAAAGACTACACCTTGAAGGTTTTCTCTGAGCTTAGTTCCTCTTGAATTCATGCAGCTTTAAATCAATGTCTGTCTCCTTGTAAGCTCAACCAAGCCAGCATTGCCACTGGCCGGCAAAGGGAAAAAAAAGACTCCATAAAGAATTCCAGGGTACCTCTTGCCCCAGCAGCCATTCCGCTGTTTCTATGGAAACATTCACCAGCCAGCAGCATGCTCCACTGTACGAAGGAAGGAGAATGCATGTCCCTTTCATCACCACGTCTCCTAGAGTGCAACCACTGCTCAGAATGAAAGAATGTGGTACACACAATTCTTTATTCCGACAGATAAATCGTTCAGGAGGATGGTGAGTTCTCTTCAGAAATTGTGCTACTCTCTCTGTTTTTCCTCACAGTGAAGCATTTTCTTTAGCTAGATTTATATAAGTTTGCAGAAATGAGGAAAGAAAGTAACCCACATTGATAAAGTGCCTACTATTTACCAGGCACTTTGTAGTGCATTCACTTTAATATTTTTCCCTGAGGAAATGGAGATTTAGAATTTACCTGGCTTGCTCGAGGTGGCACGACATTTAAATTGGAAAGTCAAGATTAAAATCATTGTAAGTCTGATTGTAAAGTCCAGTGGGTTCCTATGCCCTCAGTTGATAAATGTGATGGTCTATGTGTGGCAGACAGGTAGGCAGTGGAGAAAGGGAATAGATTTAGGACTCAAGAAAGTTGAAACAGGATATGAGAAAAAGCATGAGGAGGAGGGTGGTGGAATGGTTTGGAAATGTACTTTGAATCTAGTAATAATATCAAGTATTTGAGAATAGGTTCAATTCAGAGTCTACTTAGTATGAAATCTCAAAAGTTAGCAGCAGGTATAAAGTTAAGATGTGAAAGGACTGAGATAGAGTCGATATATCCATTGAGCAAGCATTTTATCATTACTTAGCTTTGTCATGTTTTTCCAGCAGATCACCTTAATTTACCCTCTAATCGCTAGCCAAGGATAGAACTGGTTTCTCAGAGGTAGCTATTGATAATTGTTTTACAACCCCTCCCCAGCTTGTTTTGTACTAATTAGCTTTTCTATTTCAAGTATTTGCCTCCACCTATAAGACCCAAGTTAACCTAATCAGTCCTTCATGGCCTTCATGGCACAGACCCCATCAACATGGCAGCAGCCATGTAACTAACCCACTTATCCTCCTGCTGTCGATCGCCTGACATCAGTACCTGTGCTTACCTGCCCTTTGTGATGATGTAGAAAAGATCACCACCCAGTCCCCTTAATGACCTGCTCCATAAAAGGGAAGGTTTAAAATCATTCATTCTCAAGCAGACATTTGCCTCAAGCAGCCATTTGCCATTGTTTGTTAAACTCTGTTGTGTCCATGTGGCTTTTTGAGCTATGTCGCAATGTTCCTAGCTTTGATATCTTCCCTACCTTGGGGAGGCGAATCTCCTCTCTTCTCTCTCTCTCTCTCTAATTTACTTTCTAAATAAACTATATTCTTCAGTCTAACTTCTGGTCAGTTCTTTGCATCTTATGTGCAGTACTGGATTGCACAACCCCATGGTGACTTTGACCTAACGTTTTGGAGATCACATTGGAATTTTGATACCTAACACAATGCTTATGTGGTAGGAAGCAAGGTGAAATTTTGAAATTACATTTAGGATATATCAGAGATATTTTAGTATTTGCTGCCAATCATCATTTACTCAGGAGAATAAAAGAAAGATATTGATTAAAATGTAACATTTTACTAATAACAAATAATGTTCAACTTAGAGAAAAGCCTTGGACAAAATTAGTGTATGCCCTCATCATAAGGCCTAGGTAAGGCTTTCTATATCATATTGCTATGGCTTGAAGTCACCCTCCCAAACTCATGTTGAAATGTAATTTTGACTGTGATAGTATTAAGAGGTGAGACCTTTAAGAAGGGATTAGGCAATAACGGTTTTGACCTCATACATGATTTAATACTGTTATCACAGGAGTGAGTTAGTTATTGTGGGAGTGTGGTGACCTTTTTCCTCTCTCTCTCTCTCTCTCTCTCTCTCTCTCTCTCTCTCTCTCTCTGTCTCTCATGTTCTCCTCTTCTCTCTCTTATCTTCTACCTTTCATTATGGACCAAATGACAATGACATACTCTTGGACTTTCAAGCTCCAAACCGCAAACTGAAGAAACATATATTTGTTTGCTAATTACCCCGCTTAGTTATTCTGTTATAGAAACACAAAACAGACTAAGTCACATACCAAATCTAAATGGTGCTATCAACATACTCAGACTTTCTGAGAGAAGAGTAGTGATTTGGTAAGTCAGGCAAATGATGTCTTGTATCGGTTGGCTCTTTGAGAAATGTGCAAAATGATGCATCATACTCCTTTCTCGTGATTGCTGAAGTTGTTACAGATGCTCAATCTCTCATCTGGGGACCGTAACAACAAGCTGTCCTATCTTGATATTTGGGACCTGGATTTGTGATTCTACTGGAGGAAAGGAGTCTCTGGGCCTGTCTCACATTTCTCTTAATTTTCATCACACTCTTTGTTCCAAAAGAAGTCTCAACACACTGTTTGACCCATCAGTTAGACCCTGATTATAACGACTTCCTTGGGTTATGTGCCATACAACGCAGAAACCCTTCTATCATATCCTACATCCTGTTGTACTGCATATAGGGATGTGTCCTCTAGCCCTGCTCTTTCTCCACTCCCACTAAATTTTTTAATCTCTTTTCTCATTTATGACATAGCCATATTAGTCATTTATCAAACTAGAATGCAAATACCTGGAGGCCGAAGATCTTATCTCAATGTTTTTTATGTTTCCGTATCTATTGAGGGCCTGGTAGACCACAAACCTAATTTGTTTGTCAAATTGAGTTGCAGCCTCCACATGACTGGATCCTACATTGCCCATTGGATTCAACTAACAAACTGTAATCCTCTTTCCACATGAAAACTTTTGGAATGTATAGAGGTGTTTAAAGTGCCCCCATAACTGATATTTTGCTTTTCAGTTCATTTTATGTTGTTTCCCCCATCTTTTCCTTTGGTAGAGTTTTGAGTTTTTGTTCATCATGTTGATAGTTTCTTTTTCAGTATTACTCTAAAAAAAGTATTGTCTGGTTGTGGAAGGGCAATTGGAGAAGGATGCACCACCAACCAAACTATCTTTCTTACAAATATGTTGGTCAGTAGTCTTAATTATTTGTAGCTGTTTCTCACAGGAAACTGAAAGTTAAGCAGACCTTGAACAATTATCATAATACTATAAGAAAGGGATTGGCAGTACTGGGAAACTGCCAGGGAAGGGGGGGCACACCTCATCAACAAGGGTACCTGCATAATGAACAACTGTATCCCTAACTCTGAATTGTATCCCACAATTTTAAAATTTAAAAAAAAGAAAAGAAAAGTTATGACATTTAATGGAAAGGCATGTTCACTTTCAATTTGTCTTATTGTGCCAGTTTCTTACAGATTTCCGTTTTTTCTCCATTTAGATATCGTTATCCTCTTTTGGGCCTATATCTTTCTTTTATTTCCATTTCCAGTTTCTCAGTTCCAACAAGAGTCATTCATTTATAAATGTGGATATGCATGAATTCTATCAGGTCTAGACAATGCCAATTTTTCATTTATTCCTCTTTTTCTGGCCTGATTATGCAATTCAAGATAGAGGAAAAGTAATCTTTACCTAAGAAGTACAGCTCAAACTATTTAGTTTTACATTTAAGGTTTCTATTATTTTTCCATAACCTATTTGTCAAACCTACATGCAACTATCCAATCCACCAAGTACTCCATGCTTTAGCCAGAAGTGCATTCCTTGTTATTCCAAGTATGTATACTTCTATCATTGGTAAGCTCTTAATCATTGACTCTATTACAATCCTTAAAAGTCTACTTCTCAAAATATTTCTTATATTTGTCAATTCTCACATTTTGACGCTTCCAAAAGGAACGGACAAACATCTACACACGTGCACGCACTCACACACACACACACACACACACACACACACACACACACTCACACACACACACACACACACACACACACACACACACACACGATATGTAGATGTGGGGGTGGGGAAAGAGTGAGATAGAGACATCGATGCACATCTAGATATTCTAGCCTAAACTCTGATTTTGAATGTTCTCATCTATATTGAGAATTTCCGGGTGACAAAATCTCATTCTTTTTTCTATTTCTGAAAGTCTATATCAGTTAACTAATGTAGCAAAGTTCCCCAAATGTAGCAGCTTCAAACAACACACATTTATTTTCTGTAGTTTCTGTGAATCAGGAGTCTGGGCATGGCTTATTTTGGGACCCTTGCACAAAATTTCTCCAAGCATCTGCTGGGGCTGCAGTGGGCTCAAGGTTCAGATGGGTAAGTCTTTGTTTCCAAGAGTTCATGGTTGTCGACAGAATTTCATTCTTTGCCACGTGGGCCTCTCCAACATGTCAACTTGCTTTTCAAAGAGTGCAGGCCAAGAAAGCAGTAGAGAGATTTGTTTTGTAGCTTAATTTTAGAAGTGACAATGCATTACTTTTGCCGCATTCTGTTGGTTAAAAGTGAATCACTCATACTAGTTCACATACAAATTGACTGGCTTAAGAAACAGGAAATGGTTCTCATTGTAGGTCATTTTAGATGTCTGCCTACCGGAGGGGCCTGAGGTAGAATTGGGTAACTTCATACTGCTAAATATATATTCCCTGAATTGCATTGTTGTACTTTTTCATATAGTCCTATTAGTGGCTGGTAGTTTATAGTATGAAACTTCCAAGGTTATTTTCATTTTAATGCATATACTTATAGATAACACAGTCTTGAACTTTGATGGGGGTTTGCCCACTTATTTCATATTAACTGTCTCTCATATTTGTTTACATCATTATTTTTCCAGCGATAGTCAAATTTCTATATATTTTTAACCTTTTTTGTTCCCAATAATTCCTACTATTGCTTTAAGTCAAGGACACAGAAATAATCTATGGCATATTCCTTCTTGACCCATATTTGTTGCTGATATCTAACCTGGTTACTCTTTAACAGGTTCAATTTCTACTGCTTTATTTGCCTTTTTATGAAGTTAAAATTGTGTTAAAAATCAAATTGAATTGGAATTCAGTGATAATTACAATATAGTATAACACTTCTCATTAAGTTTTCTCATCTTAATGTGAACTTCTGCATGTTTCAATTTACAAACAACTGCTTCCTATGCAAACTTAAAATAAAACTTGTATGGGCATTATAAAATGTTTGACAATTTTGTATCTGAGTATCTTGAAAGTCATAAAATGATGCTCGAAGTATAATGACCTACTTGGAATTTCCACACCCAATTGCTCACACTCATATTACTAAAAGCCATTTAACCTCTACTGGAAGGTCACTTCTCTATCCCAGATTTTTGGGTCAATACTGGTACTCAAAAAGAATTATAAAGTGTTCTGTGTGTAGACTTAAGAATCTGGTATTAACTCTTACAACCTAGCATCTCAGTCTGCAACAACCAGGCTCTGTTTTAATTCTCATTTTTTTTAGCACACTTTTTGCTTGCTTTCCTTCACTGATGCTTTGAATTCTCCACCTTCAGCTCAGTCATGTGAGATTCTACTTGGAAGTTCACGTCTCTCCATGTCTAGACTTATTCTACTGAATCCCAGTTTTCCTGTTTCTAAGTTCTCAACACCAACTGTCCTGTCACTTTTAAATGTCCTTTTTACTGGATAAATATCAAATTGTCTTGCCTAGACTGATGCTCCAAACACACCAACACATTTGAACCTTTGACGATGTTTTGATTTAAAACTTGGAATTTCATAAGTCAACTCAATTATTTTAGTGCATTTTTTGTTTTCCTTCAAAGCAATAGAATCTTTTGCTTCCATGTTCAGCTCTCTGACTTTAGAATATACAGGCATTCCCTGCTTAATGATGAGAATATGCTCTAAGAAATGCGTCACTAGGCAACTTTGCCATTATGTGAACATCATAGAGTATACTTATACAGACATAGATGGCATAGCCTACTTCACACCTAGACTATGTTATAATCTATTGTTCTTGAGGTATAAACCTATACAGCATGTTACTGTACTGAATACTGTAGGCAACAATAAATATCTGTGTATTTAAACAGAACAAGTACAGTAATAACAATGGTATGCAAGATTAAAAGAGGTGCAGCTATATAGGCCACTTGCTATGAAAGGAGTTTGCAGGACTGGAAGTTGCTCTAGATATTTCAGTGAGTGAGTAGTAAGTGATTATGAAGTCCTGAAATACTAGTATACTATTGTAGGCTTTATAAACACTGAATACTTAGGTGACATTAAACTAATTTTAAAATACTTTTTCTTTCTTCAATCATAAATTAACCTTAGCTTGCTGTAAATCTTTTGCTTTATCATTTTTTCTCTTTTTTTTCAACTGTTTGACTAAACGTAGTAACACAGCTTAAACTACAAACACATTGTACAGTTATACAAAAGTATTTTCTTTCTTTTTCAAATTTTAGCTTATTTTTTACTTTTTAAACTTTTTAGTTAAAAGCTAAGAAACAAGCACACACATTTGCCTAGACCTAACCAGGGTCAGGGTCATCGATATCATGGTCTTTCACTTCTACATCATGTCTCAGTGGAAAGATTTTAGGAGTAATACCGGGCATGGAAAATTGTCATCTCCTATCATAACACTGCCTTCTTCTAGAATACCTCCTAAAGGACCTGCCATGGGGTCGTTTTACAGTTAACCTTTTCATATAGGAGTGCATAGAAGTAGTCTAAAATAATTACAAAAGTATAGTATAGTTAGTACAAAAATCAGTAATGTAGGTGTTTGCTTCACTATCAAGTAATACACACATATGTGCCACAATTTTATATTACTGGTAGTGCAGTAGGTTTCTTTATACTAGCATCACCACAAACACATGAGTAATGTGTATTGCTGTGACACCAAGATGGCCATGATGTCACTAGGTGATAGACATTTTTTATCTCTATTATAATCTTAGGGAACCACCATTATATATGCAATCTATCAAGGACCAAAATGTCATACAGCATATAACTGTACCATAATTCTAAGTTTTAAACTTTCTTTTCATGCTCTGCCTATTCATGCTTCACCTAGTAGTCAGCAATGGAAATTTGATCCGTAAGACTCAGCCCTTAGTCCTGGGACTGTGAGAACCCGGTCTAGTAGTACAGTGAGAAATGTCCTACTGGTTGGTAGAGTCAGATATAATGTACATACTGAAGTCTAGTTACAGACCCTCTGAGGTTGATCAAGTTTTGCAGCAATGTTTTTTCTTAAAGACTATGTTCTGTTTCATCTCAAAGAAAAATCAAATAAGAGTGATGAATTGAGATTTATTTTATTTTTGTATTATTCTAAATCCACACATATGGGCTTGCTGACATGAGTTCTATGACTTAAAAGAAGCAGGGTTGATGTCTGAAAGGGTTTCTTGGACATTCCTCTCATTGTGTAAACATGACCACTCCTGCTCTTGCCAGAAAAGGCTAGATTGCAGAAGTTTGCCCAGTATCAATTTCTTAATTTCTTTTTTATTAAGAGATTTCTGATTTTTTGTGTGAGCAACAGTGTGTACAATTTAAAAATAAGCAGACAAACAAACAAATAAATTAAACAAAAATAGCTCTACATTTCTTAAAGTGTCCTGCAGATGAGTTATGTGATGGAACACAGTTTGACCCATGAGATATCTGTAGATATCCCTGGGTAAAGTTTTGGAAATTTCTTACTAAGAAAGCTAATTCATTTAACACATGACCTTTTGTTGTTTCTCATTCTTTTTTTTTTTCTACCAAAATCGTTGACATAAAACTTGAAAAGCAGACAGAGCTGACATTCAACTCCTATATACTAGCACAAATTTACTGGTTGCTTATGCCTCAAATCCATTTTGATTGGCCAGCTATCTATTTCAATTAGCTTCATGTCTATGCCATGCCAGTAGTTAAGAATATTGACTATTACTCCTGGTTTCTGCTACAGTTCTTCAATAATGACCAAAATAATTTCAGGAGAATGAAGTCATCTCAGCTCTTATACCCTTGAGTCTTACACTAGCTCTGTGTTATATGCTTGCCCAAAATTTTGTTATTGTAGTAAAATATAAGCCTCATATTGTTATCTGAGTAAAAGACAAGCCTTTTATCCAGTTGGAGTTTCTGGTGTTTGCACTTTCTATTACACGCGGGAAAATGCAAATGCTAGTAGTGGTAGCTACTTGGACATTGACTTTCAGTCTTTTTATAGACCTCTTTTTGGTATGCACAATCTATTTAACATACCTATTGCCTGAAATGCTTACATTCAAAATACCCCTTTGGACTAGAGTCAGACCAGGAATCTTACTCTAGTCTGCTAGAGAACCCTGATCCCATTGTCAAATTCTTAAGAAATATTTCTATTGATTTCTACATTTTCCTTTAATCCTTTTCAGTTCCTGCATTAATCTAAATATTTGACTTTACTGTTTTACTAATGTCATTTTTTTTTTCTGCTCTGGGGTTTTTTCCAGTAAATTTCTACCACCTCCTGGTTTAGATACATTGTACACAGAAGGTAAATTATGTTGTAGTAATGTGATGACTGAACATCTGGCTTATGTAGTTTTCAGTCTTGATTCATAATTAAGCACATCTATAACCAGAAAAGTATAGTGTCATCATTTATGGATAATGCTCTTTCAAACATGCTATTTTTTCTCACGGTATTATCAGAGCTTTTTTGTTGAAGATCTCTGATGTGGCACAGGCAGGTTTTATTCCTTCTTTTATTTAAAGAATAATAAAATTAAAATTTGGATTAAATAGGTGACTTGTCAAAAATAACACAATTAACCAATGGCCAATCATGATTAAAGTAGTAGCAATATTCATAAACTAGAATATGCTCACATTAAAGAATTTTACACAATACAAAGATTGGTAAATATAAGACCGTAAGCAATTGGATATGCTTATTTAATAATGGTTGTAAAGACACTTATATTATCTCTGAGTTTTAATTTCCTATTATTCTAAAATATGTGAATGAAATAAAGGCATACTACTCTTCTTTCTGCCTCAAACAAAATTTATATTTTTTAGTTCAAACAGCAGAGATGTAGCAAATTCCTAAGTGGAATTTTTTCACATAAAAATAAATGTTATATATTTAAAGAATAGCTAATATACTTTATTTTATATAATAAGCTCATTTCAAAATATGATTCAAACATGCACTATCTATGGAGTAGTTTCAACGTGGAAGAGTCACTACTGCCAATCCCACTTCCCTGCCCACCTTCTGGCAGTTTCCCGATATTTGTTCAAAGTCTGCTTATGAGTGAGAATATGTGATGCTCAGTTCTTTGTTTTTGTGAAAGATCACTCAGTATTATGGACTCTAAGTCTATCCAGGTTGCTGTTAAGTTCATAATTTTGTTCTTTATGGCTGCGTAATATTTCATCGTGTATATGTACCACACTTTTTTTTTTTTATCCAGTCCTCTTTTGATGGGCAGCATGGTTGGTTCCATGTTCTTGCTACTCTGAACAATACTGCAATAAACATATGTGTGCAGGCATATTTTTTATAGAGCGATTTGAGTTCTTCCGGGTATATTCCCAGTAGGGGGATTGCAGGGTCATATGAAAGATCTGTTTTTAGATCTTTTAGGAATCACCACTGGTTTTCTATCACCATCCACCATAGTTTCCTATACCAAAACCTGGGAATCACACCTATTACCTGGTAAATTGTCACAACATTCAGTGACTTTTATTAAACATTGCTGCACATAATTTCTCACCATATTTCTACCACCTCTGCTTTTATGATCCTCAATACACAGAGCCTAGAAAAATATACGCTTAATATTTTTTTTCCTCGGCTGCTATCTTTTTCCAGGCTGTTCCCCACTCAACTAGATGAGTTATTTTACTTAAACACAAAACAAACTCCTTTCTCTATTGCTTAAAGTATTTCAGTGTGTCACTTTGCTACCAAATGTAGTCTGCTCATACTTTCTGTCATCTAAATAAACTCTGTCTTTCCTCATCTCTCCATCTGCTTTCCTGATGTTTTCACCCTAAACTTTTACCTTGAATCTCATCTAAATATGTGCAGTTTCTCATAGACAGCATGTTGCCTTTTTTCTTTCTCTTTTTCCCCTCTCATCCTTCATCTCTTCTTCTTCCTTCCAACTGTGTGCTCTTTAAATGTGGCTTCTCTCCTAGAAAGTAACTCCCTGTGCTTTTTTTGTTATTAGAAAACCTTGTTTTTCCAAAACTCTGCTCAAGTGTTGCTTTTTCTGTCATTATGTCCCTGATTTACTCAGGAAAGATAAAACCTTGTCCCTTTGTTGAGATCAATGTGTCATATATATTTTATATCTCATCCTGAATTGTATTTTTAAAAATCTGGTAGCGTCTTTCCACCTATCCTTTGAATTACCTCTACCAAACTGGCAACAATTTTATAAGGTGGGTCCATTATGTTTTCCATAAGTGCCTTGTCTATGGTTGATACTCTTCCAACAGGTATTGAATAAATGTATGAACTTATTTCAAAGAAAAAGGAAAAAATGAAGAGAGAAATTGTAGAAAGGTTCTCGCTGATCACTAAATTGTTTAAGCAGAGTAGCTCACCAAACCTGCAAACCAAGTTTATGTAAGCAGAGTTACAGTTATATTTTTCTCTACCTATGAAATAATTCTATTCGTGACAAATTTCTTTGCTTTGGTTGGTTGATATAGGTGGAGATTAAAAGAGACTCAAGAACAGTCTGAATATGTTTTTGAACAATGTAGTAACATTTTCCATTTTATTCATTTGCGATCAAAGATTTATTGATAAATAAAAAAAATCAAAATACAGATAGGGAGAACAGTGTATTATTGTATAAAAATGAATTGTGTATATGAATGTAAGTATGCATGTATTAATTTGTATATGCATAGAATAGCACTGAAACAGTGATTATTTTTGATGAGAATATTGGATGGCTTAGGCCAGGAAGGGGAAAGAGATATAATTTTCATAGCATGTTCTTTTTATTTTTTAATTCTATTCTATATAATCATATTCACAATTAATGTTTTAGTATATAAACATTCATAATATTGTCAACTTATAATGAAAACATAAAAAGAGAAAACAAACATTAAATAATGGATATGTTTTTAGGTTTTTATTTATTTTTTTTTTGAGTTGGAGTCTCACTCTGTTGCCCAGACTGGAGTGCAGTGGCCGCTTCCGGCCACCGCAGCCTCGATCTGCTGGGCTCCGGCGATCCTTCCGCCTCAGCCTTCCAAGTAGCCAGAATTACAGGCATGCGCTACCACACCCGGCTGATTTTTTTTATTTATTGTAGAGATGAGCTCTCGCTGCCCAGGCGGGTCTCGAACCCGCGGGCTCAGGCAATCCACTCACCTCAGCCTCCCAAAGGCGTGGGATTACAGGCTGAGCCAATGAGCCCGGCTCGTTTTTAGGTTTTTATTAAGCAGAGTCAACAAGGGGCTCATATCAATTATCAAGAATTTTAGGCATATTCAGGCTTAGTTTTAACAGAATCCCGGAACATCTTAAACAAACAGTATAGATCTATTTTTATGATATTTTTCCTCTGCAAATTAATTAAATTCACTCATTTGACAGATTGTTGTATAATTATATACCCATTCAAGGTTTCATCTTTAGGGAAAGTAAAGATGACTTTCAAAGATAAGTGACCCAAACTGAACAATTTTTTTTTCTTTTCTCTCATGAATTCATTACTTGAACAGTTGCTTTTCTTCAGTCCTTTGTCCATTTTATGAAATCAGACCAAGGTAAGATAGTTGGAAATATAACAGAAGTAAGATGTGCCTGACTAAAGATTAAAAAAAAGAAAAGAAAAGAGCTTTGTGGTTAACTTTATCAATGGCAGATTGTTCCCAGTGGAGACATATTTCAGCATAAACTCAAAAGTTAACTTTTGAGATGATTTATAAAGCAGAGATAGGTCATAGCTATCCACAGTAAATCCACTGAGAAACATTGACAAAACAACAATTTCCTACTGTTTTGTTACATCCTGATGCTTAAACGGGAACCTATTCTTCTCAGGAGGACACTACCAACTGACTAGCTGGTCCTTTGAATGGAGTTATAGCTTTACTGGTGTGAACTCATTCTCGACAATGGTTTGCTATCAACCATGAATCTCCATTCTCTTCAGGGAAGCTGCAGTTCTTGAAGCACTAGACATTGTACCTGAAAAGATTGCTGTCGACAACAATTCTTTAGCAACAGAAGTAAAAGAAAGGAAGAAAACTTCCCTTGTCATAATAACTTTAGTCAGACTAAGTTAGACTTAGTTGCCCAACCACTTCTCAATTGTCTGATTCAGAAGATTTTCATTATCCATACTACTCTTTGGGCCCTCTCGTTCTGTTATTAAACCAAACTGGGCTCAGCTTGCCCTGCGAAGTAAGGGTAAACATGCACACCACGGTTTGCACCAAGAGAAAGGCAGGTATTTATTTGCAGGGTGCCAAATAAGGTGAATCCAGCAGCTTACACTTAAGATCCAACCTCTCTGATGGCTTGTAAGCAAGGGCTTTCAAAGGTAGAGGAAATTTCAGGAAAGCAGAAATTACAGGCACAATCAGGTTTGGCTTAAAAAGGGTAGGATATATTGAAGCAAGAGGCTTATGAGTTGTGAGTAGATTGAAAATTTGTTTAAATGTAAAATTTTTGTTTAAAAATTGGAGGTCAGCAGAAAAGAATGTCAGCCCTAGGTCTGGGTGTGACTTCTTACAGGACCCTCGGTAGAGGGGCCTGAGTAATTGGACACTTTACCACTCCCTTCCAGAAGGGATGAAGTTACTGACATTTAGGTGAAACTTCCCTGTGTCCCTCACACTTGTGCTTAGACATAGGCTGCCCCATACATGTAGTTGTGAACACATTCCTTATCTTGACTCAGAACAGCTCCAAATCTTAGATGCATTGTGGTTTTTCACTCTGAGCAGAGAATGACTTCTAATTATAGCCACAGATTGAAAACATGGCTACAAACTAATGTAATGCCCTCTTCAATATGACTACAGTCAAAGAGTAATATCTAAGAATACTACTAAAACTTCTCATTCAGGCTCCTAAAAAAATTGCTAGAATCCCACGAGGTTAGGTTACAAAATTAATATTCCATCATAACTGCGTTTAGAAAATGTTTAGTTAGAACGAATCATTTTGGAATATTCAGAAAAATATGTCCCGCCCTTTTATAAAACAAGGACTGTAAATAAACGATTATCTAGAGAATCTATGAACACCTATCCAGTGTGAAACAGTTTCATATTCACCAAAACCTCCTTGAATCCTCACGGCAACCTCAGTGACAAGTTGAGTTTTCCAGAAGTAATTTTGAGGCAGAATTTAAAAGTTGGAAGTTTAATTAGTGGGATGCCTTGGAATTTATACGTCTGGAAGAGAGAGGGAAACAGTGAGATTAGCAAGAAGAAAAGTCTAGCTGTACAGCAGATCCAAACAACGTCAGCCAACCCAAAGGTAGACCTGAAACTAAACTATCCCATCACAGCTGGCTCATATTGGCTCAAAATTGGACTTTTATGTCTGTTTTTATGAGTGATTATGCATGAGGTGTCCTTGGCCTTGGGTAAGATGCTTTCTGCAACTAAGGCAAGGGAGTGACTGCTGAATGCTGCCTGCTGAAGTCACTACCAATTCCTTTTTTTTTTTTTTAAAGAAATCTGGCATTATATCCCTGTGTTCATCACAACTTCATTTAAAAATAGAACATGGACATCAGGATGATTAGGAGAAGTTAATGTGTTCAAGGTCTTATAGCAAGCAGTGAATCTAGGAATCACAGCAGAGTTTGCTGATTCTAATTTAATAGTTCACAGTACTATAAGTTCACTAACCAGAACTTAAAAAAATCTGGAACTCTTTAATGGTAAATCTTATTTAAACTACCTTCTCTTCCTTCTATCCCAACATTTCTCAGGATTTTCACCATATTGATTTAGTGTCATTTGTCTAAGAATAGTAATCTCAGCTCCTTTTTTACAAATCTGCCATCTGAACACTATATCTTATTTAACCACTTCTCAATATCTCAGAAAACTTACCTCATCAATTATCCTCTTTATCTTTCCTTCAATTTCTCCCTCATGATTTGCTTTTCCTACACAAAAGAAATACAGTCTAAGTTCCCTGTTCATGAAAAATAACTTCTCATGATGGCATTTCTCATTCTTTACTTACACTTCCCCACTGGCTCCACTTCCTCCAATTTGATATCAGTTTTGAGATTTCTTGCAATCTCTCTTAATCCCCATTTTCTATTCTTAAACTATTTCTCAAAGTGCACTGCTGACATAGACATTTACAAACGCAGCACTCTTTTTTTCCCCCTGTTGATTGCATTTAATCTCATACTCCTTCCTGAAAATCAAGTTTTCTTCCCTTGACTTTCACCTCAGTGCATCTTTAATTGTGCTCTGCTGTATTCCCTTCCTTTTCAGTTGCCCTGCCACTTCTCAATTGTCTGACTCAGAAGATTTTCATTATCCCTACTACTCTTCAGGCCCTCTCATTCTGTTATGAAACCAAACTGGGGTCAGCTTGCCCTGGGCAGTAAGGGCAAACATCCACACAAAGGATACACCAGGAGAAAGGCAGGCATTTTTTTGCAGGGTGCCAAATAAGGTGAATCCAGCAGCTTACACTTAAGATCCAACCTCTCTGATGGCATGTAAGTAAGGGCTTTCAAATGTAGAGGAAATTTCGGGAAAGCAGAAGTTGCAGGCAAAATCAGGTTTGGCTTTAGAAAGGGCAGGATATTTTGAAGCAAGAGGCTTATGAGTTGTAAGTAGATTGAAAATTTGTTTAAATTTAAAAATTTTGTTTAAAAATTGGAGTTTAGTAGAAACGAATGTCAACTCTAGGTCTGGGTGTGACTTCTTACAGGCCCCTCTAGAAAACACTTAGAACAGAGAACAGCAGTCAGAGTTCAGGTCTCAGCTCCCTTTTATCTGAGGGCTATGTGTCAGCAGACCTGTTTGGTAGGGATCCAGGTTTCTGAAAAACAACTCTAAGGCATAAGTTAAGATGTTGTCTTTATTTCCTAAAGGGCACAAACATCCCATGATTCTAACTTTTTTGGCTATTTTTTAAAGTCAATATTACATTCTTTCTCACCTAGTTGCTCATTTACTTTTTTTATGATCAATATTTTTTATTATGATATTGTGGGGTACAGTTAAGGGTTAGGTATACAGATATGCTTCGTTCAGGCACCCTTGTTGATAAGAGGTGTCTCCCCGTCCCCAGACAGATATTTACTACTGTTAATCCCATCTCCCTTCCCCACCCATAGTTTCCCACTACTGTCAGTCAATTTCTTATAGTATTACATTGGATGTTCAAGATCCACTGTATAAGTGAGAACCTGTGATACTCAGATCTTTGTTTCTGTGAGAGGTCACTCAGTGTCATAGACTCTAGTTCCATCCAGGTTGCTGTGAAATTCATGATTTTGTTCTTTTTTATGGCTGCATAGTATTCCATCATGTATATACTTATAAGAGCTTCTAGGTGCCTGGAATTCCCCTTGAAGGAAATAAAGATTTTTCCTTATTTCCGTGTTTGAGGGGCCTTCAGGGCCCTAAGAGGGGTCTCTGGTTCATCTCACTTCTCGTTTATGTTTCTCTATGATGAGTTCACTTACATCTACGTCTCAAACTATGTTCCCATTTTTTGAGCTTTCATGATGTATTTTCATTTTTATTTAGTACAAATATAGTTCATTTTCAAACAATTGATAGTCTAGTAATCTTACTATTTATTGACCCAGCAATACAATTTAATTGTTAATGTCTTTAACTTTCTAGGGCCTTCTTCCAACAATTTATTTTTCACCTGTCAGAATTCTAATAATTCTTCAAATGCTGCAAAATCCCAAATCACTTATTCTTGTCTTAATTTAATGAGTATGTAATGATCCCTTAAGAGGAGCCTGAAACCACATTTATCTCAGAATTGCCAGAGTATGCAAAATATAAAAAGCATTAAAAATATTTGTTCAATTGTTTAGATAACTAAAACAATATTGATTCAGTGAGCATATGGGTACACACACAAATACACACTTGCACAACATAAATGCACAGATACAAGCCCATTTAAGATATAGGTGGAATCTCAAAATAGCTAAATGGCATTTTAGCATGAACCATACAATCAAAATGAAAAAAAAATAAGCTTAATCATTGACTATAGCACCAAGAAATAATGAGTAAACTCATCTAGCAATCTTTTCTGCACACTACTGAATAATTAAGAACAGTACCAAAACTGGTTTATGTAGTGCATAAAATGACTGAAATAGAATTGACGATTTTAAAAATGAAAGAATAAATCAAGCAAAATCTCCAAAATGTTGAAGAGCTTAAAAATGATCAAATATAACAATTATACAGAGGGTATCAAAAAATGTATACACATTTTAAGAAAAGAAAAAGCTATATTAAAATTGTAGATGAATACAAGTCACGCTTGACTTCCGAAATTACAAGAGGTATTCAAAGTGGTTGCCAACAGTGTCCAGACACTTCTGGTTATGTTGAACTAAAATAAATATATAGATAACATTGTTTAAAATGCGTATACATTTTTTGGCACCCCTGGGGTGTGTGTGTGTGTGTGTGTGTGTGTGTGTGTGTGTATGTGTGTGTGAGGGTGTGTATGTGTGTGTGAGGGTGTGTGTGTGGGGGTTGTGTATACTATATATAATGCTTTCCTTATTAATTCTAGGTAAGTTTGTCCTCTGTGTGAAAGTTAACATACATGTTTTTTTGCTCCAGTGGTGAAATGCAAATAAGGATATCTTATTTTCAAAGACAGTAACTCAAGCAAGGGGCCCAGTTATACAGTGGGAGAACCAGTTTTACCTAAGGCTTAGATAATCAAAAATCTAAGGACCTTAAACAATAATGTCCTTGGATTATTGATTTTTGGCACTGTTCAAGAGGAACCTGTGGAAAGGAAGATTTTGGGCATCTATCTTTGGAAAATACTCCCTGTCAGAGTCTGTTCTCTACCCACAGCAAATCATAGCTTCCCCAAGTACAGAATATTCTAATCCTCTTCCAAGAGAGATCTATGCAATCTCATCTCATTAGGTACCAGGATTAAGCTCAGTTTCCAGAATTTTGTCCATTCCATCAGGTCCAGGAGAATTCGAGCCTCCTCAGGTGTATTTTATCTGGTATAGCATCTCAAAGTCCTTTTCTCCCCCTTTACGGAGATCTGTACAATAAACATACAACTTATTTTTTCCCAACACACCCAACTTGAAAGTATGCAACAAACCTAGGATAATGGCTCTGGATGGTCTTCTTCAAAGAGTGAAACTTGGAAGACCCAAAGTAGTCACTGGTTTGCACAAATATTGAAAACATAGATCATTTCCAAAAACTGTTAAGAGTTTTTAACCTGATTGTAAGCTAAATAGTTAGCCTGCCACAGTTTCTTGGGTGCTGGCAGAAGACACAGACTTCCAGGTCAGAAGTCAAGGATGGTTTGTTACTCACGGCATTAGCAGTAGCCAGAGTTCTCAGCACTTGCATTGATTTCTTGAGCCTCAATTCTCACATGGCAGAACAGAGTGGGTCAGGTAATGCCTGCACAGAGAGTGGGCGGCATTACAAGAGAGGATACGTGAATTTAGAGAACCCAAGTTTTTATAAAGGAGAATAAACTTGCCTGTCATTTTACTTGGAGGAAGACATCATCTATTTCATTAAAAGCTATTTTAAAAAACTGCCGGCCGGGCTCGGTGGCTCAGCCTGTAATCCCGCGCCTTTGGGAGGCTGAAGTGAGTGGATTGCCTGAGCCCGTGGGTTCGAGACCCGCCTGGGCAGCGAGACCTCATCTCTACAATAATTCAAAAAATTAGCCGGGCATGGTAGCGCGTGCCTGTAGTTCCGGCTTCTTGGAAGGCTGAGGCAGAAGGATCACCGGAGTCCAGCAGGTCGAGGCTGCGGTGGCCGGGAGCAGCCACTGCACTCCAGTCTGGCCGACAGAGTGAGACTCCAACTCAAACAAACAAAACAAAAACCTGCCTTATGATATAGAGGGAGACTCTATATTTCCCAAGTCTGCTCACTGCAAAAGCATATTTGACAAAATAGTCCAGAACAAAGAAACTCAACTTTGTCTGTCTATGAGATGTCCAGAATTGCAAGGAACCTATGAAGAATCATTTCCCAATGAATATACTCAGTCATTTTGACCTCAAACACACCATCCTGGAATCCTTCATCTTACCAGATATACTTATGCCTTGAAAGTGTGGATCAAGAAGTGTATCAATAGTAGCTTACTGGAGAACATTAATCACAGAAATCACCTCAATATAAGTACTAACATCATTGAATTAAGGTAGAGTGGACAAAAATAAGAAAGAATGAAAGATATTAGTAAAGCCCCCTTGTTTTAATTATGGTAATTGCTTATAGCCTGAGTGCTGAATAATTGTGGGGTTTTTTGGGTATTTTCACCTTTAAATTTTTTATTTTGAAATTGTGGAGTACAATTCAGGGTTAGTTAAACAAATATTCACTGCGTAGTTACTCTTGTTGATGAGGTGTGCCCCTCCCCCTTCCCCAGGCAGTTTCCCACCAATACCAATCCCAACTCCCCACTGCCCCACACCCCTGCAGTTTCCCACTACTGTCAATCCTTTTCTTATAGTATTACAATAGTTGTTCAAGGTCCACTTATGAGTGAGAACATGTGATACCCAGTTCTTTGTTTCTGTGAAGGATCACTCAGTATTAGACTCTAAGTCCATCCAGATTGCTGTGAAGTTCATGATTCCATTCTTCTTTATGACTGCGTAATATTCCATTGTGTATATGGACCACATTATTTTTATCCAGTCTTCTTTTGATGCGCAGTCTTTGTGGAAAACAGTGTGGCAATTCCTAAAAGTGCTGAATAATTGTAACAGGCTCTACTTATGCTATGAGCACCTATGCTCATAGAAAACACAGCAAATAGCAACGGGCTATTCTCTCAGATGAAGCTTTTGACAACTGCTATAGGCCAGTAGTTGTCACGTTTACCTTGACTTCAAATTATTTGGAGAGCTTTATAAAATGCAGATATGTCTGGGCTCAAACCCAAAGACCTAGTTTGCTAGTTGTGGGTGGAACCTGAGAATTCCCATTTCTAACATGTTTTCTTGTAATACAGGTGTTACTAGTCCTGGAACCTTACTTGAATTACTATTGCTATAGCATAATCTTTGACTGTGGCTATAAAATGCACACATCGCCACTCATAGCTTCCACTAAAATTTACAATTCCAAAGAATATTATATTTGTTCAGTTCCCCAGATCAGCCTTCATTTTCTAAAATAAGGCCACAACATGCAAGTCTCGTAGCCTTAGCATTTTAAAAGGTAAAATAAATGCAATCCTAAATTATTGTCTTCACAAATAAGAAATTAAATTGATTTCCATAACCACTTGCAATTATCTGTCTTTGCTCCTGTCTGTGTCCCATGTCTCAATGAGAAAGTAATGAAGCCAAGATAAAATCTCCTTTGTACAAATCAGCCAAATCAACTTCTGACATTATGAGACCGATTCAATTTTTGTGACAAAAACATTCCCAAAATAGTTGGCCAAAGCTCATAAAGAATACAATGCTTATATTATCTAATGTGTTCTTTAGGAAAACAACAACAACAATAACAAAAAAGCATACTATATTGTCTACTGGCGTCTAAGTACACATTCATCCACCTAACTTTTGCAGTCTTCTCTGTATTACAGAGGCTGGAGGTTTGGGAAACTCATGTCCCAGACTCCCTTTCCCAGGATGACTCTGGTTTAGATTGTACCAGTGAGAGACGCTTGCACAAAAGTAGGAAAGGCAGAAACTAAGTCATTTCTGTCATACACAGTGCAAGTAGGTGTCAGGCCCACTGAGAACAGGCATGAGGGTTTTGATGCAGAATGAACAGGTGGGCTTTGACAGAGGGCAGGAATAACGTTGTGCCAGCGATTTCCTCTTTTTACCCAATTTGCCACTTCAGACAGCTGATACAATTCTTGGCTATTCTCTGCAGGTCCCTCCTTTCTGTATCACCTGATATTTCCCTGCATCCCAGTGGTTATCGCAGGCCATTATTCAATCTTCCAGACTTTATTTTTGTCATATATTTGATTGCAAAGTCTACTTCAAATATAATGTTAAGGAAGTCTACTTACTGACATCTTATTTTCTACATGTAACATCATGGATTTAGTAAAACAGTGAATATTCCACGATTACAGATTCTAAATTGTTGAAATCTCAAACGGAAGAACTGAATCATAAAATTTATCTTAACGTCTTTAGTTATATCACCGTTTTAAGACCACAATATATTAATTTATGTTAATATATTGCTGTTTAAGACCCAGCCTTATAAGCTGGCTGGACAGCAGTATTTTTGGAAATCAGTCAAGCATTGCAATTTGTACCAATAACAAGTTCCAAGTTCAGTTTTCCTGTGCTTACTAGATGCACAAACTGCATGGGCACAGAATGCTCTGGAGAGGAGATACTGAAATAGGTACTTCCCCTGAGTTTGTCAGTAATGAACTGTTGTTCTGGGCAAGGTGATTTGCTTCAGCTTCATTTTGTCACAAGCTTTGTTCTGCACAACAAAACCGCTCTTTAGTGATAGATGAGAAAGTGCATTACAACTACAGCATTATAATGCTTATAATAATGTCATGATATTTTCTTAGTGTGGTCCCGTTTACTTTTAGAATTAACTTTTAAGAGGAGTCTCGAATGTGATTATATTTTATTGCAGCAAACTTGTGCTTTTATATACTTAATCTCTTATATAATGGCAATGAGACTGACATTCAATCAAAAATACATTATTATAAGCAAAAATGATACTCCTACATGGCAATTAGTTCATAGTGGTCCCTCCATAATGATAGCCTAGGCTAGTGATGAATAATTTTCAAATAAATACCAACTCTATTTGGAATATATATAGCTGGCTTTCACAAAAAGCTGTGCACTTCAAGATACTGACTTGCATTTACCATGACAACTGGATTTGGATAATTGTCACATTTCACCAGATTTGCGTTGGAAATAACTGCAGAAGTTACTGAAACATTCTTGTGAATCTAGGGCCAGTGCAAAGAGTAAGCTATCATCCAGGCCTTCTACAATTAGTGATTGACATTCTGGATTAGACAACAGAGAAACACTGTCACTCACCCCAGGACTAACTTCCTTTTTCAGGGTGACCTTTTTCTTTAAGACAAGTGCCTTGAAGTTTCCTGACATTTTGAATCAAAATTTAAAATAAAATAAAATCTAAAAAGGTCAAAAGTTTTCTAAAATCATGCTGTGTAAAATGTTTGGGTCTTGCTAAGTGACAGCTGAAATAACTTTAGACACTGTTAAATGCAAACATGCTTTTTCTTCTGCATTACTCAACATTAAGATAGTTCTGATTTATAACAAAAGTCAGGAATGCAAAGAAATAGTCTTCCTATAGAAGCAAGCTTGTTTTTTGTTTTTCTTTTAATTCTTTCTCAATGTTTTTTGAGATTAGTAACCTGCCAGCAGAAATAAACTCAAGTATGTAAAGGATTATGGAAAAAGAACTAGTATTATCATGAATATCTAAGCAGTAAGCATCAACTATGTGAGGCAAGAAATAATTTTAGTTCAATTAAGGAATAATTGTCTATTTGTCTGTTACTCAGTATTTATCAACCCTAGATGAAACATAAGGAAATATTATTCCTCTGAGTTTAAGATGGCGGTCCTTCTCCATAAAGCTGATGTAATTCCTATCTTCTGTACAAAATCACTAAAAATACATTGATTTATTTATCAATTAGTCTGCAAAGAAATAAGTTTTATTTATATTCTCTTCTCATCTGGGCAGTCAATTCATTCAGCAAAGTCAACTGGATTTTCTAGCAAACATAACATTAATTTGCCCATTTGTCCATTTCTTTCACACAGTTATTTATGTGTTTGACAGTAATTATTAGAGTTTTAAGTTACTAATGTGAGTTTGGCATTGTTTTAAGACTGAAAGGTCTAAAAGCCTATTAAGATATAACAATAATGTAGGCAATAAAATATATTATGCCATGTGCAATTATTATGTACAGAGGATTAAATTTACTTAGACTGAAAGATCAATGAAAATTTCTTAAAAATATTTTAGGATTGCCTTGATAAATGAGTTGTCTTACAGTAAACCAAAATAATAATAATAATAATTTTGTGGATACCACAGAACAGTTGCAAAGACAAAGAGTCATGAGAGAGCAAGTTGTGTTTGGGAACAAGAAAGGGTTGCAGTGGTAGGGATATTTACCATAAGTAGAGAATATTGTGGAATGATTTTCTGCAAGTATACCCTGGCATCAGAAATGCCCTTAAAACTAAGATTTAGATTCCCATCAATCAGAAACTGTTTTTGATGGGGCATAAGAAAGCAGTGTTAAGAAAGCATTAGTTGCTTTCTATGGCATTATCTTTTCAGATTCAAGGTATTCACTATATTCTTCTAAATACTAAAATATTCATCATATGTTTTTACATAGTAATTCACTTAACATTTTTCTTATATTTTAGGAAAAAAAATTTGTACTTTTTAAAAAACTCCCACACCTTTGTAAAATAAGATTTGCTTTGTTCCTAGGTAAACTATTTTTTAAAACCTTATAACATCCTCTATTCTGAGATCATGTCTCCCTTTTATTTCAGAAGATGCACGGGAAAATGTAACATTCTGCCCTTATTGTTTAATTATTTTAGAGTTAGGATTAGGGTTAGGGTTAGGGAAAGATCTTTTTAAGATGTGTGTCTCTACCACTGTCTTTAAATCCATGGTGCCTAGGAATGTGTCTCATAGGTAATAGGAACTCATAGAATGGATGATAAATAAGACAATTAATGTCCCAGTGGGAAAGAGCAGTGATCACATACTATGTAAGCTTAAAGGGGCCTGCCCACCCTTATATTGTACTTAGCAAAGCATAGTTGGTGCCCTCATCTTGTTTAGGTCAGGATCCTATCCAGGTCCACTAAGCTGGGCATTGTGGATGTACCCGAAACATCTGAATCTTCAGATGTGTCATCTTTGAGAAATGTAGAAAGTCAGCCATGAAATGAAATTTAGGGATTGCAGATGAACAAATGAGATTGGGAGACACGATCCTGCTTATACCAAGGTGGAAATGGTCCTAGGAACCAGATATTTGAATCTGGAGACATAAATGAGAAAGGAAAGATAAATTGGTCTCGGGTGGGGGCAGTGGAACAAAAGAAGATAGATTTGAGTGTTAAGCCAAAATATTGATCAAGATTGGAGAGAAAGTGTGGATAACGAATATTGATCTATTTATGTTCAAGATTATATTTTTTTCCCATGAAAGTGATGAATGTATAGTGTACTAAAGGAGAGAAGGTGAAAAGACAAGTGGAAAAAAGAACTGAAAAATTAAAATAGGAGAAGAATACACAAGGGAAATTTTAAAAAACGAGAAAGGATATTCCACCTAATATAAGTAGAATAAATCTAAGAGAGGAAATTCTTCAGGTTACAAAACATTTTGTTCAAAGATAAATGAATGAACTCACTCAGGATTTTCTTTGTTTTTTTTTTAGCTTGACATTCTATTTATCATTCACTTCTGCGTTAAGAGAAATAGAATACAGATAAAAATCATCAAGAAGAGGTGAGAAGAAAGAAGGAAGGGTTTTTATTTATTTATTATGACTCCTGATCCCATTTCTGGGGCTAATTTAATTCTCCATTCATCAGAACTCTTGGTTATATGGGTTTTTATTAGCCATTCCTTATACACATCCATTCATGTATTTTTGAACAGTCAGAAGGGATTTCCAAGCTTTTCCAGATACATTTAGAAAAGTTCAAAATGAATAACTCTCTATGGGAGTAATTTGGAGTATCGGAGAAATGGTTTCTTAGCATCAATTGCTGATTTTTTTTTCTTTTTAAATTTATATAACATCCATCTTCTGTTAAATCTTGAGGGTCCTTCCTTTTCCCACAGCCGTTAGTTAAGATAAGACCTATAGGTATATAAGGAAAAAAATATTGAAAATCTTGAAATTATATATAGCTGAATTATATATACTGTTAAAAGTAGAAGATTTTTTAGCTTTTTTCCCCCTTTTTCCCAAATTCAACTTTAAAAACCAAGACCAAAATAATAATAATAATAATAATAATACATTCAAACAAGACTTAAAATAATTGCGGGTTTTTTTTTTAATGGAATATTTTTTTACCATCATTGTGTAAGACTAGCTTAAAAGAGTATTGAAAAATAATAAGGTGGAGATATCTTTTTTAAAATTTTTTATTATAAAGCTGTGGGGTACATTTCAGGGTTAGGTATACAAACATTGATTATGTAGTTACCCTTGTTGATGGGGTATACCCCTTCCTCCCCTAGCAGTTTCCCTCATCTGCCAATCCCCACCCCCCCTTCCCTGACAGTTTCCCACTACTGCCAGTCACTTTCTCATAGCGTTATAATTGTTCAAGATCCGCTTATAAGTGAGAACATACGGAACTCTGTTCTTTGTTTCTGTGATAAATCAGAGTATGATCGACTCCAAATACATCCAAGCTGCTGCAAAGTCCATATATTTGTCCTTATTTATGGTTGCATAATATTCCATCGTGTATATGCACCACATTTTTTTTATCCAGTCCAGCTTCAAGGGCAACACGGTTGGTTCTATGCTTTTGCTATTGTGACTAGAGCTGCAACAAACATACATGTGCAGGTATCTTTTTGGTAGGATGATTTGAGTTCCTCTGGGTATATTCCCAATAGGGTCATATGGAAGGTCAATTTCTAGTTCTTTCAGGAATCGCCACACTGTAAGAATGGCCATCATTAATAAAACAAACAACAAGAGATATCTTTTATTAGATAATTAGTGTGAAGACAGAGGGCTGTAAGAATAAAACAAAAAGAGTTAAATGGGACAAATGGAAGAGATGACAGAATATGGAAAGCAGTGGATCAAATAGTGAAGGCAAACTGCATCAGCTGGAGTTCCTGTTACTTTTGCCCAAGTCAGAATGTGGGTCCATGGTTGCTAAGAGAGGCCAGAAATACAGGTTTAAAAGTAAGATCTTACATTTGGTCAATATTTTTGTTAAGCGCTAGCCAGACCATGTGGCTCTACATATTTTAATTAATATATATGTAGACAACTAAAACAGAGCTTTTAAACAACTACGCTGTCACCCGTGGTACACCTGTGGACCACCTAGGGATTACAGGCTGCCAGTTTATAACGTTTGTGTTAAGAAAATGGAAACGCCTTTCTTTACTTTTGTTTCATCGTGCAAGTGGCTGCCTAATTTGAATTAGTTACATTGCAACGAGGTCAGGATGATATCATTCTCATTTGACTGAAGGAGAAAATAAACTTGCTGTGGTCAAAGTGGAGAGTCCACATTTTCAGATTATTTTTATCAGATAAAAAAATGTCAAAATAAATTTTGAGGACTTGACAGATAACTGCCAAAAACATTAAAATAAAAAAGAATGAAAATGCTAAATACAGTTGTCATTGTAAATAAACGTGTTTAAACGTCTTTGATTGAAGAATGAGAAGACCTTTGAATTTTTTTGTGGGGGAACTTTTATGTTTTCATTTTGTCTTTCTATTTCCCCCACAGATTGGTGAAATGTAGACACCATTAATGTTTAGAATCTTCAACTTTAAAACTTCCAAGGATTCCACTCTAGCCGGGGCAGTTCTCAACCAGAGGCAACTTTGCCCATCCTTCCTCCAATGAATATTTGGTAATATTTGATTCCCTTTGTTGCTTGTTGGCATCTAGTTGGCAGAAACCAGAAATTCTGCTATATACCCTATAGTGCATAGAATAGCTTCCCTTAAAAAAGAAATGACCTGGTTCAAATGTCAATAGAGTTGAAGATGAGAAAACATACTCAAAATTGGCCCTCCCTTTGCAGGAATGGCTCAACGCAGCACAAACTTCAGGGCTAGTCAGCTGCTGGCATTTGTTGCCTTACCTATGCATGTTTGTAATCCCGGGCACAACACGGTGCCTTCTCCGCATCTGCACCATCATCCCTGTACGTTCAATGGGCTTATGGTAGGATTATTCCACTGACAACCAAAAACACATCCAAACCAAGGAAATATTTCAATTATAAGTTTAGGATGAAACTGATGCAGATATTTATCAAATTCCAAATATGCTTGCTAATAATCTTTTACAATTATTCATCTTAAATTAGTGAATATATACTGAACATAGTTGCTAGTATTCTTTTCATTACTGTGATGAATTTCACATAACATAATATTAGCCATTTAAAAGAGTGAACAATTCAGTAACACGTAGTACATTCAAAATGCTGTACATTCCCACCTCTACATTTATAACTGCTGCCTCCTGGTTCCCCAAGGAGACAAAGTAACCATGAAACAGTTGCTTCCTATTTTTTTCTTCTTCCAGCTGAAGCAAACACCAATCTGCATTCTGTCTCTACTCTGAATATTTCACATAAAAATAACCATTCAATATGTGACCTTTCGTGCCTGGCATCTTTCACTTTGCATAATGGTTTTGAGGTTTAATTGCATTTGTCACAATAATGGGTACATCGTTTCTTTTTATGGCTAAATAATATTTCATTACACAGAAAATTTTAATAGCATTGGTAGTACTTGTTTGTTTGTTTATCCACTGGTGGAAATTTGGGTTGCTTTCACTTTTTAGCTATTGTGAATTAGGCTATCATGAACATGTGTGTACATGAATTTGAGTGCTTATTTTCAATATTTTGGTTGTACACTCAGGAGTCGAATTACTGGGTCACATATTAATTTTATATTAACTTATAACATATTAACCATCAAATTGCTTTCAGCAGTGACTGAACCATTTTACAATTCCATCAGCAATTTATGAGTGTTCCAATTTTTCCTCACTTTCACTTTAAAACTTGTGATTTTTCTGTTACTTTGACTTTTACTTATCCTGGTAGGTATACTCATTGTGTTTTATTTGCATTTTTTAATAAGTAATTATGTTGGACATCTTTTTGTGTCTGCTACACATTTGTGTGTCTTCTTGGGAAAATGTCTGTTTAAGTCCTGTGCCCACCTTTTAATTGTATTATTTATATTTTTGTTACTGGGGTATAAATTTTGGATGCTATACACACATAAGATATATGATTTGCAAATATTTTCTCCTATAATATAGGTTGTCTACTCACTTTCTCGATAGTATCTTTTGATAAACAAAAGTTTAAAATTTTGATGAAGTTCAAAATTATCTTTTGTTGTTCATGCTTTTGTTGTCATATTTAAGAACCCATTTCCAATTCCAAGGTCTTAAAGATTTATGCTTCTGTTTTCTCCTGTGTTATGGTTTCAGCATACTGAAACCATTGATACTGCGCATACTGAAGCCATTGATATATTCTTAGTTAAATTTTGTATATCATGTGAGGTGGGATATTGACCTTATTATTTTACATATGAATATCCACTTTTTTCTACAATATTTGTTGAAGAAACTAATCTTTCCCTATTAAATGGACTTGGCACTCTTATTGAAATATAATCGGCTATATAAGTTTCTTTCTGAACTGTCAATTCTATTCCATTAGTCTATATGTCTAACCTTATGCCAATATCACACTGTTTTGATTACTTTTTCTTTACAGTAAATTTTGAAATAAGAAATTGTGATGTGAGTACTTCTATATGCATAAAACTGTGTGAGGCACTGGATGAAAGTTAAAAGAAATTAAAACTTTATACCTGTTTTCTTGAGCAAGCAATTTACATATGAATGAATAGTAAATAGTAAGGCAAGATATCACATAAGTAAACACCAAAATGTGTTATTCATATTAAACATAGAGTCAGAAAATAGAATCCAATGAGTCCAAATGGTTGAAAATATTCTTGTAAGTGAAATGGAAATATAAATATGTTTTCAAGGAAAGACTAGAATAAGTATGGGTAAAAGTAACATGAGTTAGAATATTTTTAATATTTACACTTCACCTTTCTGCATCTATTTTTTAGCTTATCATGACCCTATAACTCTAGTTTCTATTCTGTGTATGAAATTTGATTAATAAGCAACTAAGATTGGAAAAATTCACCTCTTTTGAACTATACAGATGATTGAGCAGTGAGTTCAAGATGCTAAAGATGAAAAAGTTTTGCTGATATTGGTGACGTCAGAACACTTTCCTAGTAAATCCCAATTCACTCTTTAAGACCATCAGTTTGTTCTTTCAATGCTGAAAAACACAATGTTCCCCAGTCCTTGTCTATAATGTAATCTATTTTACGTTTTTTTCTTGTTTTGCAACATTTGTGCATGCTTTCTGATCTGATCATATTACAGAATAGCAAAGGTTCTACATATGCAAGGTAAAATAGTCAGTGGGTTGATTAATCAGAAGTGAACAGCAAATCCCGAGTTCCCAATTTTTCATTTTAACTTAAAATGTATGGTCAACGTATGACTAGTTTCTGCTGTTCTCTTTGACTATAAATTTCTCTCTCTCTCTCTCTCTCTCTCTCTCTTGCTTTTTTTTTCTTGCTCTTTATTTTGGAAATGTATGTGCTTCCTCATAAAACTCCCGGCTTCTATCCCTGCCCTAGGCCCTTTTTCTTTTCTCATTCACATAGGGATAGTTAAAGGACATATTTTAAATAATACTTTTTTAACCTTTGTTTTCTGAGAATGTTCTTATGGAACGTGCATTTGTGTGAGGACCCTGGCATGTTATTTTCAACCATCAGTTAGTGCCAAACTGTTGGAGACTCAGCAGAATTATTTTCAGTCTAGTCTTCATCAAAGTTCCCATCTGCTATTTTAAAAAATAGTGAAGATAGAAAGTCATTAATGCTGGTTTGTCCTAACTGTATAGTCTTTCTGAGAGTAGTTTTATTTCTAATGATGACTTTTGGGTTCACAGCACCCAAAGAAAGCTTTAAGCTAGGTAGGAAAGTTTCTTTCCCACTCAAAAATAAATCTAATCTAATCTAAATAAATAAATAGATACATTTAAAAATAGAGAAATAAAAAAATTAGTGGCTTACAGCTGCCTACTCTTTGACATAAAGTTTGAAAAATTAGTCCCTACACTTTCTAATTATGGAAAATATTCTGAATATTCTTCTACTGATGAATACTACTAGTTTGTTCTATATCTTAAGGGATAAATACATATGTAGAAATGAGTGTTTGTGTGTGTGTGTGTGTGTGTGTGTGTGTGTGTGTGTGTGTGTGTTACACCTATTAAATAAAATGTCTCTGCAGTGAGCTTTTTCGAACAAATCACTGAAGAGTTGCAAAGAAATAGCTTTGCATAAGATTCAGATAATGAAGAGAGAGTGTTCCTAAGAAATGTATTTTAAAAACACCACTCTGGCACTTACTTGAATTTCTATGATAATAATTACCAAACAGAATTGAACTTCTTCTATTTGATGGATAACCCCACGAATGTCTAAAGACATTCTCATAACTATAAGTTGTATAAAAGCATGTACATTTGGAATGGGATATAAACATCTTGGGCTGCTTCAGTCCTTGGAGGCTGGAGGGCTGAAGGAACAGAGAGGAAGCACTGATTTATTGCAATGCTAAGTGGTACACTAGGGGTGTCTGTGATCCAGCTCTGGAAATACACAGCTAATTTAAAACAGGCACTCCCAAGGATTGTACCCCAGCAGCAAGCTGGACAGAATTTTTGGTGCCACCTCGTTTTCTATAGATCCTGCATCTACACATAATTGAAATTGTGCTAGGGTTGTCAAGGTACAAAAGCAGTCCCTCAATGTCTTAGCACCAAGTATTTTGCAACTGTGTTTGCACATCTTTGTAAGCCCACCTGTACTTGATTTCTCTGTGGAGCAGAAGGCCTCCCTCTAAGGTTAGTTTTTCCCTGTTACAATTAACCTCTTCTTATTTGAACTAGTTGCATGAACTTGACAAAGCTGCTAAACCTCTCTGAAGCTTGGGTTGTTTCGCTGTGAAATGACAAAGTATCGTGTGATGCTAAGGACTAAACACATGTAAAATTCTGTATAAGTGTTCTATGATGAGGAAAATAAGCTAACATTTTTGTCTCATACCACTTAATTACAATTTTGTTCAAAACCTACATTTGAGAAATAGCAACAAGGGCCTTTGGATAATTTTCCAGAATAATGGAGCTTCAAAAAAGTATTCTAGCTCAATGCTATACCATAGAACTTTAAGACAGACTATATACATACTGTCCAATACTTTTGACACTAACCACATGTTTCCATTAAACCCCTGCGATGTGGCTATTATAAATGAGAAACTAATTTATTAATAAGCAATGTAAGTTGAATTGAAATAGCTACATGTGAATAGCTACTAGTTTGGACAGTGCAGATTCTAGTCTCTACGTCTTAAATGTCTAAATATTGTAAGCAAGTATGGAGCAACAGATCTTCTCAACCACAGTTTTAAAAACTAAAACTGGAAACACGAGGTTTCGAATTCTCAGAGAGGATCACCTCCTAGTGATTCTCAAACTTGAAAGCACATTGAAATTACCTGTGGGGCTTTGTCCCCCTACCCTACCTTGGGGAGGTGACTCTCCTCTCTCTCTTGCTCTCTCTCTCTCTCTTATTTGCTTTCTAAATAAACTATATTTTTCAATTAAAAAAAGAAATTGCCTGTGGAACTTTAAATAAAGATTGATAACCACAGATATCCTGATTTAATTAGTCAGCATCCTTGTTTATAGGCATCCTTAATAGCCTGGATATCTTTGGCTTTTACTACTTTGCTGTGCATTTGTTTGTAAGTTTTCCAGAAGATTCTAATGTGCAGCCAAGTGTGAGAACCACCGACTTAGAGATATTGCTTGGTTGACTCTCTTCTCTGGTAACTAGTTCAATCTTTCACCACGAATGTCATCTTTCCGTGTACAGTACTGGTTTTACAGATGTCTCAGCTTCCACCTCTGTGATTTTGTATAGTATCCAGGAGAGATTCCTAAAAACCATGAAAATTGAGGATTTATATTCACTCTAATACCTTGAGCAGAAAATTATAAGCAAAAATTATAGTAAATATGTTTTCCCCAAGTTATTGATATTTCTAAGATGCCTATCAAAAGCTGAGTTTTCAAACTCAGCTGAAAAAAAAATTCCCACCAATAAAAGGAACTCTTCCCAAGTTGAAATATAAACAAGCAAGCAAAAAAAAATTAATAAATAAAAATCTGAAAAAAATTCACCATAAGCAAAATCATCAATAAATGGCAGAATTACAAGACCTCAAGACAAATGAATGACAATCTGAAAGAACATATAAATTACATTCGTAATGATTAAAAATGTAGAAAGAAAAATCTAAGAACAACCAATCATTATTGAAGCCTTACTTGTTACCAAACTGTGCCAGGTGTATTCTATGAACTTGATTCTACTAGTGGTTTGAAAAGTAGAAAGTGTTGGTATCTATGGGTAAATTCATGTGATTTTTCTTTGTTAGCCTATTGATGTTATGGATAACACTAACTGATTTCTGATTGTTGAACTAACCTTGTATACCTGGGATAAATGCCAATCTATCAAGGTCTGATTCTTTTTTAACTGACCTTCAGTATCCCATGTTACAGATTAAAAGCTGTTTCATTAGCTCCAACTCTGGTTTAGGTAATTTGAGAAAAATTTATATTAGGAGGCATTAGTGAAAACATTTTTCAAAAGTTTTAGATTCTAAACCTAAAGTCTGTTCTAAAATGAGGTAATGGATAATTTTTTTAATTGTATAGCTAAGTACAAAAATGATTAAGTCATAGAAACATCAAAAGAATACTAAAATAGATGATTACAATGACTTATTAAATGTTTTCAAATAGTAATAATCTAAAAAGTAGAATATAAACAGACTGAAAAAAATAAGATGACAGGACGACAAGGTTTTATAATAATGGTCTCTCTAAGGAAGTATCCCAACACACCCACACATAAACTGTAATCCCTGTGAGTGCAGCATCATTGAAAGAACCATTGACATGAAATAGAAGTTAATGGCAGTGCTACAGTATTGAAAACACTGCCATGTAAGAAGATTTGATTGTATAATTGCCTTTACTCTTAGCAAATAATTGTTTTCTCCTCCAAATCTCAATTTCTTCATCTATAAGGGAATAATACTAATAATATTTTGTCTGCCTTACAAAACTGTTGTGAAGTTCAACTGCTATGATTCTGTGTGACAATAAGTACATAAGGTTAAATCCTGGCTTGATGCAGCAGTGGCTCATACCTGTAATATCAGCACTTTGTGAGGCTGAGGCGAGAGCATTGCTTGAGCTCAGGAATTCAAGGCTGTAGTGAGCTCTGATTGTGCCATTGCACTCCAGCCTGGATGGCAGAGCAAGATCCCATCTCTAAAAATAAATTAATTTTTAAAGAGTTTAACATCAACCAAGGGAAAGATTTTGCACTGAAAATTGTTATGTGTGTGAATATGTATATGTACATACAGACACCTAATTATAAAATTATGTATATTATACTAATATCTGTATATACTTAAGTGATTATCCACCTAGAACTTCTAGAGCAGGAATTCTATGATACATTCTGTTCTGTTGTCACATTTTAGGTCAATCTATGTATTATTTACATTATAGACACTTTAGCTATTGAGAAAATCTCATAAGTATTCTAGAGATTCTTCGTGGTATCACAGTCAAGTTTTTATATGGTCAATTAAAACAGGTTAGTAGGGCAAGGCCCTCAGGTCCCCTCCCACTGTGGGAGCTTTTCTGTCTTCTCAATAAATCCTGCTTTCTAAAAAACAAACAAACAAAAACAGGTTAGTAACACCTTAAATTCCCTCATGAATTCCAAAAAGCTCTATTCCTAGGATAAGCTCTAAGTTGATCAAGGACATAAACACTAAACATTTCACTCATGGAACTTTTAGTAGGTGGAGAAATGATTTATAAAACTCTACTCTTCTTATTTTTGTGTTATTATTTTTGTTTTGTTTTTATTTTTATTGATTGGCTGATATTTGAGTCATTGGAAAGCACAACTTACTAATTTAGCCATTTAAAGTCCAGGGTCGAGGTTGGCATGTTTGATGCTTTCCACTTCCCTGAAATGTGAAGGCTTTTCAAAATATTTCTTTTTTTATACTAAAGATCAGAAAGGTTTGTAATGCACATTCGGTCCTGCTTACTTTACCTGATTTGAAACAAAGCCGCGTTTGTTGTAATTATCATCATCATCTTTAATTTGACATTAAATATGAGTATATTATCTTTAGTATAAAACCCTCACATACCTAGAAGTGTTGGCATAAATTCCTAAAAAATGAGAGGTCAAAATGCAAGGAAGAACATCACTGAAAACGTCCGATTTGTTGATATGACTAACATATAAACAATACATTTAACAGGTGTCTATTGATGAAGGAAATCAGGATAATAAACAGCAACAGTGAGTGAGTGAGTAGGACAGAATGGAGAAAGTTTCCATCAAAGATGAGTCACAGGGAGGAGATTTGCAGTGCCCTAATTCCAACAGCAAATGTCATGTCACAGTCTTCAAAAACAGGTAAAGTAACATTACCGGCCTCTGCTTGCTGAGATAGGCTGAACTTTCCATAGTTATCGTAAACAAACCTTGTTGCTAAAGCAATTTAGGAATGAAAAGCATATTAGTTGAGCCCTAGGGGAGCTGCTATCTAGTGAGAAAAGGAGATAAACCTGTGCTGAATTCTGGAGTGCTAATGAGTACCCTGAAGAGTGGATTTTCATAGGGGAGTTCACCAGATCAATTCACTAATTGTGTATCATTTTGAAAATTTACACCAGAATAAGGGTAATTATATGTTTTTCCTTTCTAAGACCCACCATGGGGGGAAACAATGCACTTGAGGATTGCGTAATGCTTCTCCAACTACTGATGTGAAAGTAGTTATGTTAGTGAGCGTGACAGAGAAAAACAATTAATATACATGCAAAACAACTTACAAAATGAACATTAAACCTCTCATCGAGGAGAACAGCCATTTGGACAGTGTGATGTCTTTAAGTCAGAAAATACATACCTCTATCCCCAAACTTTCACTTGATGTGTACTCTCTGCCTAGTGATGTCATCAGAGTTGTAAATAGGCTGATGTATTAAGCAACCGTGGGTGAGGTTTCAGTGACTTATTACCAAGCATCCTTTGCTTGTGATTACATTAATTATTTTTAAATGAGGTAAGGTAGATTTACATGACTCATTTGCAGTGAGATATCCGAATTTGAATGACAGAAGCAAAGATGAAGTTTTAGATGGTCAGATATTGGAACCAGCTTTGAACGGAATCACTGAAAGCACATAACAGATTGGAAGAAAAAGTGTAATGTTTTCAGTGACATTGTCATATGAGTATTTCACTCCCAGCCAGACACAATTTCTCACCATTCCCTGAGGGACCTTCATTCCTGAAATCTTTCTCCTGGACTGGAAAATCCTTCCTTGCGATTATACTTCTGCTACATCCCAAATTTTAAATGAATATCTTTCACTATATCTATGTAATTAGACATCTCTATACCACTCTTAGCACAGGGTGACATTTTCCTCAAATATATCATTGGATCTATTACACTGGTACTGTTATTGCAAATTACATTTATCTCTCATATGACTACAAGTCCTTTGAGTTTTGAACCTTACCTAATCCATCTCCAGATACTCAAAGTTACTGGTGGATTTTTGTATACCACTAGTCAGTAGAATAATGTGTATTAAAAGTAGTATGAATTAATTTTATTGATTTTATCTAATATCCAAATTTTTTTTAAAAATCAGTTTCTCAAAAGAATTTTGTATCACATCACAATGTTTGAGCAATTTTAACCACCACAACATTCGAAACTTTTATTTGGGGGGTCTTTTTATTTTTATTTCATGGAGAAAGTTGCTGGAATCAAAATGTAGTTGTATCTGGTTCAACAATAGAGACTTAACTATCTAAAACAGTCAGTTTCTGCCTCTAAGTAATACTAAGCAGGTGACCCCAGCGATAGACAGCAATTGCCTGGTTGACTCTGAAAGATGATATTGATCATCAATGGGTCATTGATGCTTCATAATGTCAGAGTAGCAAGTTTCAGGTCCTGTTTTTATGACAACAGTTATCTGACCTGGATCATTTGGCAGAATCTCTCATAATCCTCATTCATTTCCAAGTAGGTCTTCTCCCCCTCCTGCTCCCACAAAGTAAATAAAAACCACCATAGAGTATATAGTAAACAAACATTTATCTAACTAATGTCAACATTAGTTGCGTGGCATTTAATTAAGCCAAGGGTGATCACTAACGTAAATGTAGCATGATAAATGAGGGTGTATTTGTCTCTGAATGGGCACTAATAAAAACTAGGAATGTAAGCGTTTGTTATTGTATTGCTCACGTCTGAGTGATGGAGAGACTAGGCAGAGGCATTAGACTGTTCTTTGAAGCTTGGCTTCAGTAACCAGTCAACCCTGCCATTCATGACCCCACATATGAGTCTTCAGCAGGTGATTTTGCCTCTCTGATAATAACTCCTTTATAGTATGATTGTAAAGGATTAAAAGGGACAATGCATTCAAAGAGTTTTGCAGTGAATATAATAAACACTATTATTGTTTGATTTTTTATAGTGCAGTGGCACGCTTATGGCCATCTCAACCTGCTGTGCTCAGGAGATCCTTCTGCCTCAGACTTCCAAGTGGCTGGAACTATAGGCACATGCCACGATGCCCGGCTAATTTTTTGATTTATTGTAGAGATGAGGTCTCACCAAGTTGCCCAGGCTGGTCTCAAACCCGTGAGCTCAGGCAATCCTCTCATCTCAGCCTCCCAAAGTGCTGGGATTATAGGCATGAACTACTGTGCCCGGCTATATATAATTTTTAAAACATTTAAACCTTATTAAGTACTTGCTATGTTCCAGATAGTGGGCTAAGATGTTTGTACTCATTTTTTCATTTTATCCTCATGATATTTTCTCTTTTCAGATACTTCACTGAAGGATACAGATATTTAGTGACTTGCTTAAAGTTCCTCAGCTAGGAAATGATATATTCCAATTTGATTCTAGATTCTCTGGTTTCAACATCAAAATTTTTAACATCTGTACTATAATTATGTGATTAAAGATTGTACCTCTTTAAACAGACTCAACTTATTTGATCCTCCTTATTTTAATGGTTAGGTACTCATAAGCGACTATTCTTTGATCTGTTAATAACTCAAATGACTATCCATCCATGCTCCTCTCATGTTATCGTCTGTGTTTCCTTAAGAGATCTCCAATTATTTTTAAAATAAGAAATAATATAAATAAGAATTTCAAATAGTCAGTTTTATTGGATGATATAATTGTCTAATGCACTGAGAAAATTTCATAATATGCTGACACGTTTGTTTACTTAAAACTCTTCCAATAGAGTTAAAGTTAAATGTATATAATATAAATACTCAGAGTAGGATATAGAATAAAAAGATGGAACTGCCTTCATGGAGGAGAAAAGAACTCTAAAGATGCGGTGATTTTCAGTGCAAAGAGTCAGAAGCCTTGACTGACTCTAATTACTTTTGCTCTGACCTTGAGCTTAATAGTCAGTGTCATGGAGTGAAGTCCTAGCTTCCTCATGTCTGTTACATGTGAAAGGAAGGGACTTATTACAGCACAAACACTAATTTTAAAAATATTAACTTTGCAATATGAGTAGGGCACTGTTAGCTACATTTTATAGATGTTATTATACCGTTGTCTGAGAAAAAAATGTATTTGAGATCCTCTTTGGTATTCAAATATTAGGATTGAGTGTCCTAATCTGAATTTTCAATTTAGTCTTACCTTCTCTTATCTTTGTATAACAGAAAAACTTAAGTTAAACTACACAGAAAGCTTGTTAAAATATCAAGGGTCTAGCCAACTTTCTCTAATTCCTGGAAGTATCTAAAGTATAACAAATTTGGTGAGCAAATTGAAGAATATGATGGAATAGCTGCATTGGTCTTATAACCAGACAAGAAAGAATTGAATCAACATATTATATCAGTTTGTGAGTAGGTGTGCACATTGTATGTCTCCAAAAGAATCTGAGTTATAGACTCATATGTATTCAGTAATTTTTTATCTAAGATAGAAAGTAAAATGCCCCTACATATATGCATGAATAATATCATGAGCAGCAAAATAATAATAGCACTTTGTTTCAAGAGCTGTGGTTAAATAAAATAGTTGAATATATTTTTATTTTATATAGGTAATACAAATTGCGGCTCATGCTGTCTTATTGCCAAGAGGGTCACTGGATGGGCAGTATTTTCCAGGTTGTGTTTAATATAATGTGAAGAAAAACTGGGAGACAATATCCCACAGTGATGAAGGTGTCTGAAAAGATTTCTGTCTCTTTAAAAGACATTCATTTTCATTTTATTTCCTATTTTGGTGAATATGTGAGAACTCACACCAAGTTATACCACCAAGAAGTATATATATGTTATAGCATCCCATTGAATAATTTCAAAAATCACATCTATTCAGCAGTTCCATTGTTGTAGGTAGTAGGATATTGAATGGTAAGACAAAAAATGATATAAATGAAGGTAAAATTTAAGCAAAACTATGCTTCTAATTTAAAATATTCCCATAATTGTAGTGATTTAATTATTTGCGTATTCATCCAATGTCTGTAAACTCCATGAAAGCAAAAAATATATTTACCTTTTCATTTGTGAATCTATAAGCTGACTCTGTTTATGGCACACTGAAGTTTCTTAATCAATGTAACTTCATTAAGGAGTAGTTGCATGTGTAATTGAACTAATGAATTAATGTACTGTGAGAACAGTAAAGTGGACAAACTCAGCTTATCCTGAAGAAGGAGTCATAATTGCAGAGTAGTGATACATAAAATAGACTACATAATGGCAAACTAGATATTTGTGGTCTAGAGTACCAGGCAAAGGAATTTCAATTTGATTTGATTAAAATAGAAAGTCAGCAGAGAGAACAAAATTGAGGGATGAGAGTGGAAATTATTAACAATGACCAATTTGGAGTATTCCATTGACTCCAGTCTTTTTTTCTCAAAATTGTTTTTGAAGCCTTCCTTGATTTCTCTAGAGGTGGGTAGAATAATGAAAAAAACAAGAATCTGGAAAGAGGCTTATCCAATGTATGATGAGAAGACAAAAGGAATAGGCAGCATCAAAGAAGACTGGAAATAAAAAACTGACAGCCTGTGGTGCTCCAATAGTACTTACACTGCTATAGGTTCGATTGGAAAATAGCACACTTTGGGATGTCAGGCATCCCAAAGAAGACCATCAGGTTAAATGGCATCCTAGAAAGACTCAGAAGTGTCAGTCTTGTTTACTGTCTGTGAGAGCAAAATGATGTAGATTAAATTCAGCAAAGGGAAAAGGTGCATGACTCAAAGTCTGGATGAAACTAGTTGCAAGCTTCCAAGTGTTTCCTTCCAGTGGAGTTATATGGAATGCATTTAATTCTTCCAGAGATTTTGTGTGGCAATGCATCAAAATGTTTCCAACCTGGGAATCTCTTCTGAGTCTAGATGTACAAGATTCTTATTGGGACTCAGTCACACAAGCAAGCAGCACCTGTATGACTAACCACAGTTACTCAAGCTCCAGAACCCTAGAGAAAAAGCACATGCTAGTCATATATCATTTGCTTAGTATACCCACACACACACCATACATACACATACACACACACACACACACACACACACACACACACACACACACACACACTATCTATCTATCTATCTATCTGTCATCTATCTAATCAATCCATCATCTATAGATTGAATGACCAATTAATAGAAAGAGAGAGACAGAGAGAGAAAGAGAGAGTTGGAAACTCACTGTCATCCAGGCTGGAGAACAATAGCCATCATAACTCACAGGAGCTCTGAACTCCTGAGCTCAAGAATTCAATTCGCATCCTCCAGGAGTAGTTAGGACTATAGGTACACACCAGTTCACATTGTTATTATAAACTATCTGGAAATATTGGTACAATGTGGCCCAAAGCCTCAAACATGCAAAATCACCTTTATCAAATAAAAATTTCCAGCAGCTCAATTCCCAGATATCAGCTAAGTGCCAACTTTAGAAGAGAGACTTTTCTAAGGAAAAGTAAATACATATATACATAAATAAATTAAAAGAGTAAGTATGAGCATCTTTGTATGCATTTATTGGGAATTTATGTCATTAAAGTTTGTATTTTTTCTAAAAAAAAGAAAAGAAAAGAGGCTTTTCTTAGGAATACAGAAGGTTTAAGCAACCCGGGCCAGCAGTCTTAGTATTTCCTGTGTATTCACACTTTTAAAACTGTCAAAAATGCTTAACCAAAAGGAAAACTATAAAAGAGAAGGCCGAGATGATCCACTCTACCCCTAAGCTCTATTTTAGAAGCAAAGTAAGCAATCAGGATTAAGAAGGCAATACTACTAATACAAAAAAATGCAAATAATTCCAAGAAACTGCTTCTAGCTTTGCAAATAAGAGGGAGAATAACTGAGCAAAATTCATTTGACATTTTATTAAAATGACGATGCAAGGTACTTGATAATACTTGGTACTGCCTATCTAAACTATTTCTGAATCACGACAAAATTACAAGAGTTATCAAGAATTATTTCAGCTTCAATGCATACTATATTTATGACAGCATAGGCCAGTGGTAGAAGATACATTCGGAAGAGAAGCTGGCAAATATATCATTATTTTTAAGCATTTTCTTGTCTTTCCTACCCACTAATGGCCCTAAGCATTTTGATGCCATCTCAGATTCTTTCTGCTACTTCAGTAAAAATAAAAATGCATGACCCAGTAGAAAGCACCCCATTTAATTTAAGACAATCACTATAGAAATATAGATGCATATAAGGCCTGCCTAGTGAATATGTCTAAAGGCAACCTTTAATTCGTGAAATTATAGACAAACTGATATGGTTCCCTTTTGATAAGTCTGAGAAAAGTTAAAATTTAAGAACGTCTTGGAAGACAGAAAACAAATATGACTACCATGTGGTCCTCTAAATATAGCGAGGGCCACGAATGACATTCTATAAAAATTAATTACCCCACAATCAACACTCATACTGCCCCTTTTCTCTTTTGGAGGTAAGTATGTCTGAAGAAGGATAAACAGCTTAGCTAGAAGCTGGTGATACTGAATATGCACCAGACTTAAATGTATCAACTCACACCCATTTCTATGAAGGTTCTTAGCCTAAAGACCTGATGGTATGTTTGCTACATTTTTGCTTATGATAACAGCCTATGTAGAAATGCTAATTACCTACGTAGCACCTAGGTAAGAATTTTTGAAAAGCAAACTTTATCCCAAATCATCTCTTCCACTGGGTTGGTATTATGCCTTAAATTGCCCTGTATTGATTCACTGTCTTCCAGCCATTACCCTTTCTGCAATGCGAATAGGAATCTATAAGTTGCTGTTCCTTGGAGTGTGAGGAATAACGGCTATATGTTTTGTTTTATTTTTCTGTCTGGCTGTGAACATTGGTGGCAAGTTGTAAAATATGAGGGATATCAAGTATGTTCCTTGTTTATCTCATTAAGTAAAACAATATGTTAAGGGAAGAATTTTTAAAGAACCTTTCTTCTAACTTATAAAGTGGCCTTTTCTACACAGACTTTCACCTGTTTCTCCAGCACATAGTCTTTTATTCTCATTGGGCAAAGAGAAGAGCAGGATTTATGATATTGATGCAGCAGCAAATTTAAATGTAATGTGTACCTTTCATTTTTTGATGTTAGTACAAAATGAGAGACAATTAAGAGCCACAGGTGGGCCCATAGACTAGGCAGTGTAATTTTCTACTACTCTTGTTCTTCTTCTTTGAGATCCATTTTGAGAGTGGAGAAGCCTCATTTGTTACTAATTCTTCAAAAATGAAGCCTCAGAATGTTTGTGAAGTGAAATGGTGAGTGAAAAGAGCCTGTAGTTCCACTCTTTAAATTACAGCTCATCACATAATTTGATAAAGTCTGATAATATTTCAAGATTTAGGAAATGTACCTAATTGTCATTTTTCATTTATATTTTAATAATACGCTATATAGGGCAACCCCTTTGGGTCCCTTCCCACTGTGGGAGCTTTTCTGTCCTCTCAATAAATCCTGTTTTTAAAAAATGCTGTATAAATATTATTTGGGTATGCATGTCCTAATTTAATAAAATTCTATTTTTCATTAACAGATAAATTCAAAAGATTTTGTTTTAAGTAAACATGACTGTGACCGAAATGTGGATACTTTATAAATGTGAAGATGACATAAGTAAGGTGCTTCTATCACTTTCTGGTGTTCTTGCATTATTTACTTGAAATCAAATGTCATCTGAAATCACATCCCATCAGTAGCATTTGTTTCAACCACCACCATCATTTATGAAGCACTTACTATATCTTAGCACTTCAGCAAGTGCTTTGCATACATTGTCTCATTTAATTCCCAGAACAATCAATGAAGAACATATCATCTCAAGAAAAATGGAAAACAGTGAGGTTAATTAAAATGCCCAAGACCATTTAAAAAGCAAAATAGTTACTCTCCAGTGCTCACCCTTCAAAAAAAATTTTAAACATCATTTTCAACAACTATTCACACGCAAAAATACCCTCACGAGAGCCAACAAAAGAAAGTGAGAGATGACAGCACTTGAATGTAGCACATAAATAAGAGGCATTGAAGAAAGGAAGGAAAATTGCTTATACCTGGATCATCTTCCTCAAACCTAGGCAGCAAGAGCTTGGAGAGAGACACCTTCTCTGTGGGGGAAGGAGAAAGAACGGAGCACCAGACTTTGCCACAGACCCCCAACCCTGAGCCTATCCCAGTAAACCCAATGCAGGGCAGATCCCCTCTGCCCCAGCCTCCAAGTCCGTACCCACAAACTGAGTCTCCAGGCCTGTCACATCACCAGAACTGACCTCAGCAGCCCCAGGCTTCAGACTGGCCCTAGTACCTGTTAGCCCAACCGAGCTTTGGGCCTACCCCAGTAACAGAACATTCCTTAGAGACTTGGGTTCCACCAGGGTCAATCTGGCCTGAGCAGATCTCCCCAGCACCAAGGTGGAGAAGGGTAAGAGGTGCCCGAAGTTATTGCCCAAGATAAGTAACCGGGAATGGACATAAACCTAGGTATATCTTTGAAGAATGTGCTCTGATCTACTGTACAGTTTCACGTAATGCACTTTACCTGTGGCCATAATTTTATCATTGCTACATCTAAGGCATGAATTTATAAAGCTTGAAGATGAGATGGAGATGTGTGGTCAGCAGATCAAGAAAATGAGACTCAGGGGACCGAAGTAGCAAATCCAGAAGTATACAAGGTGAAAACGTTAGGAAAACCACCGTTACTGACTTCCACTGATCCCAGGTCCACAGTTTTCTCATTTATTCCGCCTCTCCCATATACACTTCTTCTGGTATATCTGCATCTCTCTAAATATAAAGCATCATTTCCAAGAGGGCTCCCATTCCTATCTATGTATAATCCCTGATTTAAGCCGACTTATCATGTGTCAAAAATTTTCACAAATGACTATAGCAAATGTGGTAATAGGCCCTATTCCTTATGTTAAAGTTAAACATATAAAGGATCACACTTAATTAAAAATATTAATTTCGCCGGGCTCGGTGGCTCAGCCTGTAATCCCGCGCCTTTGAGAGGCTGAGGTGAGTGAATTGCCTGAGCCCGCGGGTTCGAGACCCGCCTGGGCAACAAGACCTCATCTCTACAATAAATCAAAAAATCAGGCGGGCGTGGTAGCGCATGCCTGTAATTCCAGCTACTTGGAAGGCTGAGGCGGAAGGATCGCCGGAGCCCAGCAGGTCGAGGCTGCGGTGGCCGGGGGCGGCCACTGCACTCCAGTCTGGGCGACAGAGTGAGACTCCAACTCAAAAAATATATATATATATTAATTTCTATATTGGGGAAAAACCAGAAAATAATTGTAGGGGAGTAGAAAAATGGCAATTAGGTATTTGCCTGGTGAGAGGTGGCATAAGATTATTATCATAGACTAAGTAAGTTTTCCTTAAGAAGAAAAAAATAAAGGGAATTTGAGTACAGAAAGAATGAGTGGAAAGCAATAAGCAGTACAATTTGCCAGAAAAGAGTATGGGAATTTCGAAGGGATTAAGTAAAAGATATAAAATGGAAATGCCACTGTGTGATGATGACATTATATCAGAGAACCTGAGTAATTTGCTTTTTTTGTTGTTGCCTCAGTGGATGAGAGTTACAGCAAATACAATCAGGTCTCAATGTTACAAAATATTACAGCATTTCATGATTATAGAATATTGAATTTTTATCAAAATACAACAATTTTACAGAAGAGTAAAAAAACTAAAAGGCGGCTTTTGCATAGTGGGTTTTTCACATTTTATAATGTCATAAGATTTCTTCTCAGTCATGTACTTGGCGAGCAGAGTCCAAGAGACTGAAAGAAAAATGTATTGCTACGAATATTTTATTGTTAGTACCACAGCAACACAAGTGTGTTATATTCGTTTACCTGTTAATCAATCCATTAAGGCAAATGAGCAAATAGGAAGAGTATTGAGAAAAAGAAGAATAAACAGGAAAGTGTTAGAAAAAAAGTGTGGATTTAACGGAAGAGAAAGAATGAGAATGGGAACAACAACAAAGTCAGTATTAGGCGTGACCTGGCCCACTATGGCAGAACTCATATGCAACGCTGGCATGTTAATATGATGTGTTTTCCAGGTCTGGCTTAAAATATTGGTGCCTCTGTAAGACTGCAAAGGGACACTAATTTTCACTGCACAGATAAGAAGTGCCAGTAAAAGTGCAAATAACAACACATGCCATTTGAATGAACTTTCACTTTTAAAAAAGAGTGCATTTCGAATAAAATAAGATTAAATAGAATACTCTTAAATATTAATCCCTCTGTGATGACTACATCATCTTCTACTGCAAATATTACTTACCTATTGTCAGAAAAGTGTGTGTGTATGTGTATGTGCATGCGTGCACATGCAATCTATTTTGGCTAGTGAGCAGTGCTATTCAAATTCAGAAGCATTACACATCACTTAATAATTTAGAGTCCATGTGGAAGACTGTACTATATATTATTCATGGTTGCAAATGCTCAGGGACACAACAATACAGATTATATTTCTCAAGCTCCCATTACTGCCTTTTGGGGTTACTTCAGAGTAAAAAGTTCTTTTGTTGCCACCTAGGAAAGTCACTATTCACAAGCAAAATTAGCAAGGTGGGGTGCAAAGGGGATACTGCCAATGGTCTCACTAGCACTACTTGGGTCTTTCAGATTGACTTTAAGCCGGGCTTAGCCTGAAGCCTAGCCCTGAAGCAAAGATAGCACCTCTCTAAATGTCAAGAAGTCACCCATCCCTCTGTAAAACAAAAACAAAAAACAAAACCAAAACCAAAAAAAAACTTCATCTAGTTCACTGGAGACTGTGAGGAAGTTTCCTTCCATAATCACGTCTTCATTTCCTGGTTTAAGCAGCAAAATGATATAATGGGTTGTCACAAAGATGCTATGATCCACTTTAGGACTAAGATACTCATTCTTCCAGCTTCTAAATGTGTTGGCAACATAAAAATATCCACTTAACGTCTCTCTGAAAAATGCACACTGCAGAAGAAAACTTAGTCAAGGTTATATCCCTTAATGAGAAATAGCCTACATCCAATGAAGGATCAATATTGAAATGTAAGGGATTGCCCCCTTTTTTGGTTTAAGTAAACAACTCTGTAAGACTGCTTCACCCCAAATTTATCATGGAAGTAGATGAAGGCTTTGTGGTGTTTTCGTCATGGCTCAGCACCTCCCTTTACCCTGCTCTACTTTCCTCACTCTACTACTGCTGTGGATCTCAGGGACACACCTCACTCAGTCTTTTGCCCAACAAGCCTCAGCTTCAGATTTTTTTGTGGGAACATTACCCAAAACAGTTGATGCCAAGAACAGCTGAGGAAGGCTACTGTAAAGCGGAAGTCTGTAGCTGGATCAGTCACCAAGCTTAGGCAATGAGAACTCTATTATTGGTAGAATGCGAAACAGCATTAAGCCTTGAATGCTCTAACAGTGTAGTTATTAAGCCCTTCTTTGTGGTAAACCAAGAGTGATCATATACACTAGGGAGGCATATCTCAGGTGTTTCAAGATTTATGGGGGCAACCCCTTCGGGTCCCCTCCCGCTGTGGGAGTTTTTCTGTCCCCTCAATAAATCCTGCTTTCTCAAAAAAAAAAAATAGATTTATGGAGAAGTAATAATCATTAAGACAGTGGGATTGAATCGTTCTTGCAAGGAACTATGAACTGGATAAAGAAAGTAGAAAACTAAGGATGATAGGTCACCATTTGAAAGCTAAGGGTGAAAACTAGAGAGTTTTCTTAGTGGCATCTACTAAAATTCTCTTTTATTGCAGCTGGGAGGCACAAAAAGCTTGCGATCAAGCCCAGGACTTAAGAATAGTAGTAGTAGAAAAGCTACTGAGAGGGTTGAATTCTCAAACTTGGAAAACCTGCCTTCCTAAAACCATGGTTCTGATTAGGAAGAACTGGGACCCAGGGGGATATGACAGGGTTATTTGGGTAAATGCAATTCAAAATGTTAAATACTCAGAGACTTATGAAGACTGTGGACCTGTATAAAAGTCCCATTTCTCCCTGTTAATTGCTAGAGCACCTCTCTTGCTTAAAATCACTGTAGGGGTTAGTCCACTGCAAGAAGACATAAACCCCACTAGTATTTATCTATACCACCCCTTCAATATACAAGATCTTTAATTAAGATAAGCAAGCTGGGAAGTGCAAGACATACTATAAGAGAAAAGGGACTATACCTGGAATTCACTGCCAGGCTCAGCCAGTATTCATTATTAGGTATTAAGGACAGATTTTGAGGAAGCCAGAGTAAGGGGAGAAGATAAGAAAATATAACATTAAAAAAGAGGAGTTTGTAAATATGGGAGCACATTCCAATGGTACAGGATTTAACATCTTGTCGGGTTTCTAGGAAATGAAACTGACATATTGTGAAAATGGTTTTTCGAAGCATGGGAAAAGTGATGGACCATACACAATAAAATAAGAATGCCCAAACTGGTATGACACAAGATGAAAAAATGGAAGTGGGAATGTTATAGATTACATAATGCTAGAAAACTCATCAGTTGAGTGTTTCCCATGAAATGAAACTTGGAAAACTTGCCAAAGGAACTCAAGGAACTCAAAGGAACTCACTGTACCCAAATGCTAGTGAGAGGTCTTACAAGCATTGCTGAGAAGCTCAGGGCTGGTCTTCTGTATGCCGGCAATGATGGTAAGAAACACTGTTTCTATCATGGGTGCAGCCGGAGCCTATCATTCTAAGTGAACTATCACAGAAACAAAACACGTAATACCAGATGTTTTTACTCATAAGCAGGCCCTAAACATCATGTGAGCACAAAGACAGGAACGCCAGATGCTGGGCACTGCCAAAGGCGGGAGGTAGGGGCATGCAATCACCCCTTGGGTACCATGTCCACGACTAGGCGAGAGAGGACCTATTAGAAGCCCAAACCTCACAGTCGGGCTCGGTGGCTCAGCCTGTAATCCCGCGCCTTTGGGAGGCTGAGGTGAGTGGATTGCCTGAGTCCGCGGGTTCGAGACCCGCCTGGACAGCGAGACCTCATCTCTACAATAAATAAAAAAAATCAGCCGGGCGTGGTAGCGCATGCCTGTAATTCCGGCTACTTGGAAGGCTGAGGCGGAAGGATCGCCGGAGCCCAGCAGGTCGAGGCTGCAGTGGCCGGAGCGGCCACTGCACTCCAGTCTGGGTGACAGAGTGAGACTCCAACTCAAAAAAAAAAAGAAGCCCAAACCTCACCGGCACACAATTTATTCATGTAGCAAGTACTCACTTGTACCCCACAACTATTTTTTAAAAATGCTGTGTCTGTAACAATTGACAATAGACATGACTGTGAAAAATTGGGAATCAAGTGGTATATAGAAGGTACAATGATTATAAATGAGATTATTTGAAAGTCAACTGGAGAAACTCTAATACAATATGAAACTATCTGTGAGACCTGAAGTTTCTAGCAAAATGGTTATGAATTGGCAGGAACTTTTCTTCAGGGGACAATGGACAATATCTGGGAATATGTTTGGTTGTCATAACTGGCAGAATGATGCTACTGACATCAAAGTGGTAGAGGCCAGAGATTCTGCTAAACATCCCACAAAGCACAGAAAAGCCTCCCACAAGTAAGAAATATGCATTCATAGTTCTCAAGTTGATAAACCCCAATGTAGTGGTAAGGTAGATAGAAGTCAAGGATGGCTCATTCAGAGGTTCAGGACAGCCATACCCAAACAAGTAATAATTCCTCGATTTATTTCCAGATTGGGGCTAGTTTTTTAAATTTAGAAGGAGTGACTAAAGGAGTCACTGGGTATTTGGGGGAAAAGACATTACAGTGATTCCCACAGTATGGAGCTATGACCATTTATTCAGGGAAGGGAATATTAGGAAAAAATATTATGCAAACGTTCTGAAGATGACTGGGCACAGAAATTAGACTGATAGTCTATTCAGGAACCAAAATAGTCATAAATTCTGTAGTAGAGGAACATGAGGGCCAAATAATAAATAAAGTTCTGCCCTATACTAAGGTTTCAAGGTATCTGCTGTATCCACAAACCTACCCTGTGATCATTTTCCATGTTTCTAAAAGTGTATTAGAAATGAGCAGATGGCAAATTAGATAGCAAATTAGGAAAAATATCATACTCTGGAGGGAATAGTAGAAATTATTTCCACCTGTAAAGTATAAGGGAGGTTTCCAGCCAAGATGTGTAACAGGGACTTTCCACATGAAGCAAACACAGAACAGGGAATAATATATATAAAACAACAATCTTCGAAATAAGGGATATCAGAAGACAAAAGACAGTGTTCCATGAGACATGGAAAATAAAAAAGAAGGTCTGTAAAATCGTCCAAGTTCAGTGCCTTGAGAGAATTTCAGGGTGCAGCACAAAAAGAATCCGGCAGAGTCTTTGTTCTTTTTTTTTTTTTTTTCTTTTTAATTTTCTTTTTATTTTAAAGATGTGGAGTACTTTGAATTAAGAATATGGGGCTGAGAGTCCCAGGAGACTATGGAGGATAGACTTTGTAACAGAGAAGAAAGAAGAGCGTAGAGAGGGGGTTCTGGTGATATTTAGAGATAAAACTCCACGGACATACAGAGTCTTCCTTGAGTCTTCAGCAGAGTAGTGATAAACTCACACATATGAGAAAACTACCTGAAACACCAGAGAAGACCGAGGGACTAGTACCCCATACTCACATAGGGTGAGAAATCTTATCTATTCCCACCACCCAGAATTGAAAACTTTATAATCCTTGGGGTGTAACTGAGAATTTCCATTTCAGCTTTTGAGAAAGAGTTTTATGCCTTCTTTTTTCTTAGCCTACACTTTAAAGATATCTATCACCCAAAGAAGTAAAATTTAAAATATCTAACTAAAAAAAAAAACAAAAACTAGGCATGCAAAAAGTTAGTAAAATAAGACACATAAAAAGTAGAAAATTTTATCAACATCCACCTACAATAGTCACAGTTGTTAGAATTAGCAGACACTGCTAAAGGCAAAATATAACTCGAGGAAGACCTTGTGGTTAACCAGGGTAATGCCAGACATAGTTTTCATTGAGAACTTTTACATAGTTTCTATCTTCTTTGGGCTTAGATCCCTTCCAAAATAAGAATTTAATTCTTGGAAAGGGAAATAAATATAGGAAAAAAATGACAAATGAGTATCTGTATTTGGAATCAATTAAATGACAGATTTTGTATGCCAATAATTAGACTTTCAGATGCTATCAGATTTATAGCCGTCTAAATAGGAGAAGCAAATTGTTAAGAAGAAATGGAAGGTTTGGGGGATTAAAAAAAAAGAATACATTCGATTGTAGAAGTTTTTAAAAATTCAGAATCTAACACTTTCATTCTTCTAAAGTTGGTAAACCCCAATGTAGTCATAAGGTAGATAGAAGTCAAGGATGACTCGTTCAGAGGTTCAGGACAGCCATGCCCAAACTAGTAATAATTCCTGGATTAATTTCCAGATTGGGGTTAGAAATGAATTTAAATGACCAACTAAAATTGGTCACATAGCCAGTAAAGGCTGGAAGTCAGCAATCCTCTTCTAAGTCTAGTTTGTTTTCATCCTTATTTGCGTAGCTTATTCTAGCATGGATTCTAGCCTTCATTCATTCACGCTGTGGAATCTGCCTGTAGAGCTTTTCCTCTTTTTAGATAATTATTCTAAAACTTCACCTAATTTCAATTTTATTTGAACTTTTCCCTTTCACAAGAAGCTATTTGCCATCATTGCATCCCAGTCCTGCACTGACACTTGTATCTCTGGGTTCTTCCTAGTGGAATTAAGCAATTTTTTGCTTTCGGTTGGGACACTAGCTATATTTTTCTTCATTTCTTGGATGAGTGTCATGTATTTCACTACTAATTCTTCTTTAACTTTCAACATGATCAGTGTTATTTCTTACACTACCTCATTTTCCTGTGTTTCTGAATATATAAGCCTTTTTTATCCTAAATTTTCTGTTTATTCATTCATTTTGTTGACAGTTACATGTCTTAGAAAAGTGATCAAACCCCCTGACTAGTTTTGCTTATTTCTTATTCCCTTCCTGAAGCTCCCATAGCTAAGGTTCCCCAAAACTTAAATTTTAAGTGTCAAAAAACAAATTTCAAATGACAACAGAGGTTATTGATCCAGTGATATATATTTTTTCTGTTTTTTCCATTCCTGCCTGTTTTGATTGTAGATTTTCCTGTTTAATTTCCTCCACCTATAATTTATTTCAGATTAGAAAATGTATTTTATTTTTAAAAAATGCATTAGAGAGAGAAAATGAGGAGATTCGCCTTCCCAAGGTAGGGGAGGGCGCCAAAACCAGGAAACATGGTGACAGCCAAAGCACATGACCACGCCAGAGTCTAGTAATGGCCCCTCTACCGATAATTTTTTTTTTTTTTGAGTTGGAGTCTCACTCTCACCCAGACTGGAGTGCAGTGGCCACTCCTGGCGATCCTTCTGCCTCAGCCTTCCAAGTAGCTGGAACTACAGGCACGCGCTACCATACCCGGCTAATTTTTTTGATTTATTGTAGAGATGAGGTCTCGCCAAGTTGCCCAGGTGGGTCTCGAACCCGCGGGCCCAGGCAATCCACTCACCTCAGCCTCCCAATAATACCGATAATTATTTAAAACTCTTCTTCCTCTTGCTTCATCTAAAATGAATGCATTCTTAAATAAACCATGCATATTGAGGATGGTTTATTACTGCAGTATAGTAGTTATGAACATCTCAATCTGCAACAAAGTATATAGAAGTTGACATCTATTGTGAATACCACAGGAGGGATCTCTAATACCTATTATTGAAAGAAAAAGAGTATATCATCAATTTTTAAACTAACTCTATTTGGTTACAGAGAGCACTGGAGTATAGATGATACAACATTGGCTTAACTAGATCTTTCTCAATGATTGGAAATATAGCTTCTGCCAATGCTCTTTTTAAATAAAATATCTTAATATCCAACAGCCAATGCAATTTGTGATCCACTTAGTTAATCAATAAGGTAACAATGCCTATCATCTACTGTGTGGTGACTGAGATATCCGTAAGTGCCAATGTTCAATGATACCTTCTCAATTGCACTAACCATTCTTGGTAGAGTAGAATGAAGAAGGAATTGCTTTCACACTTTTGGAGGCAAAAGTATTAACAATTGTACCCCAAGAGTAGAAATAACAGAGAACAAAGGGAAATGTTATTAAACTTTAGAACATCAAGACACATTAACAAAAAAAAATTCTTAAACCTCACTTCCATCTTTAGGATTTGATATAATTGAATGGAATAACCAAAAAGATTGTAGGGTTCACAAACCAGATTTTTTATCACCTCAGAAGTTATAAAGATATTTGTAAGAGCTAAGTAAGTATTTTCTAAGTTTTAATTATTCATTGATGCATTATAATGCAGAAGTTAAGATTTGGATTTCTGATACCAGACAACCTAGGTTTTTAACTGTGTTTTTACTACTTTTGTGTAGCTCTGAGTAAGTAAATTGCCTCAAACTCACTTTTTTGCATTGTAAATAAAGAATTTTTAAAAAAAACTATCTAAGCTACGACCTGGCCCCAGTGACGTCAGAGTTGGCCTAGAGAGCAAAAGCATCGTCTCTGGATAGCGTGTTGCACGGGGTGGGGTTGACCAGGGAGGAGAGATGGTAGGGGAAAAAAAGGAGAAAAAAAGAAATATCTGCCTTGATATGGCTGGGATGGAGATTTCAGAAACAGGTACAATTGCTGGTACAGAGAAAATGCATGATCATTTGGTCATATTATCTACAATTAGTCCATTCTCTTTCCTTTGTCTTTCTCTACATGGGCTTAAAGTAGAACCTCAGTGTTTGAGGCTATTAAGAAAATTGGTAACTGTGGAGATTATCTTTAAGTCTAATGCTAGAATTTGTCTTTCTCTGGGGCTGAAGGGGAAGATAGCAAGCTGAGCACATGGAGCTTAATGAAACTTTAGAAGACTATTGAACGCTGAAAAGGGGTTTTGATGTGACAGCTTTAGATGTTTGAAGTGGAAAAATCACTTGTATTTTCTTAGTTCTAGAATTTTAATACCATGGGAAATGTGTAAATGCTTTAAAAATACTAAACCATGGGAACTGTGTAAATGCTATAAAACACTAAAACATGCAAACAGTAACAACTGATATAAACTGGTCAAGTTAGAGCTTAATTTTTTAATGTCAATTTATCTCAGCTAAATGCTAGTTTTTCCCTCTTTTAGCCAGCAAACATAAACCATAGCTTAATACTCAGAATTAGATCATGGCTCCCATGGTATGTATACACCACGGAATATTAGTCAGCTATCAAAAAGAATGAAATAATGTATTTTGCAGCAACTTGGATGGAATTTGAGAACATCATCCTAAGTAAACTAACTCAGCAACAGAGAACCAAATACAGTGGGAGCTAAATTAGGGTTCGGTAAAGGCAGAGAGAATGGGATAATGGACACTGGAGACTCAGAATTGGGGGAAAGGGGCGGAAGGATGAAAAATCACCTCTTGGGTACAGTGTGTACCAGTGGGGGTGGTGGGTACACTTACAACCCAGAAGTCTTTGCCACTATACAATGCAACCCATGTAACCCGAAAACCATTTGTATCCCCTAAAGCTACTGAAATTTTTTAAAAATGCAAATAGCTAGCAAATAATGTGAACTACAGAGCACTCTAAAGCATTTTTGTCATTTTCTTCCTATTATCAAACAAAATTTTGGCCTTGCCATGCAGAATTTGCAAGAATAATGCTTTCATTTTTATGTGAATATACAGCTGGAAGATAGCACATAGCAATTATATGACGACTAAAAGGCCCCAAAGCATAATAGTGATGTTTTGAACAATCTAATCCATTAAAGGCTCAGTTAAGCAAATAAAGAAAATACTTTTAACATATGGCTGTACTAAAGGAAAGACTGGTAAACATTTTAGCATAATGGGATATTTTTGAGTAATTTCACCTCCAAACCAGTGTTTTCAGAAAATGGAATGAGAGGCTTTTAATCGTCAGAATTCTAAATTTTATCAGCATTTCATCTCATCTTCCATCATCGTTCTTAAAGTCTTCTACAATCCTGCATTCTCTGACCTTTATATTTCTATTGCCTCTTACTCTCTGAAGGAGTCTGCAAAGGCAGATCTGTCATTATCTTCAAAACCCAATGGCTGCCATTCTGGCTTCCTTGCCTTTCTCTCAGAATTGCCCCCTGACTGTCCTTTCCCTATTTCATTCCGGCTTTCCTCTGATGTCCCACTCTATCATCTCTTATTACTAATACATATGTATTAGATTTTGTGTTTCATATACTGTCTTAAATATTGAAGCTGGCAAATAAATGTATCACAAAGTCGTTGATAGCTATCTCTAAATCTAGTAGAAGAAAGTTTTTAAATGAATAATTGGAATAAATTATGGTTGGCCATATATATGAGTTATTGTATTTGTACAAAAGAAAGAGTGATTCACTTTGTAAAAGTCAAAGTCTTTTGAAGCTATTGAAGTGAAAGCTTGACTACGTGATATGAAATGATTATGTGGGTGGAGGGTGAACTATAATTCCCCCAGGGAGGAAGAAGGGAATGTTAGAACGGAGAAACAAGCTGTGCTAAACCATGGAGGCATGAAACAATTTGGCTATTACCATGAGAAGTAGTGTGACATAGTCATAAAGAATAATGTATTAATTGTCACCATAGTAATAATATGAAAAACAGCACGTATTAGGAGGCATGGTTGGGGAGGTAAGTAGGGTTCAGACTCTAAAGAGCTGTCATCTACAGTCCATGATTAAGTGCTTGGATTTTACCCTGTTGTTGGTGAGGCACCAACAATTTGAGGACTGATTATCTTTTAGTAATTGGAAATCACTCTACTACCCCATCACAGGTGTGAAGTGATGGGTTAAACAGCTATGCTGTGAAGTGGTCTACTCTTATCAGCTCCACCACTTTCCACCTTTATTGTGTGCCACATCTTTCTAGCAACAGGCCAGTTTTGGATGAAGTTTACCATCTGGATTCTCTATTTTTTTTTGTCTGGTTTACTGAGAACTTTAGAAGAAAAGCACAGTTTCCATTTATTGGTATAAGAGCATCAGTATCACACACCAATTACCTTTTGATTTCTTCTGATTCTTCACAACTTCTCTTTTAAAACTTAGATATTCTCTTAAAGCCTCTTACTCAAGTCCATCTCTTAATCTCAGAAGACAATCTTCTCTTCACTTCTTGAAGGGTGTTGAAGCTTCCATGAATAATTTCTCCAAACATCCCCTCTCTCCTACCAAGATTAAAATCTGTTCTATATGTATAACTTTCACCCTCTTCTTTTCTCCAAGTTCAAAGAAGGTGATGTGAGGGCATCCCACCTACTTTTTCCTTGTGAGGGACTCATATCTACTTGCATCCTTAACTTATTTTCTCTACATCCTGTAGAACTTTTCTCTCATACTCACTTGTGTGGTCTTCTATATCATCTTGACAGCAAATATTGATTTCCTTTCTATATCCTAATATGATGAAAATATTGCACACAATATCTTCTCAGTTATGGACCCAATTTAGGACGCTTAATATGTGTTGTAATTAAATCTTTATCACTCATCTTCAATCATTTACTAAGTCCGGTACACCACATTTAATATCCTTAATATTGCTCAAAAACATCGCATCTTAGCCCTTCCCACTGTCAGTGCTTAATTACGACAGACATCATGTTTCAATCAAATCATTGCAAAACTCTTCTAATTGTTCTTTCTGTCTGCAGTTTAAACTGTTCCTTCATTTTGGTCTCCGGTTGTCTTTCTAAAATTGACATCTTAATCAGTTCCTTCCTCTTCTACTTCCACAAGTTTATACTTTTCAGTGGCTCTCCTGTCTTTTTTTTCCCCCAAACACTCCGAGGCCAAAGTTGTAGAAATGGAATTAAAATCTGAATGAAAAACATGTATTTTGGGTAACCCCTTTGGGTCCCCTCCCACTGTGGGAGCTTTTCTGTCCCTCTCAATAAATCCTGCTTTTTCATTAAAAAAAAAAGAAAAACATGTATTTTGTTTTGTGTTGCTTTGTTCTGTTCACAAATTGCCTTTCTTTAGTGGGTTAATAAAACTTTCTAAATATCTTTTATATGGTTATCCAAAACCAATTAGATTATTAATAGTCTGGGAGGAGTATTTTTTGTTTGTTTGTTTGTTTGTTTTAGATAAATGAATGGATAAAAAAGGTAGCTCTTATAAATCTGGGCCTTGAGAAATAACTAAATGATTTTGAAATGTGGCTATAGTCATCAGTTTCCATCTGGAAAGAAAGTTTTCAGTGTTTTGTTGGGTTTTTTTTTTTTTTTTGTATGTCTAATTGCATAATTCTGTGGTACCAATGCTTTGTAGGACTATTCCAAATATTTATAAGTGAGCAAATCTTTCTGTAGTTTTAGATCATACCCAAAGTTCTATGGCTGACCTAATTTTGCAGAAGGCAGCAAGAGTAATACTTTTTTTAAAAAATTATAAAAGTGATCAAAATGTGATTTTCAGCTGGAAGATGGAAAGTACAAAGTCCAAGTCAAATGGGGTCAAGATGCTAAAGGGACGAAAAAAGACAGTGGTCAGTGTGAATTTACTTGACATCCTTTGGCCAGGCTCTGTAGTTAATGAGGAAAGTTAACAGCCAAGCTAGCTTTCCTTCTGTCTTGTTTTAAATGCCAAAAACACCAAAATGAAATTACAGATCTAGGCATTTTAGTAATCATTCTATTTTAGCTCATTATTTTGGGGAGACTTTAAATAGAGTGTCAAAATAAATGAAATGGGAGCACTAAAATAAAATAATGAAAGAAAAACTTTTAATTTTTAAACAGATTATGGATGACATTCCAAAAATGAATGAGCCTAAATTTTTCTCCCATCCTTGTAGAGCAGGCTTCCACAGGCTTCTTCCTCAGTTGAAGTCTCTCATTATCCATTATGTCCCGTATATGCTTCAGACACCAATTTTTCTTAGTACATTTCTGATCATTACTGATGGGAAATAGAAAATTTCCTTCTGCAACTTCTCCAATTCCACCATCTATGGAACTTAAAGTTCTATGTGTACATTTTTTGTGTTCCAGATTCTCTCTATGCATCATTAAACATAGATATTCACATTTTGAACCACAACTTGTTTTGTTTTCTTAAATAAAAATAAATAATTGAATACAATTATAATTAATAAGTTATGGTACATTCTCACAATAAAAGACTGCACTGTATTTTATTGGGAGGGTGCACCATATATAAATGCATTGTTTTCAGATTGTAAATTTCAGTTATTTCCAGTTATTTCTTAATATAAATTGTATAACTTTACCCATATGTATGTGTGTGTGTGTGTATATATATACACACATATATATAATATATATACACATATATATAATATATATATACACATATATAATATATATACACATATATATAATATATATACACATATATATATAATATATATACACATATATATATCTTTAAGACAAATTTTTGTAAGTGAAATTGTTGTGTTAAAGGGAAAATGCATTCTAAATATCGAAAACATTCATGAAGTGAAATTAAAATATTTAGCCGAGTTATTCTGTTATCATCAGTGCATGTTAGTTGCTATTTCTCCACATTTTCTAAATATAATATCAAACATTAATCATATTTCAATCTTATCTGTAAAAGCATGGTATCCCACCATTATTGTAAATCTTATTTTTTTGTTATTAAGAAGTTTTAACAATATTCTTATGCCAATTTGTCATGTATAATTATTTTTATGACCTTCCATTTTTCTACTGAGCTAATATTTTTATTCATTATTTTAATGAATTTCAGTGTTAGTCATTTTTTCATATTAGCATTGATGTTTTTATTTTACAAATTTTAAAACATTGTTATTCTTATAATTACTGTTATTATTGTAATTGATATATATTTGTTATTTTTAAGCAAAAATGTATACAATCAGGATAAGGATTAAGATGGTTGATATAGGAGGCAACTAGAGTGAGTTTTCTCCAGCATAGATACAGTGTCCTCAACACCCAGAGAGAAACGGAACCAGCAACACACCCCACAAGTCTACAGAGAAGTGATAGTAACTGCTTAGAGCAAAGAGGAGGAAAAGAATCCACTGATCTAGGCTGGAAAAGACCCGACTCTTGTTGGCACCACAAAAGCCTCTAGACTCAGGAAGATGGGGAGGGAAATTCAGTTCTGTGCTACTATTAAGAACTTCCAGGGCCCCCTGAGCCTTGCAGGACCACAGTCCCTCACAGGAAACTGTCTTCTACAAACCGTGCTCTGCCATGGAGTAGGGGAGGATCACAGCATTGAGCAACACCAACCACCATTTCTCAGGAACTCACTTCTTGCAGAGTAGAGCAGCTGTGTTCCAGCCGGCCTGGGAAGCATTATGGCTGATAAGACAGAAATTTAAAAGATCATCTGAGATTATTATGAACATCTCTATGCTAACTGGACAATCTAGAGGAAATGAGTCAATTCCTGGAAACATACAACCGAAAAGCCTCAAATCAAAAAGACATAGAAACTCTGAACAGACCAAAAGTGAGTAGGCAGATTGAAACAGTAATTAGAAGTCTCCCAACAATAAAAAGACCAGGACCTGATGGACTCACAGTTGAATTCCACTAGACCTTCAAAATAAAACTGGCACCAATTTCACTGAAGCTATTCCACAAGATTGAAGAGGAGGGAATTCTCTCTAACTCACTCTATGAAGCCAGTATCACTCTGATACCAAAGCCAGGAAAAGATATAACAACAACAAAAAAGAAAGCTACAGACCAATGTCCTTTATGAACATAGACACAAAAATTTTTCAATAAAATATTCGCAAGCCAAATTCAACAGCACATTAAAAGAAAAAATAAACCATGACCAAATGAGGTTTAATCCAGGGATGCAAGAGTGGTTCAACATACGCAAGTCAGTAAGTGTAATCCACTACATAAACAGAATTAAAAACAAAAATTGTAAGATCATTTTAGTAGACACAGAAAAGCATTTTATACAATCAGGTATTTTTTTCATAATAAACCCCTCAGCAAAATGAGCATAGAGGGAACGTTCCTCAAAATAATAAAAGCTGTGTACGACAAACCCATAGCCATTGTCATCCTGAAAGGAGAAAAGTTGAACACTTTCCCTCTCAGATATGGAACAAGGCAACAATGCCCACTTTTACCACTAATATTCAACATAATCATGGAAGTCCTAGCCAGAGCAATCAGACAACAAAAAGAAATAAAGCATATCGAATTGGAAAAGAGGAAATCAAATTATCTTCTATGCCGATGATATGATCTTATTCTAGGGGAACCCTAAAACAACCTCTTCCAAAAGACTCCTGGACTTGATAAATGAATTTGGTAAAGTTTCAGGATACAAAATCAACACACACAAATCAGTAGCACTACTATACATCAATTGTGACCAAGCTGAGAATCCAGTCAAGAACTCAATTCCATTTACAATAGCAGCCAAAGAGCTAAAATACCTAGAGATATATTTAACCAAGGAGGTAAAAGATCTCTACAAGGAGAAATATAAAACTCCAGTGAAAGAAACTACAGATACTCCAAACAAATGGAGAAATATTTTACGCTCATGGTTTGGAACAATCAGCATTATTAAAATGATCACACAGCCCAAAGTAATCTACAGATTTAATGCAATCCCTATCAAACCACTAATGTCATTTTTCACAGAATTAGAAAAAGCAGTCCTAAAATTCAAAAGCAGGCAAAAACATATACTGGTGAAAGGATACCCTACTCAGTAAACAGTGCTGGGAAAATGGGACAACTACTTGCAGAAAAATGAAACTTGATACTTATCTCACACAATATACAAAAATTAACTCAGGATGAATTAAAGCCTTTAATGTCAGACCTGATAGCATAAAAATTCTAGGAAAAACTAGGAAGGAAACCTAGGAAAAACTCATTGATCTAGGCAAAGGCTTTATGGCCAAAACCCCAAAAGCAAATGCAACTAAAACAAATACATGGGACCTAATTAAACTAAAAATCTTCTGGACAGCAAAATAAATAATCACTAGAACAATAGGCAACCTACAGAATGCGAGGAGATAATCACAAACTGTGCATCTAACAAAGACTAATATCCAGATTCTACAAAGAACTCAAATTAATCAGCAAGAAAAAAATCAAATAACCCCATTAAAAAGTGAGCAAACAATATGAACAGACATCTCTCAAAAGAAGACATACAAATGGTCAACAAACATATGAAAAAATGCTCAACATTACTTATAATAAGGCAATGCAAATTAAAACCACAATGAGATACCATCTTACACCAGTCAGAATGGCCATTATTAAAAAAAAAAAAATTCAGTAGATGATAACATAGATTTGGAGAAAAGAGAACACATAAACTGTTGGTGAGAGGATAAATTAGTACAACTTCTATGGAAAGCAGTATGGAGAAACAACTAAAAGTAGAGTTGTCACTTGATCCAGCAATCCCCCTACCAGATATCTACCAAAAGGATAAGAGTTTGTTATATTTTAAAAAAGAAATCTGTATCTGCATGTCCATCACAGCACAATTTGCAATAACAAAGATGTGGAATCAAGCCAGATGCCCATCAACCAATTAGTAGATAATGAAAATATTATATATATACGCCATGGAATGCTGTGCAGCCATAAAAAAAGAATGAAACCATGTCCTTTGTGGCAACATGGATGGTGTTGGAGATTGTCATCCTAAGCGAACTGACTCAGAAACAGAAAACCAGACATCACATGTTCTCACACATATGTGGGAGTTACACGGTCATAAAAATGAAAACAGTAGACACTAGAAACACAAACAAGGGGGAAGGAGATAGGAGAACAGAGGGTTCAGAAGCTACCTACAGGGCAAAATGTTCGCTATCTGTGAGGGCCACAAGAGAACCAATCCCCACCACTACGCAATACATGCATATGACGAACACACATATGTACCCCCAGAACCTAAAATTAAAAAATAAAAAATATATACGTCATCGATCAGTCTTTTCTGTTGTGAATTTTAGACATAGTTTCTTATTTAGAAAAATGCTTACTCCAAAACCTTGCATATTTTTTGATGAATGTATCAATATAGTCTTTTTACATTACATTTATTTGTTCACATAAAATTCATTTTGGAATGTGGAATGCATAAAAAATCAGGTCGTCTTTCACTAAATGGATGAAATGTTACTAAAGACAATAATGGAACAATTCCTTGATTTATTCATTCACATTTCTTGACGCTTACTACATTTGCTATGTACCATTCATTGCCATATACTTATGTTGAAAGTGGGAAACTTTTTCTCCTTAATGTTAGTGAGAATACTCCTTATGGTTCACTAACTCAATTGTGATATTTCTCTAAAATTATTTTTTAGAAATATATCTATCTATAATGGCATAAATGTATTTTCTAAAGTCAAGAATATTAAATATTATATATCAAAATTTTTAGCACAGTTTAAGAAAATTATTTTCAATTTTAAGTTGCATGAATAGACTCCCTTAAGTGATATTTTTGTTTTGCCAAAATGAACATTACAGCAAATTATTTTTTTAATGTGCAAGTGATTTTTTTTTGTCTAATTATTTCTATAAGAGTTTATATTTTATGTCATGGTCAATAAATTATATATATGAAGTTTTATTTTATCTTAGTCTTTGTTATTTATTTTTATTCATGCCATGCTGGTTTGAAAAACAGAAAATGTTCTTATTTCTAGGAGTACATACAGTAATAATTATTAGTATTTTAATTCTTAAGGGTATTTCACCTGTGCATCATATGAATATGTTGCATATGGAGAAGTCTTTTCCTGAAATTCTTACAGAATGTTTAGTATCTCTCAGTGAGTCATAATTAATGGCTAAATGGCAAATCAAAATTATTTTTCATCTGCATTTTTAGTTAATTTTCTAATAGATATCTTGGCTTCTTTCTTTTTTCTTTTTAAGATACCTAGTGGTTGACCAATTTTGTGAATTTTAAAATATCAGCTATTACATTAGATTGTCAAGTTTCCTTTGGTTTATTTCCTAAGTCTCTGCTATCACTTGGTAACTTCATTCTTTTGCTTTTCTTTATTTTTACATTATTTTCATTGTCTTTGCTTCTTGAATATAGTATTTGTATAGCAATCAAATTGATAACTGGTGAAACAAATGCAAAGTTAAAAAAAGTACAAGGCAAAATTTGAAGATGATGTAATGTTACTTTAATAATAAAAGATATGGAAGAAACCACATAAAACAAACCTTAGCATAAATAAATGTGTCCTATGTATTCAGAGCTCTTTACAGAGCCACACAAGTGCTAACATGACCTTCCTTCCTTCCTTCCTTCCTTCCTTCCTTCCTTCCTTCCTTCCTTCCTTCCTTCCTTCCTTCCCTCCCTCCCTCCCTTCCTCCCTCCTTCCCTCCTTCTCTCTCTCTCTCTCTCTCTGTCTCTCTCTCTCTCTCTCTCTCTTTCTTTCTTGACTCAGAGTCTCACTCTATTGCCCAGGCTGGATTGCAGTGGCACACTCACAGCCACCCCAGCATCAACCTGTTGGGCTCCAGCGATCCTTCTGCCTCAGCCTTCCACGTAGCTGAAACTACAAGCACACGCTACCACAAGCCTTTCTACCATTTGTTCATTTGTGTTTTCTGTTCTTTTTCCTTCCTACACTAATTCCCTTCTCAATCATTCTAGTGGTTATGGTTTTTGTCCTCTGGACTCACTAGGTGCAACTAATTCTATGGAATATTTGTGATGAGTGTTTTAAGACTAGATGAATCTATATAGCACAATTCCCTATATAGCATTCTCCAGCAGGCCCAAGCTTCCAAAATGGAATGCAGACTGTGAAAAATGAACCTTAGTGAATCTCTATAATAAAATAAAATAAAACGAAAAGAATAAAACAAATACTGCAATTAAAAAAAAGAATAAAAATGAAACATAACCACAGGGCAAGGAATAGAGATAAAAAGTAGTTAACCTAGTTAACATTGGAAAATGATGATTAGACTGGAAATAGTAAGACTAAAGACAAAAGTAAGTGTGCATAAACACGGTACTCTAGGTGGTAATGTGTTCCATATTGAGGTAAAATGAAACAATTCTAAATCTGTTTTATATGTATATGCAGTAAAACAAGAAAGAAAATGGATAGTGGATTACAGGGGCCAGGTTTTCTCAGTGTTAAGAAGTAAAATATAGAAAAGCAACAGGAAGGACTAGAATCAGTGCTATGTTACCAGATATATATGAAATATCAGCATGGCCTCATGTTTCATTTAATATAAATACAGATGGACATTTACAGAAATAACAATAGATACTGGTGGGGAAAAAATTGGAATTTATTTTGAAATGTGTACTTATTCTTACAGATTTAAACTACTTCACCTTGAAAGTAATACACCTATAATACACCTATAAAGATGCAATACACCTATAAAGATCCAATACACCTATAAAGATCCTTTCCCACTGCTCAAAATGGCTTCTGAACTGGTCAATTTTAATGCCTTTCATTGCTTCTGCCTTTTTGTTGATGTTGTTGTTTCACCTCTTCCACATCAGTAAAATGTCTCCCTCTGAGGACGCTTTTCATCCAGGGAAACAAACAAACAAACAAATCACTTGGGTAAGATTGGGTGAATAGAAAGGGTGGGACATGGGGGTTATGCTGTTTCTGGTCAAAAACTGACAAACTCTCTGCCCGGTGTGGGTAGGTGCATTGTCATGGTGGAAGAACCAGTCACCTGTTTGCCACAACTCGAAACGATTCTTTGGCAAATCATGATGCACCCTTCTCAAAACTTCCAGATAAAAACTTTGATTGACGCTTTGATCCAGAAAAACAAATTCCATGTGTACTACAAGGGGCCGACCCTCCAAAAGATAATTCTGATTTTGGGGGTGGGTCTCCCTCTATACATTTGTGTGTGTCTGTGTGTGCGTGCGTGCGTGTGTTAGTACCATACATACATATATATATATATATATATATATATCCTAGATAGTGTGCTAAGACATTCTAAAAGCAATAACAATTGAGTAGCCAAGAGCACATGTATTACCCAGTGTTTTGTTTCTAAATATTATTATCCAGTGTAAGGAACAATGGCTCCTTAAAATGCCTTATTTCAGAGCTGAGTCAGTTAATCTCCACAAGAGTCTGGTGGTCAAGCTTTTAGTGCCAGAAAGCAAATAAGTCCTAAGAAAGCTGAAAAAGGGGGGTATGCTTTTAAGATTTGAAGTATCTTGGTTCTACTGCTTATTATATTCTAGATTTAGTGAATTTAACTCTCAGAATATGGTCTTTAATATTTCTACATTTTCAATTTTCATTGTTTCCCTTGTCTTTTTTAGCTCATTTTTCTGCTTTAAATTATTTTATACTCTGTTCATGGCAATCTTAATAAAAGCTGAAATTATACCTTCCACTTAAAGCATTTGCAAGTTTTTAACTTTCCTAATACTGAGAGCGGGTAAAATTTTTTTTTTTTAAACCTGAAGCTTGTTGCTGCAAATTTCTGTCATTAGGCACAAGTGAAAGAGTCTTTTCTAAATTGTCACCTTTTTCATAATACAGGTGAAAGTTGCAGACATATGCATTATTTGCTTCAGACACCATTCTGGATAGCATTCTGTACTTTGTATTTTTATTCAGATTATAAACCCCAAAAGACAGTCTTCCCACAATGAGGCATCATGGATTCATTCAAGGAAAGTTCTTGTTCAGGTTTACACACAGTATCAAACTTATTTAAAACATAAATTACAATGGATTCAAATTTGCATTGTTTGGATTTGACTGCATATCCACATTATTAGAAAAATGCAAAACCCACAAAATTTCTAGGAATCTATTTTGCGTGCAATCGACAGATATGTTAAACAAAAATCACATATTGTGGTTTTCTTCGCTTGTCCCATCAAAATATTTAATGCTAGAAATATTTTCATCTTGCACAGTGCAGTATTGTGCCACTTTTTCAATTTATTTGGGCATTTATATCTGTGGTGCATCTGATCATAATACCTGTTATTTTCAACTGTGATTATTTCTATAGAATCATCTCCAATAAATAGTCCAGTAACTTCACTTACACGTTGAGGATCTTTTGGAACACCTTGACACCTGGATTACCAATAAATACTTCTAAGTTTCTTTTTAGATCATATTTTGGCCACTCAATATCTGACTCAATCTCACCAGTACTAGATTCACTGTCATAGATTATGTGTTATATTTCTTCATTTGCATTGCATCATTACATCACTATCAGTCTCACTATCACTAATAAGTTCACTGGATTCATCTTTGATCTCAGAAATCTCATCCACATATATTTCTTCATTTTCCATAATTATGATAAATTATTTTTAATGTTGAAGTATGAAAGCCCTGAAACATCAAAATACAAGTATACAATACTAACCACAACAAAATAATGACCAATTTGCAATTTTTACCAACTATGTAAATGAATAACAACTTTGTGCAGTTGATATCAGATAATTATCTCAGTTAGATTTCTCTTTCCTTTCCAGACTATTCATTTTCAAGTAAAATATAATAACACTACATATGACGGTGATGAAACATTCAGAAACAGAATTTGCAAACACATAAATTCACGTCAGCAGCAACCAGGGATAGAATTTGGAATGAGATAAATTCACGTCAGTGGTTGTGAATTAATTAATTAGTTCACCAATGCTTTATAAGGGGGAGGTTCCTGAAACATTACAACATGGTCTGATATTTGAGTTCATTTTGTCAGTTTCTGTCTGAAGAAATTTAACAGTGAGTTTTTCTTCTTTGTGCATGTAAAGTTCCACCACTGATCTTCTGGTCATTTTTCTGGCTAATTGTTTTCTTAGTATTGATCTCTCTCTCTCCCTCTCCCTATCTCTCTGCAAATAAACTGAAAAGATGAGGGTAGTTGGAGTGTCTCAAGGGATATATCCAAAATCACCACCCTCTTTCACATTCTAAGAGTATGTTAGTGAGAGGACAGTCTGTAGGTGGTATGATACAAAGCAGAGTCTTCCAATGCTTTTACTGTCTGTGAGACCAAGTTTGAGCATGCCGTGAAGTGATGACTGCATAAATATATGTTAGTTGTCACCGTTATAAATTGTTTTCATTTTTCTGTGCACACTTGGGGATTTTAGAAAGTTTCATGGAACAAATTGTATTTTATTTTATTTTATTTATTTATTTTTTGAGTTGGAGTCTCACTCGGTCGCCCACACTGGAGTGCAGCGGCCACTCCCAGTCACCGCAACCTCGCCTGCTGGGCTCCGGCGATCCTTCCGCCTCAGCCTTCCGAATAGCCGGAATTACAGGCGTGCGCTACCACGCCCGGCTGATTTTTTTATTTATTGCAGAGATGAGGTCTCGCTGCCCAGGGAGGTCTCGAACCCGCGGGCTCAGGCAATCCACTCACCTCAGTCTCCCAAAGGCGCGGGATTACAGGCTGAGCCACCGAGCCCGGCTGGAACAAATAGTATTTTAAAGGAAATAATGTTTTTATTTTACTTGAAGTAGAGTCTTTCTGCTTTTTTTTTTTTTAATCTTTCAGAATTAACTTTTACTTTTTTTGTTGTGAAGTATATAACACTCTGTGGTTTTAAATATAGAAAATTGTGAAGCCATTTGGGTCTTGAAGGCCATTTTTACTATTGTTTGTGTGCAATAGGTAGCAGTTGTATCCATAAGAATAATAGTTGTCTCAATATGAATCCTCATTTAACTTTTTTCACTCAAATACAGACCTGCCTGCTGCCCTCCTGAAAGTTAAATTCTTAAGATTTTCTTCACTTTGTATCATCTCTTAGAAAGGCAAAATGGAGAGAAAAAGAAAATATATGCAGGCCCTAGATTCCATCATTCTTGTCATTCTAATTTTTAAACGTGACACTCTCAGGATGTTTCCTAATTTCACTTTACTCCTACAGCTCCAAGCTGATTGTGAACTATAGCAAGACCAGACTCCTCATCTATTTATCAACATGCTAATGCAGAATCATGACTAATCTTTACTTAATAGTTCTAATCTGTAAATTAGAGGAAAACCAATGTAAGCCTGTTATCAGTGAGGTCCAAACTAAAGTTGTGTATTACAGAAGTAAACTTTCATTGTCAGGGCTTAGCATCTCTTACTTATAACACAAATTTGAGAAGGACACTACAAAGATAACTTTTTGAAATTTTAAATAATAAAGCAAAGAACTGTCCAAACAGGGGCAATAAACTACAAGGAAGAATTTGGGTATGAGGCCAACAGATTGAAGGTCAAATGTGAGAAATATTCCCAAATGGAAGCTAGAACTTAGAGACTGAGCAATTTTTGAAGTAACAGTAGAGGCTTTCCGTAGACTGCATGTGACCTTAGAAACGAATGGAAAGGCAGCATTAAAGTGAGCCTTATACTTCCACAGCTGCTGAATGCTGAAACTGCAAAGCCACGTTAAACTTCTTTGCAAAACATGACTCACCTTGGTCATGAATTCAGTGAACAATTGGGCAGCAAAGAAACAAAGACATATCTTTTCACAACTCATCTGAAAAATAGAGCACCTTGGAGATTTCTTTCTGACACCTCACCAGCAAAAATAAATGCTTATAAAGAAAAAGATGCTGAGACTCTCTAAGAAACATCCATACATTACTTCAGAAAATGACCACAATTGCTTTTGTTGAAATGCTGATTCAGGAAAATCTGAATATAAATTTGAATTATTTATAGAATGTGTGAAAATATTTTTTACTACCCAACTAACAAGGGCCCACTTTCACAAGCAATCTATTACCAAGTATTTTTTGTCTTTTGATACTTCCTTCTAAATGTGCCTTAGCATCCCTATTGTGAAAGTCTAAGCCACCACCATTCCTTCTAAGATTTTTGCAATATTTTAAAATTTGTCTCTAGAGTCCAGGAGTGTTACCCTTCAGGCTTATCTTGATAATGTAGACATAGCATCATAAATGTGATACCTTACTCTCCCGCTCAAAACACCTTAAAGACTTAGAATTTTTTTTATTGCAAAGCTTTATTTATTTAATGTGGCTTAGAAGCCCTCCATGACCTGCCCCTAATGTATGTTCTTGTATCATTGTTATGTCTATCCATTCTACCTCTGAGTTTTCACTCATCTTTGCTGGGTCCATTATTTACCAAATTCTTAGCACAATGGTGACTTCTAAATAATGTATGAATAGAAGAATCTACTCCAAATCCTGTTCAAGGCAGAGAGATATCACATAGAGTGATAACAGCCAAAGTAATAATGATGAAAGATTTCACATGTGCAACGAGGAACAAATTGGGAAGAAATCCTTGGTGAGTTCTCTGTGACCTAAGAACCTGATACCAACATCTGTGACAAAGGAAAGCTGACTACGTGCTCCTCTTAAAAAAAAAATTACTATTGAAAGGAGACTTGAAGGATAAAACTCTTCATCACAAGTCATAGAGTTCTAATAAATTTCCTCTGATGTAAAGAGTCAAAAGTTGACTGAGGTTAAACAACTATAACATGGGAATGCAGAGAATAATCTGAAGAAATGTAGGTGCTACATTAACAAGGATCATGAAAGCCAAACTAGGAAGTATGGGTTTAATGCTACCGTCGATGGAAAGTTTTTAAACAGGAAAAACGATATGATGATATTTGTTATTTATAGTATAACTCAGGGCTGTAGAACACAGATAATACTAGATTGGGAGATGTTTCAAAGGGACACGAGTATAAATGAATGAAATGCATTCAACATAGCCATTTAGCATACGTCTTGGTAGATAAGATTGTGTAAGGTATATGGATCAGTAAGTTTTTATCTTTGTCTTACTTTGTGAGTGGTTTATAGCATAAACCTTTGAGCCTGATAGACCTGCATTCGGATTCCAACTTGAGAAAATACCAGTTGTAAAACATGAGGAAAATCATTTAAACTCCTTTGCCCTAGTTTTTGATTCATGAAACAGAAATATGAATAGTGATTTCACAGAGTTTTATTATATTATGGAAAACAGTGAATATTAAACTCCTAAAGTAGTTGGTACAAAAAAAATACTTGATAGTTTATACTTATAAATATTATGCTTAAAGACATTTTAATGATTAGTTTTCCAAAAATGGTTTGAATTCTACATGTAATCAACAAACTGCTACTGATCTGTTTTGCTTTTAATTTGCTTGTATTAGTTTTCTTATAAATACTTTAGTATTTTATGTCTGGAATCTTTCTGCTCCTTATGTTCTCCTTACTACAATAGCATTATATATTCTGTAGCATTAGTGAGGAAAGGAGAAAAAGTTTAAACTCTTCTGACTTAAACTTGGAAGCAGACATCTGTTTCCACTTGGGATTCAAGATGGAAACGTCTTCTGCTTGGTGTGGCATTGGTCACCCCATGTGTCACTAGTTACCGGGTCTGATGATAGAAACACCAAAGAGGCTACCATTGGCTGGCACAACAGTGCAAGTGAAGAATTGATAAAGTTCTACACTACGACTATAGCTATGGCATAGATTTGAACATTGATAGTGGTATATCAACCATCTCCAATAACTTGCTAGATTGGAAAGATGAAGTGGCAAAAATAAATAAATTGAATTAGACTGAATGGATTTTAATACTATGTAATTGGGGTAAGAACTGCCTTTTTATCCTCTATCTTTTTTTTTTCTTGGTTCCTATGTGATGTCTCACAGTCTCCTAAGATTTATTGGACATAATTCAGCATTTCTTTAATTCTCTCTGAAGTCTTCACTTCTGCATACAAATTACTGAAAAATGCAAGATTTAATAAAGACCAAAGAAGGATATTAGAACACATGTCTTAATAAGCAATTTTAAAAAGTCTTTAACAGGGTGCTTTTAGATGCTCGAAAAGGATCTACTGGAAGAACTATAATTAATTTTATTTTGTCCATGATTCTCACCGCCACAGAATGTCCAATTTTGCTGGAGGTGCTACTGTTTCCTTTACTCCCTCCAGGTATGTCTAATCACTCACATATTGTGATGCGGAGTAATTCAATTCTACTACCAGCTTCTATTTCAGAACTTATCCACGAAATCCACAATATGCTCAGGATAAAACCTCCTTTTTCCTGTGATGTCGTGTACACCGCATTTTGCCATTTGGGCTCCCAACCTTACTTGATATGATTTATTAAAATATTCTCCCCAAAGAATAAGTCACATGCCCATGAAAAATAGAAACTGTTTTGTAAAAGCAGGGCTTGGTGGCTCAGCCTGTAATCCCAGCGCTTTGGGAGGCTGAGATGAGTGGATTGCCTGAGCCCGCGGGTTCGAGACCCGCCTGGGCAACTTGGCGAGACCTCATCTCTACAATAAAATCAAAAAAAAATTAGCCAGGCGTGGTAGCGCATGCGTGTAGTTCCAGCTACTTGGAAGGCTGAGGCAGAAGGATCACCAGAGCCCAGCAGGTCGAGGCTGTGGTGGCCGGGAGCGTGCCACTGCACTCCAGTCTGGGTGACAGAGTGAGACTCCAACTCAAAAAAAATAAAAATAAAAACTAAAGACTTTTAAAAAATGTCTTTAGAATGTTAACTAGGAGAGAAAATTTAGTTTAAAAATTAACGAGTACCATTTTGTGGTGAAAAACATTATTTGTTCTGACCATCAGAACAAAGCTGGATGCTTTTGCAACATTCAGGTATGATGTCTAGTATACTATCAGAAGTAGAATTTGTGTACTATGGCCAAAAGTACCTCAAACAGAGATAAGAAAGATAGATAAGAAGTGATCTGAATGCATAGATCAGAATAAAATAGGGCTGAGATGAAATGCCCTCAAGTGAGAAAAAGTTCTTGGGTGTTTCATATCAGGATGCACTAGCCACTGCACTTACTTACCCACTAAGCACCCACAATATAGCCAGTTTCTGACACCCCTCAATAAGTCATGAGAAATCCACATCCACATTCTTTTGTCAATGTCAGTAGTTACATAGTAATATGTACACATTAAACAAAATTTTCTTTCAACTATAAAACTTAGATAAAGTTAAAGGCACATTAACATTTTTCTAACTATTTGTAACTCTTACTTTATACTGAAGTCTCCATGAACACTAGCTAGACTCTTGACATTTGCAAGGAAAACCATTATTTTGAAGCTTGAACTTATCTCAGAAAGAATCACAAAGAAATTGTCAGTGTAACTAATTATAACTCTTTATAATGCAAAGGTTATATTTATAAAAATGTCTAATTCTATACTTAGATCACAGCTAATAACAACTAATATTTATAGTACTATTTAAGGAATTTAGATATTTTAGTGTACTTAGTCCTCAAAATACTGTTAGTTGGTAGTTTCTATTCTGAATCTCATTTCGAAGATGAAGAAACTGAATCAAACAAGGGTAAGTAACCTGCTCAAAGTTGCACAACTGATAAACTTGAACCCATGCAGTAGGGTTCCAGCAGTGATGATTTTATGACATTTTTCATTTGTCTTTAGCTACAATAAAGTTTCAAGATGATTATTACTTACCCAAATATGCAATTCATAGAAAGATAAGTATTTTAACAGTTCATGACTTCTGACTCTAGGCTGCATTTTGTTTCTTTACATGCATGGTGGTTATTTTTCCTTGTTTCATTTTCATTTTATATACTACTGTCACATAAACTAAAATAAACTTTTGAAAGAAGAGTCTGATAGTCAGAACAAATAATGTTTTTCACCACAAATTTATCAACTACTGTCTGCTATTATGCTGAGTATACAAAAAATAAATAAGACAACAAATGATTTCTGCCCTCACTGAGCTTTAGAAGCAGTAGTGGTGTAAAATGATGAAACATGAATTAAAGGTAAATACTGGCAAATTTTCTGCTGCTCCTTATTTCTGTTAGTCGAATTTAATTCTCTTTCTCTTGAAAGTAGGCTGGTCAGGAAGTCTCAGTGACTTTTTTCCAACGAATAAATGATGAAAAGGGAAAAAAATGTAAATTTACAGAGGGTAAACCTGGAAAATATTACCTTAGCCAAGTGATAAAGACAAGAGATACAGACAATTGATAAAGATATCAGTAGTAGCAAAGCTTATTAATACGTATCCTCTGAGCGAAGGTGAGAAGGAACCTTGACCTGTGTGGTATTCCCCAAAATTCACACGCCCAATCAATCATTAGAAAACATTTTTAAAAGCCAAATTAAGCTGGGCACAGCGGTTCAAGCCTGTAGTTCCAGCACTTGTGAGGCCAAGGCAAGAGGATTGCCTGAGCTCAAAGGTTTGGGACCAGCCTGGGTAACTTGGTAAGACCTCGTCTCTACAATTAAAAAAAAAAAAGGCAAACTAAGAGATAAAATCTGAATCTCTGAATCACTGAAATGTGTCAAGGTTATAAAAAAATAAGGAAATACTGAGAAAATGTCACAGATAGGAGGAAACAAGGCTAGACAAAGGATATATGGATACTCTCGGTACTGTCTTTACAACGCTTTTATACATTTAAAATTATTTCAATATAAAAAGTTGAAAAAAATTACAATATTGGAAATGTGTTTTAAAGAAAGAGCAGGCTGATCTTGAGACCACATTAAGTGTCTAGAGCAGAAGTCTACTTTCTGCCCTGGGCTATTTATCCATATCTGAAAAATTGAGAAGGCATTTAATATTTTTAAAAAGATGTAAAAAAAAAAAAAGCAAAGAAGAATATGTGACAGATAACCTATATGTTCCACAAAATTAAAATATTTACTATTGGCCTTTTACAGAAAAGAATCTCTGCTTCCTGGTTGAAAATATCCAGAAACAACACTTGGAAGAAGCAACTTCCAAACTAAAAACTGGAAAGTGGGAAGGAGCTAGTCTAGGAAAGCAGGACATAAGCATGACTGAAGCCTAAGATGCTAAAAATGCAAAGCAATGTTCCAGGTCAAAGATGAAGCATGTGTGAAGGAATGTGAGATTACAACCTGTTTAAGAGCCAGAAGTGGAAATAACGGTCATGTGATGGGAGTGCTTGATGCATATGGGAAGAATTGATGTTGGTGAGTTAAACAAAGGCCGCAATCAGCAAAGCCTTGTATACCACATGAATATAATAAGTTTATGAGTAACATGCTTGGCTGCATATTTCTTAAATAGGTCATTCTGGCTTAAATGTAGAGAAAGTAACCAAGGAGAAACAAGACTGGAGACACAGACCATTTATACTTTTGTAGTATTCCATTTAAAAAAATAACTTTTAACTTATTCTGAGATAATGACTGATGCCGGGGGGGTGTGGTGCAAAGCTGATGGATTCGTTGACTCAAACCTAAAATGAATTTTAGAGTGGCCAGCAAAGTTTTAAAACAGAATACATTAGAGAAAGAGAAAGGAGGAGATAGAGGGATATGACAGGTTGGCATGGGTGAGAGAAAACTGCAATTTTTGCTTTTTTACAAAAGGCCTGATAACTTCACAATGATTGATATGCTAATGAGGGTGGAGCCATGGTAACCATCACTCCAGAGAGACTGACATCTCTGTAGACGAAATGGGCAGTCTTTTCCAGGGAGACTTGCCAGATTTTGTCAATTCACAAGCTCACGAGCTAAAAGGAATCTTGTTATCATTTCTATGGCTTTCTGATCCCAGGTGCAGGAATCACTATGATGGAGTTTTCTTTGGCCAACTGAGGAAAGAGAGTGGACTGGGAGAAAACACTGAATTCACATTCTAGCCTTCAGGCCATTCAGTCTGCTGACAGGATGTCTGGACTCTTCCTAAAACCTGCCAAAAAGAAATTTATCTATCTCTGCCTAACCCGTCCTAGCTATCCTACCACAATAACTGTGCAATGAAGAGAACTGAAGAACTTTGAATTAAATTTGTGAGGTAGAATTGGCAACATTGGATATAACAGAGACGCAGAGATGAAAACACATTGGTGTTGGTGATTAAGAATAAAGGTAGGTGAGCAGGTTTTGAAAAAAGAGATGTGACACCGCTCAGAAGCACCCAGTAGGCTCTGTCTGTATCCCAATGTTTAGCTTTTCCATTTTAAGGGTGTTGAACTTCAATTGAAAAACTGGCTAATGGTACCCAAACTCATGTAGTGATAAAACCTAAGCATGTCTTGTAACTTTAAAGACAATCTAAATCAGCTGTCCCCAATCTTTTGGGCATCAACGACTGTTTTTTTGTGGAAGACAATTTTTCCATGGACCGAGGGGGAGAGGGATGATTTTGGGATGATTCCAGTGCACAACATTTATTGTGCGCTTTACTTCTATTATTATCACATTACAATATATAATAAAATCATTATACAACTCACCGTAAAAAAAGAGGCACAGACAGAAGTGGTAAATAAAATAATGGGCAGGCCATGTACAGACTAAAATAAGTGTCAGATTCCAACATCAACTCTGCCCCCAGATGCAGCTGTATAAGTGAAGTGCAGCAACTCACTTGCCACTCACTGACAGGGTTTTGATATGAGTCTGCAAGTGACTGATTTTTTTATGATCTCTGTGCAGTCAAACTTCACTGAAGATGTTAGTCTGTATTTGCAGTCACTCCCCCAGTGCTAGTATCATCATCTCAGCTCTACCTCAGATCATCAGGCATTAGACTCTCACAATGGGCATGCAACCGACATGTGCAACTAACATATGCAGTTCACAATAGGGTTCGGGCTCTTATGGGAATCTAATGCTGCTACTGTAGCAATGGGTGGTGGAGCTCAGGCAGTAATGCAAGTGACAGGGAGTGGCCATAAATACAGATAAAGTTTCACTCCCTTGCCTACTCCTTGCCTCCTACTGTGTGGCCTAGTCTCTGCTCACCTTTTGATGACCTGGGGATTGGGGACCCCTGGTCTAAACCAATCAATCTCCACTCTTTGCCTGAATATAGTCTACAAACATTTCTTTCCTTTTTTTTTTTTTTGAGTTGGAGTCTCACTCTGTCACCCAGACTGGAGTGCAGTGGCCACTCCCGGCCACTGCAACCTCGACCTGCTGGGCTCCGGCGATTCTTCCGCCTCAGCCTTCCAAGTAGCTGGAACTACAGCCGTGCACTTCCATGCCCAGCTAATTTTTGATTTATTGTAGAGATGAGGTCTCTCCAAGTTGCCCAGGCGGGTCTCGAAACCGCAGGCTCAGGAAATCCACTCACCTCAACCTCCCAAAGCTCTGGGATTACAGGCTGAGCCACGAGCCGGTCCCTACAAACATTTCTACCAGGGAACCATTCTCCAGATCTGAAATAACTTCCCATCCTTGCTCCAAGTGAGCAAACTCCCTGAAGACTGACCTAAGAGTAAAAGTGTAACAAAGTGGGAAATCAAAAACAAAGGATTCATAATTGCTCTCTGATTGCAAAGCTCTGCTGCAGGCAAACATTATTTGAAGCGGGCTGCCTGCTAGCTGTGCCTCCAGTCTTACCCTGAAATCTGATTCCTACTGGCATTAAGATTACCAGCAGCTGCCGCAGAAAGTGCACGACTGGGTTGCCTTCTGTAATTTTCTCTGCCTCAGAGTGTGTGTGCGTATGTGTATATGTGTATATAAATAGCAAGTGTGTGTGTGCACACACATGCTATTTCCTCGGGTATCTATTCCCTGACAAGTCATCCATTTCTCTGGACAACTATTCTCCTCCAAGTTGAAACTGTCATTCAAAAATGTATTAGGAAGTAGAAGAGAGACAACAATTTAGTTTAACTTCACAATTTATTAAATCACATTGTTGATGGCTTTTAGTGGGATATTTTATACTCACCGACATTAAGATATATATTACTTTGCAAAGGGTATTGGGAGGCATTTCTTTGTGTAAGAATGTTCTATCACTCCAACTAAATTTGAATTTTTTAAAAGTATCTAATTTAAAATGCATACCTTTTTTTGTTGTTTTAGGCCTCGTCCCTAAACTATTTAGCAAGAAAAATGTGAGTTATTTAACTAAGTTAACAACTGTAAAAATTCTCACACCCTGGCATTGAAAATCATAAACAAGTTGCTACCATTTACCTAATGACTTTTATTTCAAACTTATAGCAAGTGCTTAATAGGTAGAAAATAAAATCTGAGAGATTGCTGAGAGCTAGCCTTTCAACCTCAAATCTCAAAGAAAAAGTCAAAAGTAAATTTTTTTGCATCCAAAAAGGTTTGCATATGAAGTGATGTTTTAAAAAATGTCTTTTACTAAGGGATAAGTAAAAAAAAAAAAAAAAAAAAAAGTAAAATGCTGCAAAATATACCCTGGCAATTTAAAAGACAGCTCTATAGTGGATTCAGTTCCCCCTTGAACTTTCCAGCCTTAAAAGCAGAGTGTGTGTGCATGTATGAGTGTATATGTGTTTGTTATATATACATATAATGTATATAATTTTATACTTAATTATATAAATATAATCTAAAGCTTACATGTATGTCATTATTACATATGTAGACAATGATGAGATGATGCTTGGCCAAAATGTTTGGAAAATCCTAGTAACCAGAAAAATAAATTTTCTAGTCGGCAAAGAGTTGACCATACACACACATACACACACACAAATTTAAGCTTTACTATAGAAATTATTTTTTAATGACTAAAGTTGTGGGAGTAAATTAGTCGCCTCTCTGTATTACACTTATCGAACTCAGGTCCTGCAATTTCTCAGCATCATCGAGAACACAAATTGGAAGTGCCCATTTGCCACACAGGGATGTAATGGGAAGAGTTGCAAGATATTTTTCTTAGTAGGTCACAAATAACGCTGAGAAATCCCCCAATCTGAGTTAGTTTCAATTTAATGTTGACAGATATGTATCAAACATCTACTATTTTCTAAAAGCTTTACTGTCATAGAGAAAATGTTAGGTAATCAGAGGTAAAGGTAAATTTTCCCTCCCCTTCTGAGGGTTTAAGTCCACTGAAATAGACCAACAACAGATTAACAGGAGAAAACGCATACAAATTAATTAATACGCAAGTGTGTATGGAAGCCACACAAATACAAGACTCGAAGAAGGACCAGAGGATTGAAGCTTAAATAGCACCCTTTAGAGGTGTTGATCTGAGCCCCAGAAAACAGAAAATGGTTTGTAAATAATTATCTTTAAAAACTTAATGGGACCTTAAGAATAGAAAATGGCCTGGGGCAAAGTTTCTCTTTTCTAAGGGAGGTAATGGTGAAGGATGGAACTTCACAGTGAACAAAGGTTTCCTTATTATGCAGATACAGTACCCCAGGTAATTTCTGAGAGCTACCCTTAGAAGAATAGATGTAAAGACTGTCTGGGTACCGTAATGGTAATGCCTGCTAGTATTTTCTCTTCTCTGGTGGTTAGGTTTCTTGGTTATTTGATGATTTTTTTTTTTTTTTAGTTGTCACCCAGACTGTAGTGCAGTGGCCACTCTCGGCCACCGCAGCCTCGACCTGCTGGGCTCCAGCTATCCTTCCACCTCAGTCTTCCGAGTAGACAGAATTACAAGCGCACACTACCACGCCCAGCTAATTTTTGATTTATTGTAGAGAGGAGGTCTCGCCAAGTTGCCCAGGAGGGTCTAGAACCCGCGAGCTCAGGCCATCCACTCACCTCAGCCTCACAAAGGTGCGGGATTACAGGCTGAGCCACCAAGGATGATATTTTTAAGTAGGAGGTTTTAAGTCAATTACTGGGTTTTTTTTGGCAAAGTTTTATTTCAGGTGAAGAAACTTCCAGGGAAAGAAGCTCTCTGCATCTGTAGTGAGAGAAAGGCTTTGGTTCCTAGGCAGTTTCTAAAACCTTTCAATTTTTTTAATCAACAGTGCTCAGCAGACCAAAGCATCATTATTTGAGGTATTGTTCTCTGAACCCCAACTAATTTGTAAATTTCATTGATCCAGGTAGTTATGATAGTATATCTTTGATAGTAGTAATTTTTCTTACTTACAAATTTCTGATATATTTAGTCATTGTCTGCTGAGAGGAAAATAGAATATCAACAAGAATGATGTAGTCATGTTCAAGATGGGACTGGATCATTTGAGAGCTTATGATAACAGAATAAGGTAATGCTCAGCAATGTTGATAGCTCTCAATTTTTGGAAAGGTTTTTATATGTAAAGTATAGCTATGATTCAGTGATCCAAAACTCTAGATAGGAAAGCGATTCCAAATTAATTAGAATTCTCAATAAAGAAATCCTGGTCACAACCTATGAATAGCCTAAGTAAACAAATTAAATGAAAATCATCTAAAATGCACCATAAAAAATGCACCAAAAGCAAGAACAATTATCTTTTTCAAGATTTCGGAATCCCTTCCTTCCTTCCTTCCTTCCTTCCTTCCTTCCTTCCTTCCTTCCTTCCTTCCTTCCTTCCTCTTTCTTTCTTCCTTTCGTCTTTCTTCTTTCTCCTTTTCTTCTTTTGCTTTTTACTTACAAGAGGTTCAGAGATACATATAACTATGGAAGAATATAAGAGAGAGCGACAAAACTGTAGAAAAAGAGCGTCAGAATAACATGTGAACAACCCGAATTAGCTGTTGCTTGTGATATTAATAAACATTAGAAAAGTAGTTCTTCAGGGAAGGCTTTTAGTGGAAGGAAGAACAAGAAAGAAGACCAACCATTTGAGGCAGGTACTGTTATTTTAAAACACTCAAAGATAAAGTAGCCTATCCTACTCTAATTTTTCTTCTATTACCACCAGCAAGTAGAAAGCTCTTCAAACGTAAGAGTGGGACAAATATATAAAATAGAAAATTAAATGCTTAAATCAGATATTGCAAATTTCAATGACTTTGGGCATCAAAAAGAGAACATAAAGAGTATATAGTATAAAAAATGGGAAGAGGTTGGAACTAAAAGGAACTGAAAAATGCATCCTTATCTGAAAGGATTTAAATCCCATTATAAAAACTTAAAAATAATATATTGTGTAGAAAAAAATACTGCCCAGCAACTATTTTCTTTTCTTCTATATATTATATTAGAACTCCTAGAAATATTAGTCTGGATTTTCAGTTCTAGTATCATGGTATACAAGGTGCCCTGGAAAAAAAAAATTCCCAATATGTAACACTCATGAATACGGAATATACTACAGCAAAATCCTTTTTTTATTTGTTTGTTTGCTTGCTTGCTTGGATCAATTGGTTATAATTAGTTTATTTGGTTCGGTTTGATGTTAAGTCTCTCCTGACTGTGCAAGAAAATAAGAGAAATGCCAATAGTCACAGATGAAAAAGGGAGCAGGAAATCAGTGCAGATTTGAAGATGCTGTGAAATCTATACAGATGGTGATCAACTAAGGTAGTATTTTAGTGGTTGCTCAGGCAGTAAAAGACACGATTGTGTCCCCTGAAAAATGGGGAAGTAGGACATTCACCTGAAATTGAAACCTAACCAGTGAAATTCTCGCCAACAGGATAGGGTGGAAAAATCACCATGTCGTCAAAGGAGATAATGTCTGTTTACTGTCCTAAAATGAGCCATGGTTCAAAAAGTAGTTTTTGAGACTTAAGAAGCACTTGCCTGCCTCAAATATATTTGTGATTCGCATGTATCTTCTTTGTGTAGTCATGGATACACCCAGATAGATGTTAACTTAGAGTGGCCGGCACAAGAAAAGTGATATCCAGCTATTTTTTTAAAAAGTAGACTGAAGTAATAGAATAAGGATTTTGGAAACTTTCTTACATGTTTATGTATCTAGCATAAGAAATCATTGTAGGATGGATGAACTGTTCTGTAAGTGCTACTGGGAACATAATAAAAGATAATTGGACTTTTACCTCATATAATTGAAGAAAGTCAAAATATTTCACCCCAAAATATAATTCTCAGACAAATTTTGAGATGCTGGTCAGTGAGCCAACAAACAGAAGTAGCCCGGCGAAGTTACCTTGTGGGGGAGATTTGCTTCTGAATCTGCAATGAAACATATAAGTTTTCTCTGAGGCCTTCTCTTTTGTGATCTAAGAAAGATTAAATGAGAATCTGACTAAAGGTCTGAAATAAACATTTTACCATTTATACTCTCTAAGGGCTGTTATTTGTGACATTCTTTTTCATAACAAGATCACCTTTGCTAGTTAAGCTCTTTTTCACCCCTCGATAATGTTTTGCCAGGATCCAAGTCTTCATTTTTCTATAACCTCAAGGTGATATATTAGCTTCTGAACTTCACTGGGGGATTGGGGTAATCACTTTGTAATTCTCCTCTGTGTGTATGTTAATAAATGGGTATGCCTTTCTCCAATTATTCTGTCTTTTGTCATATGATTTTTCAGCAAATCTCCAGAGGGTGAAGAAGTGTTTCCTTGACTCCTATCCAATAGAGACAATTCAATTACAGGTAAATTAAACATAGCTATGAAAAGAAAGCTTGTAACTTTGAGAATACAATATGCAATAATATATTCACTATTTCTGGGAAGAAAATAATCTCTTGACACAAAATGTTCATATTATAATTGAAAGTATTAATTCATTTTTATATTTAAAATTTATTTAATAGCAATGAGAAAAATTAAAATATAATCATATCTCAGGGAAAGATGCAATGCATTTAGCCAACTTTTGTTGATTTAAATTATAACAGATATTTGATATAAAGAAGAATTTAAAATCAATAATGCAAAGACAAAAACTTACAAGAAATAGGTGCAAAAGAAAATAGACACTCTACAAAAAAGGATAGCTAAATTGCAAATAAACCTTTGAAAAGATGATCAGCTTCACTATTAAACAGAAAGCTGTTGATTAGAAAATATAAAAAGATACTTTTCCATACACATCTAACAAGCATTTTTCTTACATTGTAAAAATATTAATAGCCAAAGATGTGCTGCAACACAACCAGTAAACCCTTCTAGAAGACATGTAAGTTGGGTCAACCAATTTAGTGTATAATTAGAAAAAAATACTAGCAAACAGGAAAATTTGTATATCCTAGGTCCAAAGAATCTTATATATATGGGCTAGACAAAATCTCAGGCATGTGCACAAGTTAATATCTTTAAAAAAAAAACTGGTATTAAAGAATTAGAAATAACAAAAACATCAATCCACAAAAGTAATTTGAAATGTGCTGTATGTAATGCAGTACAATTTACCATTAATAAACTAGAACTACAAATATCAACATTGGTATATTTTATACACATATATCTGAATAGAAAAAATTTACAAGAATATATGTGACATATTTACTTCTGCACACTTTTTTTTTTTAATTTTATTCAGTTTTTTTTCCTTTAAAAAAATTTTTTAGAAGCAGTATCTTGCTATACTACCCAGGTTGGAGTGCAGTAGCTATTAACAGGTGTGATCACACTACTAATTTTGTGAAAAGTTTAAAAGCATGCATAAAAAACTCTGTTTTTAAAATTATGCAAATGGGAGAAAAAAATTATAAAGTAAAACACAAAAGCAGTTAAGTTAGGATAGAAATTACAACTAGTTTGCAAGGAGGAGGAAAACATCAACGATAAAACATGTTCAGGGTTGTAGTAAAGTTTAATACTTAAGTTAACTACAGGACATTTACTGTATTATTTTGCACATGTTTTTATTTAAACATAATTTATAACATGTACTTTAGCATACTTCCAACTTTTCATCCTAATCTCTTTCGTTTTCATCTCTGCATTGAAAGTATGTTCAATGGTCTCTAAATTTCCACAACAAGAAGTAATCTGGCTGGGTGTGGTGACTCATGCCTATTATCCCAGCACTTTGGGAGGCCGAGGTGCAAGGATTGCCGGAACCCACAAGTTCGAGACCAGATTGGGCAACTCTACAATAAATCAAAAAATTAGCCAGGCATGGTGATGAACACCTGTAGTTCCAGCTACTTGGAAGGCTGAGGCGGAGAGATCACCTGAGCGCAGCAGGTCGAGGCTGTGGTGATCACCATGAGAGTGCCACTGCATTCCAGCTTGGACGACAGAGTGAGACTCCGACTCAAAAAATAAGATAAAATTAAAAAATAATTTGTCCTCACTTTTTATTGATATTTTCATACACAATTGCCTGTTTCCTTACTCTTTATTATGTAAACATGCCTGTAAATGTGAAACACTGTACTTAATGAAAAAGTGTCTGTGTGAGCATGCACATATTTATGCATGTGTGAACACGTCTTCATTTATTTTTTTTCTTTTTATCCATTATTTTGTTTGTTTCCTAGGAATTTCAAAAAGAAGAATGTTAGACCACTTATTACCGAGATCTCTTTCTTTTTTCCACCTCACACTGTTTTTTCCTCTTTGTACTCTATTTTTAATATTTTGAACTATGCCTTCACATGTACTGATATGTCACTCTGTGCTGTCATATTTGCTGATAAGTCCCTTCTATACATTTACTTTATTTTTGTTTTTGCATTGTTTAAGATCTTGACACTACAATTAGGTTCTTTTTCATAACTTACATTTCTTTCCAAATCATGTTTGTTCTTTAAAAAATTATCAAATCTACGTGTAGGTAACATATACTTCTGTTTAGAGAGAGAGAGAGAGAGAGAGAGAGAGAGAGAGAGAGGAGAGAGAGAACACTCTTCTAATTCTATTTACCTAGGCATTGTATCTCTTGAGATGCTACTGAACGTCACAGGTAGTTAGCAGACTCTTTCCTCTGAAGATGGTAACCCAACCTATCAGATAAATATCTTTTTAAAAATTGCCAATAAAACTAAACAACAAAGGTCAAAGATGTACAGCAACACAATTTTCATAATCTATTAGTGGAAATGTAAATTGATGAGCTCTGAAAATTGGTCAGTTGACAAATCTTTGGTAGTTGTTCTTTCTCCAGTAATAGTTACATGCATGCTGTAATGAAGTCACCTCAGTTCTGTATCTATGAAGTCACCTTAGAAAACACACCTGAGTTCTCAACCAAGGAAACTCTTTTTTTTAGAAAGTAGGATTTATTAAGAAGACAGAAAAGCTCTCACAGCAGAAGGGGACGTGAAAGAGGTTGCCCCAAGGGAACTTTTAAAGAGATTTTTGGAGCCATGATAATGTTCCCTGTAAAATCTATCCACCCAAACTTTCTCAACACTATTAACTCTCTCCTTGACTCAGCAAGATCACCATGGTCTTGAAACGCATGCCAAGCCAACAATCAAGGTGAAGACAGGGCTCATCTAATTAATTTGTTTGCCTTATCTCAGGAACTGCAGTCTGTACTGGAGATAAGTCCAGTACTATTTACTCTATCATGGCTGTACTTTCCTGTTTCTCTTGTACTTGATTGCCTAATATCATTTAAATACCTGTTTAATAAAAACAATTACAGTTCAAACAACACAGACATTTATAATTGACTTGATATTTAATGCAAGTTATATATCTACCCTCAACCGTATGGGAAGTATAGAGTAAAGCAGCAGTAATTCCCCAAAGGAATTTTTAGGTAATATAAAGAATTAGATAATAATATAGCCTATTGTGTATACTGTATAATCCCCAAATAATGTTACATTAACACATGCTGTTGACTTTGAGCTTCTTAATTTAAAAAGGGTTTTACCATCTACTGCTTCTGCATCAAATAAATTTGTAAACTTCTTGAGCAAGGCTTACATTTGAAACTTACCTGTCTGATTCACATTTACCAAAGTCATACTAAACTTCTGATTTCAATGAGACTCAGCTAAGAGAACACTGATACCTTTGAGAAACCCTATATGAGTGTAGCAATCAATATTCAATATGAAGCCTACATTTGAATTTTTTAATGTTTCAAGAACATTTTTTAGTGGCAATATTCAAATTTTAATTAAAAATTCTGGCTTTTGAACCTAATTATTTGATATTACTAATGTAACTGGATAAGACAAGTAAAGTAGTGATTAGCACGGGCTCAATCTACTCACCTCAGCCTCCCAAATTGCTGGTATTACAGGCTGAGTCACCGAGTCCAGGCTTTTCCCTCGATTTCAAATTCAAAGCCTTACTGTCCAATAAGGATGCTACTTTAGGGATGAAAACTAATTCCTCAGTGTACCCAGAATTTTTCATCTATCATAGAGGAAAGAGATCCATTAGAAAATCTTCAAATGTGATGGCAATAGTATATTGCAATGTGAATGTACCTACTTTGCTCATACAGATGGATATTTGATTAATGTAGATTAAATTATTAACAACTGTTTTTTGTCTTTTCATCTGCAAGGATATTTTGAGGACCATGGGAAAAGATATAAAATTATTAATCCAGGTAAATAAACTTCAACAATGGCACCGAGCATTCAGATATATGAAATACTATTTATTAATTAATTATATTACTGATCTACTTGATAAATATCTCAGATTTTTTAATATGCTAAAGTATTGCCTTACATATTTATTCTGCATATTAGTGGAAGTTCTATAGCTTCAAGTACATATTTTTTGAAGTTAATATTTTTATATTTTCATTTTAACATATTAGTATTTTTGCATTTAGCATAGTGGCAATTTTCTTCTTTGTTCATGAAGACATCTAGGTCTGGAAATTTTGTTATGGAAATAGATTCAACAAAAATTATTTTATTTAACACATGTAAGTTGTTTTGGTAATTTATTTTTTACTGTGTGAGCTTTTTTAGTGTTTCTTTCTAGATCGCTCTCCAATTAAATTGTCCAATTTATTATGCTAAAATTATTTTAATATTCCCTTATAATTGCTGTCATTCCTGACATTGATAATTTTGCTCTTGTTCTTGCTCTTTATTTCTGATAAGGCTTGCTAGAATCTTATGGATCTTCTCAAAGAATCAGCTTTTGGCAGATCTGATTTTCTTTATTATATGTTTTTTATTTTATCAATGCATAATCTTATCTTCATTACTTTATTTCTTCTGCTCATTTTGTGTTTCATTTGCTCCTCTTTATCTAATGTCTTAAATTGAAAATTTAGGTCATTAATTTGATACTTTTCTTATATATATTCTAACATCAATTTTTGTGACTACAGATTTTCTTCAGAGCATTGCCTTTTTTGGCTCCCACAAACTTTTATACGTTTGGTTTTATTTTCATTCTGTTAAGAGTAGTTTTCAACTTAGCTTTTATTTCTTCTTTTCCCTCAGTGTTATAGAGAAGTGTGTTAGTTTTTAAATATTTAGAGTTTTCTAGAGATTCTTCTGTTATTTATTTCTAATTTAATGCCATTGTGATCGCATAATAACCTGTGTGTGATTTCATCCTTTTGGATTTCTTAAGGATTTCTTTATGGTTGATAATATTTTTCAAGTCTTTAATATCCTTACTGATATTTTGTCTATTTAGATCAATTATTGACAGTATGATATAAAAAGCATAAATAAAATTATAGGTTTATGTATCACTTCATGCAATAAATTGTGCATTACATATTTTAACATGCTGTTATTAGGTGCATAAATTTTTAGGATTGCTATTTAATCCTCTTTTTTTTGGAATCCTGTCCCCTATTTATTAAAATTAATGTCTTATCAGAGGAGATCACATGCATTTGTTATATTTAAATTTCACTATAATTATTGAATATTAATTCTGAGATGGTTAAAAGAATTTGATCTTAACAAGAATATAACTTACATTCATATCAGCACTTAAATAAGCATCATACATTTCCAATTCCCTGACATTTTTTCCTACTATAGATATATAATTACATATATATATGTGTGTATGGATAGATAGATAGATAGATAGACAGACAAGGAGAGAGACAGAGACAATCTTTAGCTATTATACGATACATATATTTCCCCTTATGAGGAACCTATCGTGAACACAAAAGTCCAGTTTTTGTGGTGTGTTTGTGTTTAGTTCACAGCATAAAACTTCTGAATTGTGACACAATTGTACCTAATTGCTATTCATCCTCTTGAAAAAACTGATGTTACTATTATTAAGAACTATTCCTCTGAATCCCTGGTAGTATTACTTGCTAGGTAATTACATTTGTCTGGCATTTAAATAAATATTCCACTTGTTTATATAAATATAACACTTTTTATTAGTGTTAGCATGGTATATCTTTTCTCATCCTTTAGGTATAAATTCCATTTATAGTGGATTTCTTGAGAAAAGAAAATTTTAACGTCTTACATTTTTTTTGCTCTAATTTTAACTTTTTATTTGAGTGTTTAGAGGTAGCTATTGATATAGGTGAGTTTAAATATACTATATTGCTATTGTTATTTATTTATTTCCATATGCCATTTCCCTTATTTCTTCTTTATCTTTTCTGACATCTTTTGCATTAATTGTATATATGTTAATAATCCTATTTTACCTCTTTAGTTGATTTATTAGCTGTAACCTTTTTCTCTTTAGTGGTTGCTGTAGGATTTATGGCACACACTCCATCTTGCCACGAGTTACCTTCAAGTCATGACATACCATACTACTTAATGTACAATATAATGGCCTCCCTTCAGTGCATTTTAGCTTACTCTCCTGGCATTTGTTAATTATTATCATACACCTTAATAAACTTTACATTGTATTGTTAATGTTTTTGCTTTAAATAATAAATAGAAAGATATTTCAAAATCCAGATAAAAATATTACTTTTAATTTACTCACATACTTAACTTTATTTGGTGCTCTTCATTCCTCTGGTTAGATGCAAATTTCTATCAGGAGTTATTTTCAGTCTGTCTGAATAAATTGCTTTAACATTTTCATAGTAAAAGTAGGCTGGTAATAAATTATTTTAGCTTTACTATGTCAAAAAAAATCTTTGTTTTTACACTTGATATTTTCAATATAAAATATTTCTTGGTTAAGTTGCTTTTTTAATACTTGAAAAGTATTGCTTCATTATCTTCTAACTTCTATTGTTGACCAGAGAACTGCATTGTCATTCTTATGTTTGTTCAGTTGTTTGTAAATATGTGTATATCTTTTTAGTCTCTAGCTGATTATAAATTATTTACTCTTCCTCAGGTCATAAGCAATGCAATATTATGTTCTTTTTAATAATTTTCTTCTTTAAAATGTGCTTAGGATTATTTGAGCTTCTTACATCTGTGGATTTAAGTTGAGAATTATAAAATTCACTATTATTCAAAAATATTTCATCTAATCACCTTCTTCTGTCCTCAGTGACTTCTATTAAGCATATGTTAGTCTTCCTAAGGTTGTTCAGCATTTCACTTATGTTCCCTTTATCGTTGCAGTTTGTTTCGTTTGGGACAGTTTTTCTGTCATGTTTTCATATTCACTAGCCTTTTCTTCTGCAAGGTATAATCTGCCATTCATACCATCCAAAGTATTTCTGATAGAGACATTGAGGATTTTATATCTAAAAGTTCATTTCAAACCTCTTTAAAATTTTTCTGTGTCCTACTTAAGATGCTTACTTTTGTTCTCTTCCTTCTTGAAAATATGGAATTGAGTTATACCTGTTTTTTGCATACTGATTCTAAAGTTTGTGCTATTTCTGTGCCATTTTATGTTGGTTGATTTTCCTCCTCAATATGGATCACAGTTTCTCACCTCTTTTCGTGCTTGGTAATATTTGATTGGGTGCCAGTTAGTATGAATTTTATCTTGTTCAATCCCAGTTAGTTTTGTATTGCTATAAAAATTATTGAGTTTTGTTCTGGGATGCAGGTAAGTTATTTGGAGACAACATATTTTTTTTCAAGATTTTCTTTTTGTGTTACATTGGGCAGAATGAGAGCTACATTAGTTTAGATCTACCTTTGTCCTACTACAGAGACAGTACCTTTATAATTACTGGTACATCCGATGGCCAGTGAATTACAAGGTCTTCTCTGGCTAGCAAAAACATGAAACAGCACTGCTGCTGTGCGATCCCTGAATAAATTGTTTTATCTGTTTCTTTTAGCCAGGTATTTCTCAGTTCTCGGGCAATTTTCAAATATGAATATGCTTGTCAGTCCTCAGTTTCAACATCCAGAAATGCATTCTGGATTTCTCAAAATCTTTCATTCTCGCTTTGCCACTTCCTTTTTTTCAATCCTTTAGCCTGTAAGTTCTAACTGCTTTGATGTATCGAGCCTCCCATGTTTGTCTTCTCAACTTGGAGAGACTGCCGGGCTACAACTGCTTTGCCACTTCCTGCACTGCATTTTAGAAACTCTAGCCTGGGGAGACAGGCAGGATGGCAATGAAACCGGTTGGAGTATGTGAGTCTCTGCATGGGTGAGTGGACATAAGGACAAATCCACGTGTCTATATGTGTACAAGTGGGTGAGCAGATGTCCTATTGAGGGCACACACATGCTCAAGCACCTGGGGCCACTCCACAGAAATGGCTGCAACTTATCACTGCTCTGAATTCAAAGTGCAGGAACATCTGCCTTTCTGTCATTCTCAGGGCATCTCCCAGGAGAAGGCAGCAGAAATCAGCAGCCTCTGGGCACATGGCACCCAGCCGACACCACCATCTGCAGCAACGAGCTGGGCACTGAAAGTGGGGACTATGGAGAAGATGCAGGGAGGAGATACGAAGCTGAACCCAACAGGATAAGACATTGATCTCCACCATTTTATCCATCCTGGAAACCTGCAGGGATCTTCTTTAGCTAACCAGATACTGGGAAGCCTGAATTCTGAGATGGAGGGGCGAGTTCCACACACCACTGGGATCAACTGTTGTCTGCCCAAGGAGGTTATTCCAGGTGCATGATACCAGAGAGAAGGATGACCCACTCCCAAACTGGATCAAGCACTAACGTGCATAGTCAAAGTGGGAGACCCAGTAGTAATTGCGGTGAGTCCTGATCTGAGCGCAACCCTTCCCCTAGAAGTCCATGGGGCATTTAAACTATGGAGAAAGAAGCCCAACTGGCCTGTGGACTGAAAGCAGAAAGGAGGGGTGAGATACCAGAACCCACTCCCTATTGCCACCAAAAGTAGCTGCACCAGGGAAAAAAGGGAAAGTAACCTGAAGTTCCAGTAACAGCCACAAGAGGGAGATCAATTTTTTTCCACTCTGTCCACACATGTTCTGTCTCCTGATTTGATTTGTTCCTTTTTCTACTTTTTTTCTTTCTTTTTTTTTTTTTTTTTGCACATGGATATATTTGAGAGAGAATGTATCTTTCATTTTTGTTTATCTGTTTGTTTGTAAGCCTATTTTCCTTCTTTTCTTTCATTCTCTTCATCTTCCTTAAATCTCCCTTCTTTTCTCTGTTCTTTTCCGTTTCCTCATCTCATTTTCATTTCAGGGGGCATACATATGCTCCCACCACATGAACCGATTGTAAGGTGGTGGGAAGTAGATTCCAGGGGCCCCAGACACCAGTCAGTGGATAATGTGCTCTGCAGATTGCTTCTGATCCATAGCCCCCTGCATTATCCCTTAATCACATCTCAAAACTGCAAAAAAGTAGCACAGACTCCCCCTCCAATCTGGGTTCAAAACAGAACAAATCCAGGTAATCTGCATATGGAAGAATAGGGTATTGAGCAAACAGAAATGAAAGTTATCCCCTCTATCACTGAGTAATGGAATCAAAGAGGGGAGAAAACCATCATAAATGAAGAATAATCTACAGAAGAATACAGATCCCCCCTCCTCCCGAGACCTCTGGGAAAATAACACCTAAGAATACAGATTTTGGCACTCAAACAATAAAGAGCCCCCAGAACTACTGGTATGAAACAACAAATATGGATATAAAGGCATTGGTAGAAAGGATAAACAGAAACAAAGAAAGATAAGAAGAAAGAATAAAAGAGTTAATAACTGAGATGACGACAAAAAAGAATACTGCAAACAAGATAAATAAAAAACTGACAAGTATGGAAAGCAGAATTAACCAAGCAGAAGAGAGAATCTCAGACCTTGAAGATCAAAATATGAAAATAACCCAAACTGTTAAAAACATTGAAAGGAAGCTTAAAAAGATGAAACAAAGACTCCAAGATATGTGTGATTATATTAAGAGGCTGAATTCATGCCTGATCAGCATTACTGAGGCAGAAGGGGAGACAGAGATCACCTTGGAACAGCATTCCATGAAGTTATCCAAGAAAACATTCCTCATCTCATCAGAGAAGTGACCATCCAGACACAAGAGATTAAGGGGACCCCTGAAAGGCATAAAATGAGAAGACTAACTTCTAGACACATAAAAGGAAAAATCCTAAAGGGAGCTAGAGAAAAAGATCAGATTACCTACCAGGAAAGACCAATTAGAATAGCTTCAGGCTTACCTACAGAAACACTACAGACTAAAAACAACTAGAGTCCAATCTTCAAAGTTCTCAAGGATAAACATTTCCACCCAAGAATTTTCTACCCAGCTAAGTGAAGATTCACCAGTGAGGGAGAATGAAAATCTTTCCCAGATATTCAATCCCTAAGAGTTGATGCTGCAAGACCAGCTCTACATGAGACACTTAAGAGGGTGTTAAACACAGAAGAATGAAAGAAAAAAAGAATGATCACACTCTGCCTGAGAATGCAGGAAAACACAGAATAAAGAAAGCATGAATCTTGACTGCAAAATTGAAAACACACATTTATCAGCTCCCAAATCAAAAGAAAACCAACCAACAAACAAACAGCAGCAAAAACAACTACAACAAATAACTTTATAAGAGCTTCATAACAGGGATAAATTCTCAGAATTCAATAATCAGCCTGAATGTGAATAGACTAAATGCATGACTGAAAAGATATAGAATGGCAAACAAGATTTATTTAAAAACACAACCCAACAAATTTCTGTCTCCAGGAAACACACCTCAAGACAAAGGACTCTCACAGACTCTAAATTAGAGAGCAGGAAATAAATTTTCATGCAAATAGAACAAAAAAGAAAACAGGAGTCACAATCTTAATAGCAGACAAAACAACCTTTAAACCATCAAACATTTAAAAAGTTACAGAAAGATCCTACATAATGATAAAAGTCTCAATCCATCAACAAGAAATATCCATCCTAAACATACATGCACCCAACACGGGAGCATCGGGTTTTATAAAACAACTACTAAGTAAACTGAAAAAGGATATTGACTTCAACACTCTCATAGCTGAGGACTTAAATACCCCAATAACAACCCGAGATAGACCATCAAAGCAAAAAAATCAACAAGGAGATCCAGAATCGTAATTTGACTAAATGAACTTAATAGATACCTACAGAGCACTCCACACAACAACCACAGAATATACATTCTACTTATCACAACATGGAACATACTGCAAAATCCACCACATTCTCAGCCATAAATCAAGCACAACAAAATTTCATAAGATCAAAAGACTGCCATGCACCTTCTCAGACCACAGTGGAATAAAAACAAATATCAACACCAACAAAGTTTCCCCAAAACCCACAAAGACATGAACACTAAACAGCATTATTCTGAATGACTCTTGGGTCAATATAGAAGTTAAAAGTTTCCTGAAAACAAATGAAAAATGAAGAAACAACTTACCAAAAACTCTGGGATGTCATAAAAACAGTACCAAGAGGAGAATTTATATCTCTATGAACACATATTAAGAAAATGGAAAGATCCCAAGTTAACAGCCTAATTGATCACATAAGGGAGTTGGAAAGACAAGACTACTAAAACCATATCTTCAGCAGAAAAATCCGGATCATCAAAGTAAAACCCAGATATGGGACATAGAAGACAAAAACATCTTAGAAAAAAAATCATTGAGACAAAAAACTGATTCTTTAAAAGAAGAAACAAAATTGATGTACCCCTAGCCAGATTGACCAAGGGAAAGAAAGAAAATTCCCAAATAAACATGACAGAAATGAAAATGATCAAGTCACTACTGACCCCAAAGAAATACAAAATATCTTCAGAGATTATTAGGCACACATGTATAGAAACAAACATGAAAATCTAAATGAAATGGAAGACTTTCTGACATTACACAACTTCTCAAGGCTTAAACAAGAAGAAATTGAGACCCTAAAGGACAAATAACATTCCAGGAAATTGTGCCAGTCATAAGAAAGCTATGTACAAAAAAAAAAAAAAACCCTGAACCAGAAAGTTTTATAGAAGAATTCCACAAAACATACAAGGAGGAGCTGATACCAATCCTATTGAAAGTATTCCAGGCAATATAGAGACAGAATTCTTCCCAAATTATTTTACTAACATTCACTAACATTATATTGATGCCCAAACCAGGTAAAGAACCAACAAAGAAAGAAAACTACAGGCCAATTTCCCTGACGAAGTAGATACAAAAATTTTCAACAAGCTTCTAGAAAATCAGATTCAATTACACCTCTCAAAAATCATCCCCCATGACCAAGTAGGCTTCATCACTGTGACGCAGGGTTGGTTCAACATACACAAGACCATAAATGTAATTAAATACATCAACAGCTATAAGAACAGCGACTGCATGATTATGTCATGAAAGACAGCAAATTTTAAAAATAAAATCCCGCATCCTTTCTTGATACAAAAACCTTGAACACCTGGGCATAGTTGGAACATATCTCAAAACAGTAAGAGCCATCTACAATAAACGCACAGCCAACATATTGCTAAACAGACAGAAATTGGAAGCCTTTCCCCTGAAAACTGGAACACGACAAGGCTGCCCCTTCTCACCCCTCCTCTCTAACATAGTGTTGGAAGTCCTAGCTAGAGCAAACAGACAAGAGAAGAAAATCAAGGGTATTCAAATAGGGAAAGAGGAAGTTAAGTGATCCTTTTTTGCTGATGACATAATTCTGTACCTTGAAAACCCAAGATAATCTGCCAAAACCTCCTAGCACTGAGACTTTGGCAAAGTCTCAGGGTACGAAATAAATGTGCAAAAGACAGTCACATTTCTATATACTAACAAAAACCAGGCAGAGAACCAAATAAAAAGCATAATCTCATTCATAACAGCCACACGCAAAAATGAGTTACCTTGGCATTTTGTTAACCAGAGAAATGAAAGACCTCTATAATGAAAACTACAAAACGCTGCTCAAAGAATTCAAAGAAGATACAAACAAATGGAAAAATGTTCCATGTTTATGAACTGGAAGGATCAACATTGTTAAGATGTCCATCTTGCCCAAGGTAATCTAGAGGTTCAACACAATACCCATGAAATTACCAACATCATTCTTCTCAGACCTAGAAAGAATAATGCGGAAAATCATATGGAAACATAAAAGATCATGAATAGTCAAAACAATCCTGAGCATAAGAAACAACACAGGAGGTACCACACTTCCAGACTTATATTTTACTATAAGGCTGCGATAATCAAAATAGCGTGGAAACTGATAAAAGAACAGGTTTATAGAAAATGGAACACGATAGAGATTTACAAGCAAAACCTCAATTTCTTAACCCAGTCATCTTTGACAAAGCTTCCACCAACAAACCTTGGGAGAGGAAAATTTATTCAGTAAATGGTTTTGGATGACCGCATGCCAAAAATTGAAACAGGATCCCTACCTATCACCATACACGAAAACTAACTCTAGATGAATCAAAGACCCAAATGTAAAACTTCAAACTATAAGATTCCTAGAAGAAAACGTAGAAAACACTCTTATGCACACTGGAGTGTGCAACCAATGCCTGATCAAATCCCCAAAAGTGAATGCCGTAAGACACGTCTCAAAAGAAGACATATGAACAGCCATCAAATACATGAAAAAATATGCTCAGTCTCACTAATCACCAAAAAAATGCAGATTGAAATCACACTGAGATAACAACTAACTCCATTCAAGATGGCCATCATCAATAATTCAAAAAACAACAGAGTAGATACAGGGAAAAGGGAGCATGTCTACATTTTTGGTGAGTTTGTAAAGTAATATAATCTCTGTGGAAAATAGTGTGGTGATTTCTAAAAGATCAAAAGAATCAACATTCCCTACTACCCTGTAATCCCTATTCTGGGAATATACTCAAAAGTACTCAAATCATTCTATAAAAAAGATACCTGCACACACATGTTTATTGCAACATTATTCATAATAGCAAAAACTATGAAATCAATCAGGCTGCCTATTGAAAGTATACTATAAATAAAATGTGGTACATACACCCAATGGAATATTATGTAGCCATAAAGAAGGACAAACATACGGACATCGCAGCAACTTGGATGGATTTAGAGTCTATCATACTCAGTGATCTATCACAGAAACAAAAACTGAGTACCACATGTTCTCACTCATAAACTGACCCTGGACATTTATTATAAAATTATAAGAAAGGTTTTGGCAGTAGTGAGACACTGCCAGGGGAGTGAAAGGGTACCTCATCTCAAGCCATGCAAAGTAGGGACCAATGGGAGGACCAAACTTTACCTGTATGATGACCACTTTTCTACCTAATCCTGAATTGCACCCCATATCTTCAAAATAAAATAAAATAATAAAATAAAACCTGCAGCCAGTAAGCTAGAACAGTCAGATGCCTCACTTCATTTGTTTCTTCTCTTTCATTGTTTACTGTCATTTGCTGCCTGATGGCCAGTGTGTGAAATCCATCATTTTACATATTTTACCTATTTCTTTATTTTAATTTTTAGAAGCACAAAGTAAATTCAATCCTGGTTATTCTGTCTTGGTTGCAAGCAAAAGTGTGTAACTATAGTTTTGAATTTTCATAAAAATAATTTTTTATAACTGTGTCAAATATAATAACTACCTTTTCAAATTCCTTAGGCAGTGAGAAAGGTAATTTTTTTTTCCTTTTTAATGTGACGAGAGTCACTTTGGAGACAGAGAGTTATGAGAGTTGCTCCAGTTCTACTGTTTCTTTTGTCATGGGGACATAAACTGATTTCTTTATTCTGATGGGTAATATAGTCACAGCCTCTGGCTCTCTAAATGTTCACTGAAAAACCATTGACATGAGGCTGATCGATTAATAGCAAAAAAAAGTACACATTTATTTAACTTATATACACAATAGCCTTCAGATGAAGATCCAACTTCCCAATGCGATACAGAAACTCTTATACTGTTACTGACAACACTGGCTTGGCCCCCAAATTGGAGTTCTTTCCCGTCTGGTGTCGTGAAGCCAATATATGAAAACAAAAAGTGGGTATCAAACAAGGCAGACCAATTCTAAGGCCTTAAAATGAAGAAGCAAGAACCTGGGTTCCAAATCAGCTTCTCACTGGGTGGGAGGTGAGGGGGTTAAAATACAGTATAAGGTTTCTGTCATGAAGGGGTTGGACGTTAAAAGCAGTGGGAGGAATATTTATGTGTTTTCTGAGAATGCATAGAGATTTCCCAGAATTCAAATCATACTACTTTTCTTTCCCCTTTTGATCCTATGTTTCCAATTAAGGCTGCCAAGGAGTGCATCATTTAGTATAGAAAGCATATCATATTGAGGTTAGAGATTCTCCAGAGATTGAGTGGGCTGCCATTTTGACTTTCACCAGTTTAGCTGATGTGGTCAAGAGAAATTTTGCTAAAATGTTTTTCTTTTCCTTAAAGATGAGCAGGGTTAGGTTGGGGTAGAAATTCAGCTATGTCAAGCAGACATCACACCGGGTCACATCTGCGGTTACAGAAAGAATGCAGGCTCAAAGCATGGCCAAAAGAGGTTATGTGGGTAAATTAGATATACTGACAAGACAGGTGATGAGAGGGAGAAAGAAAGGTGTGGCTAGTAAAGGGAATCTTATTATAGAAATGAGCCCCTATAGGTAGCAGTCTTCAGAGAAAAGCGATGGTAAATGTTTCTTTCAGACTTTTAAAGGTGTCAGACTCTCAGTTAATCTCTCTCGGATCTGAGAAAGCCCTAAAAAGGGAAGACCTGGCATCATTAATGGAATTTTGTTTTGTTTTTTAACAAAAGCAAATTTTTCCTACTAAAGATAACTTTGCTGGACAGCCTCTGTTGGCTGGCTCCAGGACAACCATTTCAAAAACAGGTCAAAGAAATTCATTTGGGGAGTAAAATTCTTTGATTTCTTTTACCTTCTTCCTGAGTCTATTAACCCTCTAAGTTAGCACACCATGAACCAGCATATTTACCTTCCTAGTTTTAACAGTCTTCTTTAACACCTGGAGATTTACCTGTCTTTGTTTAAATTCATCTATTAAAATAGAAAAATTTACTTTTTAAAAAATCCAATATTATGTGGGATTGTAGTGATGGAGAAAGGAGAATGAAGATTTGCACTGTTATAGCACCTATTTTTTCTTTTTTTTAAATTTTATATTTTGTTTTTAATTATGATGACTTTATACATAGCATATCGTTTGAAGATTAATTATGTAAGCAGATTGGAAAAACTTTCTGAAAAATCTTGAATTTTAAGCCCCAGGAGAAAAATGAGAATAATCACTACAGTTGACCCTTGAACAATGCAGAGGTTAGCAGAACCAATACTCCATAATACCATGCAGTTGAATCTGAGTGTAACATTTGACTCCTCCAAACTTAATTACTTATGGCCTACCGTTTACCAGGGTCTTATCAATAACATAAATAGTTGATTAACACTTTTTAAATGTTATATGCATTATATGCTATACAATATTCATGCTTACAGTAAAGCAAGCTAGAGAAAATCAAATGTTATTAGGGAACTTATTGTTACCCTATGTAATAATGCCTGTGTGACTTAGCTGAATTTCTACCCCAACCTAACCCTTCTTGTCTTTAAGAAGGTGGATTACGGACAGAAGTTCCCCTCTTGATTAGACCAGCTAAACTGGTGATATCCGAGATGGCAACTCATCTGACCTCTGAAGAACCTCTATAATATGCTTTACATTCTAAATGTTGCACCCCTCGATAGCCATGGCAGGAAAAGTTGGAACAAAAATGTAGAGAAAAGGAATGTGATCTGAATTCAAGAAAATCTTTGCCCATGTCCAGAAAAGAAACACATGTTTCTCACCTGTTTTTAATATTTAACCCCTTAATTAAAGAAACTCTATATTTTAACCTCCTCACCTCCCACCCAGTGAAAAGCTGCTTTGTGACCCATGTCCCTTTCTCTATTCTATGGCCCTAGAATGACAGCCTGTTCTGTTTAACCCTCACTTTTGGTTTCATATATTGGTTTCGTGACACAGAGAGAGGAAATAACTCCATTTTGGGAACACAGCTGACTTTACTGGTAACATTAAAATGAAGGAAAATATCCTTACTATCTATTAAGTGGAAGTGGATTGTTATAAAGGTTTTTATTCTTGTCATCTTCATATTGAGTACACTGAGATGGAGGAGAGCAAGGAGGGGCTGGTCTTGCTGTCTGGGGGTGGGGACAGAAATAGAAGAAAATCTTCATAGGGTACAAAAGGTTCACATTCAAATTCAGATTGTTCAAGGATCAAGCGTATTTGGAAGTCGGTCAGTGTTTCGGAGAATTTTCCATATGTAGATTTTAAAGGCACACAGAAAGAGGTGAGAGTAATTTCAGAAAGTTCCTTTTGAGAATGTGGTTCTGTTAAAGAAAATGAAGTTGAAGACAGGAAGTTGAGAATATTTCAGACAGTGTGAAATGCAGCAAAAGAGATATGGGAAGAGGAAAGGTAATAAATATGTGACAATAACAGAACTAAAGTTGTAGCAGAATAAATGTATGAGGAAAAACAGCCGTTGAAACGTGACATAATCTGTTTTGTACATAAGTGAGCTAAAATAAAGAAGAAGAAAAAAACAAAGACCATGGCATCAGATTATTCAGATTTCAACTCCTTAAGGATCTGAAACCAGCTTAATTAGTGCAATTTAAAGCTATAATAATGCTTTTATGCCTAATGTGAAACAAAGCTTAATGATCTTATTATCTGTTTTCTTTTAGCAAGTTGGGTTTCCTATACTTCAAAATGTCTAAGAATCTAAGATGCTGTTTTTTAAAGAGTAATTATAACATAATTAGACAATGATAAGTCTCCCAGAAAACAAATAATTTGATAGAAAAATTTGTTCGAAAACTGAAAAGAATAGGAATATTAATTTGAGTTTAACAAGAGCAAATAAAACCTGTAATTATGACACTCCACTTCTAGATCAATGCTGGTTTGAGGTTTGATTTGCTGTATGAGAACTTTTAACATAATATTATCAGTACTTCATAAATTGACTTGGAATTCTTACACAGTTATATTTCATTTGCACAAATGCATATGCGATCAAATATAAATATGCATCATATAAAATAATTAAATGCAAGTTTGGGATTATAGAAAGACTACATTCTTCCTTTTATATTGTTGTCAATTTACTATTTCATATATTTATCTACTCAACATGATGCATTGTGAAATATAAAAGATATGCTTTTGAAAAATATTAATTTGTAAAGATAGGGTCTTGCTATGTTGCCTAGGTTGGTCCCAAACTCCTGACCTCAAGTAACACTTTTAACTCAGTCTTTCAAAATCCTGAGTCTACAGGCATGAACCACTGCACTTGGCAAAGGAAGCCTTTTTTAAGCTTAAAAGCAAATAAACTTTTAACCAAATCAAGCCTCTCGTATGCTAATTCTTGCTACCATTTCCTACTGCTTCTCAAGTGAAAAAATACTTAAACTTCGTTTTCAACAGACACCAGACACAATTTACAGATCTAACGCCATCGACCTCCATCCCCCAGTCCTCAAATAGGTATTTTCTCCAATTTAACCCAATTTATACCTTTTACCTCAAAGTTTTTGTTGTCGTTGTTGTTGTTGTTGTTGTTGTTGCTTGTTCCCTGCTTTCCTCAACAAGAAAATAACACCCATTCTTTAAAGTCCAGCTTAAAGATCACCTCCTTGCAAGGAGACTCAACCTCTTCAAGTATATTCATCTCTTTTCAACTTCTACTGTAATGTTAGATCACACAATGGATCATTTAATTATTATGTATTTCCTTAATTTTTTGATATTATATATTTTTAAAAAATCTTCCAGTCATTTGTAATTTCCTTAGAAGGAATCATCAAACCTATTCTCCTTCTCTATTTTCCAAAGAAAATAACAGGAACAAAAGTGAGTATTTCAAACTTACCTGCTTTCTGATTGGTGGATTGATTGATGATTGATAAGGATATTATGTATTATGTCAACCCAGGAACAAGAGGCTCCTAGTAATCTCTTTCTTAGATAATTCTATTTTAATTTTTGTCTTCTCGAGATGACTGAGAGAATCCATGTAACAAGCCTAATGTTTTCCAGAAACCTCTGTGTCACTGAATATTCTAAACTTTTGATCCTTCCAAGTTACTAGCAAATTTGTATTTGGTCTTTGATTTTCTCATCAGAGTATGCTTTCCTAACAATGAATCTCTTAATTTTAGCATCTTTTGGGATCTTGGTAGGCCAAGAATAATTCCTCAAATCTTTAGATCTGGTTCTTTATTGCTTAATAGTTCTTCCTCAATTTAACTTCTTTTTTTCCTTCTATTTTACTGTAGGTTCAGTATGCATTATTCGATATGCTTAGAACTACATGAGTTTGGATTTTGGAATTTTTTTGGAATATTTGCAAATACATAAGAATATATCTTGAGATAGGATCCAAGGTAAACATGAAATTCATTTGTTTTATACATACCTTGCAAACATAGCCTGAAGATAACCTTATCCCATATTTTTAGCAATTTTTTTTTGTGTAAAACAAACTTTGTGTTAAATACTTATATGTGAAATTTTCCACATGTGGTGTCATGTTAATGCTCAAAATGTTTTGGATTTTGGATTTCTGAATTAGGGATGTTCAACCTTTTAAAGCAGAAAACAGAAACCAGACTTTGACTTCAACACTTTGCTAGGAAATCTTCTCAGCTAAATATGCACGTTTTTTGCTTTAAGTTGTACTTTTCACATAACTTTAGGACACAATTTCACCAAGATTCTGCCTGTACATAACACATGTCCCCTTTCTTCCATTTTGAACGGCATATTCCTCACTTTCTAATGAGCTCTCACAAGTAGTGCCTTTACTGTTCATATTTCTACCAATATTCTTTTTGTGATGATGGAAGAATTCTCTAGGACAATATAGATTTTCTTTACTGTGCTCTGCACTTCTTTCAATCCTCACTAGCAAAGCCATTAATGTCCATATTTCTGCTAACAGTCAGTGCAAGACAAACAAAGCAGCTTCAGTCATGTTCCACAGCATTTTTCCAACTTCTCCTCATTACCCAATTCTAGCACTACTTTCACATTTTAAACATTTGTTACAGAAGCACCCCATTCTTATGTAGTAAAATCCATATTAGTTTCCTATTGTGATGTAATAAGTTTCAACAAAATTGGTGACTTAAAACAACACAGATTTATCATTTTTATAGTTATAAAGGTCAGAACTCCAAATAGGTTAGAAAGACTATGTTCCTTTTAGTGTTTCACTGAGGTTTTGATTTGCATTTCTTTGATAATAGTGAGGCTGAGCATTTTTTTAATGCATTTGTTGGCGGCTTGTATGTCTTCTATCGAGAGCTGTCTATACATATATTTTTCCCACTTTTAATAGGGCCGTTAATTTTTTTTCCTTCGGCACGTTTGAGATCCTTGCAGATCCTGAATTTTAGGACTTTGTCAGATATACAGTTGGCAAATAAGTTTTCCCATTCTGTGGGCTGTCTCTCCTGTCTCTTGATAGTTTATTTTGCTTTGCAGAAGGTTTTCAGTTTGAGGACGTTCTAGTTGTCTATCTTACCTCTTACTGCATGAGCTTTTTGAGTTTCAATCAGGAATTAGTTGTCTATTTCAATTTCTGTAAGAGTGTCTCCTGTGTTTTCTAAGATTCTTACAGTTTGAGGTTTTACATTTTAGATCTCTAATACCAGTAAGGATGACCACTATTAATAACTAAAAAAATGCCGGGCTCGGTGGCTCAGCCTGTAATCCCGCGCCTTTGGGAGGCTGAGGTGAGTGGATTGCCTGAGCCCGCGGGTTCGAGACCCGCCTGGGCAGCGAGACCTCATCTCTATAATAAATCAAAAAATCAGTCGGGCATGGTAGTGCATGCCTATAATTCCGGCTACTCGGAAGGCTGAGGCGGAAGGATCGCCGGAGCCCAGCAGGTCGAGGCTGCGGTGGCCGGAAGCGGCCACTGCACTCCAGTCTGGGCGACAGAGTGAGACTCCAACTCAAAAAAAAAAAAAAAAAAAAAAAACTAAAAAAACAACAGTTGCTGGTGAGGGCACAGAGAAAAAGGAATGCTTCTAAACTGCTGGTGGGAGTGTAAATTAGTGCAACCCTGTGGAAAATATTGTGGAGATTTCTAAAAGATCTAAAAATCAACCTTCCATACAACCCTGCATGGGAATATACCTGGAGGAACTCAAATCATTCTATAAAAAAAGATACCTGTGTATGCATGTTTATTGCAGCACTATTCACAATGGCAAAAACATGGAACCAACCGTTTGCCCATCCAAAGTGGACTAGATTTTTTAAAAAAATACAACTATAAAGAAGGACAAAATTATGGACTTGGCAGCAACTTCAATAGATTTAGAGTCTATTATACTCAGTGATCTGTCACAGAAAAAAAGAACTATCACATGTTCTCACTTATAAGTGGACCCTGAAGATTTATTATAATACTACAAGAGATGGATTGGCAGTAGCAGGGCACTTCCTGAAAAGGGACGGGGGCACATAATAATACTGAATTGTACTCAACATCTTTAAAATAAAAAAAAAAGAAAGAAAGGCCATGTTCCTTTTGGAACTCTAGGGGAGATTATGTCTCATTGCCTTTTGCAACTTCTAGAGACTTTTGGCAAACCTTGGCTCGTCGTCCCAACCTCACTTTTGCTGTCTTCACATTCATTGTTTTCTCTGACTCTGACCTTGCCACCTCCCTTTCATAAGGACGTTTTGATTACACTGAGCCCACACAGATAAATTAGGTTAAACTCCCAGAAGTAAGCTCTTTAACTTAATCATATCTGCAAAGTTTCTTTTGCCATGGAAGATACATGTTGACAGGTTTTGTGATTAGAACATGCATAGCTTGGGCATCATCGTTTTTAAAATATTTAATTTATTATGTATAGCATTGTTTCCGAAATTAAAATGAACTAGTATATCTGAAGTACTTGAAAATTCCTGCCTGTCATATAAAATATGTTTGTATAAGTAATGATTAATAGCATACATTTGGTGTTAAAGACACAGATAGAATCTCAGGTCTGACACCATGTAGAACTTGGTGAAATGAGACTATGATATGATCTAATTCATGTAAAGTGTTTCAGCAGTGTTTGTCACACAGTGTTTAAGAAAGTAATATCATCAGTATTACCAGTTGAAACTTGTAGTTTCCTTGTTCTAATTTCTGTACATAATAAAAGTCTATATTCAATGCTGGCCTCACCTAACAAGCATAAGAGTTTCTCAGGTAAATGAAGGAGATGGAGTTTGCTTTTTGCTACCGCCCATTGTTTTCCCCAACCCTTCCTTTTGAATGCCAGATTTCCCTCTCCCCACTAGATTTTTCCTTTTTCTTATTGTACATGTCATATATTGACATATTAGATTAGGTTATTTAATAAGTGTGTTGTTTACTACCTGTCTTAAGATTTTCTAGTACAGAATCTTTAGTCTGCGTTGTTCATGGCTACTGCCTAACTTCTAGAACAGTGCCTAGCATATAGTAGGCATTCACTGTATATTTGCCAAATTAATGAGAAATGAATGGGTCTGATTCTGTTTTACTCCTAAAAAAATTATATTTCATAAGTTCTTGTAGTGTCATGATTCCCCAAGTTGAGACTGTACCAAAGACTTCTCTAAATATTGGTTATAAAATATTCAATAAGCAGACATACACTGGAAAATTTCCATATTTTGTGTCCATGTTTTTCAGACCTTAGATATCTGTAATAATTCCAAAATCCTTAGGAATGTGTTAATGTATTTCTAATTATAAATAGAAGGACAGTCATTAACTGTCAATTTTTTCTTTCTCTGGATTGCAGTGTAGAATGCCCAGAAAGAGTGCATTCTTGGTATATTCATTAACCAAATATATGTGTGTATGTGACAAAATATAGCTTTTTATATGCAAAAAGTATGGGGGAGGGAGGAGTTAATGCTTTACATATACCAGAAAAGATGCTATAAATTCTGATATTTCTTCTTTACCCTTATACATATTACACCATGATATCTCGTTATCATTCTTCATCCTCTTCAGTTGAGAAAACATTATTTTTCTTTAGATTTGAGTTAAGTGCATTGGACTTCTGGTTGGCAGTGAAATAATTTTTTTGTTTTGTTAGTGGCAATATTTTTATAGTTATTAGCAGCCTCATCATCATCTGTTCTATTTGTTGTTTTTTTTTTCTTTATTTGCAAATGTGTCTTGTTTTGTTGGAAGAATATTTCAAATTTAAAGAGCACTAAAAAGAGTGAAGAGCCCTAAAGACAACTGGGGTTTTATGTTGAAAGCATTTCTCTGAACACCTGTGAACTGTTGAATTTAATTGGGTTACAGCTGGAACAGACTGTAGAGAGGAGAGAGCAGCCTGGCATTTCTAAACAAGCATACATTAACATCATCCTGACTTTCCTCTCAGGCTGGAGGGCAGAGTGGTCATGAACAAATCAGCCTAGATTAGGGCACTCCTACTCACTTCACGATCATTTTCTCTCCATCTGTTTGCAAGACAGGGTCAGGGAAATGTTTAAATGATTGCCAGTGTTTAGTAGGTTAACTCTCCTAATGGTATTTCTATTTTCACATGGACACTGCACTGGAAGGGAGTAATGAGAAAGACGCTGTGGAATTCCATCACGCCATGTAGAGCGGCTAGGAAGGCAGAATAGGTATTACTAAAAATGCTCAGTACACACACCTAGCATCTGTTCAATGCTCTGTAATTATGAACTAGTGTTCTGCATGTGAATTTTCTCTTTTAGAATAGAGTGACTTTTCTAGTAGTACCGAAAACTGCTTGCATGGAGATTCTATGTCATGATCAGTGGAGGAGGAAAGTGAGTACAGATATTCAAATCAATAACTATAAGGACAGATTTTTCCGGAGAAAGAATCTTCCAGAACACATTGCAGAATAGATTGTGTGGTCACTATTCTTTTTGGGAAAAAAAATAGTGAAAGGAGGGTAGCCATTACTTAGGAATCCTGTTGAGAGGATTCACCAGAGACATCTGGGAGAGAGGGTCATGTTCTCAGAATTCGGACAACAGAGGCCAATGTCTACACCTTACATCCATCATCTCAAAATTGAGAATGAAGGATTCTTTCATACCTACTTCTTAACAGAGTTTTAAGCATCAAATCAGATTATGAAACTAAGAGCACTTTATGAAAAGTACAATTATAACACATGGGTTCCATAGACTTATCTAAGGAGAAGCGGTGAAATTAAATCAAGAACCCATAACAGTGTCAGGAGTAGTTCAGTGCTACAGAAATCAAAATATTAATAGTACTAATACTTTTTCCCACAAAGGAGGTTCCAATTTCTTAAAGTGAAATTTTAAAAAATTCATGTCATTTTAAAAATATGGATTCTTTGCTCAAGCTAAACTAATCTTTCTGTACTTCTTTAAAATGCTTTGCTTCTTCCTTCTTTCTTATTTTTTTCATCCTACTTTTTTTCCCTCCTAAACTAAGTGTATCCTCCACCATATGTTCTGGGCTCTTGGGGCTGAAAAGGAAGATTGCTGCTATTTTTTAAGATAAAACGAATGCCTAATTATCCAAAATTATAATTGGATAATTATATAAATTATATAAATATATTTGAATACTTACCACATTAGGATACATATATATGGGCAAAGAAAAAAATGGAATGATCTTTCTGGAGGACAGACCTCTTATTTATAAGAATACGTTTCTCCAGATCAAACAGTCAACCAAAGTTTTTATGTGAAGTTTTGAGAATGTTGTGTCATGATTTGCAGAAGAAATGTCCCAGGTTGTGACAAACAGGTGACTGGTTCTTCCACCATGGCAATGCACCTGTCCACATCACGCTGAATGTTCAGCAATTTTAAATAAAAAATGTCGTGACCTCCATGCCCCACTTTCTATTCACCTAACTGGTCAACTTTTTCTTTCCCTGGATGAAAGAAAGATGTCCTTAAAGGAATATGTTTTGTGGATATGGAAGAGGAGAAACAAAAAATGGCAGAAGCACTAAAAGGCATAAAAAATAAGAATAAATACACAAGTTTTTAATAAATAAATTCAGGTTGTGTGTGTGTGTGTGTGTGTGTGTGTGTGTGTGTGTGTGTGTGTGTTTAAGTATATAAGCATATGCACCTATATATCCTGAGTAATTCAAGGTGCTAATTTTATGGTAAGTCTTCAACATATTTCCTTAGCCAAGTAAACTGAAAGTGCCAATATAGGAGGTGGTATGTAAACAAGAAAGTCATCCCTGAAACATTCTGATAGATGACAGTCTTTTGATTGTTGACCCTTTTAGGTAGGATTTCCACATATTGAGCTAATGTAAAACACTTTTAACATTCATTCCATATGAGCTGCTTACTGTTTAGAACATCACCCCATCTGTATTTAATTGTATAACAACAATCTTAACTGTAGTATAAATACATTTTACTCTCAAAACTAAAGTTGGCATTCCTGTGGTAGAATTCCTGAGAGACAGATGGAATTATTCCAGATGAACAATGGATGTCTAGGGATGTGAAACATGAAAATACAGTATTTGACTTCATACCAAGAACTAGCAAGCTGTCATTTCTACCTGGCACAGGTATAGAACTGTGAGCCTTATCACAGAGGAGTCACTTTACTGAAAATATGCAAAGGATTTGAGAACAAATACTGCCCAAATTCTCACTAAGTCATTGCTTAATGAAAATAACAAACAATTCTACTAAGTAATCATGCCATAAGGTTAACAACTTGGTATGGAAAACATCTGTCTTAGTCTGCTTTGTGCTGCATCACAGAATACATGAGATTGAGTAATTTATAAATGACAGAAATTTATTTCTCAGAGCTCTGAACGCTGGGAGGTCCAAGATGGCACCTTCAATACTGCATACTCCAGAGAAGAGGAACGTTATGTCTTCATATGTCAAAAGAACAGAAAACAGCAAACCTATTCCCAGCAATTCCTTTTTATGAAGCCATTAATCCATTCATAAGGGCATAATCCTCATGACCTAACCGTCTCCCTCTAAGACCCTTCCCTGTACTGTTACACTGGAAATTAAGTTTCTAACACATAAGTTTTGGAGGGGCAAAAAATTCAACCCATAGCAACATCAAAAAACAAATACAAATGTGAATAGATAACCATGAGCACCAAATGCAATCATGAGAAAGACAAATATTAGAGAAGTAAAATTTATAAATGAATACAATTAAAGAATTTTTTAAAATAAAATAAAACAAACATTTTAGAACCAGCAGTTAATACATAAAGTTTAATAGATAATTTGTGGCAAATGAATATAAGGCACATTCTACATAGTAATAATAATAATAGTAATAATAATTCCCTAAGACAAAGATGGAAAGAAATCTGAATTCTGAAGGTATCGCAGCTAAAAAATAAAACAGAAAATCCCCAGTGAGATATATGGTGCTTAAGAAGTTGATATAAAAATTTGAAAAAATATGTATTAAGCAGTCAGAATAAAAGAAAAGAAAACAACAAAAATGTCATACAATTTCACCTGGTTCAGATATTCCATGACAACTTTCAAACCGTATGATAAATATATAACATAATCTCACAGGAAGTAAGATTAGACTGTGTGAGTAAAGACAAAAGGGACTATATAAATACTGAACTGTAGTAAGCAAAGGTGCTTTCCAAGGGATACGAGTTATAAATATGAAAATACTATACGTGTAACTGGAATTCAACCCTGGGCAAATGGATGGGACCGTAGATATAGGTTTCTCAATGTTAGAGTGTGAAGTTACAAATAAGCAAGGTAAAGAGGCTAAAATGATGTTTGGTGCTGGATAGAAATTGGACACATCAGTATATTATTTATATATATATATATATATATATATACACACAACACATATATACACATATATATGTATATATATGTCACCATACATAAAGAGGCATATACATGAATACTTATGAATATATATATGCATATACAAGGTTTGGTATACACACACATGTCTTCTCTCTTTGTCACTTGAGGGGGTATAGAATCAATGACACCCTAGGAGCAATGAGCACATGCAGTGTTCAGGTCATGGTTTTAATACCCTTCTCTAACCAAGGCTCCTTAGAGAATGATTAATTCTAGGACTGAGGTAGAAAACATACAAATTGAGTCTGTAATATCTTATAGTGCCAGAAAGTAAGGAGGTGGTAAAATACACACAGAGATGCATGCACACACAAAAATCAAACACACACAGATTATGGTATGTCAAAGGAGCACAAGAGCTAACTGAAAGAGCTCCCAATAACCAAAACTAGAACAATTTTGGTAACAAAATAAACTAGTACTAGATTGAAACTCACAGAATAAGATAAATGCTCACGACTCTGTACAAATGAATGCTGGAATAAATAAGAAAATGACCAAAAATTGACACATTTTCCAGGTAGAAGTATTGCAAATAATTGATGTAGACATTCCAGCTTTAAGAAGGTGGAATATAGTCCCTGACATCTTAAAAGTGGGTGGTGACTTCCTTTCAAAGAAAAAAGTGTGAAGTGAGGAAGAGAAAGGGTAACTTTATAACAAACACTTTCAACAAGATTAACCTGACAAATGAAGTGATCAAGATTAACATGGATAATAAGTCATGTTGACAGAAGCTACTCTTGATACAATGGAATGAAAATGACACTTACCTCTGTTGTCTTCCTTCCAGAAACATATCGTCCAGACTACTTATGAGGAAAATAGCACACACATTCTTGTCTTCAAAGTCTGCAGCATCAAGCAGGATCCTTCTCACACTGTCATCTCTCTGACTCCTCTTTTGTGTTCTTTCTTCACTTTTAACCACCCTGTTATTACATAAGATTCACCCGAGTAAGTTCAAATAACTTTCCTATTTTAAACTCAACTGACCAAAACCTTAATTCATCGCTAATTCCTCATTGCCACAGGAGTAACATATTCACAGATTTCAATGTTAAGACCCACACATCATTAGAGGACCATTATTCTACTTAGTACAAGGGTCTACAACTCCAGGTACTGTCTGTGGTCTGTTAGAAACAGTCACATAGCAGGTCTCAGGCAGCGATCAAGTCAAACTCAGTGTTCTGTCAGATCAGCAGCGGCATTAGATTTTCATAGCAGCATGAACTCCATTGTGAACTGTGCGTGAAAGGGATCTAGGTTGTGGGCTGCTTATGAGAATCTAAGGCCTGATAACCCCCACCCCCATCTATGGAAAAATTGTCTTCTGCAAAATCAGCCCCTGATGCCAAAAGGGTTGGAGATTTAATACATAGAGAATCAATCAATTATACTCAAAATAAAAACATATTTAGCTGGCCGGGTGTAGTGGCTCAAGCCTGTAATCCCAGCATTTTGGGAGAGCAAGGTGCGAGGGATTGCCTGAGCCTACAGGTTCAAGACCAGCCTGGTCAACATGGTGAGGCCTCCTCTGTATAACTAAAAAAACAAAAAAAATCAAAAAATTAGCCAGCATGGTAGCATGCACCTGTAGTTCTGGCTACTTGGAAAGCTGAGGAGGAAGGATCACTGGAGCCCAGCTGGTCGACGCTGGGGTGGCCGTGAGTGTGCCACTGCACTCCAGAATGGGTGATGGAGTGAAGTTCCAACTCCAAAAAAGAAAGCATATTTAATATGCTCTGTCATAATTTTCTTAATCTCAGGACTATGTTTTGGAATGTAATATGCCTTAAGAAGAAATATTTATCTAACGTTTAGCAACTACTTTGGCTTTTTTTCTCTGTTTCTTCTATAAAACTGAGCTAAAATTAATTTAACATTTATAAAAATTATGTTTGGCATATTTTTAATTATTTGTATAGGTTACTAGGCCTAGCTACTTAGCTACTTATGGTGAGACATGAATGGAGTGTTATATATGAGGGGGAACCTCAAAGAAAGCACCAGAATGATGTCTTTGAGGCTGAACTCCTTGTAGTATAGGTTTGCCCTGTTGGGTAAGTGCTCTAGGAACCCACTGGCCTCAGCATACCAGCTAGCATTGTTGTGAGAAGCTGAGTTCTGCTTCAGTAATTTTTTTTTGGAGGCTCTTTCAATGCATTTGCTCATTTCAGGGTAGGTGATTTACAAGTGCACCTGCCCACATTGCACTGAGTGTTCAGAGTTTTTGACCAAAAATGGCTTGACACCAATGCCCCATCCTACCTATTCACCCTATCTTGCCCCAAGCCACTGTTTGTTTCTCTGTTTCCCCAGATGACAAAAGCCCTCAAAGGGAAACATGTTGCCAATGTGGAAGAGGTGAAACAAAAAATGTCAGGAGCACTAAAAGGCATCAAAACTAATGAGTTCAAAAACTGTTTTGAACAGTGGAAAAATTGTCTCCGTAGGTGTATAGCGTCAGATGAAGAGTACTGTGAAGGTGACTGAGGTTTAAACATGTAAGAATATGTACATAATTTTTTATAGTTAAATCCCATTTGGGGGGATCTCCCCTCGCATAATATGCATAATACAAAATGCATAATTTGATTTATGTGACACTAACAATATTTTGATTTTTGTTAACTTTAAGTTTCCCTTTTAAAACTAATGTACATATGTTTCTACTCTTTAATCCTAAAACAAAAAATAAATCATTACCCTTTATAAAACAGAACCCAGAGCCATCCCTTTTACAAGCAACTAGAAATCTAGTAGAGTATAGAATATAGGCTATAGTTCATAGTCAGGATATGTCTACGGATTTGAATTTGTAGAAAATAAGACAGGAGATGTTTGACCAAAATTCCAATTATGCTGATTAAACTAAACAATAAAAATAAGCGAAATATGAAGCAAAATTGACACATCTCAGCAGCATGTACTTTAAGTACAAAATTTATTCGTTGTTGCATTGCCAAATTGTACTTGTATTCAATTTTATGTCTTAAGGGTAAGTTGTGGGAGTGGGCTGAAGGACAGACACAGGATGATTCCTTCTACAGGGCAACCAAACACAAAGAAAATATTTTGTAGAATATACAGATGTAAATGAGAGGTAAAGACCATGAACCTAATTTTTAATACCCTTACATTTCCCTATCTGAACAAAACAATAATTTAATAGCTTGGTTAACTAAGGCAGGGTCATTAAGGGTAGTCTTGACTGATCTCCACTTGTAAAACATGCCACCTCTCTATTTTTTTTTTCTCTGTGTCTCTCCTCTATTATTTCTTCCTTGAGGATACATGGTTGATTGAAACTTGACCTTCTTATGGTCAAACTTGGAATAAATTCAAGTCTCCAACTCTGTGCTGTTCATTTTTCTCATCTCGCTGCTTCTGGAGGTTTCCCTTATGTTTACCTGTGATTCTTCACCATAAATGTCGTTTGTCCTAGTTCAGCTTTTAAAGAGTGAAAAATGGCATATATATGGTACATAATGGAAGATCAAGGGGAAAGAAACAAACAAAAAGACTTTCAAAGAGGTGACTTCATGCAAAGTTTTTTCTTATAAATATATTTTGGGGACAAGAAACCTCTACATCAGACCAAGAACTCTTTAAATTTTATTGACAAAGACATGTGTCCGAAATTCACAAATTGGGGGCAGGGAATCTCTGAGACAAAGATAGTTATATATTTCAGTTTGTCAGAAAAGAAACAAAAGTGAAAGCACATACTCCTTTGGCATAGTCTTCTCATGAAATAAGTACTAGAAAGAAAAAAGAAAAAGGAAGAAAGGAAAGGAGGAGGGGAAATGACACCCCATTTATTCAGAGGAGAGACTCCAAGATATCTAAGAGAACAGCAGTTAATATTCTAACGGTGAGAAACAACTGACATACCACTTGGCATGCAGAAGACAATCAATCTGACTCGACACAGAATTGAAGAGAAGCAATTTAGATTTATAAATTAAATTTATAAATGAGTCTTCTCTACTGAGATCACCAAATCAAACCCATTACATGTATGCAGACCTCTCCAGGAAAGAACCCAAGGTTCACCATTAAAGGACAAATAGCCAGATGACTTAACTATGCACAGTAAGCTCTAAAAGGTGAACACAGTTCTACTTACTCCTGAAGTATGTCTCTTCTCATAAGCACTTTGCAATCTAGCATGAATCTCTGAGACACTTCTACACTCACATGTGAAAAGACCATTTCCATAATAAACTATTTTTGAAAGGATCAGAGACTTTGCTTATACTGCTGATTATTGCTAAAATTGATTAAGCATTTTCTATTTGAGGAAACTATTAAAAGAAATTCAAATGTATCAACTTTTTAAAAACTTTCAAAAGCCAAATTGAATAATAATGTTATCTCTGTTATACAGAAGGTCATATTGAGGGAAATACATTAAATATGTTATACATGCTTTCACCATAGTTAAGGCAGAACTGGGAGTTTTAGAGAATCCATTGTGTTCAAGACGCTTGACCTAGAACTTAAAACTTTTACAATACTAATTGTTTTGGGTTATGCCAACGAAGAACCATATTGAATTACTTATTTTCCCCTGTAATCCCACACCTTTGGTAGGCTGAGGTGAGTGGATTGCCTGAGCCCGCGGGTTCAAGACCTGCCTGGGCAGCGAGACCTCATCTCTACAATAAATCAAAAAATCAGCCAGGCGTGGTAGCGCATGCCTGTAATTCCGGTTACTTGGAAGACTGAGGCGGAAGGATCACCAGAGCCCAGTAGGTCGAGGCTGCGGTGGCCGGGAGCAGCAACTGCACTCCAGTCTGGGCGACAGAGTGAGACTCCAACTCAAAAAAAGAAAAAGAGTTTAGAGAAGTTTTGGTTTTTTCACTATGTCATAGAATCTGTAAACAATTGATCCAGAGCACCTACTGGGGATCAGGACTTGAGTTAGCAATCTTGAGGTGTAAAAGCATGGCAATGACCCTGCGCCTTCTATCAAGGAGTGTGCAGACATCATAGCAAATCTCTTAGTGATGCCCATGAGAGGAGATGACATAGGCTGGGAGATTTAAATTATCAGTTAACACAAATATCCCCAAATCACAGCTAATTAGTTGCATTATCACTATAAAATCCTAGGTTTTTAGTCTATCAATTTTTAGTATAGTTTTGCCCTCCCTAAAATAAATATTCACCCAAAAAAATGTCTTGATATATTTTGGGTTATCTAATTAAAAGTGAAATACAAACAAAAACCATTTTTTCTCAAAAACAGACAAATATGCAATGTTTCACATAAATCATAAGAATGCTCCCTGACCCCAAGTTAAGAGCAAACAATTTACAATGAGCTAAAGCAAGATGAGGCACATAAAAATACATTGAAAATAAAGCAACGTCTCTAAAGCCTCATACACTAGATTATCAATTTATTCTATTACATACAGATGATCAACTTTTATTGAGTAACTATATTCCCTAAACTAAAGAGGCAAAGACCAATGAAATGTGCAAAAAGAAGATCCTTCCTTCAAGGACTTTATAATATGCTTTATACACATATTAGAAAATTTCTTATATAAGACATATATATAAGAAAAAGGCATAAAATATTTACTGTAAGAGTGGGATCTGCATCAATCAGAGAAATGAGGCAATCATAAACAATTCTCTTTTATCTAAAATTTGCTCTCGTAAAAAAATGGTTTTAGAATAGAGTATCTCTAAAGGCACTCAAGTTCTAACATTATGTGATTTTATCCACAGAAGTGGGATCAGGGCTACTCACACATAGCAGGTGATACAGTGAAAAAGAAAGAGATTAGCTTCTATCCAAAGCTCCAAGTTCACCCACCTTTTTCTCTTTTCCTTTATCCGCCTCCTTTGAGACAGTCCTCCTTTAGATCTTCCCTTCTTATCTCTAGATCTATGGCAAGTTCATAGAGTGTTATATTTTCCTGATGTATAAAAATTTTACCTGGAGAACAAGGATGTTGTTTCCCATATTTTTAGTGCAAAGACTCATCAACAAGGAGTAAGATCTTTTGTAGTGTTTATTGAGTGGTCCCTACAGAAAAATATTTCCTACCATCCATGTCACTTCCATTAGCCTTCAGTTCATGTAATAACAGTACTCAGAACAATGTCAAATATTTCAATGTGGGTGCAGATTCCTAAGGAAAATTCCCCCATTATGCCCTCTTTTGAAGAAAAAGTAGCAGAGTCATTCTTCCCCAGTAACAAGACAGAATAACTTGTATATATGGTGATAAATCAGGCATATCTCAATGTCCTTCTCTGAGAGTTGATTCACCGCTGGGTCTTCAGACTGCCTGAGTCTTCTGAGGTATATAGAGATGAAGGAATTGAGAGAGGATATACTAGTAGGAAATATGTAATTGTTCTTTGATATGACTCAAGTATGGATTTTCCCCACAATCAATTTCACACCATTGGAAGTAGCTGGATTTAAGCCACCTTCCTTTAATTTTGCCAAGCAAACTACCTATTGAATAAAAGAGACAATCAAGAAGAGGTTGAGCTGTATATTCTCTATTCAATCTCCAGATATATGTTTTTTTACTTTTCTTTGCTTTGGGAGATATCATACTATAGCCTACAGGCAACCTTTTTCCCCTGCTGTCCAACTGGATTCCTGTCATGAGAAGCATCTTTGAGGCATAAGAATGTAGAAGGAGAGAAAAACAGGGTTATTTGCTCCCCAGCACCATGTCTATTGTACCTGGTTTGATAATGACTATGTTCCTCTACTTAAGTCACAACCGCCAGTAAGGAATGTTTCTCTAGTGACAAAGCCACAAAATCTGCCAGGCAATTTCTCCTGGACAACACTAGTTCTCACTGAAACTCTGTTTCTTCACTTTGCCTTTCAGAAGTTAGAATAGTAACAGTTTCCAGATATCACCAATCTCAGGGTGCCTCACCACCCTTCTTCTTGGTTCACTGAATTCAACACACTGCTATTTTAATAATTTAGTATTAAACTTTTTCACTACTCCATGCTGGGAATCTGACAAATACAGATTTTTAGGTCATGGATTGGTTTTACCTTTTAAGCATGAAGTGAAAAATACAGAAAGAGGGTGAAATGAAATTTGTCATTTAAGGTCAGAAAGCTGGTCTTCAAAACAACTCACAAGAACACTGCCATTACATAATATGTTTAATCGGTTCTTTTTAGACAGGGAAATAAATGTGCCCTGTTAGTAGACCTCTGCTTCACGCTCCCTTCTTTTTGCCCAATAGCAGAGAAGATGAACGGAAAAGAGAAGATCAAGAAAGTGAAAAAGGGATCAACCTACCCCACTTTCACCCCATCTTAGTTTGCAAGCTGAGAAAGTCACAGCTTTAGTCTAGTGTGCAGCACCAGGAGGGCAGATGTGCTTTAAACACAAATTACACATGAACGGGAATGGATTTTGAAAATGAAGTGACATGGTCTGAATAAACTGAAGTGATCAGCATGGCATCTAGTCAAAAGATTATAAAAAGACCAGTGAAAAACAGTTTATATAAAACAATTGCCAAGAAGTTAGTGGAAAAATAAAATGACCTCTCACTGTAATCTGTGTTGAGTGGAGACTCTTCTATAAACCAATCATACTAAGTAAAATATGCTACGACCACCCTAATATAGACTTGATCATGCAATAGTGAATATGTAATCATGACATTTATGAAGCTCAACTTATGAGATATCATCATTAGAAACACATTATGGCTTTCCACTATTTGTTTGACTATACTTGGGAGCACTTGGTTTTACTCAATCTCTGCATACAAACTTGATAAAATGCCATGTCATTGACACTCATGCTTAGATAGTACAGTGGTTTTTGTTGTTGTTGTTTATTGTTTGCTTGTTTGTTTTTAAGTTGGAGTCTCACTCTGCAGCCCTGACTGGAGTACAGTGGCATGCTCCCAGCCACCGCAGCCTCGACCTGCTGGGATCTGGCGATCATTCCACCTCAGCCTTTCAAGTATCTGGAACTACAGGTATGTGCTTTCATGCCCAGCTAATTTTTGATTTTTATTGCAGAGACAAGGTCTCACCAAGTTGCCTGGGTGGGTTTCAAACCTATGGGCTCAGGCAATCCACACGCCTCAGACCCCCAAAGTGCTGGGATTACAGGCTGAGCCACCGAGCCCAGCAGGCAGTACAGTTTTATTGGTCACTTTAAAATACAAACCACTAGCCGGGCTCGGTGGCTCAGCCTGTAATCCCATGCCTTTGGGAGGCTGAGGTGAGTGGATTGCCTGAGCCCGCGGGTTCGAGACCCGCCTGGGCAGCGAGACCACACCTCTACAATAAATCAAAAAATTAGCCGGTCATGGTAGCGCACGACTGTAATTCCGGCTACTCGGAAGGCTGAGGCGGAAGGATCGCCGGAGCCCGCCAGGTGAGGCTGCGGTGGCCGGCAGCGGCCACTGCACTCCAGTCTGGGCGACGGAGTGAGACTCCAACTCAAAAAAAAATAATAAAAAAAAAATACAAACCACTATATCTGCTTCGAAATGTTCAACTTTCATTCATTCTATACTCTCAATTTCAGTATGGATAAGGGTCTTAGAAGGCATGACTTCTTGAATCTCCTTTGAACATTTTTCAATTGTCTTTAAATCTCAGCCAAAACATCTATTTTCAAAGTGTGACAACATAAGAAATTGCCTTAGATGGTTAAAGGTTGATCCCTGAGAGCTGTTATGCCTTTGACCTCCCTTTCAACTAATTGTGTTGAAGAGCATGCCTGTGGTTTCCTTCCTCTTCTACATTGGTGAGTTCTGCATGGACTTCATTGAATACAGAATTTTTTTAAATATCTTTTTAAAAAAAAATTTATTTTAAAGATGTGGAGTACAATTTGAGGTTAGGTAGACAAATGTTTATTACATAGGTACCCTTGTTGATGAGGTGTATCCCCTCTTCCCTGGCAGTTTCCCTCAACTACCAATCCCACCCCACCCCACCCCGGTAGTTTCCCACTACTGCCCATCCCTTTTTGTAGTAGAATACCGAATTTGATTGCACATCTGGGGGGCACTAGTGAGGCATTGTGAAGCTGTGTACATTCTCGCCTTGATAATCTTCTTATGTAACTTTTGTGCTCTACGTTTGCAATCTCATCCAGGAAATGAGCGCAGGTTTATAAACTCAGGTTAGACTTCTATGGCTTACTCAGCCTGCTACAAATGAATCTAATTCAAATTTCATTTATAGAGGTGGAAAGACAAAGAATGCAAACTCAGTGCGGTGAGTCCTAGGTACCTTGATTGATTAACATCAATTTTCTTCAGGAGGGGTGGGTGTCTTCATGAATGATATCAATTAGCGGTCCCCCAGCGTTTTTGGTATCAAGGACCGGTTTCACGGAAGACAAGTTTTCCACAGACAGGAGAGGGGAATGGGGAGTATTATCAGGCATTAGATTCGCATAAGGAGAACCTTAACCTAGATCCATCAAATGCTCAGTTCACCAGTGGATTTGGGCTCCTATGAGAATTGAATGCCGCTGCTGATGTGACAGACTGCAGGTTCCATTCACTTGCCTGTCACTTTCTGCTGTGTCACCCTGCTCCTAACAGGCCATGGGTCATACTGGTCGCCAGCCTGGGTTGGGAATCCCTGATATAAACCACACAACTCTTGAAAGAAAAAGTCAACATATCTAAATAACCGGTTGTATTTTATTTTCAATGAAAGTGACTGGCCAGTTGATGGATTGTACACAAGTTTGCAAACAACTTTGTCGAGAGAAAAAAACCTGTGGTAGAATGGTCAGCTTAGTTCTATCTATAGAATGAGGCTTATTTACGTGTGTGTTGGGGTGAAGAGAAAGAAGAGTATCCAGGTCAGAAAGACATTAATATCATCAAATTAATTTTTTGTGGCCATTGTGAATGGGATCATGCTTTTTATTTGGGTTTCTGTTTGTTTATTGTTGGTGTATAGGAAAGCGACTGACTTTTGCACATTTATTTTAAACCCTGAGACATTGCCAAAAGCCTTTATCAGTGCAAGGAGGTTTTTGATAGATTCTCTTGGGTTTTTGAGGTATAGAATCATGCTGTCTGCAAAGAGGGATAACTTGACTTCCTCTTTTCCTATTTGGGTATCCCTGATTTCCTTCTTTTGTCTGAATGCTTTAGCTAGGGCTTCCAATACTCTGTTGAACAGGAGGAGTGAGAGTGGGTGTCTTGCTCCGGTATTCAGGGGAAATGGTTCCACTTTCTGTCTGTTTAGCAGTATGTTGACTGTGGCTTTCTCGTAGATGATTCTTAATATTTTGAGGTATGTTCCACTATGCCTAGGTGTTCGAGGATTTAGAAGTTAAAGACCTTTACACCAAAACTAAAAACAATGCTCAAAGAAATCAAAGATAACACAAACAAATGGAAAAATATTCTACGCTCATAGATTGAAAGAATCCATGTTAAAATGTCCATCTTACCCAAGGCAATCTATAGATTTAACTCAATACCCATTAAATTACCAGAAGCATTCTTCTCAGACCTGGAAAATATAATACAGGAATTCACATGGAATCATAAACCACCATGAATAGCCAAAACAATCCTCAGTCAAAAAAACAGAGTAGGAGGCGTGAAGCTCCCAGACTTCATGCTTTATTTTAAAGTTACAATAATCAAAACACCCTGGTATTGGTACAAGAACAGGCATATAGATCAACAGAACAGGGTAGAGATTCCAGAAGCAAAACCTCAAGTTCTCAACCAACTCATCTTTGACAAAGCCTCCACCACCACCACCATGGAGAGGAGAACATATTCAGTAAATAGTGCTGGGAAAACTGGCTGACCACATGCAAAAGATTAAAACAAGACCCCTACTTGTCACTATATACAAAAATCTGCTCTAAATGAATCGAAGAACTAAATGTAAAACCTCAAACTATAAGAACTTTAGAAAATGCAGGAGACACCCTTATTGAAATTGAAACTGGCAACCAATTCCTGATCCAAACCCGAAGTGTCCATGCCATAAGAGATAAGATAGACAAGTGGGACCTCATCAAACTGACAGCTTCTGCAAAGCCAAGGAAACCATTGAAAGAGCAGGGAGACAGTCCATAGACTGGGAAAAAAATATTTGCTAACTGTATATATGATAAAGACCTGACAGCTAACTTCTACAAGGAACTCAAATGTGCTGAAAAGAAAAAAAAAAAACATCCCCATTACAAAGTGGGCAAAAAATATGAATAGATGTTTCTCAAAAGAACACATACGAGCAACCAACAGATACATGAAAAAATTCTCAACCTCACTAGTCATCAAAGACATGCAAAAAACCACACTGAGATGCCACCTAACTCCAGTCAGGATGGCCATCATCAATAACTCAAAAAATGACAGAAGCTGGAGAGAATGTGATGAAAACATAACCCTTCTACACTGCTGGTGGGAGTGTAAACTAGTATAGCCTCTGTGAAAAACAGTGTGGTGATTTCTAAAAGATCTAAAAATTGACCTTCCATACAACCCCACAATCCCTTACTGGGAATATTCCAGAAGGAACTCCGATCACTTTATGAAATACATACCTGTACATGCATGTTTATAGCAGCATTATTTCCAAAAGCAAAAACATGGAACCAACCATGCTGCCCATCAAAAGAGGACTGGATAAAAAATTGTAGTACATGTACTCGATACTCGATGGAATATTATGTAGTCATAAAGAAGGACAAAATTATAAACTTTGTATCAACTTGGATGGATTTAGAGGCTATAATACTCAGTGATCTATCACAGAAACAAAGAAACAAGTATCACATGTTCTCACTCATAAGCAGACCTTGAACAATTATTTTAATCCTATAAGAAAGAGATTGGCAGTAGTGGGAAACTGCCAGGGAGGAGGAGACACACCTCATCAACAAAGGTACCTGCATAATGAACGTGTGTATACCTAACCCTGAATTGTAACCCACATATTTAAAATTAAAAAATAAAAATAAAAGAATAAATAAAATCAAATTTAAAACACAGGGATACATGTAGGCTCTGTTTGACTTCTTTTTCTGAGCTTCCATGCATTTTATACTTACCTACTGATACTTGTCTCACTGTAAGTATACAGTGTATACACTGTAAATATACCATAAAAATTTTTTAATGTATTTTTTCCTTCTTCAATGTGTTAGAAATTATGGTAAATATTTTTGCATATTCAGCCTACAAACTAGACTATGAAGTTTTTGAGAGAATGAACTGAGTATTTTTTCATCTTTGTAGCCCTAGTTCGCATTTCAGTATCTGAACCCCAGTATGAAGTCAATATAGATTTGTTTTTAAGTGGAACGAGACTTGAATTGACTCAGTTCGTGTTGAGTGCGTCTCTACTTTTAGAGGTCATAGAATTTCATTATAACTACAGAGTAAATTGCTTAATGTTAAGCTAACTCCAGCTAAGAAAGAAAAGTCAACTCACATGGCTCTCACCGCCTTTCATGATCAAAGCTGTCTGAAGTGAAGCATCTGATGGAACCACCACAATTTTTCCTTTCTACTCTCACTTTCAGTGGAGATAAAAGGTAATGAAAACAACCACAACAACACTTCAAGTGCTAGGGAATAAGGCAGCAGTGTTGCAGCCAACAGGGCAGTGTCTGCTTTATATTTACTAAGAATTTGAATATAATGCAAGGGTGCTTTGAAGATTAAAAATAGGCTGGATGAAAGGAAAAGTAACAGATGGCGGTACTCCTAGTTTGGGAATAAATGAGTCCATTCAAAAAGAAGTGGCAGTAACTGATCAACATAAATTACAGGAATGAAATAATGTAAATAATTTGTATTTCTCAAATAGTTGTAATTTGATATTTTTGAAAGATTTTCCTTTAATGATAGCTTTAGCGGGTAAAGGTAAAGTTGACAACCATGTCCTTACACTAAAACTCCCACTTTGGACAATTTAGAATTTGGGTTGGTATAAAACCAGAGATTTGCCCCAAAAAGCAGTGGATTTTACTTCATATGATTTGGCAGGACAAATCATCTCTCTCATCCTTATTTTGCCTTGTCTGAAAAATGGAGAAAAATGTATGGAATGATCTGGACTATCCTTTTCTCCCCAAATCGGATTATATTTCTTCCGTCCTCAGGTGTGCACCAGCACTTCCATCCAGTTTCAAATCTTCTTATGCTGAGAAGAACAGTTCACACCAATTGAGAAAAGATTATTTTTTACTTCATCAGGCGTCTACAGAGCATAGTACGTAAGACAATGTTAGGAGATCACTGATGGTATAATTCCTGAGATTCTATAAAAAGTAGTACCTTTTTTGGGGGGTGGGGAGGAGTCTTTTCTCATATTCTTCAAACTACACAATATACACAACTTTCAGCTCTAGCTGGGTAAAAAAGCCCATTAAGAATCAAGTAGGATCCAAATGTAGTAATTTGGTCTCATAAGGAATGAGATCAGTTTTTTGCAGTGGCACTCTCACTTACACCTAAGTGAAAACACTTAGGTGTAAGTAGTGATATGTGAATATCTGTAACATAAAAAATTAACAAAATGTTTTGAACAATGGAAATGGAAGGAAACAGGTATCCCCAAATGCCTGTCATTTCCACACTTAAACTAAGTAACTTAGTTTTATACGATCTTTTGGGATTACAGATTTAGTAGGTTTTTTTACTTTTAGCGTGTTTTACAGTTTTCTCAGGGATAACCTAAGTGACAGTTACAGAAGGTAAAGGAAGGTTGCATAATAAAAATTAGAGATATTTGAAGGAGAGCAAATTGTTCAATGTGCTGAGATTTATTGAAAAGAGTGAAAAAAAGAAAAAGCAGAGATAAAAATAAAACAGAACTTGTGGGCAGAATTTAATAACCTCTCAACATATTAGAGTATTGGTGCACACGAGTTATGACGTTAAGTCTCAGCTCCAGACACAGAACATTATCAGTCCCTCTCCATAACACTCATATATATGCAGTGATCAACATCAAAGTGTGAAGACTGGTAATTTGTATATATGTAAAACTTATAGCCAGATTGGTGTGGGTATAGAATCAATATGTGCACTGTTGTAATTTAAAATGAGCGTATTTAAATTTTCCGTGGATAAATCCCTGAACTTTTCCAGTTCTATGACATTTACTCCTTGTGCCGTGATATCCACCAAGTCTTCTAACGCTCTGTCTGGAAGGAGGGTCTGGACCTTGCTGTGGAGTGAACCTTACCGGTGGTCTAATTTGCAATGATGGCCTAGACTGTTCTCTAGGAGATGGTGAGGATCCAACTCTCTGGGACACTCGTGGAGACCCATGTAGTTGTTAAAAGTAACTGTGCCCTTCCTCTCTTGCTGCAAATTAATATGTGAGTTAGAGAAAGTCCATAAACTTTATACTGAATAATATTATGTTGCAGTGAATAGTTTTGTGGTAAATAACCAATTTTAAAAGACACCTGTGGTTGATTTAATATTATTATGTCAAAATGAGTGGAGCGAATGTAACACAATTTATGATTGAGTTTACACCACTGTGGCTTAGACATACACACATTATTATCCAAAAAGGGCTTAATACTGAGTTTCTCTGCATATGTTCACTGTCTCATGATAAGCCCAAGGCAAGAACAAGAAGAAAAACACCCAAACTGAATTATGAAGAGATAGAGAAAGAGGGCGAGTGTGTGAGTGTATGTGTATGAGGGGTGTGTGTGTGTGTGTGTGTGTGTGTGTGTGTGTATGGTGAGGGGAGGAGTTTTGAAGGTAATTTATCACATTAAAATAAACTGGAATGTTGGTCTATTCTGTCAGTCAAACTCCCATTCCATTACCTTTACTCAAAAATAGGTGCCACCTCCAAGCATGTTAATGTTAATATATTTCACATTATCCTGAATGCTACCCACATGCAATGCACATTAAAAATTGATGCTTATAAATGTTAATTTACTCATCAAGAAATTATGTTCAATGAGTTATGCTATGTAAGGGTGTCAGTCTACTCAGGCTGCTAAAACAAAATACCAGAGACTGAGTGACTTATAAACAACAAACACTTACTTTTTGCAGTTCAGAGGCTAGGAAGTTCAAGATCGACATGCTGGCAGATTTGGTGTCTAAGCACTCTAATCCCATTTATGAGCATGTGCACTCTTCCTTCATGGCCTAATTACCTTCCGATACTTTTACCTCTTAATACTATCACATTGGGGATACAAAAATTTCAACATATGAATATGGGGGAGGAGCAAACACATATTCATGCCATAGAAAGGGGAAAAGTTAGGGATTCATGCTAGGGAAAAACAAAGTAAAATTTAAAAGCTTTTAATTATCTATAGGATAAGTTAAATATCATATTTAATTATCAGCAGATTTGAGCAAGTGAGATACCAACTGTTTCTGTGACATTCGTAGGTAGTTATAAATAGAGAGACTGACCCGCAGAATCATTAGTGAGATACACTCCCTTTGTTTCTTTTCGCAGAAACTCACATCATCTACCATTTTTCTGATTATGAGTAACAAATGGACATAAGAAACCTCTGGGTATCCAGCATAACCAGAAATTCCACTGGGAGGGTACACATCCTTTGAGCGTAATCATTTATATGATATTTAAAAGTTTTTTTTTTAAAACCAATCAGAAGGGAATCATGATTTACCTGGTTGTGCCAATTTTGGGCTGTTTAATTAAGGATTCCCTAGAGTCTATTACACATTTTATGAGCCTGAAACAATTTAACAGTAATTAAGTCAAACTACCAGGACTTAAACCACATTTTCACTGAATACCAGGTGGTCACCATCGGTGAATTAAAAACACTAAGCCTCAGTTTCCTCATCAATAAAATGCAACTATAGTATATACTTCATGGGATGTCATAAATGCTTTAAAAATGTTTGCTATGGTTATCTTTTTAATATTCTGTACTCAGACTTTCTTAGCACACAAAAAGTAAACAAAGTGTATTATAGTGTAAAATTCATATAAATAAAAAATAGAAGGATAATGGCTTAACACGTTTTTGACTCACGATCAACAAGATTATCATTTGAGCTGAGATTCTGAACCAGTCCTGTACAACAGAACTATAATGTGAATCACATACGTGGCTTAAAATTTTCTGGTTGTCACATTTTTAGAAACATTTAGACTGCAATCGATATAAAAATTGTTACCAAAATATTTTACAGTACGCAGTTTGCTTATACGGCTCAGCTTGATATGGACTAGCCATATTTCAAGTTCCCACTTGTGGCATGTGGTTAGTGGCTACTTAATTGGACAATGTAGAACAAGAATACAGATTACAAACACCTGGGATGTATGATATAATTTCTCCTCTTGTGCCCATGAAGACTTGTCACTCGTTTTTTATGATGTCAGTGTCTTTCTCAACTTAGCACCGAGGTAGCATACAAGAAGAAACTTAGCTTTAAATTTGAATCCATATAGATGTTAATATCTAGCCTGACGCCATTTTATTTATTTTTTTGGTCACAAAGTTTTCCTTTAGCTATGGCAATAGTGAATCATTAACCCTATGAACTGATTATCAGATATCATTAGTTTTAGCCAGAAGAGTAGATAAGGCTAAACAGTTGGTTTATAGAAAACCTGTCTCTAAGAAATTATCTCCTGCTGTCCTGTGTCGGAGGATATGCTTATAAACATTTGTTAAATTGCATTAGTTCTTAAGGCTAAATAAAAGATGAATGTTTTCTGAACAAATATATAAAAACTCCCAGAATAACAAAAGTTTCAATTAGTGATTTGTTAAAGGGAAGATTTTGTTAAGGTTTTTTCCCCTGTCTCTTCTACTTTTTTCTTTAAAATTGATGCCTCTTTTTTCTCTCCTACTCTTTTTGTCTCCTTTGTTTCTCTCTTTATCAGTCTCCATGATTTTTTGATCTTTCTCTCTTTCTCACCATTTCTCCCAGTGATATATCAGTAACTATTTGCAAATTCCTCACACACACAAAGCATGAGGAAAAGATTTCTCCACCATACACCTGGTAAGTAAATTTTTGCCAGTAAGCAGAATCTGACCATTTTTTAAGGTGTCTTTTTAATGACATGCTGTTCATGAATGCCAGAGAAGGCAGCTTCTACAGCAACACAAAGGATCTTATTTCAGGACTAAGTTCCTGTCTTTCTTAAGAGTGGAAAGTTTAGAGGAGCCGTGAAAACACCCAGCTGCTGAAATGATCTTACCCACTTTTCACACGTGTTTGACATTGACCCTTGTACTGGATAAAAAGTACATATTCTTGAAATTCTCTCTGCTCTAGCAATTTCTTACAGGCTTTTTAACAGAGCAAGTCATGGTCCTTATGAAGAAACTCTTTTACTGAAACCACCGAGCAACTCATTAGCTGAGAATCTTGTAGGTGGGTGCGCTCTAGGGCACCAACAGATGGTTTAATTGGGTACAAAATTCCAGAAGGCAGTGTGCAGATTGACAGCATTTTTATCCCAACACCAGAGTAACTCTAGCCGTATGTAAGGAAGAAAAGTGCTACCTGAATAGAATCTATGATTTCAGGGAAAGTGGCCAGATTTCTGTAACCCCAATTTATCCTCCATTTGCTCCCTGTTGCCTCAGCCTGTAACATTATAGATTCATCTCCGTGACTTAAGACTTATCCGTTGTTGACATGCAACTATCCCTGGGGGTTTTAGCAAGTTAAATATGAATGACTATTAAGGTCATTTCCACTTAGATACAATTGTAGCAAGGCTTCTATGGACCCCAGACTCACACCTTTTGCCATAAATATACTAGCAATAAAAGACATTGGAAAAAACTAGGGGTAAACAGAATAATGCTAAAATAAAATATTAGCTTTTTTCTAACCCACTAGCTCAGGACAATTTTCCGTGTTGCTTATTCGTCTTTGGTGATAATAGTTTAGCTCTTCTGATTCAGTGTTTTCTCATTTATGACAATAGTTGGGAGATGGGGTGGAGGGTAACTACACTGGCAGAGAAAAAAAGAGTGTCTGTGTTGCATGCTCAGGCCAGTTTGCAGAGGAAAACAATCCGTGCAAATTGACTAGTATATTTTGACTAATATAGTTTAAAGAGAAGTTTTGATCTTTCAAAAGTGACTCATATATTGTACCCTGTCCTAAGTTATACAGGGAATTGTCAGGTGGTTTCAGTTTAAGGTCTTGGAGTCAAACCACTGCTGAAGTATTATTTATTCCTGTATAATTTGTTATTCTTAAGTGCTTTCTAATGGGTTTCATTGATTTACTCATTGTGCTTCTCATAAAGCATGTTGGCCCTCTGTTTAAGTGTGTTGACATCTATATTGATTTTGAGCAGCCTTCAATATCTTTCTTCATTTGGTCAGGGTTGATGAGTTTATTCTCAAATAAATAAGTAATTAAAAAGTGGATTTTTCAGTATTTTTAACTAATGGTTTTCACACACACGCACACACACACACACACACACACACACACACACACACACATACAATGTATAGAGATAGGTGGCTACAATTAGGGTAGAGGGTGAATTAGCAAACACAATATGGGTCATAATAACAATTTTTGACATCCCCATAATTATTACTAGATTTTAGATGTGATTTTAAATGTTGTAAGTATAAACTAACTTAATGCTTAAAACAACTCTAAGAAATAAATACTGTTATTATTATTATTATTCCTATTTTACATACAAAGAAAATGAAGCATAGAAAGATTATGTAACTTTCTTAAGTGCATACTGTGCTTTGTAAGGTATAAATTAAAGGTTTTCAAAACCAGAAAATAAGTAAATGATTAAAGAATAAAAATATTTCTCCTATCTCATCCAGCTAATTTTTGAGAAAGACTGTGAGATAAACCTAGCAAACTTTATAAATTTTATTTAGACAAGCAAAAAAAAAGGAGTCTATGGAAGTTGTGACTGACTGGGGCTGATGGAGTTGGCATCAGAAGGAGAGAAGATTGATCTAAGCAGATGGCATATGTGCCCTAGAGACTGGCTGAGGAGATTTAGCTACTACTAACAGTGATTAGGCTATGATTTCTGAAAGTGAAATGCAAGAACAGTATCGAGCTGAAGAAAAATCTACAAGATAAGAATCGTTGCAAAAGACTGAGGCATTTCTGAGGCAGTCCATCAAGAACAAAGGGTGCATAGATAATTAAGAGAGGGTTCCTGCTCCAATGATTCCCACACAAATTGAATAACGTAAATCTTGAAGATGAACCATGTACACTTGGAATACATGTACAAAAAATTTGCCTCACCGTATTCTAAAGGGGCACGTGGGTTCAGGTTTGTCTATGTCTTCAGTTCTTTCCAACACACTAAAATCTAACAATAATACTTTCAGTCTTAGACTGCCACCCCTAGATCACCCCATTATTGAGTCATTCATTAGACTACTTGAATATGGCAGGCACTGACAAATCAGAGTTCTCATTTAGACATTCTTTAAGACTTTGTAATGTACTTCTGTGTAGATTTTCTCATCATTGTCATCACAACAGTTAAGGCAGCCATTATTTTCCTGATATTTTAGATAAAGCAATGGGGATTTAGAAGAGAACTGAATGCTTAATCTGCAAGTAATTAAGTAGGCCTTGCACAAACTCTTATCCTACACTGCGAACGTGTTAAGGGTGGGGCGTTAGTCCAACAACATGGAGGCCTTGGCTTTTCATAGCTGACTTAATATGATACACAGAATTCAAGAATTATAAAAAAAAGTTGATTTCAGCCTGCCCTCTTAATATTTCAGCAAATATAAAGTGAGGTTCCTCTTTTTTTTTAATGAGTTCTCTTGATGTATATAACACACTTAAGTTATTAGTAGTATAAATTTCTTATATAAGTTTCAAATTACTGACACAGACATCAGTCAGAACCAACCTTTCTGATCATCACATGTGAATCTGCTATTTTTTTCATTTTTTTCAATTTTCATTTCATATAAATGAAAATTTTCAAGATTTATGTTATTCAATCATTTTTGGAGAAGCGATACCAGGAATGCACATGCCCAGAGGAATGGACATAGGAAGACAGTAAGAAGCAAGCCAAGGAAAAGCATTAGGAAGAAACAAACCTAATGACACCTTTGCCTTGGACTGCTAGTCTCCAGATCTATTAGAAAATAAATTTTTTAAAACTACCCAGTATGTAGGATTTTGATGTGACAATTAGCAAGCTAATACATATTTCTTTATACTTTCTGAATATAAAATACATCAGCTGTATAATTTTCAAATAATTCTCTCTTCTGCAAGTTGTATTTTTATTTTTTCATTAGTGGTCTTTGATAAATACACATTTTGAAATTTCATGAAGTCCAATTTATCTTTTTGTAAAATATTTATGTATTTAGGGTAATACTTAAAATGAATTGCCAAGTTTAAATCCATTAAGGTTTCCCTTTATATTTTCTTATGAGTATCCAGGTTTAGCTCTTAGAATTAGATAATGCATTCATTGTGTATTATTGTCTATATATGGTATGAGGTGAACTAAGCAGTCAACTTCATGCTTTGCTTGTGAAAACTTCATGCTTTGCATGTGAAATCTCAGCCCAGTGTCACATTTTTTGAAGGCACTATTCTTTTCTCACTAAACGAGCTTAACACCTTTATTGAGAGTCACTGGGCTGAGAATCAATTGACTGTAGTCAAATATGTTTATTTCTGAACTCTCAATTCCATTTTATTGGTTTATATGTTTATCCTTTTTCTGGGACAATGCTATGAGATTACTGTAGTATTGTAGTAAGTTTTGAAATTGGGAAAATTGAGTATGATATTTCTTTTCTAGGTTATTTTGATTATTTGGGTCTGATTTGACTCCATATAATTTGAGTGTTTCTTAGTTTTCTAAGTATTTTTATCAGAAAGGGGGGTTTGATTTTGTTAAATGGCTTTACCGTGTCAATTAAGAAGATATTGTTGTTTCTTCTGCTTGTTCTATTAATGTAGAAAATTGCATTCATTTTATGCTGAACTGTCTGCGTTCCTAGAATACATTTCATTTATCTATCTTTTAAATATGCTATGGTATTTGTTTTACCATTATTCTGTTGAGGCTTTTAAAATTTATATTCATAACCGATATTGATCTGTAATTTCTTTCGTTTGTCTCAAAATGGTATATTTCATTTTTAAAATTTTATTTTAGATTCACAGTGTCCATGTGCAAATTTTTCACATGGATATCTTGTGTAATGGTAAGTCTTGGACTTCTATTTCGATAAAATCTCACCTGAATAGTGAACGTTGTAAACAATAGGTGACTTTTCAACATTTATTTCTTTCCCATCCTGTCCCCTTTTGGGTATTATTTCCATCTTTACTTCCATGTGTTCCCACTGTTTAGTGCTCACTTATCAATGAGAATATGCAATGTTTGATTTCCTGTTTCTGAGTTAATGTATTTTTCTTGTTTTCTTTGAGTTTCTTATTGATTCTGGATATTAGTCTCTTGCCACATACATACAGTTTGAGATCTTACATTTAAGTCTTTTTTCCATCTTGAGTTAATTTTTGCATGTCCTGAGGGATAGAGGCCCAGTTTCATCCTTCTGCATGTGGTTAGTCAATTTTTCCAGCACCATTTAGTTAATTTGGTGTCATTTTTCCATTGTTATAGTTGTTGAATTTGTTGAAGATAAATTAGTTGTAGGTATGTGGCTTTATTTCTGTTACCTATTCTGTTCCATTGATCATGTGTCTATTTTTGTTTGAAGTTTGATAATGTGATGTCTCTGGTTTTGCGGGTGTTTGTTTGTTTGGTTAGTTTGGTTTGGGATTGCTTAGGATTGCTTTTGTTATTCAGGCTCTTTTTTGTATCCATAAAATTTTAGAATTTTTTTATAATTCTGTGAAGAATAGCATTGGCAATTTGACAAGAGTTGCACTAAATTTGCCAGTTGATGTGACTAGTATGGTCATTTTAATGACCCTGATTTTTCAGCCCATGAGCATGAGATTTTTTTCCATTTGATTATGTCAACCACAATTTCTTTCATCAGTGTTTTCTAAAAGTCTTCCACCTTCTTGATTAAATGCATTCCAAAGTATTTTATTTTGCTTTTATGTGGTTATTGTAAAATGGGATTAAGTTTATGATTTGGTCCTCAGCTTGACTCTTTTTGGTATATAGAGATGCAAATTATTTTATATGTAATTCTGTGTCCTGAAATTTTACTGAAGTCATTTATCAAGTTTAGAAGTCTTTTGGAGGAATTTTTTTGGTTTTTCCAGGTAGAAGATCATTTCATGAGCAAACAGACATAATTTGACTTCATTTCCACTTATCTTTTTGTACCCCTTTATTTTGAGGTGACAGGTGTCTTTACACATTAGATTAGCCTTTTGAAGGTAGCAGGTAGTTGGGTCTTGTTTTATCTAATCTGCCGGTTTGTATCTTTTAAATGGTTAGTTAAGCCATTTACATCTAAGCTGAGGTTGATATGAGAAATTTTGTTTCTATCATTGTGTTTTTAACTAGTTGTTTTGTAAACTGAACTGGGTAATTGTTTTGTAGAGTCTGTGAACTTTGTGCTTAAATGTGCTTTTGCGGTGATAAACGTCATTCTCTCTTTTTCTATGTTTAGCACCTGAAGGGTTGCTCTGTTGTTGAAAATCCCCTTAGTGTTTGCTTGTCTGGAAAAGACTATATTTTTTCTTAATTTATGAAGCTAGTTTGGCATCATATAAAATTCTTGAGTGGCATAATTTTTTTATTTAAGACGGCTAAAAATAGGTCCCTAATCTTTTCTGAGTTGTAAAGTTTCTGATGAGAAGCCCACTATTAATCTGATGAGATTGCTGTTAGAAGTGAATTAACACTTCCATTTGCCTTTAAGATTTTTACTTTAGCCGAGCTCGGTGGCTCAGCCTGTAATCCTGCCCCTTTGGGAGGCTGAGGTGAGTGGATTGCCTGAGCCCATGGGTTTGAGACTCACCTGGGCAGCGAGACCTCATCTCTACAATAAATCAAAAAAATCAGCCGGGCATGGTAGCGCGCGCCTGTAATTCTGACTACTCGGAAGGCTGAGGCAGAAGGATAGCCAGAGCCCAGCAGGTCGAGGCTGCGGTGGCCGGGAGCGGCCACTGCACTCCAGTCTGGGTGACAGAGTGAGACTCCAACTCAAAAAAAAAAAAAGATTTTTACTTGAGCATTGACCTTGGGTCATCTGAACTCTGTATGCCTTTGTGATACTTGAGTTTGACAGCATCTTTCCATTGTTCTCTACATTTCTCATATCTGGATGCCTATCTCTTTAGCAAGAACAAAATATTTTCTGAATTATTTCCTCAAATATAATTTTCAAATTGTTTAATTTTTCTTCTTCTCTCTCAGGAATACATATAAATTATAGGTTTGGTCAACTTCAGATTTCTATTTGGTAGCTTTGTACATTTTCTATCTCTCTCTTCATATTTTTTATTCATATTTTATTTTCCTTATTTTTTTCGTTCTTTGTTAATTTTTTTCTCTTTGAGTCTATTTTTAAAATTTTTCTTTACTTAAAAACAATAATACTGATATCTCATGTTTCTCAGGAAATATTTCTGTTCATTTATTTTATTTATTTGAAGGACTATACCTTTTTGGATATTTTTAACAGTTTGCAATTTTCTGTTGTTAAAACCTGGATATTTGCATACTACAGTGTGTAAATTTTGTTAGACGCTATAAACCGCTTCTTTAGAGTTCACTATTTTTGTATTGTTGAAAATATGTTTTCTTCTAATTTAGTTAAAACATGACTATTAAAAGTCATGATGCATGCTTAAAAATATGAAGAAAACCTAAAACACTCATATTCTAATAAGGAAGAACTTTCAACTGCTGAATGCAGTACATATATTATGTTTGCTTGTGTGTGTATCGTTGAAACAAATTTGCAAACCAATTTTTCATAGTAAACTTTGTATTTTATTGTATGAGCATATGCATCATGGTAATAGTTATGATAATCAGAATTTTTTAAGTCTGCATAGTTTTTTATTATAAAAATGTGTCATAATTTATTTATTATTTGCCTTTTTCTCATAATGAGAATATCCTTTATAAATTATTATACATAATCATGTGCATTCTATAAAATAAATTATTGTTAGTATAATTATTTGGCCAAAGGAAAATATTAAATATTCCCTCAGAAATGTTTTCCCAAGAGATATGTTTCCCAAACAGTATGAATATTTTTAAGAGCTCATTTTGTTATCAGTAATTTGCATTTGTAGAGCATTAGATAATTTGCAAATTATAATAATATATTGATCCATTCAAATATGCTAAGAGGTAGGCATAATAATATCATTATCCTAATTTTGCATGTGAGGAAAGTAAAAATTAGAGATACTATATGACTTGTAAAAATATAGATTGCAAATTAGTAACTTTAGTAGTCAAATTATAGCCTTTCATCATTTAGTTTAAATATTTAGTGATATATCTCTGTTTCATATAAGCACATAAGTTATGGACTGCTCAAAAAATGAAGAGGATGCATAGGAATAGCTTGCTTAGCAAAGATGACACATTTAGCAACTTCAGTGTCAAGGACCTAAAATATGTGAAAAGTTGTTCTCATTTTTGAAACAAGTTAGTCATTGATTAAAAAGTACAGAGGTTTCCAAATATTCTCTTTGAAAATAATTAGAGCAGATACAAAATTATTTCTGCAACTGCATAACCTTTATGAATTTTAAGTAGTTTTAAAATGAGCAAAAAGAAGTAACCATTCTCATGACTCATAGAACACCATATTTATATACCACATATTACTTACCAAAAAATGAGATGGTGGGGAGGGTATAGGTTTAACAAACTCTGTTTTTGAGGGTCATAGCCCATTATGGCCATTGTTATTTGCTCAGAAACTGCTCAATGTGTTCTTCTTCCTATTTAAGAGAACTCCATTTTTAAAGGCCAAAAAAACAATGTAAATGTAGTAGTATAAATAATGCTCCCTACTTTAAGATATCTAAGTCCTAATCCTTGGAAATTGTGAATATGGTACCATACATAGTAACAGGAATCTTGCATAGAGAATTAAATGAACAATATTGAAGTTGAAAGATTTCTCTGGATTATTTGAAAAGGCTAAACATAATTATAAGAGATCTTATAGGTGGGTGGTAGGCTGATCTGAGACAGAAATAATACAAAGAAAGCAAAAATCAGAAGAAGATAAGATGCTATTTTGTTGGTCTTGAAGATGGAGAAAGGGGTACTGAGACAAGGAATTCAGGCAGCCCCTAGGACCTGAAAACAGAAAGAAAATGGATTCCCCAGAAAAAAAAAAAGGCCACCAAGCATTTGAATTTAACCCGGTTCATATGAATTTGGGCTTCTCACCTCTATAACTGTAAATAAGTAAATTTAAGTTTTTAAGAGAATACATTTTAGAACAAATTACTGGTTATCATTTACTATATCTGGAATAGAAATACACTTATTTGTTTCTTTAAAAAGTATCATTTGTTTAGGGTAGTTTTTTTGCTTTATGTTCACAGCAAAATTGATAGAAAAATAAGATAGAGGTATTCCATATATTTCCTAACCCCATGCATGCATAGTCTCTCCTATTATCGACCTCACCCACCAGTGCTGCTACTTTTTTTTTTTTTTTTATTAAGCTGCATTGGAAGACACTTATCTCTGAAGGTAATAGTTTACATTAAGGCTAACTCCTGGTATAGTGTATTCTATGAGTTTAGACAAACATATAATGCAGTTTATACACCTTTAAAGTATCCTTCTTAGTAATTTCATTGTCCTTAAATGTTCCACCTATCCATCCTTCTTTTCCTCATAACCTCTGGAAAACACTGATTTTTTTTATTGTCTCCATAGTTTACCTTTTTCAGAATGTCACATTTTCCTTTCCTCCATGTATTTTATGACTTGATAACTCATTTGTTTTTTCAGGGCTAATAATATTCCATCATTTAGAGAGAGAATTATGATGACTGACATGAGGCAGCTACAATTAGTTTCTCCTCTGGACTAAACCAAGATACAGAGAATTTCCTCAGCACCCAGAGAGGAATGGATCCAGCAGCATGCCCACAAGTCTCCACTGTAGTGATAATAACCACTTAAACCAAAGAAGGAAGAAAAATAAAAACGGACTTAGATTGGAGCAGGCGGGCCTCTTGCTCGGACCACCACGGCTCACCACAGAGTGGACACAGTGTGATGAGGAGAATTCAGAGGATCTGTGCTCCTGAACTTGCAGGACGTCCTGACCCTTGCAGAACCCTAGTCCCTCACGGGAAATTTCCTTTCTTATAGCTATGTTCCGCTACAGAGTGGTTCAGAAAAATAGCCTTGAGCAGCACCAACCATAATTTTCCAGGAACTCATCTCTTAGAATGTAGAAGGTAGACTGTTCCTGGCTGGGTGGGTTGCCAGAAACTATCCTGAGTCCCTGAGGCTGGCTGTACTCTGACATTCAGATTACAGATTGCCTGAGGCCAAGTAGGGAGCCAAGCAGAACACATTGCCATAGCAACCTCTCACTCCCCTCGTGAACTCTTTTGTGCCTGTTCTTCTCAACAGTGGCCTAGGACTTCCTTCTAATCCCCACTGCGGTAGGTAAGAGTGCACACTTCCCGGGTGCTTCAGTTTATTTTGCCTGCATTCCTCACAAAGTCTCAAAACAGAGAGAAAACTTGGGAAATCCCCAGCATCCCACAGTTGGACTAGGTTGACTGGGCACTTCCCAGGAGCAACAGTCACCGAGGAGAAACCCTATAGCTACCTACCATCACAGCTGAATTTCTTCCCTAAGTGCAACCTACTGACTGGAGGTCAACAGTACGGCCCACCACATCGAATAAGGCACCTCAGCTTTGGAAAAGGACGGATCCAGCTAACAACCCTTCCTTAAGCCACTCCAGTCACTAAGAATTCAGAGCCAGTGCAGATACACAGCACATTGATGTTACAGCTATATATAACCAAGGAATTCCTACAGTGCCTACTTCAGTCCCTGCCAATCTCAAGTAAGAAGAAAGTGCCCACACAAATGAAAATAAACCAGAAAAAATAATTCTGACAATATGAAAAAAATAACAGAATTCTTCAACACCCCCAAAAGACCACACCAACTTTTCAGCAATGAACCCTAACCATAATGGCATTTTAAAAGTTCCAGACAGAATTCAAAAGCTTGATTATAAAATTGATCAATAGACTTCAGGAGAAAATTGAAAACCAACATAAATTAAGACAAAAACACTTCAGAACTTGAAGACAAGTCTTTTGAATTAACACAATCAGACAACAATAAAGGAAAAAGAATCAAGCAAATGGAACAAAGTCTCCAAGAATATGGGATTATGTAAAACATTGAATCTAAAGGTCATATGTGCTTCTGAGGAAGAAGAGAAAACAACAGCTTCGGGTAACTTATTTGAGGGAATAACAGAAGAAAACTTTGTGGGGCTTGCCAGAGATTTAAATATCCAGATACAAGAAGCCCTAAGAACCCCCAGAAGATTAATTGCAAAAAGGTCAGCCCCAAGGCATAAAATCACCAGGCTATGCAATGTTAATATGAAGAAAATAATTTTAAGAACAATGAGGCAAACACATCAAATAATTTGCAAAAATAAACATATAAGGCTAACAGACTTCTCAGATTAAACCCTACAAGCCAGAGAGATTAGGGCCCCTGTTTCAGTCTCTTCAAACCGAATGAGTCAACTAAGTATTTTGTATCGCACAAAATTAAGTTTCATAAACGAAGTTTTTCTCAGTCAAGCAAACACTGAGGAAATCTGTCACCACTAGACTGACTCTATAAGAAATTCTCAAAGGAGTTCAAACAAAAGTTGAAAATGCAACAGTAGAAAAATGCTAGAAATTATAAATTTCACAGAACATTTATTTTTTCCATAGAGAAATAAATAAAGTAACCAGAAAATAAACTGTATGTTGAATAGAATAGTATCGTACATTACTAGCATATTATTAACTCTAAACATGGCCTCAATGTCCTACTAAAAAGATATAGATTGTAAGAATGAATTTAAAAACCACATAATCCGAATATCTGCTACCTTCAAGAGATCCACTTAAGTCACAAAAGTCCCTATAAACTCAAGGTAAGGGGTAGGGAGAAATATGTCATGCAAATAGAAACCAAAATAAACAGGAGTAGCTATTCTCATATCAGATAACAGTTTACATTAACAACAGTAAAAAAGACAAAGATGATTATTATATAATGATAAAGGAATCAATCCAGTGAGAAGACTTAACAGTTTTAAATATATATGCACTTACCACCAGAACCCCCAGCTTTAGAAAATAATACAGTAATAGTGGGAGACTTCAACACTTCCTGACTGGAATAGACAGATTATCAAGACAGAAAGTCAACAAAGAAACATTGGAGTTAAACAGAACTCTAGAGGAAATGAAACTAACAGACATCTATAGAATATTCCATCCCAAAACTATAAAATACACATTATTTTTATCAGGCATAGAGGAAATATTTCTCAAAATAATAAAAGCTATATATGAAAAAACCACAGCTAATCTTATCCTGAACAGAAAATGTTGAATACATTTTCCCTCAGAAATGGAACAAGGCAACGATGCTCACTTTCACTGCTAACAGTCAACATAGTACTGGAAGTCTTTGACAGAGAATTCACGCAAGAAAAATAAATAAAAAGTATCCAAACTGAAAAAGGAAAAATCTAACTATCTCTGTGTGCTATCAATATCATCTTTTCTCTAGAGAATGAATTCAGTAAAATCTCAGAATACCAAATCAACACACACAAATCAGAGCACTGCTATACACCAATAGAGACCCAGCTGAGAATCCAATCAAGTACTCAATTCCATTTACAATAGCAGCAAAAATACCTAGAAATTTATTTAACTAAGGATGTGAAATATCTCTACAAGGAGAACTACAAAAATCTGATAAAAAGTAATTGCAGAGGACAGAAATAAATGGGGGAAAACTCCTATGATCATGGATTAACAGAATCAACATCATTAAAATGACTGTATTGCCCAAAGTAATCTACAGATTCAATACAATTCCTATGTCATGACCAAAGTCAACTTCCACTAAATTAGAGAGAATGGTTGTACAATTCATTTGAAACCAAAAATAGCCAAAGCCATTCTAAGTTGAAAGAACAAAACTAGAGGCATCACATTATACTTATAATTATTCTGCAATGCTACAGTAACCAAAACAGCAAGACACTGATACAAGAAGAGGCACATAGACCAATGGAGCAGAATAGAGAATCTAGAAATAAACCCAAATACCTATAACCAACTCATCTTTGACAAAGCAGACAATAACATACACTGGGGGAAAGATACCTTATTTAACAAATGGTGCTGGGAAAATTAGATAGCTAAATGCAGAAAAATGAAACTTGATACCTATCTCCTACCATAACAAAAATTAAAAATTAACTCAACATGGATTAAAGACTTCAATATCAGACCTGAAATCACAAAAATCCTAGAAGAAAACTAGAATAAACTCTTATGGACATCAGCGTAGGCCAAAAAAAAAAAAAAATTATGACTAAAACCTCAAAAGCAAATGCAACTAAAACAAAATTAATAAGTGGCACTTACTTAAACTAAAAGTTGCACAGCAAAAGAAATAATCCACAAGCAAATAGGCAACCTACAGAATGGGATGAGCTATTTGCAAATTATACATCTGAAAAAGGACTAATATCCACAATCTACAAAGAACTCAAACTAATCAGCAAGATAAAAGCCAATTACTCCATTTAAAAGTGGGCAAACAATATGAACAGACAGCTCTCAAAAGAAAATGCATGAATAGCCAAAAGACATATGAAAAAATGTTCAACATCACTCATAATCAGAGAAATTCAAATTAAAACCACAATGAGATACCACCAATCAGAATGACCATTATTAAAAAATATAAAAACGATAGATTCTGGTGCAGATGTGAACTAAAAGAAGCCCTTATACACTGTTGGCGAGAGTGTAAATAGTACAACCTCTATGGAAAGTGGTACAAAGATTACTCAAAGAACTAAAAGTAGATCTATCATTTGATCCAGAAATCCCACTACTAGGTATTTATCCTAAGCAAGAGAGATTGTTATATGAAAAAGACACCTACTCCCATCTGCTCATAGCAGGACAATTTGCAATTGCAAAGGGATGGAATCAATCTAAGTGACCACCAAACAATCAGAGGACAATGAAAATTGGTATATATACACCAAGGAATACTATGCAACTACACAAAAGAATAAAATCATGTCCTTTGCAGCAACATTGATGAACTGGAGATTGTTACCCTAAGTAAATTAATCAGAAACAGAAAATGAAACATTGCATGCTCTCACACATACGTGAGAGCTAAACAGTCCCAAAGATGGAAAAAATAGACACTGGGGACACCCGAAAGGGGAGAATGGTGAGGGAGGTTAGGATTCAGAAACCAGCTACAGGGCACACTGTTTACTATCTGGGTAATGGGCCCCCTGGGACGCAGTCCCCACCACTGCACAATATATCCATGTAACTAACACACGTGTACTCCCGAATCTAAAATAAAATAAAATAGTCAGTGGGAAACTATTGAAGCAGGAAAAAAGTAATACACCATTGTTTAGAAGTACTGCAGTTTATTTCACTTATTGAGGAAAATTTTGGTTGCTTCCAAATTTTTACAATTATGAATAAAGTTGCTATAACCCTTTGTGTGTATTCTTTTTTTGTGTACATTACTCTAGGACGCATGCCAAGCAGCACAGTTACTGGATCTTATAATAAGAGTATGTTTAATTTTGTAAACAATTGTCAAACTGTCTTCCCAAATGGCTGTATAATATTGCATTTCCACTAGCAATGAATGAAAGTTCTTCTTACTCGACATCCTCTCCAATATTTCATTAGCCACATTTCCATCATTTCTGCAATTTCTTGATGACATATGATGTTTAACAACCCTGTTCACTCTCTGTATATCTTCTTTGGTAAGGTATCTGTTTAAGTCTTTTGCATTTTCTACTTAGAAAGCTTATTTTCTTATTGTTGAGAGTTAAGAATTCTTTACATATTGTAGATTATAGTGCTTTAACAAAAGAAAATATTGCAAATATTTTCTCCCACTGTGTGGCTTATCTGTTCATTCTTTTGACAGAGTCCTTTTTGTAGAACAGAAAACCTTAATAAAGTTTAGTATATCATATTTTTTCATGGATTTTGTCCTTGGTGTTATAGTCATCACCACCACTCTAAGCAATGGTTTTGTTGCATCACACAAAAAGTTGCATTTTCATTAAATTCAAAACATTAATAAAATTTTGTTCCTGAGGTTTTTTCTTTGACACGTGTTGTATAGCAGTCTGTTGTTTAATCTTCACATATTTTAAGTTTTCCATTTACCTTTCTGTAATTGATTTTTAGCCTAATTCCACTGCGGCCTGAGAGCAGATTTTTTAAAACTTAATTTTATTATAAAGATGTGGGTTACAAGTCAAGATTAGGTACATGAGTGATTTACTAGCAGGTGCAGTTTGGGTCCCTTTCTGGACCTCCAGTGGTTTAGAATTCAGTACCCTTAGTGAGTTCACATGCCCACCCTTTCCTCCCTTCCCTGGCAGTGTCTGGCTACTGCCTATCCCTTTCTCCTAGTATTGTGATAAATGTTCAGGACCCACTTACAAATGAAAGCATATGGTATTTAGTTATTTGTTTCTGTGATAGATCACTGAGTATGATGGACTCTAAATCCATCCAAGTTGCTGCAAAGTCCATAATTCTGTCTTTTCTTGTGGCTGCAGAATACTCCATTGTGTATTTGTATCGCATTTTTTAAATCCAACTCACTTTAAATGGGCAGCAAGGATGGTTCTATGCTTTTGCTATTGTGAACATTGCAGAATGAACGTGCATGTGCGGTTGTTTTTTGTAGAATGATTTGTGCTCCTCTGGGTATAGACCCAGGAGGGGGATTGCTGGGTCATATGGAAGGGTAATCTCTAGTTCTTTAAAAAATCACTGCACTGTTTTTCATGGAGGTTGTTCTAGTTTGCACTCCCACCAACATGTAGAAGTGTTCCCTTTTCTCTGCACCTGCACCAGAATCTTTTTTTTTTTTTTTTCTGATGGTCATCCTTATGAGTGTTAGGTGGTGTCTCAATGTGGTTTTAATTTGCATTTCTCTGATGATTGGCGAAGCTGAGGATTTTTTTATGTTTAGTATGCCTTCTTTTGAGAAGTGTATTCATGTCTATTGCCCACTTTCTTATAGGACTGCATTTTTGTTTTTGTTTTTGTTTTTTTTCTTTCAGCTTATTTGATTTCCTTGTAGATCCTGGATGTTAGGTCTTTGAGGTTATCCAGAGTGGAAAAGAGGAAGTTAAGTTATCCTTCTTTGTAGACAATATGATCCTATATTTTGAAAACCCTAAGGAATTTGTGAAAAACCACCTAACACGGATAAATGACTCCGGCAAAGTCTCAGGGTACAAAAATAAATGAGCAAAAGCAGTTGCATTTTTATACACCAACAACAAACAGGCAGAGTACCAAATAAAAAGTAAAGTATCATTCACAATATCCACACACACACACACAAAATGAAATACCTTGACATATTTCTAAAGAGTAGTGAAAGACCTTTATAACAAAAACAATAAAACACTGCTCAAAGAAATCAAAGATCACACATACAAATAGAAAAATACTTCATACTCATGGTTAGAAAGAATCAATATTGTTAAGATGTCCATCCTACCCAAGACAATATACAGATTCAACGCAATATCCATTAAATTACCAGCATCGTTCTTCTCAGACCTGGAAATGTCAATACAGAAATTCATATGGAAACAAGAATAGTCAAATCAATACTCAGCAAAATAAACAAAGCAAAAGGTTATAACACTTCCAGAATTTAAGCTTTATTATAAGGCTACAATAATCAAAACAGTCAGGTATTTTGTACAAGAACAGGCATTTAGACCAGTGAAACAGGACAGAGATGACAGAAGCAAAACTTGAATTTCTCAACCAACTCATTTACTCATCTTCGATAAAGTCTCCACCAACCACCACTGGGAAGAGAAGACCCTATTCAGTAAATAGTACTGGGAAAACTGACTAAGCATATGCAGAAGCTTGAAACAGGACTCCTACCTATCACCATATATAAAAATCAACTCTAAATGGTTGAAAGACCTAAAAATAATACCTCAAACCTTAAGAAATCTTAGAAAACACAGAAGATACCCTTATGCACATTGGAATAGGCAACCAATTCCTGATCATAACCCCAAAAGTGTATGCCATAAAAGGTAGACAAGTGGGAACTCATAAAATTGAAAAGGTTTTGCAAAACTGAAGAAACCATCAAGAGAGACAGTCCACAGAATGGGAAAAACGTTTGCCAGCTGTAAATCTGACAAAAGCCTAACATCCAGGATCTACGAGGAACTCAAACAAGACAAATGGGGAAAAAAAGACATTTATTAAGTGTATTTTATAGTACAGAATGTCATTGACATTGGTAGATGTTTCACGTAATTTTGAGAAGAGTGTGTATTCATTCTATTGTTGGATGAAGTAATCTATAGATGTCAGTTAAATCCAGTTGATTGCTGGCAATGTTGAGTCCAACTATGTCCTTACTGATTTTCTGGTTGCTCTTTCTATCTCTTATAGAAGAATGTGTAAGTCTCCAACTATAACAGTAAATTATTTATTTCTACTTGCAGTTTAATCAGTCTTTTCCTTTAGTAATTTGATGCTCTTTTGATAGGCACATACATTTTTAAGAATGTATGAATTAAGAGTGTTTGTAAAATTGACCTCTTTATTATGACTTAATGCTGCTTTTTGTCCTTGATGATTAACCTTGCTTTGTCTGAAATTATTCTGCACTGTCTAAATTTAGCAGTTATTTCCACTTTCTTTTTATTAGTATTAGAATGGTATGTCTATCCATTTACCTATTTTTTAAAGAATATTTAAACAACAAGCAAAAATTTTGTATATATTCAAGGTATAAATGTGATGATTCAATATACACATCGTTTAGTGATTATCACAATCATATTAACACATCCGTCACCATCTGTGCTGTGTATCACATTCTCAGAACTTGTTTATCTTATAATTAAGAGGTTTTATTTTTTGACTAACATTTTCTCTTTCTCCCAACCTAATATAGTTGGAATAATAGCTGCCATATTTGTTACTGCTTTCTACTTGTTTACCTGTTGTTTGTTTCTATTTTTGTCTTCTAGGCTTTCTGTTTTTGAAAATTGAGCATTTTATATGATTCCATTTTTTTTTCTCTTTTGTTGACATTTGTGCTATAGTTGTTTTTTGTTTTTTGTTTTTTTTGCACTTTTTAAAATGGTTATGCTAGAGTCTTCAATATACATGAACAATTAATCCAACCTTACTTTCAAATAACAATGTACCACTTCATAGGGAATTTGTGTACACTACAACAATATAATCCTAATTCCTTTCTCCTATTCTCTGTATGAGTGCTGTCATTTATTACTCTCATATAAAAGCATACATAAACATCACAAACATATATGTATGCATATGTATACACCATGAAAAGACACATACACCATCAAATACATTTTGCAAACAGTTATCTGTTAGATTATCTAAGAATAAAAATAGTAAAATTTTTACTTTTTCTTTCCTTATTTCTTCTTTAATATTTTTAAAAATTTATGCTGAACCAAGTTTCTTACCTATATTATTTTCCTTCTTTCTAATAAACTTACACAATTCATTGAAGGCAGATTTACCAACAACAACAACAATAAAAAAAAGTTCTCATTGTTTGTTGGAGAAAGTTTATTTCTCCTTTATTTCTGTAGAATAATTTCACAGAACACAAGATTCTTTTTTTTATTTCTTTCTTCCAACATTTGAAGTATTGTATTCCACTCTCTTCTTGCTCATCTGGTTTCTGAGAAGTTGGATGCAATCTTATCTGTGCTTCTCTACAAATATTTTTTTTTCATCTAGGCAATTTTAAGGTTGTTTTTCTTTATCTTTAATTTTCTGTAGCTTGTAAAGGATATAACTCAGTGTAGCTTTTCAGTTTTGGATATTACTACTAATATATTTTAGAACTCACAAATCCTTTCCTCAGGAATGTCCATTCTGTGATAATTTCATCAAAGTCATTTTTTATTTCTGTTGCAGGTGTTTTTAATCTTTAGCTTTGTTGTTGCTGTTGTTGTTGTTTCTTATGGTGTTTTTTTTTTTAATTTCTACTCACATTGCTTATCTAGTTTTGCATCCTTCCATTCCCAGTTCTGATGCTTGCTCTTTATCTTCTAATTGTGTGTGAGTGTGTGTTTGGGATTTTAGTTTGCCATGTAAGTTTTTCTTAATAGCTGGACATAATGTTTTGGGTTAAGAAAAAGAGCTGCTAAAAAGAAATTTTTATAATATCTTGGTTAGGTGTGGGGGAAGGGGAAGTATTCTAAAGATCTGTGATGACATCTCATTATCTTAGCAAGTTTATGCAAATGTTTCTTGGTTATTTTTCTTCCTTCTCGAGTGAGATTGGAGGGCCGAAGTGGGATCGAGTTGAGTATTTCCACTTTCCCTCACAGAAACCCAGAGCTGACTGGAGTTTGATATTAATTTTCTCCTAGATCAGTGAGGCTCTTAGAACAACCACAAAAGATTGTGCTCTGGTTAACTATTTCTCTTCAGGGCAGGCCTGTTAAGAAGAATAAAATATTCAGGCAAATTTCAAAATGATTCTTTTCTTCTTCTCTTACCAGAATTATAAGAGTTTTCTCCTGTTCTTACTATGCAAACTATTCATCAAATTACTGGAGGCAAAACACCCCCACCCCCAAAAAAATTGTGGACCCTCTTATGCTTGGTTCCCTCTGGAATTTTTAACTCTAAGACTTCACAAAAGCCTTCAGTTTTTTATGTTACAGGACAGGTTTTTCTACTTTCTACTCAGGCACTGGTTCTTGTGGAGTTTCTCTCTGGTATATTGTGATTCTCTGTATCCTTCTGCATGTTTCTTCAATTTGGGAGCTAGTAGTGGCTCCGCTTATGACCTCATATATGTTATGAATCTAAGAAGAGTTGTCGGGTTTTGATTTTGTTCAGATTTTTACTTGTTGTTAGGAGAAAGTGATGAAGTGGTGACTTACAAGTTGCTTACATGTAGAACTGAAAACAAAAGGGAATAATGCATGTTTTAATAAAAGTAAACATTACAATTTTTTTCAAATTAAAAAAATTCAATGAATGAGATTTACTAAGAGTAATCACTTCTATACAAGAGCAAGTAGACAATATAACAAAAACTACTCAAATAGTCACATATAAAAAGGGATCCAGGAAAATATTAGCCAAACATATAAAAGACTTCCATGTGAAAAATGTTATAATGAATGACAGAAAAGGCGACCTGAATAAATTAAGAAGTATTATTGGGCAGCATGAAAATATTTTTAAAATCTAAAATTGCTACAAAATTAATCCATAAATGTATGCAATGTCAATATAATTTTTAGCTGGGTTGTTTTGGAAGTGTAAGACCATTCTCTAAAATACATATGGCGTAATCATGGTCCACAAGAGGTAACTCTGAAGAAAAAAGGAGTAAAGATGTTTTTGTAAAGGTATTAGTCCATTTTAGTGCAAAATAACAGAGACATTGATACAAGAACAAGTTATTTGGATCAATGGGGAAAGAGTGAGCCGATTGGAGGATACAGGTGTACATTAGAATTTAAAATATAGTAATATTGAGAACAAAGTCTATAAGGAGATTGATGTATAACAGAAGATTTATAAAAACATATCAATTACAAAAAAGAAAATAAAATTAAAAAGACCAAACAAAACATGCACCTTAATACAATATATAAAAATTAAGCCTAAACAGATCAAAACTTTAATGGCAAAAAATTTATAAAGTAAATGTTGACAAAATCTTTTAAAAAGTAAACTTATTGAGATAAAACTTAACAAACAACAAATCGTACCATTTTAAGTAGACGAGTGTTCAGAGATGTGAAATTGTGTTGAACTTTTCTTTTTTTTTATTCATTTAAATATTTTATTTTAAAGATGTGGCATACAATTCAGGGTTAGGTATACAAATGTTTGATATGCAGGTACCCTTGTTGAAAAGGTTTCCATAGACGGAAGCATATATCTTTTGTGTTTCTTCCAGTCAATGCTCCTTCACTGGTGGCTCAAGACAATCCTTGATGTGTTTTCTGTTGTTAAATATTCATTTTTTTCTAGAGTTTTATGTAGATGAAAAGAGAGTGCTTACTGTTTAATGTCTAATTTTGCTTACTCAGAATAATGATATTGAAATTTATATATGTGCTTTTGAATGTCAACATAGTGTTCATTTTTATCATTGAGTACTCTTTTATATGGATAACCAAAATTTGTTTATTCATTTAACTATTTTTCATTTGGACTTTTTCAAGCTTATGACAATTTAATATAAATATGCTATGCACACTCATGTCTAAGTCTTTGTGTGAACATGTCTTTTTTATCTTTAAATGAATAACAATGGAATTGCTCGATCATATAAATTATATTTAATTTCACAACAAACTGTGAAAATATTTCCTAAAGTGTTTTTGCCTTTGTTAACAACATTTAGAATTGAACAATCTTTCATTTTAGCCTTTCTAGTGGGGATGTAACAGTAGCTCATTGTGGATTAATTGTGACTACTGGAAAAAGCTACATTTTCTCATGTTGAATTATCATTTTTTTGTGTGCTGCTAGATTTTCTTTTCTTTTTTAATTTTTTTAAATTTATTTTTATTTTTATGTTTATTTTGAGTTGGAGTCTCACTCTGTCGCCCAGCCTCGACCCGCTGGGCTCCGGCAATCCTTCCGCTCAGCCTTCCAAGTAGCTGGAACTACAGGCATGCACTACCACGCCTGGCTCATTTTTGATTTATTGTAAAGATGAGGTCTCGCCAAGTTGCCCAGGCAGGTCTCGAACCCGCGGGCTCAGGCAATCCACTCACCTCAGCCTCCCAAAGGCGCAGGATTACAGGCTGAGCCACTGAGCCCAGTGCTGAATTTAAATTACTCAACTTATTTTTCTTATGATAGAAGAGCTTTACTTTTTCTCTATAATCATATATATATATATAAAGTTTGCCATAATCACTGTATTCCGCAAATATAGGAGTGTTGTAATTTTATTATTTGGTTAAAATATTTTATAATGACCCACATATTTACTTTTTGATATGAATTATTTACTATTCCTTGTTAAACTCTTCAAATGTGTGAGACTTTTCACAATACTTTAATTATAATTAATTTAATACCAGTGCTTTTAGAAAATATGCTTTGTTATATTTCTACCTTTGATATTTCTGATTTATTTTTAGAATAATTGCTTATTTGTACCTACACTGTTCTATCCATTAAATTGTATTTTTTTCCTCTCAAGATACTACTATAAGTGAGAAATTTTATCCTATTTTCTTGGAATTAGTGCCACATTTAAAGCTAGAAACATTTGTCTCAAAGTCAAAAGCAGAAATTTCATCGTTAGGCTGGGGCAAATTCTAGCATGAAGATGCCTTTGTCTAGAAGTCAGAAGTCCCTCTATAGCAGTTCTAATGTATTTTTTAACATGTTACTATCTTTAAAGACAGCCCTTTTTTGTCGTGCATGATGTTAAAATGTAGTGGTTCTCTTCTATTTTGTTTGGAGAAGGAGCGAGGAAATTGTGGTGGTAAAATAAAAATGTGAGAATGGGACTGACAGAATAATTTAATATTTAGCCTTCTCAGCAAGTCCTTGTTTACAGCTAGGATTCTCTTTTCCTCTCTTTTTGCTCCTGTTTTAACGATTCTGCTAGGCGGATCCAGAGCAAGCTGACCCCTCGATTGCAACTGTTGCTTGCAGGTAGAGCCCTAGCTTTCTGAAACTATCTGATCCCGTAAATAGGTACGCATTTCTCATCTGTACTAGTCTACCTCCTGTCTAATTTGTTTTTATGTGTTTATCTTATTATCATATTGTAAGATCCGTAGAACAAAGAAAAACAGACAAGTTTCAGTAGGCACCTTGAATTCACTACCTATTGGGTATCATTTGTTAGTTTTAAATTGATATCATGGCCAATAAAAATGTTGCACATAAATCCCTTGTTTCAATTTTGAGTGGTTGCTTTTTAAAACTCAAATCAAAATGTTTTTTATATAATTCAGTTGGATTATATTTCATGACCGTCTTGTTAACCTTTTAAAGCACTTTTGACTCTGTTTTGTCATCTAAAATATCACAGCTCTCTCCCGCCAGTATGCCATCTGCGGTGACATATGGTGGGTTTAACTTCTACAGCATGATTTGAAAAGGATCATTGCATCGCTGTCAGCCTGAATCGTAACTTAGATAACTAACCTGAGGCCCCTTTCCAGGTGCGAAGGCAAATTGTTTTTGGTCTTTGTGAGTTGTTCCCTTGATACAACCGAAGTTATTTGTTCCAAAGGAAAAACAATAACATTTAAGGAAAAAAAATAAATGCCTGGCAGTTTAAATGCATTATCTCTATTAAATTTCAAAAGTGTAGGGTTATAATGTTTTTTTAATATTACGAATGTAGACAAGCAGAAGTGGTGTACACCACTGGGTTAAATAGCTGGCAATTGAGAAGAGAGAGACTTGAATGCATAGCTGACGTCTCCAAAACTCATCCTTTTTGCCCTCCAACACACTTTCATTTTCTTGTAATGAATTAACAGAGCTCAGAATTCTAATTCTTTCTACAATCTATTTCTGAATTTAGACTTTCCAAGTGTCTCAAGCTGCCTTAGTGTTTTTTGTTCTGTTTTGTTTTTTTGCTTTCTTTTAAGAAGCTTTCCCAATGATTTTTACCATTGATTAGAACTATATCAAGTGGCCATTCATGAACATAAGGAAGTTGAAGAAATGTTTTCAATACCAATTGATTCACAGCCATCTCCCATTTTATCTTAAAGACAATTATTATAATGCTGTTTATTATGTATTTATTTTGTATGGCTCACTCTGAAATTTATGTTATTGCTATAGGTACTTGTATCTTATTTTAAAGATATCATACTCTGTCTCTTACTTTAACATACGTGTATTATCTTTGTGAGATCCATCTATTTTCCGTTGTGTACATGCTAGTTCAGTATTATAATTATTGACTAGTACTCCATAAAATTAATGCAACATATGTTGCATTCAAAATTCTCCACCCTCACAGCAGAATTAAACTGTATATATATTCTTGAAAATGCACACTATGGACCCAAGCAAGAAATTCTTTGGGAAACCTATACAGACACAGAATACTTGGTTTTGAAGCATAGGAGACCCCAGAAGTGCATAGACCCCTGCCCCGGAAGCAGGCCTCCAGGTGGGTGTCAACCGAGTGGGTCCTTGACTTCACAAAAGAAAAATTTCAAGGGCCAGCTAGAATTGAAAACGAAAGTTAGTTTATTGTGAAGCAAAAAGCAGGGGCAAGCCAAAGGGGAAAAGGACAAAGAAACAACTACTCTACCGGCAGAGTAGCTACCAAACAGCCCTGGGTTTTCAGTTAGAAAATGTAAACAGCTGGGCTCGGGGGCTCAGCCTGTAATCCCACGCCTTTGGGAGGCTGAGGTGAATGGATTGCCTGAGCCCATGGGTTCGAGACCCGCCTGGGCAACTTGGCGAGACCGCATCTCTACAATAAATCAAAAAATCAGCCGGGCATGGCAGCGTGCACCTGTAGTTCCAGCCACTTGGAAGGCTGAGGCGGAAGGATCACCAGAGCCCAGTGGGTCGAGGCTGCGGCGGCAGGAGCGGCCACTGCACTCCCATCTGGGCGACAGAGTGAGACTCCAATTCAAAAAAAAAAAAAAGAAAAGAAAATGTAAACAAGTTTATCTGAAATAATAGAGAGCAGGCTATTTCATTGACAGAGTAGTTCTGTGACAGAAAATTGACTACTCTATAAGCAGGGTAGCAGCCATAGGCTGGTGGCTGGCAACATGTATGGCCATCTCCTGATTATTTGCTAAGCAAGAGATGGATTAGTCATGGGTTTTGGGGGTTAAGGAAAGGGAATTTTGTAGAATGGAGGGTTCTGGGAATTTGTGGAATGGAAGGTTCTCGGAGGATTCTGGGAGTTGCTATAGTGATTCCAAACTGTCATGGCATGGATGGGAGTGTTATTAAACATGTTAATGCATCATAACTAATGTACAATGAGCAAAAATGTTAGGCAGAGTGTAAGGTCATTTCTATCTTGGTTTGAGTAGTTTCAATATGTTCTCAAGCTACACTCCCATCTTATTAGCGAGTCCTGGTAATTTGTGTCTTAGGGAAGGAATCAGCCTCCCACTTGTCATGGGAAACTAGTACTGCTGATTTCTTTATCAGTTGACTTAATGTCCAATTTATCTCCTGAACGGTGACACCAATATAATCTCCCACACTGCTTAAGTTTCCTTATAGTCCACATCTCTGCCACCTGTTGACAGTGCAACTTTCTAAATTACACAGTTTTAATAGGCTTAATAGTTGTTTTTCTATTTTAAATTTAATGGCTTTACTAACATAGGTTATGTGCACCTCTTTATATGCTGTTTAACCTTTTTAATTATTTTTTTCCAGTCTCTGAATGTTTCAAATTTTGTTCTCTTTAGTTCTTCACCAATATTCTGTACTTTTCCTTTTCGAATTGTAAATTTTTCTAGTATTTTATGTGATCTCTGTGTCAAATGTGGAAATGTTAGCATCTGAAATTGTCTTTAATATGCTACCTTCTTTAAATAAAAGTACTTAATTCTAACTAACACCACCAAACCTCTGAATGTAAGAACGTAATGGTAATGCCATCATACATTTCCTTTCATTTTGCTTTCCAATTTTATTTTAAGTTTTTACCTAAAAAGTTTTCTCTATCTTTGCTGTATCCAGTTACTAGAGTTCCCCTGCATCTCTTGTTCATTGTCGCTTTATCACTCTACAAAGCATATTACGACAATATTTGGTTCCATTATCAAATCTCTTTTTCTGAATTTGGTTTTGTACCCTTCTTATTAGGAGTCTTGTGATTACATTAAACTTATCTATTTCATCCAGAATAATTTCCCAATTTTAAGACCCTTAATATAATCACATCTGCAGATTCTTTCAAAATGTAAGTTATTATATTTACAGATAGTAAGACACAGAAAACTTTTGGGAGCGATTATTTAGCCTACTACATGTTCAAAATAAAAGACTGCAAAAAGATAAGCCATACAATGGCTCATCACAAGAATATTTTAATCTTAGGGGATAGACTTCAGGAGAAAAAATATTTTTTAATAACAAAAGACACAATTTATAAAAATTATATAACTTAAATGTATATGAACATAAGTACAGACCAATTCCAAATATAGGAAACATGTACCAGCCAAACAGAAGTGAAAAATAATCAAATTAGCAATTTTATTTAGAGATTTCAATATTTATTTCTCAGTAATTGACATTATAATTAAGCAAATTAAAATTAATAAGTACTTAAATATATAATTAATTTACATTTATAATTAATTTAAATTATCTTATTACTTTTAATTAATTAAATTTAATTACCATTAAAATTAATAAGGTACAGTAGACTTGAATAACAATATCCACCCACTCAATCTAATCAATATTTATAGAACACTACATCGAAAATAAAACAGATTAAGATTATGTGGAAAACTTATTAAGAAGTTTTATGTTTGGCAAACTTTAAGTACATATAACTGAAACAAAATCAAAACAAAGCAAAATATAATATTTGTCTGTAATAATGCTAAAATAGTAATTATAAAAATGTTTATAACTTTAAATACTTTTATTACCAAAAAAGTAAGGAAAGGAACACAAACAATGGTCTAACCTTCTGCCTTAATAAGTAATTTTTAAAAATGTAAAATTATAGCCAAAGTGAGTATAATTAAGGTAATTAGAGAGAAGAAAGAAATCAGTACTATATAAAACACACACAATAAAAGGAATTAGGGATTCAAACACTGGTTCTTTAAAATATCAAATAAATTGATGGTATTTTTTTATCAGATTGGTAAAGAAAAATAAGAGAAAAAGATACAAAATCACCGGTGCTAAGAATAAAGAAGAAACATCACTAAAAGTCGTACAAATACTGCAATGATAATAAAGAAATATTATTAAAAACATTATAAATCACAAATATGAAAAACACATGTTAAGTAGACAGCTTCCTTGGAAATCACAACTTGAAGACTTTCTGAAGGAAAAAAGGATAACCTGAATAAACTTATATGTATTAAATAAATTGTTCTTAAATTTAACACACACACAAATTAAGAATTGGATATTTACACTGGTGAGCTCTGTGAACATTTTTTAAGTTAAAAGTTATAATTTTGCGCTAAATTGCTTAGAGAATAGAGAAGGAAGAAAAATTATAAAATGTATTTTACGAGGTCAGTATTTTCCTAAACCTAAAACTAAATAAAACACACACACACACAAAATCAAGAAGGCACAAAACAACAAAAACAACAAACAAAATTCAGAGCAATATCCCTCATGAACATATATTTTAAAACAATTAACAAAATGTTAGAAAATAAAACCTAAGCCGGGCTTGGTGGCTCAGTCTGTAGTCCCTCGCTTTGGGAGGCTGAGGTGAGTAGATTGCCTGAGCCCGCGGGTTCGAGACCCGCCTGGGCAACTTGGTGAGACCTCATCTCTACAATAAATCAAAAATTAACCGGGCATGGTAGCATGTGCCTGTAGTTCCAGCTCCTTGGAAGGCTGAGGCGGAAGGATCGCCGCAGTCCAGCAGATCGAGGCTGCGGTGGCCGGGAGCGGCCACTGCACTCCAGTCTGGGCGACAGAGTGAGCCCAACTCAAAAAAAAAAAAAAAAAAAAATTAAATAAAATTAAGCATAAATCGAATGAAACAAATGATAAAGATATACAGAAAAAAACAAAGGAATATAGAACAAAGATTGTAAGGTATAACAATTCAAAATGTTTATTATTTGAGAAGACATAGTAGCAAGCATACTGAAAGAAAAAACAAACACAGATCTAAATTAACAATTTCAGAAGTATAAAATGAAATAATAATTCTGATAATCCTACAGACAATAAAAGATAACGATTCCATGCCAAAATGCAAGAATTTTCTTTAAAAATGCAACTTAATACACCTGACCCAGAATTGTCATTCATAAATTAAATTTTTCATAAAATATTACCACACATGCACACACAACCCTCAAAGTTCACATGGTTTTCCTGTACAAAGTTAGATAACTTACTATTAAGTGGGGTTTGTTTCAAAAATGCAAAATTTGTTTAACATGATAATATCATCTAAAATGATTCACCACACTGAGTATAAAGAAGAAAAAAATTATGGTCATCTCAATATGAGCGGAAAAAAATCATTTGGCAAACTTCAAAATCCAGTGATTTAAAACTTGGAAAACTATGAATAGAAGTAAATTTCACAGTATGGTAAAAGACATCTAAAAACACCTACAGCTAATAACATAGTTAATATATTAAATAGTTCTTCATACACTCAAGGCTCTGATGTCCCTTTTCATCACTTTTAGGTAGCTTTGCACTGAATAGTCTAGCAATAGACAAAAAATTATAAGTTTGGAATGAAAAAAATAGACACAAAATTTTCATAAGTTTGGAAAAAAAAAGTTAGTTTATTTTCATTCACAGAAGATATAATTATTTATAAATACATCCTGAATAAATTAACAAACAAGAACCAGGAAGTTAATTTACCAAGGTTACGAAATACACAGTCAACATTAAGATCAATTATATTTGTATATAATAGCAACAAACATTCATTTGAAAATAAATTATAAAACCCTTGGGAAATCAAAATGATAGAATGCATATAAATAAAATTCAAATCTATAAAATATTTTACACTAAAATATACAAAACAAAATTTGCTGGGACAAATTTTTTAAAAATTTAACTAAATGGAGAGATATATTATGTTCAAGACTTGTATGTCTAATATCAGTAGGAAGCTAGTTCTCAAAATAAAAAAAAATACAATAAGGGAGAAAAATTTTCAGTTTTAGAAGTAAATTGTTTAACCAAGTGTATATTAAGGTAATAAAATACAGTAGATTTTGAAATACTTTTTAAAGACTAGTTGTAAACTTAATTTGTTTTACTAAAACAAACTTTCTAATATGTTAGGACTGTTGTGCATTGAATAAAATCTTATCCTTCCCAAAAAAGTAAAGTTAGTTCTCCACTATTTGAACCAAAAATCTAATGCCTTCCAGATCAGACTTTAATAGGAAACATATAGAATTTAACAAGCTGATTGTAAAACGTATATGAAAACACTAATTCAAAGAATCTAGAAGAAAGAGAAAAGAGTAACGTGTATGTGTGTGTGTACATAGATATATGTACAAATGCATACTTAGACTAAACAGAGAGAGGATTACAAAGCAAATGGCACAAAACATTAAAAATTGCCAAATACTGAATGTTCTCACTTATGTGTGGAAGCTAGGCTAAGGGCCTGCAAATTCATCTAGAATGATGTAATGGACACCAAAGACTCAGAAGGAGCAGAATAGGAAAACAGAGACATGAGACATCATCTACCAGGTACGAGGTCCTCTGGTGAGGGTGACAGGTACAGTTAAAGCCCAGACTTCTTCACCACCATGCAATGCGTCCATATAACCCAAAGCCAGTTGTACCCCTAACGTTTTTGAAATAGGAAATAATAAAATAAAATAAAGAAGAAAAAAACCCCACTGAATCTAGATAAGGATACACAGGAATTTATGTAGAATTCCTGCGATTTTTCTTTAAGTGTAAAATTATATCAAAATATAAATTATGAAAAGAAAAATGAATTATTTGTCTTTAGCTCCTTTCTCTGTTTCCTACACACCTATTCTCCCAAATTATGTTTTGGGTTTTTTTAGATGAGAAAATAAAGTTTATTTGTAAAGTAAATTAGAGAGAGAAAGAGGAGATTCACCTCCCCAGAATAGGGGATGGGGCCAAAGCCAGAAAACATGGCAACAGCCATAGCTCAATGAGCACATGGCCACACCAGAGTCTAATAAGGCGATGGCCCAAATTATATATATTTAACTGCCTTGATTTTTATTTGCGAGGTGTGACAATTAAGTTCATGAACATGTCACCATGAGCTTACATTGGCAACATTGTACAAACAATTCAGTAAGGTCTCACTACCTCGGTAGATGAGTGTCTCAGCTGTGTTGGTGTAGATGTGTGGCAGTGTCTTGCCAAATGATGCTCATTATTGCTGTTGCATGTTTCTGCAGGCTGTTGTGAGAATGTCAGAGCTTGAATTAGAGCAATGAACAAACATTACGTTTCATGTTAAACTTTGCTCTAGTGGAAATGAAATCAGGGACATGTTAGTCCAAATTTACGGGATTAATGCCTTAAGGAAAATGGCAGTGCGCAAGCGTATTAAATGTTGTTTTTTTTTTTTTGAGTTGGAGTCTCGCTCTGTCACAAATACTGGAATGCAATGGCGGCTCCCGGCCACCGCAGCCTCGACCTGCTGGGCTCCGGCGATCCTTCCGCCTCAGCCTTCCAAGTAGCAGAAATTACAGGCATGCGCTATCACCTGATTTTTTGATTTATTGTAGAGATGAAGTTGATTTTTTCATTTATTGTAGAGATGAGGTCTCGCTGTCCAGGCGGGTCTCGAACCCATGGGCTCAGGCAATCCACTCACCTCAGCCTCCCAAAGGTGCGAGATTACAGGCTGAGCCACCAAGCCTGGCGTGTTAAATGTTTTTCTGGGGCAAGAGAAAGTGTCACTGAGGAAGAGAGGTCAGGACGGACAGTAACAAGCAGAGCTCAATAAAACATTGCAGAAATGTATTGAATTGTGCATCAAAATCATCAGCTGACTGTGAGAAGCATAGTAGACCATATAAACATTGATAAAGAAACAGGAAAATCTTAACTGAAAATCTTGGCATGAAAAAGATGTGTGCAACAATAGTCCTAAAGGATACTTTGCATCATGACAGTGCACCAGCTCACGGTCTGTGAAGTTGTTTTTAGACAGGAAAAATAGCTGTATTAGAACACCCTCCATACTCACCAGATCTGACCCCCAGTGACATTTTTCTTTAACTGAATGTAAAGGCATTTTGATGACATCCAGGACATCAAGTATAATACGACAATAGCTCTGATGGCCATTTCTGAAAAAGAGTTCTGAAATTGCCTTGACGGTTGGACTAAACACTGGCATTGGTGCATGACTTCCTTAGTTGAGTACTTCAAAGATGACCATAGTGATATTCAGCAATGATATATGTAGCAGTTTCTCTAAAACAAGTTCATGGACTTAATTGTCAGGTACCATGGCAATTTTATGACTTATGTCCTGGGGCTGCCAAAAAAATGTATGAGATGTTTTCCATAATCAGAAGTGTCTGGACACTGATGGTAACCACTTTTAGCACCTCTTATAATTATAGAAGTCAGACATAACTTGTATTTATCTTACTGAGAATTAAAATTTTGATACTCTTTTCCTTTCTTAAAATGTGTATACATTTTTTTTGACATCCTCTCTATATATACCCTAAATCATATAACCAAGAAATTATTTAGGTGTGATTATTTCTAAACTTAGTAAAAGCGGTTTCATATTGTACTTGTTACCTAAGATTGTTTCAATATAATTATTCTGTTTCAGAAATAAAATTTTTACTATTCATGTTGAGCCTTGTGCCTTAATTTTCTCATTGCTAAATGTAAAAAAAAAAATTAAATTCACATTTGCTCTTCTCCTGTCAACATGTGGATTTTACAATGTTTGGTTATTATAAACAATGCTGCTGTGAACTTTCTTGTATATATAATATATATATATATATATATATATATATATATATATTTTTTTTTTTTTTTTTTTTTTTTGAGTTGGAGTCTCACATTGTCGCCCAGACTGGAGTGCAGTGGCCGCTCCCGGCCACCGCAGCCTCGACCTGCTGGGCTCTGGCGATCCTTCCACCTCAGCCTTCCCAGTAGCCGGAATTACAGGCATGCGCTACCATGCCCAGCTGATTTTTTTTTTTTTTTTTGATTTATTGTAGAGATGAGGTCTCGCTGCCCAGGCGGGTCTTGAACCCGCGGGCTCAGGCAATCCACTCACCTCAGCCTCCCAAAGGCGCGGGATTACAGGCTGAGCCACCGAGCCCGGCTAACTTTCTTATATTTAACACAGCACTCATACAACAGTTTCTATAGATAATACACACGGGAACATTGATCATATTAATTTGTCAGTTTTTCATATCCATCTAAAGCAGTGTCAAGAGGCCAGAGGGAAAATCACTCTGAGCCCAAAATATTGCTCCAAGAATGTAATTCGCTGCATGCCTGGCTGCTGAAACTGCCTGTTGTAACCTGAAACCAGTTTTGACTAATAGCTACTAAAACTAACTACTATGACTAAGAATAGATTTACCAACTACCATCAGTGACGAGCCAGGACTTGCCATCTTCTTAAAACGTATTAGTACCAATAAACTTTTTCAAAGATCAATACTATTTATTTATTTATATGATAAAACCTGTAACCTTCTCTTTGTTCTTTGCATATACTGAAGACCATCCAGTCTCTTGTGTTTGTGTATGCCCTAAATTACAATTCTTGCTTCCCAAAGAAAACTTTTTAATTTGGTGATTCATCTCTTTATTTGGTATGACTTTGATATACATAAGAAAAATGACTGTGAATCCTAGACTATGTGTTCTATTAGGTTCATAAAATAATGGTATATTGTTTCACAAGGTTATGATTCCTATTTAGACATATACGCATAGAAGTAACTGATAAAATTTAAAATTAGCGTGAAATGATAGGATAATTAATAGATTTTGGTAAAAAAATTGATTATCTTAAAATAAATGAATTTGAATCTTTATTTTTTCTAGCACATAAAAATAACTATCAAGTGGGTTAAGCACAATGCGAGTCTTAAATATACAATTTCTAGAATGAAATTTAGTCAATGCTTTTGTATTCTTGAGAGTGAAAATACTTTATAAGACACAAAAAAAGCATTAAATCAAAGACAATATTTATATGTTCATCCAGTTTCAACTTACACATATCCACTTATCATAAAACTTCAAAGGCAACCTACAAATTAGAATAAATTATTTTAATCTAGTATAACTGAGAAGAAAAAAATAACCAACATTAAGAGTATATAAAGAGTATCTGCAAACCAGTAGTTCAAGAAAGGCACAGGCTTGCTTCTTGTCATCTACCATTCGGGAATTAATAGGAAGTTCAGGATCAGTAGAAAGTTTTGTTGGGTTCATCTTTCAAGTATTTATGTTTTAAAAAATATCATTTTTGATTGACAAATCATAGGCATATACATTTATGGAGTCCCATGTGATGTTTTGATGTGTGTGTACAATGCAGAATAAGTACATCAAGTCAGTTAGCATATCCATCACCCTCTGACCTGTCATTGCTTGTGGTGAGACGTTCTTGCTCGTTTAATTTGAAACATACAAAATATTTTTATTTACTATATTCAACAGTTATGCAATAGATTTAAAAACATTTCTGCTACCTATATAAGTTTTGTGTGCTTTGACAAACTCCCCCTTTTCTCTTTCCCCGCTCCCACCCCCAGCCTCTGGTAACCATCATTCTATTCTCTACTTCTATAAATTTGACATTTTAAGATTCCACAAGCAAGCGATAATTTTCAGTATCTGCCTTTCTGTGCCTGGCTCATGTAACTTAGCATAATGCCCTCCAGTTTTGTTTTGTTTTTAATGTGTGTTGTTGTTACACTGTCATTACCTTGCATGTTTCCTAGTCTGAATGATCATTACTAGCTCACAAGCACACATGTGAGATAGAAAACAACTCAAGTGAAAAGTAAGAAATTCTTTTAAATGAAACAAGGCAGAAGTTTTATACATTGCTTCTGTTTAAAATTTACAGGCCAGAACTTAACCACATGGCCAAATTCTGTTATTTGACAGGACATTCATATTCTTTTATAAATTTATATAGACCAGGCTCGGTGGCTCAGCCTGTCAACCCAGCACTTTGGGATTGCCTGAGCCCATGGGTTCAAGACCATTCCAGCAACATGACGAGATCTCATCTCTATAAAAAATCAAAAATTAGCCAGGCATGATTGCACATGCCTGTAGTTTGGGCTACTTGGAAGGTTGAGGCAGAAGGATCATCTGAGTCCAGCAAGTTGATCCTGGGGTTGGCCGTGAGTGTGCCACTGCACTCCAGCCTGGGCGACAGAGTGAGACTCCAACTAAAAAAAAAAAAAATATATATATATATATATATATATATATATATATATATAATACTATATATAAAAAAATATATATTATATATATATATATTATATATATATATAATGCACACTATCTTAAAAAAAAAGCGGAATAAATATTGGTAAAAAATTATTGCCGGGCTCGGTGACTCAGCCTGTAATCCTGCGCCTTTGAGAGGCTGAGGTGAGTGGATTGCCTGAGCCCGCGGGTTCAAGACCCGCCTGGGCAGCGAGACCTCTTCTCTACAATAAATCAAAAAAATCAGCCAGACATGGTAGCACATGCCTGTAATTCCGGCTACTCGGAAGGCTGAGGCGGAAGGATCGCCAGAGCCCAGCAGGCCGAGGCTGCGGTGGCCGGGAGTGGCCACTGCACTCCAGTCTGGTTGTTGCCATGGTGGTGGACTTTTAGATAACATTATTTTATTCCTGAACAATGTAATAAATATCCATGTCTTCAGAAACATGAGTTATATGTTATTTTAAATTGAATGTTGGACTTGCTTTATATTAGTGTGCAAAATTAATAATTGTAAATTAACCCTTTAACCCTGAGAAAAATGAAAGTCTGTATTTTCCAATTATTCAGTTCTGAAACTTCTATATGTCCATTTTTTCAAGCTTATTATTATCTGTAATTATGTACACACAAACACATTTTAACATTTAGCATTTTTTTTACTTACAACTAATCAAGACACCTGCATTCTCTCATCATGATGATAATTTTTATTATTTTCTCCATGAATGTGTATTTATTTCTTGTTTATTAATATGAAGACTTTTATTAGGGACATACAAGTTAAAAATGTTAATATCTCACTGATAACTTGAATTTAAACCATTGCAGAACAGCTATCTTATTTCTAAAAATTCTTTTATTAAACTTAAGTGCAACTAAAAGTGGTATAGCTATACCAACATCATTTGGGTTATAATTTCTTGAAAAATATTTTTTATTTTTGTTTTTATTGTTTCCCTGTATTAATTTTTAAAATGTATCTCTTGTAAAAGCTTAGCTGAATTTTTATACAAAATTCAAAATATACTTTTCAGCTGGCAATTTGGATGTATTTTCATTTCTTGTAAATAATGATCACTTGGACTTCATTCATTTTATTTTTCTCAATGTTATTTTCTTTTAAAGTCTTCTTTTGTATTTTTCTTATACTATTTTTGTCTCTATTTATATTATTTTAATAGTTACTCTAAATGTGTACCATATATTTGCAGCAAAGTCTAAGATTAATCAGTAACCCTTCTTCCAAGTAATATATAGATCTCAGAAGAATTTTCATTGATTAACTTCTTCCTGAGTTGCATGTTTTTGTTAAGCAATTTTCTTCTCATTTGGCAGCATTATTGCTTAAACTTTATTATGATTATTGTTTATTTTCTATTTCCTTTGCAATCTTATATCTATTGGGAATCAGTTTCATTTTTCTTGAAATACATATTTTAGAAATTTCCTTAGTAAATAAAATTTTACTAGTCTTTATGAAGTATACTTGTATTAGTCATAGAAATTTATGTAGACATTTTTCTCATATTTTGAAGATATTATTTTAATTTTTTCTGACTTTCATTCTTAGTGATGAAAATTTGCTGCAAATGTTAATCATTCAGTAGGTAATCTTTTTCAAAATATCTTTTGTAAAAATAATTTCTTTTATCTTTAGCTTTATATAGTTTTATTACAGTGTGCCATTTATGGCTTCGGTTTATTTATTTGTTGTATATGTTTCTTGATATATGAATTCATGTAATTTATTATTCTGACCAAATATTTATTTATTTATTTATTTATTTATTTATTTATTTATTTATTTATTTATCTATTTTTGAGTTGGCATCTCACTCTGTCGTCCAGACTGGAGTGCGGTGGCACCCTCCCGGCTACCGCAGCCTCGACCTGTTGGGTTCCAGCGATTCTTCTGCCTCAGCCTTCCAAGTAGCTGGAACTACAGGCGCGTGCTACCATGCCCGACGAAGTTTTTGATTTATTGTAGAGATGAGGTCTCTCCAAGTTGCCCAGGCTAGTCTCGTACCCTCGGGCTCAGGCAATCCACTCACCTCAGCCTCCCAAAGCGAGGGATTACAGGCTGAGCCACCGAGCCTGGCTTGAACAAAATATTTATAAGTACATAAGGTAGTAATGTTTTTCATTTTAAATATTCTCTTCCTTATCTCCAAATTTATGTATTTATATTCCTATGTAATAAGCAGGTTTCTAATATTTCACTCATCTTCTGATATAAGACCTTGTGCAGTCCCCTAATTAAGTATGATCTGATGCTAATACAGTAGATCCCCAAATAACATCCTTTTGTTATAATATTGATGAGAAAAAAATTGAGCCCTACTGGGCCACTATGTTTGTTTGAAGTTTGCATGTCCTTCCCTTGATTACATGAACTTTTTCCAAGTACTCTAATTTCCTCCTGCATTTAAAATTTGTGAACGTTAGGTATATTGATGTGTCTACATTGTCTCAGTCTGAGTCAGAGTGAGTGTGTTTATATGAGTACACCCCGCCATGGGATGGCCTCCTGTCCTGGACTGGTTTCTACCTCATGCCCTAAGATGATATGATAGGCTCCAACCAACACGCCATCCTCCACTAAAACAAATTGAAAAATGAGTGAATACCCATGATAGCAAAACAAAAACCTATAATGTCTACAATAATTATACAAATGCACAATGCTAAAAAATGTGCTCTAAAAGCCCTCACTCAGCTAGACTCCATATTTGTTATTTGTTTTTAAAGGGGTGCTCCTTGCAATTTTCCCTTCACAAATATTTATTCCTTGATTTAACGCACCACCACCATGACTGCCATCACTCACTAATCCACCAAGAATTGGTAAATAATTGTATAATCTATGTTTATTAATATTTAAAAACATATGTATAGGTCACACATTACATTTTGTTATTATTAGAAATCTTTTAGGGTTTGCTTAAAAATTTAGAGAAGTTTTTGTGACAAGAAATATGTCATAGGAACTTAACTCTTGATATTAATTAGCCTATGATAATACTCGTTTTGCTAAACATTATTTTGCTTAAAGTTGCTGTTTCCAAGACTATTAGCAAAGTTAAGTAAGGACTTGTTGTAATTTGCTTCTAAACAAAATAATACAGTAAACATGATGCGGTGTCACTTCTGTGAGGTTATAAAAGATTGTGAATTTAGTTTTGTTAGCAGATCATATTACTTTCTCACTTGTACCCTTTGATGAAGTGAGTGACCTTACTGAAAAGGTTCAAAGATAAGGAGCTAAAAGAAGTCTCTACACATCAAGTGAGAGACTGAAGCCCTTACTCCAACAACCTACAATGCTGCCAACAAACAAATGAGGCTGGAAGGGAATCCTTCCTAATCAATTTCTGAGAGTGCCCCAGTTGACGAGTTGACGTCAGCTTGTGAAAAACTCCAGCCCAAATAAGCCTTGCCAAGACTTCTGACTCTCAGAAACTGAGAGACAATGAAATGATATGGTATGAATTCAAATAATTCATATACTTTGCCCTCAAAGGAGTACAGCATAAAATTCTTGCTCCTTAGGTGTGAGTTGTGCATACTGACTTCCCTCCCATGGGTATAGTTTGGAAGTTGGGAGAGAAAGTAAGTTTACAGTGAAGACACCTGACAAACATTTCCACAGCCACTACAGCGAAAGGTAATTTGCTATCTACCACTAGATAATTGATGCAGTGAGGCTATTCTTATTTTATCTTCTATGTATTTAATATCATTTTTAAAGTCGCTTTCCACACCTCTGCTCACCTGCACGAAATCCTGTAAAATTTTGTCTTCCTATTTAATAAAGTTCTCTTCACTGAGAACTCATTGGTTGTTAAATCATTTTTAAATGTCAAAAGAAAAATTTTTCAATCACAAAAAATAGTTGATTTTTCTAACTTGGGTATTTTTCATATTTTTTTCTTACTAATGCATAGTCTTAATAAACTTTGTTTTCTTTTAGAACTGTTTTAGATTTACAGAAAAATTGAAAAGGTAGTACAGAGTTCCCATATCTGTGAATCCAGTTTCCCCTATTATGAACATTTTACATTAACATGATAGGCTTGTTGCAATTACCAAGTTTAACTGTAGTAAACAAGGTTGATTTAGTAGTCCTGTATCCTTAATCTCCTTGTGTCTATGACAGTGGCTCCGTCTTTTCTTGCTTTTAATGGCCTTGAAAGCTTATGCAGTACTGGTCAAGAATTTAACAAAATGTTCCTACTTTGCGACATTTTGATGTTTTTCTCATGTTATTCTATGATAATGCATTTTTTAAGGAATGACCACAGAAGTAAAAACTGTTTCATGCATCACACGAAGAATACAGTCTATCAACATGTCTTAAATCTCTTGATGTTAGCCTTGACATCTGGATGATGTGTTTACCAGATGTTTCCACTATAAGTGACTTTTTCTCCCCTTTGCAAACTATGTTTTTGGAAGGAAGTTAATATGCACAGTCCACACATAAGCAGCATGAATTATTCTGAACTTGATCTAGGGCAGAGTACATTAATTATTTGAAATTATCTGCATGGGAGATTATTTAACTTTCCACTATTGTTCATATGTTTATTCATTTTTATCAGTATTGACTCATGAATATTTATTTTATACTTTGTGTTTATTATAATAATATTGTATCAATTTATAGGTCAAATTGTTGTAACTTCGGCCGTTGGAAGCTCTTTCAGTTGACTTGTGTGTCCTCATAACATATGTTCATTATTGTGAGATTTTTGTTTTATTTGCTTGTTTGCTTTTGAAGCAAATATTCACTTATGGAATCATAGGATGCTCTAGATGCACCTAATATATTTCCTGCCCCAATTTTAAAATCAATCATTCCTCCAAGGAGCCTTGGAGTATTTTTTTTCTATTTTTTAAATTTTGTATTAAAAAATGAAATTAGAAACCAAGCTCTGGGTACTCAGTGTGCTCTTTGCCAAAAGGACATCGTTTATTTTAGGCCTTCTTATCTGATAAAATATATATATGAGTGTGTCTACTAATCCTATGTATACACATCTCTGTAAAATCTGGAACCTCTCATTCCAACAATGAGCAAGCTGTAGCCCACCAGCCACCATCCATTTACGGAATTGTTCAATTCCAGTGTACATGTATAACAGTTTTAGAATTGTTAACTATACTTCTGTGGGAAATCGCTTTATACATTAGTGTACAATACTTTTGTGAAGTTCCTTTGTCTTTAGTTTTACAAAATCCAGTCATTACTTGCATCATAGTTTTCCCCTTACTTTTTTTTCAGTGAAGCCTCTTCATATTTATAATAGTTACATATCTTGTCATATGTTGCATTTTATCCTGGCATTCTCCCAATGTCTTAAATGATAGGTTTAAAATTGTATAAAGTTTTATTTTGGTTCACTCAATATACTGGAAAGTTCTATAGGTTTTGAGAAATAAATAGCATCATGTATTCACCACTAAAGAATTATACAGTAGTTTCATTACACTAAAATATCCCCTGTGCCTCATTTGTTCAGTCATTCTGGCCTCTTCCTAAAGTCTTGAGAAATACTGATTTTTTTTTTCACCTCTATAGTTTGTTTTTTTCAAAATGTCTTATAATCAGAGTCATATAGTGTTTAGACTTCTCAGACTTCTTTTTAATTAGCAGCTACGTTTAAGGTTCCTCCATATCTTTTCATGGATTGATAGCTTTTTTCAACCCAGTTTTTACTACTAAGTGATATTTTATTGTGTTTGTGTGTGTGCGTGCGCACGCACACACACAAACACAATACACATACACATACACACACACACACACACACACACACACTAGAATATCACTTAGTAGTAAAAACTGGTTTTACACACACACACACACACAACTGGTTTTACACACACACAAACACAATAGAATATCACTGTATATATATATAGTACTACAACTTAAAAAATCCATTAAAAGACATCTTGGTTGCTTCCATTTTTTGGTTAATATGAAGATAGTTGTTACAAACATTTACATGCAAGGTTTTACTTTTTTTTTTGGACATTCATTTTAAATTCAGATGAATAAATACCTAAGAAAAAGATTGCTAAATTTTATGGAAGTGTTATGCTTACCTTCTAAGAAACTCCGTAACCATATTCCCACCATTTTACAATTTTTCCAGCACATAATGAGAGTTCATGTCTTAATATTTTTACATTCTCCCTAGTAAGACATAGTGACAGGTTTTGGGATTTTAACTTTTCTAATAGATTTGTATTGTAATCTCATTGCTTTTTAAATTTTTATTTTCCTAGTGTCAAATTATATTTAACACCATTTCATATGCTAGTTTTTCTTCTGCATATTTGTTTGCCATTTTTAGTGGGTTGGTTATTATAAGCCTATAGCTTTCCTTGGTGTTTTTAATCTTGTTTTTATATTAGAATAATGCTGACATCACAGAATGAGTAATCAAGTGTTTCTTGTTTTTCCATATTCTGAAAACTATTTTGGGGAATCAGTATCATTTATTCTTTAATTGTTAAAGTATTTTAATTTGTTTAAGCATTTTATAAATTTAATATTTAGTATTTCTTATTTAATGCTTAGAATATTTGGAGGATTAAATTAATTAGGATTATTCCTCCTAATTCGCCAGTAGCATCATTTGCGGGAGTTAGTTTTTACTGTGAGCCTCATTTCATGGGATAACATATATGAAAAAAAGCAATAATTTGAAATAGGATTACGTACTAATGTTATCTTCTGTTAACGAGAAATGCTTTTAACCTCTTTTTTTTTTTTTTTTTTTGAGTTGGAGTCTCACTCTGTCGCCCAGACTGGAGTGCAGTGGCCGCTCCCGGCCACCGCAGCCTCGGCCTGCTGGGCTCCGGCGATCCTTCCGCCTCAGCCTTCCCAGTAGCTGGAATTACAGGCATGCGCCACCACGCCCAGCTGATTTTTTGATTTATTGTAGAGATGAGGTCTCGCCTGCCCAGGCAGGTCTCGAACCCGCGGGCTCAGGCAATTCACTCACCTCAGCCTCCCAAAGGCGCGGGATTACAGGCTGAGTCACCGAGCCCGGCACGCTTTTAACCTCTTAAGTTGGTTGCAGTGGTGTTGGTATAGCGTAAAATTTAAATTCACACCTCAGTAATAGCAGAGCCTCTGTTATCAATAATAATAACAATGATATCAACAAAGTTGTTATTATCTTTGTCACCTAGTGTCTGAGACAGGTTTTCTTATAAGTGGATTCTTCTTTCTAAATTACCTTTAAAAATATGTAAAACATTTAAACATGTTTGTTTACTAAAGAAACCAAGTTCCTTTAATTTGATAATATGACTGAATATAACAGTGGAGGAAAATGTACTAGACTAATGAGCAATGACTTGTCATGTTGGACATCAAGGTAACTTATTCAACTCTTTCAACCTAGAAAGAATCCCACTGGAGTTTTTGTAAGTATCACTATTTGAAGCAAGAAACTTTAAATATCAGTAATGAGAGTATTGAAAAGGACTAAATATCTTCAAATATTTAAGATTTAAATACACATACACACAGATAATCAGTAGAAGATTCTCGAGAAATAATTCATAATCTTTAAAACTGGTAAATAAAAGGAACGATATCAAATATTTATCTTGTATTATAGGTTGCTCTTTTTAGTAACTAAACAATAAAAAAGTCATTCCTTGCTTATAGAAGTATATTATCGAGTGGGTAAACAGGGTATGTAAAATCTTTAATAATACTCTAACTTCTAACATTGCAATGAATGTAAGCAACAATTATCAATGGCTGTTATTACTACTCGCAGCAATTATTAACCCCAAATAATCAAGAAGACTCACAATAGCCTAGCATGCTACCTAATCAAGATGTTAATAAAGACAAAGGAATCAACATAGCAAGAGAAAGAAGACCAAGAGACATTTTTAGGTTCAGACTTTGAAATCCTTTCTCAGTCACACCATACTGACTTCCTCATTAGTTCATGAACCACAAAGAGGCATGTGTTATATCTTGGGCTCAGGGAAGTGTGTCACACTTTTAGTGAGCAATCATTTATACCTCATTAATCACAGAGTCAAAACCATGTTTTGTATCAAGGAAAACCAAGCATAGATTATCAATCTATATGCTTTTAACATTCTTTGTAGATAAATTGGCACACTGACACACAGCCCCTCCAGTTGAGTTTTGGGATGTTAAATAGTTCAATGAATAAGTAACTAGAACTTTTTTTAACCTTGGCCTCTATTCATTATTATTGTTTCAGAAATCTCTGAATTATAGAATTATTGCAGAGCAATTGCAATTTAACTCTATACTTAATCACAAAAAAGAGTGATACACCACATACTTATGTGCTTCCCATTACACAATATATACAATATTCTTACAGAAGAAAAGGGAAGATGGAAGGAAGGAAACAATGAAAACAGAAAAAGTGGAAGGAAGAAAGGAAGGAAAGAAGGAAGAAATGGGGAATGAAAGAGAAAGAGAAAGGGCCAAATCTAATAAAAACTCGAGATCTAAATACTAGTTGGCATGAAATACAGAAGACACATAAGATGCAATCAACAAACTCAGAATGTGGAACATTCTAGAAAACAAATGATCTAATTTGTTTAAACATAATTGCAATAAAGAGTAGAAAAACAACAATTAAAATTATTTTAGGGGTATATAAACCACTTGCAATGTACAAAATCTATTTGGAACCTGAATCAAACAAATAAGCAGTAAAAATAGAAAATAAATATTAAATAGAAAATAAATAAATGAAATATTTGGAACTATTTAAACATTAACTGGCTATGTATTGGCATTAAGAAGTTCTTGTTATGTTGTTGCTGTTGTTATGCTACTGGTATTTTTTGTTTTTACAAAATAGAGATAAAACTTCATAATATTTGAGATTAAAAATATAATCTAAACTGGGCTCGGTGGCTCAGCCTGTAATCCCGCACTTTGGGAGGCTGAGGTGAGTGGATTGCCTGAGCCCGCGGGTTCAAGACCTGCCTAGGGCAACTTGGTGAGACCTCATCTCTACAATAAATCAAAAAAATAGCCAGGTGTGGTAGCGTGCACTTGTAGTTCCAGCTACTTGGAAGGCTGAGGCGGAAGGATCACCAGAACCCAGCAGGTCGAGGTTGCGGTGGCCAGGAGCGTGCCATTGCACTACAGTCTGGGTGACAGAGTGAGACTCCAACTCATATATATATATATATATATATATACACATACACATACACACACACACACACATATATATAAATATATATATAAAATCTAGTGACAATTTCAGAGCATACAAAAGGTTTGCAAATACAGAGATAATCATATAATTTATCAACCAACCAGAACACTTTTGAAAGTAAAAAGAGGAGCTTTGAAGAATTTTTGTGAGACAGCATGTATGACCTAGAATGTTCCTGGGAAAATAGGAGGTAGGGTGTCCCTACCCAGTGTATATCCACGTGTGTGGAATTTAAGCATAATACCTTGCATATAAGAATAAATTCATTATGATTGTGGTAGAAGCATAAAAACTCCCTTCCATCCTCTTAAGATCCCTGCTGGGTCTGGAAATTAAATTGACATAAGATGGATTAGTAGAGGAAAAGCATAATACAAGTTTAAACGGCACAAGTGCCCTTATTTAAAAAAAAAAAATGAAGACCCCTTAATGAAGCAGTTAGGGTGAGTTACTCATATACTGGATTGGAAAAAGAGTAATAAACTGTGAAAATGTGACTAAATTCTGTAGGAAGCCATAAGAGTTATTTTAACAAAATCTCTACAGAATTATCTCGCTTTTAACTTCTCATCCTTGAAGATAACAATGCTATGTCTTCCTAATACAGAGAGGGCACCTTTTACATGGAAATTTTATCTTCTGCTTTTAAGAAACAGCACAAAAGTCAGAGTGATATTTTTGTACCTGCTGTTATTCAAGTGTCTTTACTCAAATAGTCAGTATCTCAGAAGAGCATATTTTAACCCCTTCATTTGGTAAGGATTTAATTATAATGTTTATGACAAGAACAGGGAAGAAGTCACATTTAAGCCAAAGTAAAAAATATTCTGGTGACTGCTATATAGAGACTAGAATTTAGGGACAAAAATTTTAAATATGATTATTTTATACTAATTCTTTGATAATCTTTCAATATATTTAGCAGTGTTTAGAAATAAAAACGCTCTCGACGACTTTCACATTATCATTTCATTCTTCTGAAAAGCCACAATTGCTATGAAATCTCGTTTATTATTTCATTTAACATATTGGTTCATTGTGGTTGGTTCCTCATATTTTTTATATTTTTGTTCTTTAGTTATCCTGGAATTTGAAATCCTGCAGTATTTCTTTTGGGAATTCCAAAATAAAACAAATGATATTGCATAGAAGATACATTCCAGTAAAGATAAAACTGAAAATTCTGTTATAAAGTTCCCAATGGGTGGGGGTACTCCATGTAGAAAGTAATCTATTTCTGTTGTCCTTGTCTTATATGAATTTTTATAAAGGCATTATATACAATATTATATATTATCCTTTATATAATATACTACATAAAAAGGATAAACTCTAGATGGTCATCTTTATGCTAAGTAAAAATTCTTAAGTTTACCACTTTTAGGGACTCATGGGCAAGATGACGGTGGATCTGGTTAGAGTGTGAGAGTCTCTTCATGGGTGAGTGCACAAAAAAATAAAAAATAAAAATAATCTGCATCTGCTTGTGTGTGCAAGTGGGTAAATGAATGTCCAACTGAGGGAAGACACAGTATCACGCACCCAGGGCCCCTTGCAGAAATGGCTGCAATTAACCATTGCTCTGAATTTGGCACCTGCTGTGTGCTGATAGATCAACCATCCCCAGGGTATGTCTTGGGAAAAAGCAGAAGAGATCAGCTGGTATCTGGACCACACCACCCCTGTGGCAGCAGGCCAGGCACTGGCAGCAGGGTTCGTGGAGAAAGTGTGGGAAGGAAATCACGAACTGAGCCCCACCAGAGCAAAATAACACAGACCACCACCATTTATCTGTCCAGGGACTGCAATACCTGCTTTACCTTGCCCAATTCTGAGCTGCCTGCATCCTGACCATCATTTTCCCAGAGAGAATAGTCCAAGTGCATGATACTGGAGAGATAGACATCCTGCCCTGACACTGTGCAAACACAAATGCATGCAATCCTAGTGGGAGACCTAGCAACAGACAATTTGGAAAATTTTTCAGGAAAAATTTGCTGAAAGAAGCTGAACAGTGATAGCGAGGGTCACAGAAGGAACGCAGGAAGGGACCCTGAGGCAGATTCCCAAGGAAGCAGTGGGGAGAGTCCACCCTAACCCTGGATAGGACTCCAGAGTCTTGACACCAGGTCACAGGATCTAGAGACTGGTAACTGCTGAGAAGGTAGCAATAACTCTGACAGAAAATCTGAGCAGACTCTCTAATGCCTGGGCAGAGAAGTGCTCCAGGGTGGCCTCTGCGGAACAGCAAAACTACATCTTGAGACCAGGCGTTGATCTCTGTGTTGTGTTGAGGCTGCTCTTTGTGACCTCAGAGAATATTGACCCTAGCACACAAGCTCTGGTGGGTTATGGAAGATGCAGAACCCCAATCTACCTTGCATCCTGAACCAGTGCTAGGCAATAGATGCAGATTGTGGAACTAATTGAAACGGAGACTGTTGCAGTATTGGTTTGTTTGTTTATCTCATCAGGTTGCTTAATTTTTTGGTTGGTTTTCTCTTTTCTTTCCTTCTTCTATTTCTCTTTCTTTGCTCTTTCTTCATTTTTTTGGTGTGTTTTTCTTTTTTTTTCTTTTTCTGTTTTTGTTTCTGCTTTTCCTTTCTCCTTCTTTACTCTCCCCCTCCCCCCACTTTCTCCTCTCTCTTTTCCCTCTTATACCCTGTCTAGGACTCAGGGGCTATACAAGCATACCCACTGTAAGGTCACATTGTGCAGAACTGGAGAGCAAGTCTCAGCTGGCCCATTCACCAGATAATAAACATTATGACCTACCAAAAGATTCTGAATACTCGCATCCCCACTCATCCTCTAGTAAGTGCTAAAAATTTTAAAGAAACAGCACAATGCCCCACCATCAGCCCTACTTCACAGTTGAACAAACCCAGAGTCCCGGATCAAAGAAAGACAAAAGGTAGTACAAATATTAGAAGTGACTATTTCTCTATTTTCCATTGAGAAATTGAATGAAAGAGAAAGATAGTAGAACTACTACAGTTGAAGAAAAATCACTGAAGAACTGCTGGTAACCAGAGCCTCAGTAAAGAAACAATGCTAGACAGAACAGCTACTGGAGCACAAAAAATGACTGTCTCCAAGAATGACCATACACAAAAGATACTTATGGAGACCAGAGAATTGTTTATTAGAATGCATAAAAATCAAGAAATGCAAAGGCTAAAACTTGCTACAGAAAAAGTAAAATTGCAACAGAACTGGACAAACTCAAGAAAGCATACATAGAAATAACAGAAATAAGGAACTCCATCCAAGAAAAAAATGACAAACAGACAAGCATGGGAAACAGAATTGATGAAACAGAAGAAAGAATCTCAGAGCTGGAAGACCAAAATAGGGAATCAACCCAATCTATTAAAAATATAGAAAAAAAAATTAAGAGGGAAGAAGAAACTCTTCAAGAGATGTATGATTTTATCAAAAAAACAAAACTTACGTCTGATAAGAATCCTTGAGATAAAAAGAGAAACATAAAATATCCCTGGAACAAACATTGCATGAGGTAATTCGAGAAAACTTTCCTCATGTGGTCACAGAGACAACTATACAAGCACAAGAGATTCAGAGAACACTTGCAAGATATCTTGGAGAAGACCAACCCCTAGACACACAGTAATTCACTTAACAATGCAGCTATAAAAGAAAAAATCCTAAAGGCAGCAAATAAAAAAGTTCAGGCCATCTACCAGGGCAAATCAATCAGAATTGCTACAGACTTAACTACAGAAACAATACAGGCCAGAGGGAATAGGGGTTCAATCTTTAATGTTCTCAGAGATAAACAATTTCAACCAAGAATTTTCTACCCAGCCAGGCTAAGCTACTTCAGTGAGCTAGAATTAAAATCCTTCCCAAACATACATTATGAGAATAAACTGCTTCAAGACCAGCTCTACAGGAGATGCTTAATAAGGTGATATGCACAGAAGAAAAAAAGAAACAAAAGAAAGACAATATGTTTTACAAAATCACAAACAAACACAGAAGCAGCAAAACACAAAGAATACCATGAAAATGAAAATGCACACATACATATGAACACAAAAGCTAAAAGAAAACAAAATAATCTTATGAAGCCTTTATGACAGAGAGAAACTCTCACATTTCAATAACCAGACTGAATGTAAATGGACTAAATTCACTAATGAAAAGACATAGAATGGAAAACTAGATAAAAAATACATGACCCAGTAATTTGCTGTCCCCAGGAAACTCATCTCACCACAAATGATTACCACAGACTCAAAGTTAGAAGATGGAAAACTAATCGCCAGGCAAATGGATCATAGAAAGAGACAGGAGATGCTATATTAGTATCAGATATGACAACATTTAAGCTATTGAAAATTTAAAAAGATAAGGAAGGACACGACATAATGATAAAAGATTTGATCCATCAACAAGAAATATCTATCCTAAACATGTATACAAGCAACACAGGAGTACCAGCTCTTAAAAAGCAGCTACTAAGTAAACTAAAAAAAATTTGCTCTCAGACTACCATAACTGAAGATTTAAATATTCCATTAAGAACCCTAGACAGATTATCAAGCAAAAAAATTAACAAAGTGATCCAGAACCTTGACTTGATGCTCGACCAAATGAACATAATAGATACCTACAGAATACTCCACCCAACAACCATAGAATATACATTCTACTCATCAGCACATGGCATGTATTCCAAGATCAGTCACATCATAGGCCATAACTCAAGCATAAAAAAAATTCACAAGATTGAAGTACTGCCATGCACCCTTTCAGACCACAGTGGAATGAAAATAAATAACACCACCAACAAAATCACACCAAAACCCACAAAGACATGAACACTGAATGGCATGATGCTGAACAACTTCTGGATCAACACAGAAATCAAAAAAGAAATTGAAAAATTCCTGGAAACAAATGAAAATGAAGAAACATCTCACCAAGCCCTGAGGGATGCCACAAAACAGTACTGAGAGGGGAATTTATTTCTCTACAAACAAACACCAGGAAAATGAAAGAGAACAATTTAACAGCCTAACAAATCACCTGAAAGAGCTGGAAAGGCAGGACCACCAAATCTCTAACTTCTGCAGAAGAATCCAAAGTAAAAGCCCAAATATGGTTACAGAAGACAAAAATATCATAGAAAAAAGTCAATGAAATAAAGAACTGTCTCTCTGAAAAGATAAACAAGATTGATGGACATCCTAGCCAGAATGACCAAGAAAAAGAGATTAAAAACCCAAATAGACACAATCAGAAATGCAAAAGATCAAGTAACAACTGATCCCAAATAAATACAAAATATTATCAGAATTTACTATGCATACCTGTATGGAAACAAACTTGAAAACCTAAATGAAATGAAGGACTTTCGAACAATTCATAACCTCCCCAGGCTGAAACAAGGAAACACTGAGATACTAAAAAGATTCATAACAACCCAGAAAAATGACTCTGACATAGGAAAACTATCTACACAAAAAAACCATAGATCAAATGGAATCCCAGCAGAATGCTACATAACATACAAGGAGGAGCTGATACTAATGCTATTGAAAGTATTAAAGGCAACTGAGAAAGACGGAACTCTCCCCAAATCATTTTATCAAGCTAAAATCGCACTGATACCCAAACTAGGTAAAGATACAATGAAGAAAGAGAACTACAGACCAATATCCCTGATGAATATAGATGCAAAATTACTCAGCAAGATTCTAGTAAGTCAGATCCAACAACGCATCTCACAAATTATTCACCATGACCAAGTAGGCTTCATCCCCAGTATGAAAGACTGATTCAATATTGACAAGACCATAAATGCAATTAAATACATCTACAGATGTAAAAACAAGAACCACATGATTATGTCATCAGATGCAGAAAAAAATTGTAATAAAATCCAGCATCACTTCTAGATAAAAACCCTTGAACACTTAGGCAGAAATCAAAAAAGAAATTAAAAGATTCCCGGAAACAATTGAAAATGTAGAAACATCTTACCAAACCCTACGGGATGCCACAAAACAGTGCTGAGAGGGGAATTTATTTCTCTACCAACAAACATCAGGAAAATGGAAAGAGAACAATTTAACAGCTAACAAATCACCTGAAAGAGCTGGAAAGGCAGAATAAATCTCAAAATAGTAAGAGTCATCTATGATAAACCCACAACCAACATTTTGCTAAACAGACAAGAAATTGGAAGCACTTCCCTTGAAAACCAGAACAAGACAAGTCTGCCCACTCGCACCCCTCCTGTTCAACATAGTGTTGGAAATCCTAGCAAGAGCGATCAGACAAGAGAAGGAAGTCAGGGGTTTCGAACAGGAAAAGAAGAAGCCAAGTTATCCCTCTTTGCTGATGATATGATCCTTTACATCAAAAAATCAAGAGAATTTCTCAATAACCTCCTTGCACTGATAAAAGACTTTGGTAAAGTCTCAGAGTACAAAATAAATGTGCAAAACCAGTCGCATTTTTATACACTAACAACAAACAAGCAGAGAACCAAATAAAAAGCACAATCCCATTCACAATAGTCACAAAAAAAGAAATTCTTGGAATCTTCCTAACCAGAAAAATGAAAGGCCTTTACAATGAAAACTACATTACACTGCTCAAAGAAGTCAAAGATGACATAAACAAATGGAAAAATTTTAATGCTCATGGATTGGAATAATCAACAATGTTAAGATGTCTATCCTAGCAAAGGCAACCTACAGATTCAATACAGCACTGATTAAATTACCAACATCATTCTTCTCAGACCCAGAAAGAACAGTACAGAAATTTAATAGATACATAAATGATCACAAATAGCCAAGTCAATTCTTAGCAAAAGAAACACAGCATGAGAAATCACACTTACCGACTTTAAAATTAATTATAGGTATACAATAATCAAAACAACCTAGTATTGGTACAAGAACATGAATGTAGAACCAATGGAACAGGAATGAGATTCTGGAAGCTAAACCTCAATTTCTCAATGCAACTCATCTAAAATAAATCCTCCAACAACCACTATTGGGGAGAGGAGAGCTTATTCCATAAATGATCCTGGGGAAATTGGGTGACCACATGCAGAAGAATAAAACTGGACCCCTTACTGATCACTGTACACAAAAATCAACTCCAAGTGGACCAAGGCCTAAACGTAAAACTTCAAACATTAAGAATCTTGGAAAATGCAGGAGACACCTTACAGAAATTCAGATTAGGCAACCAATTCATGGTCAAAACCCCAAAACCCCATGCCATAAGAGATAAGATAGAGAAGTAGAACCTCATCAAACTGAAAAGCTTCTGCAAAGCAAAAGTAACCATGAAGAGAGTGGGGAGACAATCCACAGAATGGGAAAAAATATTTGCCAACTGCATATCTGACAAAAGCCTAACATCTAGGATCTATGGATCTACAAGGAACTCAAACATACTGAAAGGAAAAACCATGGACTCTTCTCAAGGAAAGACACGTGAGCAGCCAACAAACACATGAAGAAAAGTCTCAGCATCACTAACCATTAGAGAAATGCAAAACCACATTGAGATATCACCTAAGTCCAGTAAGAATGGCTATCATGAATAAAACAAAAAAAAAAAACACCAGATGCTGCCGAGGATATGGAGAAAAGAGAATGCTTCTACACTGCTGGTGGGAATGCAAACTAGTTCAAACTCTATGGAAAACGGTGTGGCAATTCCTAAAAGAATTAGAAATTCACCTTCCATATGAACCAGCAAGTCCCTTCTGGGAATATACCCAGAGGAACTTAAATCATTCTACAAAATAGATACCTACACACACAAGTTTATTGTAGCACTAGTCACAATAGCAAAAACATGGAACCAAACGTGCTGCCCATCTAAACTTGACTGGATTTAAAAAAATGTGTTACATATACACAATGGAATATTACACAGTCATAAAGCAGAACAAAATTGTGGACTTTATAGCAACTTTGAAGGGTTTAGAGTCTACAATACTCAGTGATCTATCACAGAAACAAAGAATTGAGTACCACACATTCTCACACATAAGCAGTTACCATAATACAATAAGATAGGGATTGCCAGGATCAGGACACTGCCAGGGGCAGGGGGAGGGAAGATAATATCAATAAGGGTACATGATATCAAACCAAGTAAAATCGGGAACAAAGGGAGGCCCAAACGTTACCTGTGCAATGACCTCTTGTATACCTTAATTTGAATTGTACCCCACATATTTAAAATAAATAATTTTTTAAAATTACCATTTTATATATAATCAATTAAAAATAACAAACATTTTAGGCTAAACTTTACCAAGTACTTTTGCATCCACCATATCATTGAGTTATTCCTGATTATTAAGTCATTCAAATATTTTTCATTAAATTAAAATTAAACTTGTTTCATAAGCAAATATACAGTGCAAATATGTATGAATACTACAGTGACTTTTTATCACAGCTTTAATATGCATCTGTTAGATTTGGAGAATTACTGTCTTTTTACTCTATTTTCTCTCCGTTTGTTTTTTTGTTTTGTTTGTTTGTTTGTTTTGAGTTGGAGTCTCACTTGGTCGCCCAGACTGGAGTGCAGTGGCCGCTCCCGGCCCCGCAGCCTCTCCTGCTGGGTTCCGGCGATCCTTCCGCCTCAGCCTTCCAAGTAGCGGAATTACAGGCATGCGCTACCATACCCGGTTGATTTTTTTGATTTATTGTAGAGATGAGGTCTCGCTGCCCAGGCGGGTCTCGAACCTGCGGGCTCAGGCAATCCACTCACCTCAGCCTCCCAAAGGTGCGGGATTACAGGCTGAGCCACCGAGCCCAGCTCTCTCCGTTTTTTAATGGTGGTTTATTAATTTTTCTCTCAGCTTTTAAGCTTGTTAACCACATGGCAATGTCATCTAGCCACAGAAAAAGCACATGATGCATGCTGGCCAATCATAGCTTTCCATCCCACAACACAAGGTGATTCACATAGAAGGATTTTTGTAATGTACCCAGAGAAAAATTACAGTGATTTTCTGAAATTGTTTTGGCCCTAGGGGAATGAGATACTTTTGTTTTTGATGTGATGAGAGCTAAAGAACGTGTAAATCATCATTGCTCTCCTAAGTAAAAAAAAAAAAAAATCAAAAACTAAAAGAAAGCAAAATTTTAAATGATAAATAAGATTATTTCACCATAATATCAGTTTTCCCACTGAAATATTATGAACGCCCCCTTCAACTTCGTATCAGTTTTACTAATTATGGTAATAAACATTTGTGTTTAATCTAGCTTTGGTTTGATTTCAACAATCTCAGACACCTGCCTGATATATTTATCGAGAAATGGAAGTATGGGTCATTTGCTGGACAGATTTCTAATGTGCCTGCCCATGTATATAATTAATCTGATCTTGAACTTTGTGCAGTTTTTCCAGTCATCACCATACTTTATCTGTTTGAATAGTTGCTATAGAATCATAGTATCAAAGATCAATGCCATTATCTTGTATAGCAGGACTTGAAATAATACTCATTCCTCCAGATCTATCTTTCCAATCATTATCTTTCATTCAAGTCCCATGAAAATTCTTGCCACTAGTCTTTGTTTTTCAGTAATTGACAGATTCTAAATAACCTTCTCTCCTTCCCTTTTCCTATGTTTATGACTTTGTGTAATTCAAAGACCTTGGGTAGAGATAGAAGTTGTGACTTGCTTTTAACTAACAGAATACAGCAAAAGTGACTGTCACTCTTGTGGCTACATTACTTCTATTAGCAGACCTTGTCTTTCTAGGAGTTTCATGTTAGAAGCTCCTTGCTGGCTAGTTGAAGTGTCCATGTTGGGAAAAATCCATATGAACTGCTCAGCAGCCCCAGGTGGTAAGCACATCCTCTAACCAACAACCGGTTCACAGTCAACACAATCACATACAAAAATGAATTCTTTCAACAGCCTGAGTGAGCTTAGCCATAAAGAAAGACAAACATACGGACTTCGCAGCAACTTGAATGGATTTGGAGTCGATCATACTCAGTGATCTATGACAGACACAAAGAACAGAGTACCATATGTTCTCACTCATAAGCAGACTTTGAACAATTATGATACTATAAGAAAGGGATTGGCAGTAGTGGGAAACTGTCAGGGGAGGGGGATGGGATTGGCAGTTGAGGGAAACTGTTAGAGGAGGGAGGAGCATACCTCATCAGCAAGGGTACCTGCATAATCAATGTTTGTACACCTAACCCTGAATTGTACTCCACATCTTTAGTATTATTATTATTATTATTATTATTATTATACCCAAACTTTACCTATATGATGATCACTTGTATACCAAATCCTGAATTGTAACCAATATTTTTAAAATAAAATTTTAAAAAAAACAGAAGTGGATTTTTTCCAAATTGAGCCTCCAATGGAAAATATAACTAAGCAGAAGACTGATACATCACTCTGAGACCCTAAGCAGAGAACTCAGTTAAGTATTGACTAAATTCTTAACCTGTAGAAACTGTGACATAATAAATAAGCGTTGTTTTAATCTTCTGAATTTGTGGTAATATTGTTAACCAGCAATAAATAATTAACACTGTTCCAATAGAAAATGCTGTCAGTTCAATCAAGTTCCTAGTTAATAATATACTTAATCACATATTTTAATGCAGTAGACTTCCTTCTACTAATATTTAATTCTGGTCTATTCATTTTTCTTCTCCTATAAAGCGTTGTAAAATTTTAAAGATAGAGGATTATGTCTTCTACTTATTAGTTGGCAACATACTCTAAGAATGAAACTATTTGCTGTTAGATAGCTTTATCTTTCATGAAGATTGTGCCATAAATCATTGCTTCATTTATAATGGAAGATATTCTTGGCTACTAAAGGAATAAAGCAACTGAATTAAAAAAAAAAATATATATATATATATATATATCTCCTGAGCTTCAGAAGTAAAATTCCAGATGTTTCCTGACAACTTACTTGGACAATAAGAGAAATGTTAGAGTTCCAAGATGAACCCCACTGAGCCACACACTTGTATAATCCTTAACAGTGAGTGTAAGAGGGATATATAAATATAATGGGTCATCACACCCATGATTGTCTTATGTTATTTGGCAAAATTGACTTTTAAAAAGGGAAATTATCCTAAGTGGCACTGACCTAACCAGGTGGCCCTTGTAACAGAATTTTTTTTTAAATCCGTGCGGATTGATTTTATTAGCATGAAATTTACACAACAGGAAATTACCATTTGAACAATTTCTAAGTGCACAGTTCTGAAACTTTAAGCACATTTATATTCTTGTGCAATCATCATCATCACCCAACTCCAGAACGTTCCATCCTCCCAAATGGAAACTTTGTCCTCATCAAACACTGACTTCCCATCCCCTCCCCCAGCCCCTGGCTCCCACCACCCTACTTTCTGTCTCTATGGAGGTGATTACTTTAAGAACCTCATGTTCTAAACCTCAAGTTGTATGTGTGACTATTGTGAATGAAATTGTGCTTTTTATTTGGCACTCTGCTTGTTGCTCATGTAAAGAAAAGCAGCTGTCTTTTGCACATTGATTTGTTATAGCCGGATTGTGAGAAAGGAGATGCCAACACGCAGAGGGTCGAATTATGAGTCCTTTAATAGTTGGTGGTTGAGAGTGGATTAGTGCCCAAAGAACTCTCGACCCCAAACAAGGCAAGCGAGTGGGTTTATTTTTTATTTTTTATTTTTTTATTTTTTTGAGTTGGAGTCTCATTCTGTCGCCCAGACTGGAGTGTAGAGGCTGCTCCCGGCCACCGCAGCCTCGACCTGCTGGGCTCCGGCGATCCTTCCGCCTCAGCCTTCCGAGTAGCTGGAATTACGGCATGCGCTACCACACCCGGCTGATTTTTTGATTTATTGTAGAGATGAGGTCTCGCTGCCCAGGCGGGTCTCGAACCCACGGGCTCAGGCAATTCACTCACCTCAGCCTCCCAAAGGCGCGGGATTACAGGCTGAGTCACCGAGCCCGGCTACGAGTGGGTTTATAAAGACAAAAATTATATAAACTGTACAGTTCGATTTACATTTTCTTGGCAGAACATTTGGTTGCAAAAGGGTACAGATAGCTACAGAATTTGCAACTAGGGAGTTTCCAAGCACCAAGGGGAACAAGGATGTGGGTGTGTGGTGTGATTACGGGAAGGTTACACAAGGGAGTCATCTCTAGGTTAAGATGGAAGATCTGTTGCAAAATTGAGTTACTTATGTCAAGCAAGCTATTACAGGCTATTGTAGGTTTTGCAGATAGATATTTCAGATTTTGTAAACTGAGACTTTCCCAAAGTACAAGGAGACTTTTAACAGACTCCCTAAAGTTTTCAAGATATAGAATCATATCAACTGCAAAGAGGAATAGCTTGACATCCTCTTTTCCTATTTTAATACCGCTTGTTTCCTTCATTTGCCTGATTGCTCGGGCTAGGACCATTAATGCTATGGTTTACAGGAGGGGTGAGAGTAGGCATTCTTGTCTTGTTTCCCTGCTCAGGAGGAATGTTTCTATTTTCTGCTCATTGAGCAAAATGTGGGTTTATCATAGTTGACTCTTACTGTTTGGGAGAATGTTCCTTCTATGCCTAAGTACTCAACAGTTTTTATCAAGAAAAGATGCTGGAAATTGTTGAATTTTGTTGTTGTCGTTGTTGTTTTGCATCTAATGATATAATTATGTGGTTCTTGGTTTTACATCTGTTGGTGTGCTGAATTATATTTATGGTTTTGCTAATGTTGAACCAGCCCTACATCCTAGTAACAAAGCCCATTTGATCATGATTGGATGATCATTGAAATGTGTTGTTAGATCTGATTTCTGATTTGCTAAAATCTTGCTTAGAATATTTGCATCTATGATTATCAAGGAGATTGGCTTCATCTTTACTGAATTCTGTCAACAATATGAATGATCGTGGAAGCAAATTCCTCTCCAAAGCATCCAGATGAGAACTCAATGTAGCCAACACCTTAGTTTCAGTATTAGAAGACATAAGCAGACAACCAGAAATGCAACTCTGCCATGCCCATGCATGTGGCTCCCAGCACTGTGAAATAATGAGTGCTGTTTTGAGACACAAACTTTGTGGTAGTAATTTCTTGCACCCAAAAAACAAGGAATTGAAAGAGGTGTGTGTCTTTATGTACACTAGCAAGAGCTTTTGCCTTAGATCAATTGGGCACAGAACAAGAAATAAGAGAGAAATAAAAGTGAAAATGCACACTAAAGAACAATAGTAACATTACTTTGACTGTGGGAAGACATCAATAACAAAATTTGTTCAAAATTAGGCAAAAAGTCAACAAAAAAAAGAATTGTTACATTTCCAGTAAGACTAAATAAAAGTATTGTTGCACTTCACGCCCTGCCTCATGTACAAGTACAAGTTACATAGATTGGGATTAAAATGACTAAAGTATGACTACGAGTGTCTGGAACCCTTCTTTAATTTTGATTTCTAATCATTCCTTTCCTCCCGCTTCCTCAATATTTTATAATGAACATTAAGCAAGCTATACTAAAAATAGTGTTCCATAAGGAAACATCATATTTATTATATTAGACAACCACAGTAACAAAACTCTTCCTCTGTTCTGAAAGGAGACACTATTTTCCAAAACTATTCACTAAAAAACAAGCATTTTGAAAAGACAGCCTGAAGCAAAAGTTCTCAATGTCTTTGCTAACAAGATGTGCAGAAAAGAAAGATCCGAGGCATGTTTTCTCCTAATATACTACAGTGCAAAAAACATCTACCCAGATAAACTGGTACATAAAACATAATTTGGAAATAATTTGAGATTTAAGATTTTCCCCAAGAAATGTAAAATTTCCATGGTTAATTCAGTGATTTTGGTAATTTAATAAATGGTCTAAGTAAACCTTAGACCATTTATAATCTTAAACAGAATTATTGACCTATTTAATCCTGGAATTGCAGAAGATGACAAAAATTCATAAAATAAAAGGAAGCAGTTTTAGCCAATAAAAATACTGAATAGTTCACCAATCACAATGTGCTCAGATACCATATTAAATAACAGTGAGACAATTAATATGGCTGAGGAGGCAAAACCACAGAAGCTCAATATGATAAAAAATGTAATTACAATTACAAAGTTGCATGAGTATAGCAATTATTCTCAGGGCCTCTGCTGAATTTTGCCCTATTTTCTAGCAAGCTTATTATTATTATTATTATAGATAAAGTCTCATTAATCCTGAAGGTAGGGGAAAATGTCATTATAGTCCCATTAAGTGACAACATTATCTCAAGCTTCTTGGTTACTTTAAGGGCTTTCAACCAAAAATTGATTTTCAAACAGATGGGGTTTTAGCTTGTAATTTTTTTGTTTCTAATAGACTGAAGAGAATTAGTAAACACAAAACAGATAACCCCATAGCCCCACATAAGAGTTTTTTTTTAAATTAGATCAACTTTATTAAAACACAAAGCACAAGAGGAAATCTCCCTTAAATAACAGTATATTGAAATAGCAAGTTAAAACAATAATTTAAAGATTTTGATTGATTGGCAATTCAGGAAGGCAAATCAGGAAGTCTACAGTCTCAATTCCGTAAAATTGCTGTTCTATACTTTCTTCCTAAGAATATGTGTATACACTAAGAGCATTTCTTGCAAATTCTTTTTGTTTTTGTTTTTTTTTTTGAGTTGGAGTCTCACTCTGTAGCCTAGACTGGAGTGCAGTGGCCACTTCCGGCCACCGCAGCCCCGACCTGCTGGGCTCTGGCGATCCTTCCGCCCCAGTCTTCCGAGTAGCCGGAATTACAGGCATGCGCTACCACGCCTGGCTGATTTTTTGATTTATTGTAGAGATGAGGTCCTGCTGCCCAGGCGAGTCCCGAACCCATGGGCTCAGGAAATCCACTCACCTCAGCCTCCCAAAGGCGCGGGATTACAGGCTGAGCCACCGAGCCTGGCTCTCTTGGAAATTCTTAAAGGAAGATCTTAGTTACTGCTCTGCATGTTGCTGAAAATACAATTTCCCTTGTTCTACTACACTTTCTTCAAATCTATATGATCCCTAGGAAATTGGGAATAATTTGACAATTTCAGCCAGTGTTGTGCTAAAGCTGGCTGATTGTGCATCTCTTCCCAACAATAAGTTTTGTGATGCCATGTTGGTAACTTGAAATTGGTCATGGTAGGAGTAAGTACACCATGGACATTGGCAAATGCTACAAATATAAGCTTCTCCTCCCACAGCAAAGAGCCCATCATTACATGTTTCCCAACTATTTTGAACTTTATCCTTCAGCTATCTTTACTTCTAGATGAAATGTTGAAACTCTTCTGCTTTCAGGTATAAGCAAAGTAGGTCAAGAACAGTTAAAACTAATACCAAGCTTGAGATTCAGGAACCATGATAGGTATGGTGTTATATCCTATGTTCATATGAAAAGATTTGCTACTTCTAGAAGCCAGATAACTATGACCATATGTGAAGACTGGTCATATATAACTACATTTTTTGTTATATTTTTGTCTGTTTTTTACATTTTGTAACATTATGTGTTAATATAATTTTAAACATATGAAAACATTGCAAGAAAATCTCAAAGAAATTCAATGCCTTTTAATCAAATGCGTCAAATGTCTATATTTTGTCTAATTTTCTTTATTAATCTACCTCTTATGAATGTATGTATATTTATTCTATAGTCATTTTGATAACATGTATATACTGTATATATTTAATGAATAGATATCTTTTTTTATATATTGAAAGTTAAATGGATGATTTTTTTTTGAACAATTTGAGAATAAGTTTGAGACACCAATTCCCTTTGCCACAAATTTATCATGCTAGTTCCTAAAAACAAAATCATTGTATAAACATATAGCAGTCATAAAAATGAAGAAATTTAACCATGCTTTACTACTATTTTCAAATCCAATCTTCATACTCTAACTAATTAATCATGACAATTACATCTTCTATAGCTTAATATGCATATTTATATAATAATCCAAAAATATTTATTAGCATTTGCTGTCTTTTTCTTGAATTTGATTTTTTTAAAGAATGCAGGACTTTTGTTTTGGAGAATGACCACCAACTTGTGTTTGTTTGAGAGTTTATGGCAGGAATACCACTGAAGTGATATTGCCGCTAGATTTGTCATTTATAGATTATGTTCTTGCCTTATTCCATTGACTAGGTCTTTCAATACAATATTATAATTTTTCAATGAAAAATTGTTCGATATTTCACTATTAGAATATTAGAAATATTATTATCATTAGTTTGTGAAAATAGTAGCTGGTATTTGCCATGGTGGAAATATCCTATTTCTCTTGTGTTCTGTTTGCTACCTGCACAGCTGATACTTCATAACAGATGTTTAAATGTCTTTATGTAACCCAAAAAACAAAATTAATTGCTAGTTCCTTTGAAATGTTTCCTTAAGAGCAAAGGAAAATTTTTAGAGATGATAGACATGTTTATTTCACAGATTTATCTTCAAGTTCATCAAATTGTATGTATTATATGTGTACAAATTTTTGCATGTCAATCATATCTCAATAAGGTAGTTTTAAAAAAAGATGATTCTTGAATCTCTGTATGATATCCAAATGTATCAACTAAGATGCTAGGAAAATGGAAAGTGTTTGATGCATATTTGTTGGTAACAATGATGAGAGATGATTTTTTTGTTTAGTTGTTTATTCTAAGTCGACAGCTATTGAGGTTTATTTGATTTAGAACATTTTTTTGAATAATGAATTTTTTCCTCACCCTATCTTTGAAGCTCAGTCTACTAATAATATGGAATAGACAACATATAAATTATTTTGGAATTCTTCAAATATCATCTTACACTCATAGCTCCTTCAACCATCCAAAAACATTTAAATATTTTTATATTATTTTATATTGTTATTCTGATAATGAAACTCTAAGAATGGGAGCCTTTTTTTCCTGTGAATTATCTGATTGCTTTAATTATTTGTGTGTTCTAGGCTTCACAAGTTTCCATGTTGAGATTTTGCTTCTCCTCCTAGTCTCCATCCCAGGTATCATGTTGCTAATCAACACGAATATACCATAGTAGAAATATGCCAGACTGAACATTCAGGAAAACTCTGGAATCTGATTTTAGGCAGGGCTGTCTTATAGGTGGCTATAGTATAAATATAAAAACTGCAACAATCTTAAGTTTTAATTGTGCATCTGTTTGCTTAGCACATCAACTAAAATCTCTAAGCATTATTTTTTTATGTATAAAGTATATTCAATTATTCATTTACTGTTACCCTCAAAGGCTTAAAGTGAAAATGGCACATAAAACTGTTTAAATGCTATGAGAACTAATAAATGAATAACAAGAGTCGGACTTGTTGTCCTGAGGATAAGAAAGCATATGCCTGAGAAGTTATGCTTTCAAGACTGCCAGGAATATCCTCTTTTCCATATAAACATCTAATCTGCTAAATCTTCTAGTAATCACTTTTCCAGAAAAAAAGTGGTGGATGAAAATGCTCAAAGGACTGTAAAAAAATAAGAACAGAAGACACACTCTAATTTGGACAGTTAAGTCACATTTCCTCAGATCAAAACCACACATATATCCTCAGAGTAACGGTTTGAGAAAACCGGAAAGGACAGTTAGAACATTTGGTTTTTAAAACTTGAGGAGATAAAAGCATGAATGGTTGACCTAAATATTTTCATGAGTACATGCTCACACTCAACATAAGAAGAGGCCAAAGAGTGTTCCCGTGGATAAATTCCTTCACTTTTCTGGGGGATTTAAAATGAAGAGTCAAGGAGGGACACCAGTATGACAATAATATCCTTTATCCAAAATGCTTGGGACTAGAAGTGTTTTGGATTTTATCTTTTTTTTCTAATTTTGCAATATTTTATACACATAATGAGATATATTGCATAGGAAACCCAAGTCTAACCATAAAACGTATTTCATCTACACCTTACAAACATAGCATAAAGGTAGTATTATACAGTAGTTTTAATAATTTGTGCATGAAACAAAGTGTGTTTAAATAGAACTATCAGAAAGTAAAGGTGTCACTATCTTATGACAGTGCTCAAGAAGTTTGGGATTTTGAGCGTTTTGGAATTTTAAATTTTCAGCTTAGGGGTGCTTGACCTGTACACAACGATCTCTACTCAGGAATGATGCTTACATAGCTATCTCTTTTTTATTCCCACATCACCTCAATTTTCCTTTTTTTTTAACCTAATGAAATGGTCCAGGATCCAGGCTACATCTCTGGATACTAGAAGAATGGAGAAGTCCTAAGTAAGAAACTCTTAACTATACGTTTACATTTTTATGTTATACTTGAGGGCTTAATGAGTTGGGTTTTACCTTCAACCCATCTGGTAAAATTGAGTTCAACAAATGTAGCCATATTGTGTATTGATAGATAGTGATTAATGTAGAAACTATAGAAACTTATAGAATGTAACCTATGTGAATGGAAATGGATTGAGAGGGAGCTGAACTAGTATTCCTGCTGGAAATCTGTACAAACAGTGGATGACATTACTGTACCTCTCAAAAGTCAAAAAATTTGGATATAAACGGAAAGAGGAAAGGTAACTGAGGGTAAAGGAATAAATAAATTATGCAATAAGAGAAATCCAATATTATATTGGTCCCTCAAAAAGGGCTCAGAGCAAGATACAACACTGTTTTTTAGCTCAGTTATATTTTAAAAAGATGAAACCATATGTCTTGAGACCACTTCTACTTTCATCAATTGAAAAGAGAAAACAGAAGCTTAAAAGCCAGAGTGGCACCACTCTAGGAGACATTTTGGTCATGCAAAAAGATGACAAATGAGATGATTTGTTAATATCTGGTAATGTGAACCTCTTTTGACTCTTATTTTTCATGTTACATTTACAGTCATACATGGCTAGGGCCTAACAGTGACATTGTTGGTGAAATCATAAATACTAACTTTGATGGCCTAATGTATTTGAAAATGGAGTTAAAGATCCCTGAGGCTGTAATACCAACATAAAATGGCCTAAAGAAGAATGTTTTTTTTAACTATCAGTTAATGTCTATGCTAAATAGTTTAGAAATTGCTTAATCTCATCTGAATGTACCATTGAAGAATGTTCTGAAATTAATTGATGACATTTATAAAAGGAAGAAAAAAAGCTATGAATCCAAAAAGTGTGATATACCCCTTACCAAACATAACAAGTTTAACCTAAGGTATAAATAGGGGCAAAAACATGAAAATGTATGTAATGACTTTATCATTCAGATTGTTTCTTTAAATCTATTCATACTCCACACTGACTCCTTCCAATGTTAACCTTGCTCATAATGATACTATTACTATGTCTGTTAAACTAAATCCTATACTAAATGTACATGACCAAATAAAAATAACTTTTGTTGTTGTAAAAGATCATTGACCAAAGCCCATAAGGCAGCCTGTGTAGTCAAGAATTTGACCTTGCACACAAAAGGGCTAATATTCAAACTCAGATCCTGGGAGATCATCGTTGTTTTTCTTGTCTCCTTGATCTATACAGAAATCAACATCATGATATAAGGTGAGGGCTAGCTATGCCAGAAAGATCAAGTACGTGACTTAGGGCCAGGGTTTTGGATCACGTGGTATTCGTTGATCTGATGACTGAGATCAACCATAAAGGCAATCAATGAATCATGCCTACATAAATGGAGCCAAGAGGAACTTCCCTGGTTGGTGACACTTTATGCATGGTGTCACTTATGAATGTTGGAAGAGTCACACATCTTCACACCATGAGTAGAGTGCAAAATAATTCTGCTTTCAGTAGTTATCCTCAGTACTGCTTAAGTTCTTTTCCCCTTAACCAATTTTAGTCTGTTTTCTTTTCATATAATAAACCCATAACTGTGAGTATAATAATTTTCAGTGAGTTATATGAGTTGTTCTAGTATATTATCAAACCTGAGGGTGATTGGACCCAATTTATACCCCTCCTCTCAAACTTGCTGTGCATGTCAGAGAGAGAGGAGTTAGAGGCATCAGCCCTCTAACTCTACAGTTTGCTTAGCCACATCTGAATGTACTACTGAATAATGTTTTGGAGTTAGTTGACAAATTTATTTAAAAAAAAAATAAAGAACAAGCAAGATATGACTCCAAGAAGATGTGCATATGCCTTTTAAGAAGCATGACAAAGAAACACATTATTTAAAAGTGCAATAGTTGTCCCCAAGAGCATTACCACTCTTACTGAGAAGGACATTAGTGCAGATCAATAGTTCCATGAAACTAGTACATAGTCATGATATGACAGTGAACATAGGAGAGGAAGATTAACAAACAATGAAGCTTACTATTCTGTGAAACCACAGTAAAATTATCAAATTCAACCAGGAATGTTATTTAAAAATTAAATACATTTTTTGAAAGTTAAAATGAAAAATAGATAATCGCAAATTCTACCGAGTCAAAATCTTAAACAAAATAATAATGTTAAAAATCCAGGTATGTGTCTTAAGCTGAAGATAGAATCAGTTTTACTATATTGGCTAGAAACTGTTTTAGTCCATGCACTAGGTAGTGGTTCAAAATGTACCTCTGTATTTCTTAAAGTAGGTAAATAGCATTGAAAATAAAAAAAGAATAAGTGGAATATGTGAAGTTTATTAAAAAATCATATAATGGTATCAGTCAAAGAAGTGACCCAAATAATTTTGTATATTTAAGAAAAATAAAAGTTGAAAAAAATAAGAAAATTGAATATTAGATATTTTAGTAGAGGCTGATAAATGAAGATATAATTTGAGATATTAAAGTGAGATAAATTACATATATAATTATATCTTTCATATATAACATTGCTGCATCTTTCTTCATTACCATAATTCAGATCATGAGGCCTTTTGATAGAGACCTAGAGTTCATGACCTTATATTTCTTCAGCCTTAGAATGTAATTAACTTGATATGCTAAAATCATTATGCTCATTATACAGAGAGAAAATCACATATTTTAATTCACTTTTATATTTTAGGGCTTACTTTCTAATATTTCCTTTTGTAAAGACTAGTAAAAGAAAGACCTATCGTCTATCAACTTAATTTTGCATATAGGTCAACCGAAACCTTAAAATATTAGGACAAATTGGTGCCCTTGACTCTTTGTTACTAAGCTTTTTTTTTGTTTGTCCAGGCATGCTGAAAGCTATAGCATTTCTCCAAATTCTTTTTTGTGCTTTTCTCATCAAATAATATTTTCTATTTAAGTATTTTTGCAAAAAGTGCTCCAATTTTTCAGATCTAGTAGATTATAATTGGAATGTCAAAAAACAATTTGTCCTTTGAAATCATCAAATTAAAATAATAAAGACAAAGCTAAATTGGATTCATTTTGACTTCAGGGGAATAGAGTTAAAAAGAGGAGGGGGAAAGCTCAAAAAATAAATTTGGCTCTTGAAAGCACAATTTTCCAGCCAAATTAAGAGAATCTTGCTTGACATCAAGGTCAGATCAAACTCTAAACTTGATTTCATTTGAATTGATTTGATTTGAAACTACGAGTTTAGCTGAGTTCCACCTGGTAGTGAATTTCAGATTAAGTGACATTTAGCCCAATATACTGCGCAGACTACAAATGTAGAAACTCTCTTGCATTCATTTAAGAAATACACGAAAATAATGAAGGATTGCTTTGTACAGAGTGAAATGCAATGAGCTGAGGATCTTTCCATCAATAATATTGTCAGGTCATGAATAAACTTCTAAAATATAAAATCTGTTTTGTCTCTTAGGGCCATGGGATTCTAAAGCACTCACATGTGTACATACATACTCACACACAATATTTGAAGTAAATCAATGATTATATAATTATCAAAGAGTTTTTAGAAGTGTGTGGTCCTTTTACAAACAGATACCTCCAAGTTCAGAGACTAAGAACCCAAGCAGCTTAAAAAGCAGTGTTACTTGACTCCTGTTAGCAGTTATCAATCTTTACCAGGAATCTGAACAACATATAATTAAGAGGTGTTCTGATGCACCAAAAGAAGTAGAAGTGGAAATATTTACCACCCTTACCCTGGTAGTGAAGGACAAGCTCTCAAATTTGGTTAAGCTTAGAGTTCAGGAAGGCAGTTAACTAATATCAAAAACTCTTATTACCTCCCAAGACAAATATCAATTGTCCAATACAGCTTGAATATTGAGACTTTGCTTGGTGAAGAGAAGTTATAGATGCTAAAAAGAATCTAGCCCAGAAAAATTGGGTCAAGAAAGTATGTTCTCAACTGGCCTCAAGATAGAAATCATCTGGAAACATTTGTTAAAGCACAGCACACATAGCCATTTCTCTGGAAATTCTTATTTAGTAACCTTCTGAAAAGGGCAGGATTTTGAGTTAATATGATATAGTCTATGTGAAACATTCATAAGGGAGTTCGAAAAGCTAAAAAGTGGGAATTCTATAGTCTTGGAAATAGAGTCACACAACTGACTTATTTTATGGTTTAAAAAAATGAGCCGTGAAATTATACTGGTTTTGAATTCCAACATTGTTTTCTTACCAGGTGAACTTTAAGCTAATAAAGAGATATATTTTGTGAATATCTTTAAAAATCATACCTGGAATATAGAAAGCCTTCAAATGTTAATTTATTTTGAGAAATCTAAACTAGATACACAATTATCTTAACTTATCACTAAGACACAGCCTATTATATTACGACCAAATGATAACTTTGCATCAACTGTAAAACTCATGTCATTCCAAAAAATATTAATGTGTGAACAAAGAAAGGTGTATCTTAGAATTAATGAAATAAACAATTAGAGAAACCCAGAAAGTAATATAAAAATGTAAAATTAGATGGGTAAGAAATATTAGGAAGATAAATTTCTTCCAAACAAAAACAACCACAAAAAAAATTTTAAAAATAAAAAATAAAAAACTACTGATGTAGATGCTTCATCAGAAAGAGAAGTAAATCAGAATGAAAGAATAGTAAACACAGGAACTGGGAAACAATGTGGTTAGATTCAACTAAATGTTTTCAAAATATTTTTTAAATAATCCCAAATAAGCATTGTTTTTAAAATGTTTGATCTAGTTGGGTGCAGTGACTCATGCCTGTAATCCCAGCACACTGAGAGGCAGAGGTGAGAGGATTGCCTGAGTCCAGCGATTCGAGATCAGCCTGGGCAATTTGGCAAGACTTCCTCTCTACAATAAATCAAGAAAAATTAGCTGGGTGTGGTGGCATATGCCTAATGTTCCGGCTACTTGGAAGGCTGAAATGGAAGAATCACCTGAGCCCTGCTGGTTGAGCATGTCACTGCACTCCAGCCTGGGCAACAGAATGAGATTCCAACTAAATAATAATAATAATAAATAAAATAAAATGTTTGATCTAGTATTTGAAGAAGCAATTACAAGGTTGAAGAGCTGACAGTGTTTTTCAGTTGAAACTTGAAATTTACCAAAAGCTTTACCTTAATTGGGAAGGAAATAGATTACTGAACACTACAATGTATTATGGTTATAATCAACTTTGTGATAGATCAACTCAATAAAATAAAAGAAAGAAAACAATTTATACTTTTCAAATGGGTAAAGGGTAAAATAAACATCGAAAAACGTTTCAAAGCAATCTGTGGAAATAAACAACACATGGTTAAGAAAAAATGCAAAAGAAAATCACAATTACAATTTGAAAATATATCAGAGCAGTCAACAAGATGAAAGAAAACAAGATGTTAAACCTTTTACCTCCCCTGCCACAGAAACACCTATTTTGGCACACCAGAAGATAAGAATACCTTTGTGGGAGTGTCATAGTTTAGTTAAAAGGATCCAGCAGTTCAATGGAACAAAAATCTGAAAGTAAACACATTAAAGAAATGTTCACTTTACTCATGTCACTCCTCCATCAGGGCAGTGCAGCTTGATGGTCAGAGAAGCCCCCTTGACTCATGGTTTCCTCCATAGGGGAAAGTAAAATTGAAGTGGGTACCCTGGTTTCTCAGCCTTGTGGGACACTGCCCAGGAGGCCCACTTCTTTCTTTCCCATCCAGAACACTGAGGAGATTGGTATAGCTGAATCATCTAGGGGCAGCTAAAATCAGAGAAGTGGCAGGGCCTCACAGCAACCAGTGAGAATCTCAACAGCTGACCATGGACACTGCTAACTTGCACATGGGCTCCATCAAGAGCCCCACTCACAAACATAACAAGATTACTCATCTGGAGACATGCCAGTCCCCAGCACTCCATGCTTGCCCACATAGCTAGCACCTCACACACGTCCACGTACAGCAATCTATGTAGACCAACAAACATTGCATCCAAGACCCTGCAGATAACACATGGATCTCAGTAGCATGTGTAGATTTCAGCTGCCAACTTGACTCTTCTGCATTAAGAGCAGGTATACAACCTTGAACATTTTAAGAAATTACCTTGCAGAAAATAAACTGGAGGAATTCAGCACCAGCCTAGATTTGTAGAATCAAGAGAAGGTACACAGTCCTGAGACTACGTCCCCTAAGAGGGAACAAAAGAAATGGAGTAGGTTAATCCAGAGAAAATTTCTGAAAAACATCCAGAATCTCAAGCAAACCTGATTGGTTAATATCCTTTAAACCCAGGTGACTGCTTTTTCAAATAGGAAAACAAAAATCCAACTCTTCAGAAAACATGAAGAATCAAGGAAATATGACACTACCAAAGGAATAAAATAAAGTTTTAGTGGCTGCCCCAAAGACATAACTTTATATCTTTTTGTATATATAAAAAATAATTTTAAAATAAGATAAAAATTAGAAAAGTTACAGCACTTTCAGAGTTACTTAATGTTTGGAATGTGTGTGTGTGTAGATATTTTAATGCTATATTAAAGTCAATAATTATTTGATAATTGAGATGAAGAAACCTTTTTTCCAAGTTCTGTCCTCAGCCCCAAATTAATTATCTTTTGTTTTTAATAAAAATGGTATATAATATGAATACATATGCACACACATGCACACAGAAATATGCAGTTATCTATCTGTCTATCTATCTATCTATCTAGCTATCTATCTATCTATATCTATCTAATCTCAGAGGTAGAAGATAAAGAAGTGTTTTATTCTACAAACAAGCAAAACCCTGCAACTTCAATAGGTCTATTTTTCCCCAGGTACAGAGTCAGAAACCTACAGTCTTCTTGGTGCTGAACCTGTATCTTAGAGGAGGACAGAGCTAAAAATGTAAACTCAACGTCCTCTCAGTGAGAGATTCCCAGAAGAGAGACCCAAACCAGAGTGCAAGCCTTGATGAAATAATATTATTATGACTGATATCTATAAAAGCATTTCCATCTAGCGTGGTTCTTCATTAGAGGCATGTGTTTTTGGCTTTTTCTTATATATTAACTTTCTAATCAATTTGTCAAGATTTATAAAATCTTACATTTAATTTATATATTGTGGAATATTGCATTTTTACAATGTTGAATCTCATATCCGTGAAATGTTTGCATCTCTCCATGTACTTAAATTTTCTTAAATATTTGTTATCCAAAAAGGTCATATATCAATGTTTTTTAGAGATTTATTCTAAGGTTCTTGTATCTTTGTTAATATTGCATGTGTCTAATTTCTCATACAAACATATATGCATACACATCATAATATATTTACATATTATATATAATATCTACTTTTCTATTTTTGTGTATAATTATAAACTATAGTCATATATAATATGTAGGATTACTATAATATATATAATGTATTATCCATTATTTAGAATAAATGAAGAGATACTTCAAAAAGGCAAAAATACCCATTTAACCACCATCAATATTACAAAAAAATAAATATTAGTAGTGAAGTTGAACATCTGTTATCCCCTTATAAATGGTATTATTTTCCTTGCCTCTCACCAGGGGTAACAAAAATCCTGAATTTTGCAAATAACTTTTCTGGTGTAATTCTTTAATGTGTGAACTCTTGGTGATTTCCTGAATAACAAATATAATTCTGGTTATTTGATTAACATATATATATGTTTAATATTAAATATATTCTGCTTCTGCAATTTTTACCTTAATTATATCTTTTTCATGTCTTCTAGTATACATATATATTTTATTTTATGACTCTATCATATTACCCAATATACTTTGAATGAACTTGTAGGTACTTTCCAATCAGTGACTACTATAAATAGTGCTGCCATGCACGTTCTTACATATATCTCCTTCTGGATGTATTTAAGAACTTCTCAAAACAAAATACCTAGGAAGGATTTACTACAAGGAGACACACTTTTCACAGGACTTTTGAATCATAAACATGAACAAATAGTAACAAAATTTTTCTTACACCCTCAACTGGAAGCAGTTTAGGCATAGTAAGTCATTCTTATACAGGAGTGATGGGAAAAGATCTGCCTTGTGTGCATGCTTTTCTAAGGATGGCGTTCTCAAGTCTGCTTTATTAACTCTTTCCCGCACAATCTCCTATGGGATAATTTCAATATCTGAATCCTTGAGTGTTTTCTTTTGTTACTCTTTGCTTCCGCTGGTACTTTTTCATGGTTGCTTGTTTCTTCAAATGTGTTGTGGTTTTTAATTTGTCTGATCTTGATCACATAAATCCTGGGGCTTCTGGGTTGTGGGTGCATTCCTCGGAAATGAGTTTAAATTTATCTCTTCTAAGAATTTGAGGGTGTTACTAAGTCTGGCAGCCCTTGATTATGCAGTTGGTATGAAACCAAACCACACATTCAGATGGAAGTCAAAATATGATTGCAATTTCTGAAGTCATAATTTTTTTCCTGCTTCAAACACAGTCATAATGAAGACAGACATTTTTTCTATTTACATGATTTATTAGCATATGCAGGCTTTTGGCCCATTCTTTTTCTAGTATGTCTTCAAAGTTCCAGTTTAATAGAGTGAAGACCAATTCTTCCTCCCATTTTGTAAGGTTCAATTTCTTTTTTTTCTCCTTTCTCTATCGGCTCTGTAAGACCTGGTACTCTAGGTTCCTAATAATAGCAAATGCTCTAAAAATAACTTCGTTTTATGATTCCGATTGCCACTCTTATGACACCCCATTCTTAGATTCTGGGCCTCAGAAATTTTGCATACTTTTTGTAATTTATTCTAGTCTTTTTTAAAATATTTTTTTTAAAGCTGATACCTCACCCAACACTTCACAGAGAGAAGCAAATTCATTTTTTTATTTCATAAGATTCTATTTTAGTTTTCATGACTTTGCCTTTCATTCTCTTGTATTTAACATTTTTTTGAAGTTAGCACATTTTTTGTATCATTGTTTATTTAAAAATAAATATATTTATAATTTAAATGTTACTTTGAGTGTTGGTTTGGAAACATAACAAATGCTAAAAGGCAGAGTGCTAGATATGCGATTTCCTGAACTCTGTTATACTGAAGGCAGGCAGGCAGGAAGGAAGGAAGAAAAAAAGGAAGGAAGGAAGGAGAGAGAGAGAAAGGAAGAAAGGAAGGAAAATAAAGAAAGAACTTTCGCACCTCTTTTCAAAAAAATCTACTCAGACATTCCATATTCTGGAGACAATAGGGGAAGCTGGGGAAGAACTGTTGACTATATTAAATTTTTTATTACATATTCTACTTAACTTTATACTATTCCTTCTGAATACTTTCTCCTATAGAACAATGTAATTAATATTTTATGTTTATTTTAATAATATCTGTCTCATAAGAAATAGAAGCTTATACATTCTCAAAATTGAATTATGTATTAAACCTCAATAAGCATTTATGGATGGTTGACTAAATAAGACAATAAATGATAAACAGTTGGTTTAGTTTCCCAAAATTTCATTCCACTAGAGAGATATGGAAGGGATATTTCATTCCAAAAATGTCAAAATATCCTCTCTACTATGTGTAGAAATTTTGGAGTAATCTCCTGATTTAAACCAGTAGACTCAATCATAAAACATGTTTGCTCAGACTCAAATCCAGAAACTAGTTACACATCATTGTGAAAGAGACGTTGAAATTTCAGCCTTAATTAATGCGCTGGTATATAGTTTTTTGGTTCTAAGAATGAAAGTTAATGTAAAGTAAACATAAACAAAAAATACAAAAAAAGAGAGCCAGCGATTGATATCTATCCATTAATCATATCTGTGTAATGAGGAGTGAGACATCTTAAAAGCTTATATAATATAATAAGACCCTCAACTGACAGGACATGGCAGTATTGTTTGCAGGTAACATGCAAGGAGACCAATTATGGCCGAAAGCAGGTGCCAATATTAGGGGAAAAGAATAAAAGAAATTTTGATGGGCATGACCTTATATAGAATATAGGGATTATAAATACTGCCATCTTTTAGAGGCTAATGTGTACCAAAGACAATGGGCATAAATATGAGTATTCTTAAATATATATATAATCAATTGTCAGTTTTTCAAAATTTTCAAATTTATACCAGAAATGCAGTTTCAGTCACCATTGTCACATCAAATAACATGAAATCAAGATATCAGAAATGAAAATATCCAAGGGCATAAATTTTCCTTTTTTCTAGTGTTTGATGTTTCTGTAGACAGAGTTGGTACTTCAATGAGATAAATACATGCTGTGAAAACTCTCAGAGTGATTCTTGGGTTTATAACCTTGTTTGTGGATATCTTACAACATATGCAAATTACATCAAGTTGGGGGAAAAAATTCTATTTTTTGTGCATTATTTAAAGTACCACTAAATTAATACTGGGAAACACCGCAGCATAGTTTGAGATTTTCCTCTGGATATTCAGGCTCCAAGTCATATAATTTATAAAAATGATCTCACTAGAGTCTTTTAGTCTTTATTACTTGAATTCATGGCAATAATTGAATTAAAAATGCAGAGAATAGCCCATCTGATTTTTTCTGTATATTTCATATTCTCCTTCCCTCTCTTATTTAGACAACAAATATTCAATTTTTTAAACAAACCCAGTTTCTTTATCTAAAACTTTCTCTGAAAGTTTTCTTTCTCTAAAACTTTTTTTTTTTCAGATTCTAACTACCATTTATTAGATGTTTTTGTTTGTTTTGCTTTGTTTTGAGACAGGGTCTCATTCTGTCACCCAAACTGGGAGTACAATGGCATAATCATAGTTCACTGCAGCCTTAAACTCCTGGGCTCCAGAAATCCTCTTGCCTCAGACTCCCAAATAACTATGACCAGAGGCATTTCCTACTATAGATGGCTTATTTTTTATTTCATTTTTTGTAGAGTCAGAAGTTTAGTGTGTAGCACAAGCTGGTCTTGAACTCCTGGGCCCATGTAATCCTTCCTGCTTGGCTTGTCAAAGGACTTGGATAACAGGCATCAGTCACTGCATTTATTAGTTTTTTGACTCAAAGATTCATTGATTTTCTCTAAGCTGAAGTTTTCCCATATGGGAAGCTCACTGGGTGACAATAAAAATTAAATTCTATTAAATGTAGAATATCACTTAGCTGAGATATGACAGTATATTTTATGAATTATTTTTAAAAATCCATTGATTGTTTAACAGGTTAGAAAACACTTTCTTATAAGTCTATTTTCATTGCCATCTTAGAGATAAAATGCAAATCGTTCAAAATTATTTGTTTAATTACGAATAAGTAAATAGTAAGCCAAGATTTTCCTCTGGATATTCAGGCTCCAAGTCATATAATTTATAAAAATGATCTCACTAGAGTCTTTTAGTCTTTATTACATGAGTTCATGGCAATAGTTGAATTAAAAATGCAGAGAATAACCCGTCTGATTTTTTCTGTATATTTCATATTCTCCTTCCCTCTCTTATTTAGACAACAAATATTCAATTTTTTAAACAAACCCAGTTTCTTTATCTAAAACTTTCTCTGAAAGTTTTCTTTCTCTACAATTTTTTTTTTTTTTTTAGTTAGAGTCTCACTCTATCTCCCAGGCTGGTGTGCAGGTGCACGCTCATGGTTACTGCTGACTAATTTTTTGATTTACTGTAGAGATAAGGTCCCGCCAAGTAGCCCAGGGGTCTCGAACCTGTGAGCTCAGACAATCCTTTCGCCTCGGTCTCCCAAAGTGCTGGAATTATAGGCGTAAGCCACAGCATCTGGTTCTAAAACTTTATTTTTGAAGAATCAAGCAAATAGTTATTCGTTTATACTTCAATATCTTTTAGTGCTGGATATGGCAGAAGCTATTTTCACTGCCTTTGTTTCTACATTATTTATTTATTTATTTATTTAAATTTTAGAATTGGGGGTACATGCAAGGATTTGCTAAATAAGTTGTGTGCTATAAGTTTTGGTCTTGTAGTGAGTCCTCCCTTCTCCTGGAAGTGGATATGGTACCAAATAAATCACTGTGTGCCCCTTCCTCTCCCTCCTTCCTTCCCTTAGCAATGCCCAGTGTTTGCTGTAAACTTTTGTGCTCCTATGCCCAGTGTTTAGGGCTGGCTTATGAGTGAGAACATGCGATATTCAATTTTTTGTTTATGTGATAGTTCACTTGGAATGATAGTTTCCAACTGTGTCCATGTTGGATATAATATTATTCTTCTTTATAGCTGTGCTATACTCCATTATATATAGGTACCACGTTTTCTTTATCCATTCCATTATTGATGTGTATCTGGGTCGGTTCCATGTTTTTGCTATTGTGAACAGTGCTATAATAAACATATGTATTCAGGTATCTCTTTGGTAGAATGATTTATATTCCTTTGGTTATATTTGCAGAAGTGGAATTGCTGGATCATATGTTAGCTTAATTTTTAATTATTTGAGACATGCCATACTCTTTTCCACAAAGGTTGAACTAGCTTACATTCATACCCAAAGTGTAAATTTTTTTTTTCTTCACAATCTCACCAGCACGTTATTTTTGACTTTTTAGTGATAGTCATTCTGACTAGTATAAGATGATTTCTTATTTTAGTTTTGATTTGCATTTCTCTGATGATTAGTGATACTACGTATATTTTCATAGGATTGTTGACTGTTTGAATGCCTTCCTTTGAGAAGTGTCTGTTCATGTCCTTTGCCCACTTTTTAATATGGTTGTTTGTTGTTGTTTCCTGTCAATTTGTTTGAGTTATTTGTAGATGCTGGATGTTAAGTCTTTGTTGGGTGTTTTTGTGGGTTGTTTCTTTACTCTCTTGATGATTTCTTTTGCTTTTGAGGACTTGGTCATTCATTACCCACTCCAATGTCCAGAAAAGTGTTCCCTATATTGTCTTCTAAGAGTCTTATAGTTTGAGGGCTTACACTTAAATCCTTCCTGCACTGTTTTTATGTCTTGAATAATATATTTGTCCACCTACCCTTGGATATCATTCAGTTCTTTGCCATCCAGAGTCTGCCATCAGGGACAGGTCATTCTGGATTGGTTCCATTGCTTGATATCTGGAAAACCCTTTTGTAGATACCAACTGATTAAGGCTTTGGGGTTTTCTTGATCTTGATGGTTCTTCATCTGTGAGGACAGACTCTCTTCTTTATTTTTTGTTTTGTTGTCTTTTCAGTTAGATGGGTTGCAGTGACCATTTGTGATATCTTTGCCCATAAATTGCACCTCTGTTGGGGTGCTATTCTCCTTTCCCTGGAGACGGTAGCTCAAGAGAACCTAACAAATGTGTCTTGTTGCTCTTCTGGGTCTAGCTGTCTTATAAGAGTACTATTTTCTGGCTGGTGCTGAAGGGTGCCTGCAAGGTATTCAGTGATGCAAAGGTGCAAGTGTTGAATTCTAAAGAAAATGAATTGCAAACCTCTCTGGAGGACCCTTTGGGAAAGCTCTCTGATGCTTGTTCTGTGGGCTAGTCTGCAAGGTGTATGGTGACATGGGCTCTGTTCTTATCTCCTCCTTAAAGACTGTATTATTGTCTCAGGTGCTGTATGTTGACTATGCCAGTTTACTTCCAACCAGAAGGCGGTGGTGTCAGGAAACAGCCAACTGTGGTGGTGACTGTTTGCTTTTGTTTGTCCTTTTTTTTTTAACCTAAGGAAATACACAGATGAACTAGACGATGGAAGGGCTAGGGAACTCCCAAAGTTCCTCAGTCCCTGGGTTTTTGAGAGGGATCTGAGGGAAATTTGACTGGGGAGGGTAGGTCCAAATGGACCACTCTCCAGCTCCACACCTTTGTGCAGAACGGCTACCCTGGTGAAAAACGGGTCCTGTAGCTGCTGTGGCCATGTTGAAGGGGTGGCCTACCCATCTCAGTTGTACAAAAGAGCTCACAAGTGGCTAGAGATTCCAGGATGACAGGACATCCCCTCCCCTTTAACGCCCTCAGATTCCATTCTCTTGTCTGAAACTATTCACACCCAGAACTCAAAGTTTTATTCAGTTACAAGGTTTGCCCATGGGCTGAATCCAACTTGTCTGTGTCCCAGCTCCTTACCTGTGCACACTCAGTGGAAATCAGGAGGAAGGATGAGGCCACTAGTTGTTGTAGAAGTGCTGCAGGGATGTCAAAGCTGTCTGTTGCACAGAAGAGTTCACTTGAGGAAAGAGGTGTTACGAGAATGACAGGGCACTTCACAGATTCCCTTTACTTGCTAGATCCTGTTGTCTCCACGTTTTAGACTTCTTTGGTATATATTGAAAAATCTAGGTTTTGTTTCTCGAACCAGATTCACTGGATCAAAAAAAAAAATTGAGGGTGTTGTTTCTGTAATCTGTTTATTTAAAAAGCTTCCAAGAGAATACAATAATAATTTAGTTCAAAAACCATTCACAATCCCAATCTTTCTGTTTAAAATCTGTGTCTTAAAATGGATTTCAGTGACCTCCAAGACTCTTTAAAAATAAAAAAATTTGAAATCATTTAATGTTAGAATTAAAGAGAACCTGAGACCCTTTGCTCTAGCTCAGTGGTGTATAAATAAACTTATCAGGGAAGTGGTGTTATGGGATAGTTTCATACTCCTGAGACCAAGTGGCCAAGACTTTAAGTTTTCTGATTGGAACATTACTGTTTGTGTATAAAGATTCTACAAATTATATTGGGCCAGTTGTAGCAAAATCAAAACTGTTCTGTGTATTTTATTCCCTGGCCCCAGCTTTTTTCCCTAAAATGCTTGAGAAGTGGTCACCTACTTGAAATCTTTGAAAATTGTGTGATATGTGTTTTAACTCGTTAATTATATATAAGGACTATTGCTGATCTTTGAGATTCTGATTCCTTTTTCTTTCTTTTTTGAAGCAATTTATGATTCCAAGAAGTGAAATTCCAAAGGCAAATTTTTTTTCCCTAGGGATTTGAACAAAATAGTCTTGAGATAGTAGCCAGAAGTCAAAGACAATTATCTTATATGAATTGGCCATGGACCTGAATTAAATAAATCAGAGATCCCCCATGGCAAATAGTAACTGAAAGTTTTCATCAAAGACTGAGAGTATATATGGGTATAATAACCAAAGTACATGCTCCTTCTGAATTTTACATTTTTATAGAAAAACCCCTATGAATGTCCTTATCACTCTATGCATCTTAACATTTGCCACCGAAGTTTCAGTTATAACTGCTCAGAAATAAATGGCATGTCCTTTTATAATACCATCAGAAATCCTTTAGTTTTTAAACAAAGTTTTCAAGATATTTATAGGTTTAGTTCCAAGGATCTGCATCTCCTAAGTTTCCCATGACTGGTACTGTGAGCTCCTAGTAAAAAGATGGCTAGTGTATTTTAATCTGTGGGGTAATTATTATTAATTAATGTTGCCTGCAACAATAAGTGCTTTGTAAACTAGTTAATACTTGCCATGAGTTAGTGGAGAGTCTATGCTTATTTTGCTCATTTTGCCACTTTGATAAGGAGCTTACTAGTTTTATTTTATAAACTTCACGACAGGCTTAATAGCATCGCTATTATGATGGTGAGTATCATCATTGTTACCATCATTCCCATTTTCCAGAGGAGGATAATGAAGTGCAAAAAAATGAACAGTCCAGATTCATAAAACTGCTGATTTGCAAAGATAAGACATAAACACAAAGCTCACATCAATAACCACTACACAATGCTACTCATAACCATCATGTATCTAAATTTTCACTACGGCATTTATTCTTTTAAAAGACGAAGAAATAATGTTCAAACACTTACAGTTAACAACATAATTTTATCTGGCTACAATAGCTATTTACAACCTCGATTAGAAATGGACACAGAAAAAAAAATCACTACTACAAGAATAAATATTTAAAATTATGCCCTTATCTAAGGTGGATGAGAAGAGTATTCAGAAAATAATGAGTTTATGTGACTGCAAGTATGATTAAGTCTGATATCTCCTGAATCTCCCTTTTAAAATTCAGAAAACTCAGCTTCTACTTTACAAAAAGTTCCTTGAATTGAACCATTCATCTATTTTTCTTTTATTTTAAAGAATGTACATTTAGGGAAACCAGACCAAAAAAGAGTGAATAAGAGCCAAGGTCCTTTAGAATGACAATGGGCTATTTGATCTGCCGCAATTGTTTTCAGATTGAAATAGTTTATTTACATATTTTTTGTTCTAGTGACCTGACTGACATTTATGTTTTGAATTGTCATTGACCTAGAGATGTTTTCCATCTACCCACCCACAAAATTGACTGGGAAAAATCCCAGAATTAAACAGTCATATTTTAGTAATTCATCAGTAATTAAAGTCTTGAGATCTATGGCAATTTTACTTTAAAATGTTTGTTCTGGTACCTCAATGGTTTACTGGCTGGTTCCAAGAGAATACTACTTCAAAAAAGCAATATTGATTTTACTACATCTCCTTTTAAGACTTCATTTTTTGTTGTTTTATGCTGGACTTAAATTTTAACCTGTTCTACACAATGTAATCTTTTTTAATGGTTTAAAGGCATTACATTAACATAATTTGCTTCCTCTGAGCTGAATATTTTTTCACTCATTTTAATTGCTGAATTACTCAACTTAATCTATTACTTAGTTCTCAATAAAATTAGGACACATTTCAGCACTATATTTACTGCATTATAAAGTGATTTTATTTTATATACTCACAAACACACACTGTATTACAGTATCTTTAGAAATAAATCTATTCATATGCGTTCACATGTTCTGAATATACTATCAAAATAATGGTGATTATTAAAAAGCGATGAACAAGAAAAAGGTATGGAAAAAAATAGATATACAGAATGAAAATAATTTGCATCATTCACCACTATTTTAAAACATATCAGGATCTTTACATACCATTCAAAGTTGTAAAGCACATAAATTTGGTCTTTGAACCTCTATATTTGGTCCTCTTTTTTCTGTTTCACACAATCAAATTTCTATTGAACTATAAATTTTATTTGACAGTGGCATACTTAGCAAATGAACTAATAATATAAAAGAGGCATATTCATTTTAAAGAAGTCTTCTTTCTTTACTTTTAAGGTGAAATAAGCAGAGATTTGAAGCAGGCCACACACATAAAGGTAGCATGTGTACTCAGAGAAGGCAACCTAGCCAATCCTAACCATGTAGGTCCTTGAAATGCACCCATCAAATTAAAATTATGGACTCTCTTTCATGCATAGCACACCCTTTTAAGAGAGCATCAGTTCAGTTCAGAAAACACAGTCTACATAATGTATTTTTTATTATAATAGGATCACTGAATATGAAATCTATCCTCTTAACATTTTAAGTGCAAAATACAGTATTGTTAATTATAGACTAAAGACTAATTAAAGTATTGCTAATTATAGATTTCCTGTGTTTCTGCCACTGGATGGAAACCACCATTATATTCTCTGTTTCTATATGTTTGACTATTATAGATATCTCATATAAATGAAATAATACAGTACAGTTGAGCCTTTTTTGAACCATACAGGCTTCAACTGTGACGGTCCACTCAGAAGCAGATTTTTTCTACCTCTACCATCCCTGAAACAGCAAGACCAATATCTTTTTCTCAGCCTACCCATTATGAAGACAATGAAGATGAATAATTTTATAATGATCCACTTCTACTTAGTAAATAGTAAATACATTTCTCTTATGATCTTCATATTTTCTCTTTCTGGTTTACTTGATTTTAAGAATACACTACATAATATATACAACACAAAATATTTGTAATCAACTATTTATGATATTGTTAAGTCTTCTGGTCTATAGTAGGTTACTAATAGTTAAGCTTTTGGAGAGTCCAAAGTTGTACATGGATTTTTAACTGCATGAGAGGGAGGAAATTAATGCCCTTAAGCCCTGTATTTTTCAAGGTTGCATTTGTCTTTTTATAACTGGCTTAATGCACTTAGTGTAATGTCCTCAAAGCTCATCCATGCTGCAGCATATATAAGATTTAGCCTCATTTTAAAAGATGAATAGTATTCCATTGTATAGGCACACTACATTTTGCTTATCCATTCATCCACTGATGGATAGGTGGGTTGCTTTTACATTTTGGCTCTTTGTGAATAATGCTGCTAAGAACGTGGATGTGTGAATACCACTCTTCAAGACCATGCTTTCAGTTCTTTGGGGTATATACCCAGAAGTTAAATTGCTATATGATATGATATGATATTTTCTATTTTTAAGGGACTTTCCAGGCTACTTTTCACAGCTCCTGTACCATCTTACATTGCCACCAACAGTGTTCAAGGGCTTCAATTTTGTCCCATCCTCAACAACACTTGCTATTTTCTGCTTTTTGATAATAGTCATCATTATTTGTGTGAGGTGGTATCTCACTGCAGTTTTGATTTGCATTTCCCTAGTGATTAATGATATTGAGCATCTTTTCATATGTGTATTGTTCATTTGTTTATCTTCATTGAAGAAATATCTAATTCATGCCTTTTGTACACTTTTGAATCAAGTTGTTTGGTTTTTGTTTACTTTTAAGAGTTCTCATTATAGTCTTTATATTAACTCCTTCTCAGAAAAAATTTGCAAATATTTTCTTCCATTTTGTGTGTTGTTTTGGTTTTTAATTTTGATTTTATTTTAAAGATGTGGAGCACAATTCAGGATTGGGTATACACGTGGTCATTGTACAGTTAAAGTTTAGCTTCCCTTTGGTTCCTGGTTTGAGATTAGATACCTTTATTGATGTTGTCCCCACTTGCCTCCAGCAGTATCCCCCTACTGCCAATCTCTTTCTTATAGTATTATTGTAAATGTTCAGGGTCTGTGTATGAGTGAGAACATGTATACTCAGTTCTTTGTTTTTCTGAGAGATAACTGAGCATTATAGATTCTCAATCTATCCAAGTTGCTGTGAAGTTCATATGCATGACCTTTCTTATGGCTGCATAATATTTAATCATGTATATATACCATATTTTTATTTACTCAGTCCAGTTTTGATGGGCAGCACAGTTGGTTCCATGTTTTTGCTATTGTGAATAGTGCTACAATAAACCTGCATATGCAGATATCTTTTATTGTATAATGATTTTAGTTCTTCCAGGTATATTTACAGTAGGATGGTTGCTGGGACATATGGAAGGTCAATTTCTAGTTCTTTTAGAAATCGTCACACTGTTTTCCATAGAGGTTGAACTGGTATGCATTCCCACCAGCAGTGTAGATGTGTTCCCTGTTCTTTGTATCCTTGCCATTATCTATGGTTGTTTGTTTTATTAATGATGACCATTTTTACTGGAGTTAGGTGGTATCTCAATGTGGCTTTGACTTGCATTTCTCTGATGATTAGTGAGTTTGGACACTTCTGCATATGTCTGTTGGCTGCCTATATATTCTTTTGAGCATTATCTAATCATGTCTTTTGCCTACTTTTTAATGGGGCTGTTTATTTTTTCCATTTTGGTACAATCGAGTTCCTTATAGATCCTGGACGTTAGGCCTTTGTCAGATACACATTTGGCAAATCTTCTGATGTGGCCAGTCAAATTTCCAGCACCATTTACTGAATAGTTTCTCCTCTCCCCAGTGGTTGTTGGTGATGTTTTGTTGAAGATGAATGGGTTGAAAAGTTGAGATTTTGCTTCCAGAATCTCTATCCTGTTCTGTTGGACTATATGCCTGTTCTTGTACAATACCAGGCTGTTTTGATTACAATAGCCTTATAGAAAAGTTTAAAGTCTGGATGTGTAATATCTCCTGCTTTGTTTTCTTGCTCAAGATCGTTTTGACTATTCTTGGTGGTTTATGTTTCCATATAAATGTCTGTATTATCACTTTCAGGTCTGAGAAGAATTATGTTGGTAATTTAGTGGGCAATGCATTGAATCTCTAGATTGCCTTTGATAGGATGGACATCGTAACAATGTTGATTCTTCCTTCCCATGAGCATGGAATATTTTTCCATTTGTTTATGTCTTCTTGGATTTCTTTGAGCAGTGTTTTGTAGTTTTCATTGTAGAGATCGTTCATTTATATGGTTAGAAAGATGCAGAGATATTTCAATTTTTGGTGGCTATTGTGAATGGGATGGTGCTCTTTATTTGGTTCTCTACCTGTTTGTTGTTGGTGTATAAGAATGTGACTATTGTTTGCACATTTAATTTGTACCCTGAGGCTTTCCTAAAGTCCTTTATCAGTGCAAGGAGATTTTTGACAGATTCTGCTGGATTTTCGAGGTATAAGATCATATAATCAGCAAATAGGGATAACTTAACTTCTTCTTTTCCTATTTGGATTCCCCTAATTTTCTTCTCTTGTCTAATTGCTCTAGCTAGGACTTCCAACACAATGTTGAACAGGAGAGGTGAGAGTGGGCAGTCTTGGCCTGTTCTGGTTTTTAGGAGAAATGTTTCCAGCTTTTGTCCATTTGACAATATACTGGCTGTGGGTTTATTGCAGATGGTGCTTACTATTTTGAGGTATTTTTCTTCTATACCTAGGTGTTCAAGTGTTTTTATCAAAAAGGGATGCTGGATTTTATCAAAAGCCTTTTTCTGTATCTAATAATATTATCATGTGGTTCTTGTTTTTACATCTGTTGATGTATTTAACTACATTTATGGTCTTACAGATGTTGAAATAGCCCTGCAACTGGAAGATGAAGCTTATTTGGTCAAGGTGGATGATTTTTGAGATATATTATTGGATCCAATTTGCTAGAATCTTGTTGAGAATGTTTGTATAAATGTTCATTATAGATATTGGCCTGTAGTTCTCTTTTTTTCATTGGATCTTTACCCAGTTTGGGTATCAGTGTGATGTTAGGTTTGTAAAATGATTTGGGGAGAGTTCCATTTTTCTCATTACCTGGCATATTTTCAACAGGAATGATGTCATCTCCTCCTTGTAGGTTTTGTAGAATGCCATTAGAAAGACACCTGGTGCAGGGCTTTTCTTTGTAAGTAGATTTCTTATGATTTTCTTATGAGTCAATTTTCTGGGTTGTTGTTGGTCTGTTTAGAGTCTCAATGTCTTCTTGTTTCAACCTTGGGAGGTTGTATGATGTGAGAAAGTCCTACGTGTCATTTAGGTTATCAAGTTTGTTTCCATACTGGTTTGTACAGTAGTCTCTAATAATCTTTTGTGTTTCTTTGTGGTCAGTTGTGTTTGATCTATTGCATTTCTGATTGTGTTTATGTGGGCTCTTTCTCACTTTTTCTTGGTCATTCCACCTAGGGGTCCATCAATCTTATTTATCCTTTCAAAGAACCAACTTTGTGTTTTGTTGATTTTTTCTATGATGTTTTTGTCTTCTATGTGCCATATTTGGGCTTTTACTTTGGTGATTTGGATTCTCCTGCTAAAGTTAGCATTTTTTAAAGTCATTTCTTTCTAGTTCCCTCACGTGATTTGTTAGGCTGTTTACTTGTGATCTTTCCATTTTCTTGTTTTGTGCTCATAAAGATATAAATTTCCCTTTTTTTCTGAGTTGGAGTCTCACTCTGTCACCCAGACTGGAGTGCAGTGGCTGCTCCCAGCCACCACAGCCTCAACCTGCTGGACTCCAGTGATCCTTCCACCTCAGCCTTCCAAGTAGCTGGAACTACAGGCACGCACTACCATGCCTGGCTAATTTTTGATTTATCGTACAGATCAGTTCTCGCTAAGTCATCCAAGTGGGTCTTGAACCCGCGGACTCAGGTAATCCATTCACCTCAGCCTCCCAAAGGCGTGGGATTACAGGCTGAGCCACTGAGCCTGGCTTAAATTTCCCTTTTAAAACTGCATTCATGGCATCCCAGAAGTTTTGGTAAGATGTTTTTTAATTTTCTTTTATTTCCAGGAATATTTTAACCTGTTTTGATTTCTGTGTTAACCCAGGAGTTGTTCAGCATTGCCCTGTTTAGTGTCCATGTCTTTGTGGGGCTTGGGGGAATTCTGTTGGTATTGATATTTATTTATATTCCACTATGGTCTGAGAATGCGCATGGCTATATTTTGATCCTATGAAATTTGTTTATGCTTGATTTGTGGTCGAAGATGTGATCAGTCTTGAAGTATGTTCCAAGTGGTGATGAGTAGAATGTATTTTGTGCTTGTTTATTGTAGTATTCTATATGTATCTACTAAGTCTGTTTGGTCAACCATCAAGTTGAGATTCTGGATCTTTTTGTTGAATTTTTTTTTCTGCCTCAATGATCTATCTAGGGTTGTTAGTGGGGTATTTAAGCCCCCAGCTATAATAGTGTTAGAATCAGTATCTTTTTTTACTTCACTTAGTAGTTACTTAATAAACATTGATGCTTCTGTGCTGGGTGCATACGTATTTAGAATGTATATTTCCTGTTGATGGATTGAAACCTTTATCATTATGTAGTGTCCTTCCATATCTTTTTTAACTTTTTTTTATTTTTATTTTTTGAGTTGGAGTCTCACTCGGTTGCCCAGACTGGAGTGCAGTGGCCACTCCCGGCCACCGCAGCCTTGCCTGCTGGGCTTCGGCGATTGTTCCGCCTCAGCCTTCTGAGTAGCCGGAATTACAGGCATGAGCTACCACGCCTGGCTGATTTTTTGATTTATTGTAGAGATGAGGTCTCACTGCCTAGGTGGGTCTTGAACTTGCGGGCTCAGGCAATCCACTCACCTCAGCCTCCCAAAGGCGCGGGATTACAGGCTGAGCCACTGAGCCCGGCTTTTTTTAACTTTTGATAGCATAAAGTTTGTTTTGTCTGATATTAAGATCATGAATCCTGTCTTCTTTTGTGACCCATTCATCTGTAAATTAGTCATCCATCCTCTAACTCTGAGTCTGTGTGCATCCCTTGTGGTGAAATGAGTTTCCTGGATGCAGCAAACTATTGGGTCATTTTTTAATCCAGTATTCCAATCTGTGTCTTTTCATTGGTGCATTTAGTCCATTCACATTCAGGCTGAGTATTGAAATGTGTTTATCACCATCATGAGGTTCTTATAAAGTTTTTTCTTTGTTTTCTTTTAACTTTTGGGCTGATGCATGTGTTTATTTTCAAGTTTGCAATCATGAGAATCTGTTGATTCTCCAGTTCTCTTGGGATGTGCATGGTTATTCTTTTTTCTTTCTTTCTTTCTTTCTTTCTTTCTTCTGTACTTAATACATTTGTATGTGTCTCCTATAGAGCTGGTCTGGAAACTGCCTAATCTCTTAGGAATTGGATGTCTGGGAAGGATTTTAAGTCTCAATCACAGATGAAGCAGGTTTTGCTGGATAGGAAATTCTTGGTTGAAATTGCTTATCTTTGAGGGCTTTGAAAATTGGACTCCTGTCTCTTCTAGCTTGTAGTGTTTCTGCCAATATGTCTTCTGTTATTCTGGTTGGTTTTCCCTGGTAGGTAGACTGACCTTTCTCTCTTGCTGTCATTAGAATTTTTTCTTTTGTAACTGCTTTGGGTAGGCAAATTACTACTTGTCTAGGCATTGGTCTTCTCATTTGATGTCTTGCCAGAATTCTCTGTATCTCTTGTGTTTTGATGGTCACATCTCTGGTGAGATGAGGATTGTTTTCTTGGATAACCTTCCGGAATATTTGCTCCAAGTTTCCTCTGTTTCCTTTTCTTCTTCTGGAATACCAATAAGTTGTAGGTTTGGCCTCTTGATATAATCACACATCTCTTGGAGGCCTTGTTCTTTGTTTCTATGTTTTCTTGCTACAGTTTTACAGATAGATTAATTCCATGTTTTGATCTTCAAGTTCTGAGATTCTTTCTTCTGCTTGATTATTCTGCTTTGCAATATTTTCATTCTGTAATTTATTTCCTGGATGAAGTTTTTTTGTGGCCAAAATCTCAGTTACAAGTTCTTTCAGTGTTGCTTCTCATCTTTCTTGAGTCTTATTCATTCTTTCCATTCATTCCTTAATCCTTGTTGTATTATGGGGCTAGTTGTTGATGACTTCCATTGTTTGGGTTCTGAGGTCTAATTTTTCAATTTTTTTTCTTGGATACCTTTGTAATTACCTATGTTCTTCTGTTGATTTTCCACATTTGTAACAGATCTACTTCTTTTCCCTTTAGTTCCATTATTCAGTGGCAATGGGAGAGGCTTTCACTTCTGATGTTTACTCAGTCCTCTATTCTTCCCTGATCAGGGCTCTAGATTTGTTTTATTTCGAAACAGGGCTGGTAGTGGGACGTTTTGCTGCTTCTTGTGGTTTTGAGAATCAAATAACGTAGAGGAATGGGAGGTGGGTTCAGAAACTAATTGCAAATCAATCACAGTGTTCACTTTCACTGACTGGGGTATGGGTTTCCTGAGACCCACTCCCCACCACCACTCTATATGATGATGCAATAGGTACATGTGTGTACTCCCTGAGTCCAAGATATGGTTATAGTAATGAGGAGAACAGAGAAAAGTAGAGTGACATAGGATGGACAAAAATAAAAAAATAAAAGACACAATAATGAAAGCAGAAAATGGAACCAAAAGCAAAAGCAATTAAACACACACAATCACACACACACACACACAACACACACACAACACACACACACACACACACACACACACACACACACACACACACACTGGAAAATAACAAAACAAACAAAAAAATTCCCTAAAAAACAGGAAAACCAAACACACACACACTCATACCCAACACAAAATGAAAAAAGATAAGAGGAAAAAGAAAAAAAAAAAGGAATGCAAATTGAACCACCATGCATACATTCGCACACACATAAAAGCAAAAAAAAGAGAAGAACAAACAAACATACAAACTGAAAGGTTAACACTCAGTCATTCACATACACACATAAATGAAAATAAAAAATGAAAGAAGAAAGAAAGAAAAAAAGAAGCAAGAAAAAAGGAAAAAAAGCTGGGGTGTGGGGAGGATGCAGATTGAACCCTCACAGATAAATTCACACACAAAGAAGAAAGAAAAAAGAAATTTTTTAAAGTCCTGCCATCTTGTGTAGTTGTTCCTCACTGGTAAGCCTCTCTGCTTTCTCCTGCAGAGAGGCCTCCACTTTCACAATTTCCTCAGCAGGTGGCTTAGGGAAGGAGGAAGGGGTGGGGGTGAGTGGGACTTCATATGATATGGGGGTTCCCCTCCTGAAGGAAGGTACAGGATTGTCTCTTCCTCAGGTACTGGCTGGGCAGGTGCCCCAGTCAGGCTTATTCTGGGATAGAGTCCTTATACTGTGGCTGATATTCAGGCTCCAGCTGGGTTCATCCCTCTGTGTCACGCCCCAGTTTGTGGGTCTGACATTCAGAGGACTGCTGGAGAGGAGGGAGTTGAGTCAGCCCTGGGCTCACTGCCGATCTCTTCAAGGGTCTTCTTCATTTTTTTTCAGTCTTACCCTTTGTCTCATGGCTAAATCAGGGAAGGATGTGGGGCACCTGAGTCTCAGCACTCATCCTGTCCCCCCGGAGGTTGTGCTTTTGGGATATTTCCTCTGGGTCACAATCAACCCATGAGGAGTTAACCTGCCAGTTACAGAGATAAAGCCTGTCACACTGTGGTGAGCAAACTAGAGAGCACTTCCCTGTCTAATTTTCTTAAAAAAAATTTTTTTAAAATAAAGATGTGGGGTACATTTCAGGATTAGGTATACAAACATTGATTACGCAGACGTCGTTGTTAATGAGGTATGCCCCTCCCCTAGCAGTTTCCCTCAACTGCCAATCCCATGCCCCCACCCCCAAAGTTTAGTATTATAATTGTTCAAGGTCCGTTTATGAGTGAGAACATATGGTACTCTGTTCTTTGTTTCTAGTGTGGCGATTTCTGAAAGAACTAGAAATTGACTTTCTATATGACCCAGCAATTCCCCTATTGGGAATATGCCCAGAGGAACTCAAGTCATTCTACAAAAAAGATACCTGCACACATATGTTTGTTGCAACTCTATTCACAGTAGCAAAAACATGGAACCAACCATGTTGCCCATCGAAGCTGGACTTGATAAAGAAAATGTGGTACATACACACACTGGAATATTATGCAGCCAAAAAGGAGCCGATCATACCCAATTGTCAAGATGATGACAGGGTGCCTGTTTTGTCTTTTCCAGTGGAGATCTACCTCTGGCTCTCTCCCTGTGCTCCCTCAGCAACCCTTACTGCCAGTGTCCGGCCAGCCACTGTGATGGAGAGGTAAAGTCTGGAGCCAGCAGTCACTCACAACAGTTCTTCCTGGTAAGGGGTTTGCTGATTTAAAGAAATGGCACTCAGTTTCTGAGCCCTGTGAAGTGCGAGGGTCCAAGCAGACAAGCTGTGGCACCAGCCACTTCACCCGGAAAACCTTGGCCACTTGCTCCCAAGTCCTCATTGTCAGTCACTCACACACCCACTTACAGACGTGCATACAAAATCGTCCATACACTCACTCATTCACACTGGGACTCACATAGTCTGACTGACTCTGCCACCATCTTCCTCCAGGAGTTCTATGTGTTACTCTTTAACTGTGTTGATAATATCTTTTTTTTTTTTCTGTCACAGAGTCTCACTCTGCTGTCCAGACTGGAGTGCAGTGGCATGATCATGGCTCATTACAGCCCTGAATTTCTAGATTCAAGTGCTCCTTCTACCTCAGTCTTTCAAGTAACTAGGATTACAGGTGCACATCACTACACCTGGCTAATTAAAAACAAAAACAAAAAAATTGTAAGGATGGGGTTTTGATATGTTGCCCAGGCTGGTCTTCCACCTCTCCTTCCAAAGGAGTGAGCCATCATGCTCAGCTGATAATGCTTTTGAAATACACATTTTTTTCCTATAATGGAATGAGTTTTTGTTTATTTGTTGTTGCACTTGTGCCTTTTCTGTCATCCAAGAAATAATCACCAAACCCAATGTCAAGAAGCTTTTCCCTTTGTTTTATTTTAGGATTTTGTAGCTTTAGGTATTACATCTAGATTTTTGATGCATTTTAATTTATTTTTTTAATTGTTGTATAGTGGTTCAATTTCAGTTTTTGCATGTGGAAATTCAGTTTTTAAAAAAATTTTTTTAAAGACTGTATTTTATTTTTGAGTGATCTTGGCACACTTCTCAAAAAATCATTTGACTACATAAGTGAGGATGTATCTTAAGACTCTTATTAGTCTATATTTCTGTCTGTATTTTAGTATCACAATGTTTTGATCCAGCATTGCTCTTTTTTTTTTTTGGTATGGTGTATGATATGTATTTTTTTTAACTTTTAATTTTTTAATTTAAAAGATGTGAAGTACAATTCAGGGTTAGGTATACGAATATTCATTATGCGGGTACCCTTGTGGATGAGGTGTGCCCTCACTTCCCCAGGCAGATTTCCACTACTGGCAATCCTGCTTCCCCACCACCCTCCTGGCAGTTTCTCACTACTGCCAATACTTTTCTTATAGTATTATGATAATTGTTTAAGATTCACTTATGAGTGAGAATATGTGATACTCAGTTCTTTGTTTCTGTGAAAGATCACTCAGTATTATAAGATCTTCTAAGTCTATCCAGGTTGCTGTAAAGTTCATGATTTTGTTCTTCTTTATGGCTGCATAATATTCCATCATGTATATGTACCACATTTTAAAAATTCAGTCCTCTTTTGATGGGCAGCATGGTCGCCTCCATGTTTTTGCTACCGTGAACAATACTGCAATATGCGTAAATGTGCAGGTATCTTTTTTACAGAGTGATTTGTGTTCTTCTGGGTATATTACCTGTAGGGGGATTGCAGAGTTGTGTGGAAGGTCGATTTTTAGATCTTTTAGGATTTGCCACACTGTTTTCTACAGAGGCTGTACTAGTTTATACTCCCAACAGTGTAGAAGTTTTCCCTTTTCACTGCATCCTCTCCAGTATCTGTTGTTTTTTGAGTTATTGGTGACTGCCATCCTGACTGAAGTTAAGTTGTATTTCAATGTGTTTTTAATTTGCATTTCTTTGATGACTAGTGAGGCTGAGCATTTTTTCACGTATCTATTGACTGCTCCTATGTCTTCTTTTGAGAGCTGTCTATTCATATCTTCTGCCCACTTTGTAGTGAGGCTGTTTGTTTTATCTTTTTGACATGTTTGAGTTCCTTGTAGATCCTAGATGTTAGACCTTTGTCAGACATACAGTTGGCAAATATTTTTTCCCAGTCTGTGGACTGTTTCCCACTCTCTTGATGGTTTCTTTGGCTTTGCAGAGCTTGTCAGTTTGATGAAGTCCCACTTGTCTATCTTATGGCCTATCTTATGGTCTGTCTTATAGCCTATCTCTTATGGTCTGGGCCTTGTGATTTTGATCAGGAATTGACTGCCAGTTCCAATTTCCATAACGGTGTCTCCTGCATTTTCTAAGGTTCCTATAGTTTGAGGTTTTACATTTAGGTCTTTGATCCATTTAGAGTTGATTTTTGTGTATGGTGATAGATAGGGATCTTGTAATCTTCTACTTGTGGTCAACCAGTTTGCCCAGTACCAGATGCAACATACCGCAAAAGAGTAAGAGCCAGCATACTGCTAAAAAGACAGAAATTGGAACTATTTCCACTGAAAACTGGAACAAGACAATGTTGCCCACTCTCACCTCTCCTTCTCAACATAGTTTTGGAAGCCCTAGCTAGAGCAATCAGACAAGAGAAGAAAATCAGGAGTATCCAAATAGGAACAGAGGAAGTCAAGTTATCCCTTTTTGCAGACGACATGGTTCTATACCTCAAAAACCCAAGAGAATCTGTCAAAAACCTCCTTGCACTGATAAAGATCTTTGGTAAATGCTAAAGGTAAAAAATTGACTTGCAAAAAACAGTCGCATTTCTATACACCAAAAATAAACAAGTAGAAATCCAAATAAAAAGCACAATCGCATTCACAATAGCCACACAAAAAAAGGAAATACCTTGGCATCTTCCTACCAGAGACGTGAAAGACCTTTACAAGGAAAACTACAAAACACTGCTCAAAGAAATCAAAGATGACACAAACAAATGGAAAAATTTTCCATGCTCATGAACTGTAAGAGTCAATATTGTTAAGATATCCATCCTACCCAAGACAATCCACAGATTTAACGCAATTCCCATTCAATTACCAGCAGCAGTTTTTTCAGACCTGGAAACGACAATACAGTAATTCATATGGAACATAAACAACAACAAATTGCCAAAACAATCTTCAGCAAAAAAAGAAAAAAGAAAAAAAAAATCAGGAAGTATCACACTCCCAGACTTTAAACTTTGTTATAAAACCATGATGATCAAAACAGCCTGATATTGGTACAACAACAGGCATATAGACCAATGGAATAGGATAGAGATTCCTGAAGCAAAACCTCAATTCTCAACCAACTCATCTTCGACAAAACCTTCAGCAGCCATGACTGGGGAGAGGAGAACCTCTTCAGTAAATGATCTACTCTTCTTTTCTAAAGATTGCTTTGGCTCTTTGGGGTCCCTTGAGTTTACATATGACTTTTAGAATGACCTTTATTTTTGTTTTTTCTGTTTCTGCATAAGATATTATTGGTAGTTTTACAAGCATTGTAGATAATAGTAGGAATTGTAGATAATTGTAGGAATTGTAGATAATTGTAAAATTCTTTAGATTATTTGGAGTAGTATGGACATCTCACAATATTAAGGTTCCTAATTTGTGAAAATGAGATTTGTTTTTATTTATTTATAATTTCTCTGCAATGAATTGTAGTTTTTATTGTACAAGTTTTTCACTTTCTTCATTGGTTTAGTTAAATTTTAAGTATTTTATTTATTTTATTATTGTTGTAAATGGAATTTTTTTGTAATTATCTTTTTAGATAGTTTATTGCTAACATATAGAAATAAAACTGATTTTTCTGTGTTTAATTTTTATCCAGCCACTCTGCTGAATTCATCAATCAGTTCAAATTTATCCTAATAATTAATTAGTTCTATTAAAGCATAGTTTGGGAATCTTTAAAGTATTCTATATAGAATAACACATAATCTGTATATTACTTCTTATTTTTCATTTTCTGTGTTTCTTTTTTTCTATTTATTCCTGATTTAGTCTTGGTAGGTTTTGTTTATCTAGAAGTTTGTTTATTTCATCTAATTCATCTAATTTCCTGGCATACAATTATACATATTACTCTCATAATACGTTTTCTGTAGCATCAATAGTAATTCGATCTCTTTTATTTCTCATCTTTATGTGTCATATTTCTTTTTACTGATTTTTTTCTATTGTTTTTCAATTATCTATTTTGTTGAGCTCTGCTCTAATTTTCACTCTTTCTCCTAGGCTTTGGAATTAGTTTATTCTTTTTTCTAGCACCTTAAATTGCAAAGTATAAGTTGTTGACTTGAGATCTTTCTTTCTCTTTCTGTTGTTTTCTCTTTCTCTTAATGTAAGTATTTAAGGCTAAAATATCTCCCTGAGCAGACTTTCATTACATACGTTTTAGTGTGTGTATTTTTTTTTCTTTTTTTCATTCTTGTCTAAGTATGTTTGAATGTCCCTTTGTTTTTGACTTTGATCCATTGTTTAGTTAACAGCATGTTATTTAATTTCCACAGATTTGTGAGTGTTACTTTTGTTATAGATTTCGAACTCCATTGTGTTGTGGTCAGAGAAGCTACTTTGCATGATATCTATCTTTTTACATCTGTTGAGACTTAACTTGTGGTCAAAAATGTGATTTGCCTAGAAAACATCCCATGTGCACTTGTGATTAATATGTATGTTATTGTTGTTAGATACAGTGTATGTCTGTCAGATATAGTTGAGTTATCATGTTGTTTAAGTTTTTAATTTTTTAACCTATCTTCTGTCTTGGTTATTCTATCCATTATTTAGAGTGGGAAATTAAAATATCCAACAATAATTGTAGTACCATATATTTGTAGTACTATATATTTTTCCTTGCAATTCTGCCAGTTTTTGCTTTATGTGTTTTATGGTCTATCATTCAGTGTCCAAATGTTTAGCATTATACTTTTTTCCTCCTGAATTAAAGCTTTTATTAATATATTGAGTTGATGCATAAGTTTGTAGTGTTTTATGTTTGCCCAGGTTGCATGATGGTTGACGGGTCATAGTACATCACATTTGTCAATTCTCAGGTTGACTGAAGTGAATCATCATGGATTAAAGTATTTAAACAATTTTTGTAAAAATCTCGATGGTCTTTTTATACATGCAAAATCACTCAGGCCAAAGTGACCCTCTTTGAAACCACAAAACCATTTTGTTGCTGTTTTCACTGATGGCATTCTCTCATGCACAGCAAAAGTGTTTTGAGCTGCCTTAGCTGCATTTATTCCTTTGTTAAAACAGAAGAATACGTTGGAAGTATTCATTTTTCCACTTGACACACCATCTTCTATAACCCATAAATAGCATTGGCTTTCTTCAAATCTGCAAAATGCAAGGTGTATTCACAAGCACAGCATTGTCACTCCAAATGACAAATGACAAACAATAAACAAACTCTTAACACAGCAGTGTTGTGATGTCAAAAACAAATGCTACAAACTAATACTACAACCTAATATAATGATCTTCTTTGTCTCCTCCATACTTTTTGAATTAGATTTTATTATGTCTGACATTACTATAACTACCAGTGCTCTCCTTTGGTAATTATTTTCATGGAATACCCATTTTTTGCTTTCAAAATAAAACAAATTATGTTTTGGACATAAAGTTGGTCATATGTAGACAGCATTTAGTTAGATCAGGTGGATTTTAACCACTCTCCCAATTTCTGTCTTTTATTTAGAGATTTTAATTAATTTATATTTAAATTAAGTGCTGACAAGGAAGGACTTCTTTCATTTTTGATATTTGTTTACTATATGTCATAATTTTTTTCCTTCATTTTCCATATTATTCTCATTTTTTTAACTTTATTTTTGGTAGTGAAATGTTCAAATATCTTTCTCATTCAATTTGTATTATTGAAAAAAGATGCCAAATTCTGTAAAATATTTTATGATGGTTTATTTTGAGCCAACTTGAGTATTTAGACCTGTGGTATACAATCCTAGGAGGTATTGAGAGAGTGTACTTACCGTGGTTGAGTGGTAACTTATATAAAATGTGAGAGGACAGAAGTTGCAAGAAAATAATAATAAGTACATGTGAAATTTACACTGGTTCAATCCAAAGAGGTGAAACATTTCCAAGCAGAGGCCACAAGTTATAGGTGGATTTAGTGATTTTCTGACTGGCATTTAGCTTAGTTATCTAAGACATTATGAAAGCAGTAAAGGAAACTGGCAGCTTTGGGAAGGTTACAGAGCAGGGTTTTTTGATATGTAGATGAAGTTTTGTGGGCAGTGGTAGTAGATTTTATTACTTATTTTTTATTTTTTTCCTCTTTTAATTTTTATTTTAAAATTATGAGGGCTGGGCTCGGTGGTTCAGCCTGTAATCCCGTGCTTTGGGAGGCTGAGGTGAGTGGATTGCCTGAGCCTGCGGGTTCAAGACCTGCCTGGGCAACTTGACGAGACCTCATCTCTACAATAAAACAAAAATTAGCCGGGCTTAGTAGCACGCGCCTGTAGTTCCAGCTACTTGGAAGGCTGAGGCTGAAGGATCGCCGGAGCCCAGCAGGTGGAGGCTGTAGTGGTCGGGAGCGGCCACTGCACTCCAGTCTGGGCGACAGAGTGAGACTCCAACTCAAAAAAAAAAAAAAATTATGAGGTACACTTTAGGGTGAGGTATACAAATATACATTGTACAGGTACCCTTGTTGATGAGGTGTGCGCCCCCACCCCAGGCAGGTATCTACTACTGTCAATCCTATCTCTCGGTCCCTCCACCCCCCGCAGTTTCCCCACTACTGTCAATCCTTTTCTTATAGTATTAAGGTAGTTGCTTAAGGTCCACTTATGAGTGAGAACGTGTAATACTCAACTTTTTGTTTCTGTGAAAGATCACTCAGTATTAGAGACTCTAAATCCATCCAGGTTGCTGCGAAGTTCATGATTTTGTTCTTCTTTATGGCTGCGTAATATTTCGTTGTGTATAGCAATCACATTTTTAAAATCCATTCCTCTTTTGATGGGCAGCACGGTTGGTTCTATGTTCTTGCTATTGTGAACAATGCTGCAATAAACATAGGTGTTCAGGTATCTTTTTTTATAGAATGATTTGAGTTCTTCCAGGTATATTCCCAGTAGGATGATTGCCGGGAAATATGGAAGGTTGATGTTTAGAACTGTTAGAAATCGCCACACTGATTTTCATAGAGGCTGTACTAATTTACACTCCCACCAACAGTGTAGAAGTGTTCCCTTTTTGTCACATCCTCTCCAGCATCTATTGTTTTTTGAGTTATTGATGATGGCCATTCTGACTGGAGTTAGGTGGTATCTCAATGTAGTTTTAATTTGCATCTCCTTGATGACTAATGAGGCTGAACATTTTTTCATGTATCTGTTGGCTGCTCGCATATCTTCTTTTGAGAAGGGTTTATTCATATCTTCTGCCCACTTTGTAATGGGGCTGTTTGTTAAGGTTCTTATACTTTGAGGTTTTACATTTAGGTCTGTGATTCATTTAGAGTTAATTTTTGTGTATGGGGATAGGTAGGGGTCCTGTTTCAATTTTCTGCATGTGGTCAGCCAGTTTTCCCAGTACCATTTACTTAATAGATTCTCCTCTCCCCAGTAGTGGGTGGTGGATACTTTGTCAAAGATGAATTTGTTGAGAAATTGAGGTTTTGCTTCTGAAATCTCAATTCTATTCCATTGGTCTACATGCCTATTCTTGTACCAATACCAGGCAGTTTTGATTATTGTAGCTTTATAATAAAGTTTAAAGTCTGGGGGTGTGATATCTCCTGCTTTGTTTTTGTTTGGTTGCTTGTTTGTTTTTTCTGGGATTGTTTTGACTATTCTTAGTCATTTGCGTTTCCCTATGAATTCCTGTATTTTTTTTTCTAGGTCTGAGAAGAATGTTGCTGGTAATTTGGTGGGTATTGCATTAAATCTGCAGATTGCCTTTAGTAAAACAGACATCTTACCAATGTGGATTCTTCCAGACCATGAGCATGGGATATTTTCCCACTTGTTTGTGTTATTTTTGATTTCTTTGAGTGGTGTTTTATAGTTTTCATTGTAAAGGCCTTTCACATCTCTGGTTAGGAAGATGACAAGGTATTTCATTTTTTTGGTGTGCCAATTATGAATGAAATAGTGCTTTTTATTTGGGTTTCTGTTTGTTTATTATTGGTATATGGAAATGTGATTGTCTTTTGCACATTTGTTAAAAATATGGAACGCTTCACGAATTTTCATGTCATCTCCTTGAGCAGCGGCCATGCTAATCTCTGTATCGTTTCAATTTTAGTATATGTGCTGCCGAAGCAAGCATGTTAATGTATTTTAAACAGAGCAAATCATTGTTTTAAAAGATATCAGAGTTCCCAATAAAATAGATTTACAGGTTCATAATAGCCTTTGACTTTTCTTCTTTATCTGCAATAGTAAGGTTGGAATGTAAATAGCATTAAAAGTTAGAAATTTGACAATGAAAAGAAAAAAAAGGTCAGTTCAGTAGTCAGTATTCTGTATCTATTTTGTATTGTGATTACTACAGAGTAACTGCAGATAAAATTACATTTAACTTTCTTGATTTCTATCAACCTAATTTGAATTTATACCAGTTTGACTTCAATAATATTCAAAATCTCTGCTGTTTTGCACCTCTTTGATCCATCCCTTTTGGTTTGTAATGTCACAAATCACAGCCTTATAGACTAGATTGTATGCTCCAAAACATCAACTAATATTTTAAAATTAAATCAGTCTCTTAAATTATATAGAAAGCAAAATGTAGAGTTAGAAATCAAAGCTTGATAATACTAGCTTTTACTAATACATTTTTACAAATTGAATCATTCTCTAACATCATGAAGAAGACAAAAAAGTAATGCACTGTGGTTACAATAATGCTAGCTTTTATAATTGTTTATGTATTTATCTTTATTGAGATTTTGATGTCTTAACACAGCTTCAAGTTATTATCTATTGTTTTCTTATTTCACCATATAGGACTTTCTTAAGCATTTCTTGCAGGGCAGTTCTAGTGGCAAAAAACTTTTCATAGTTTTACTTTATCTGGGAACATCTTAATTTCTCCTTCACTTTTGAAGAACAATTTGGTCATATAAAGAAGCCTTGGCTGACAGTTTCTTTTCTTTTCTTTTAACCCTTTGCATATATTAGCACATTGCTTTTTTTCCTCCTAAATTTCTAATAAAATATCTGCTAGTCATTTATCCAAGCACTCATTGTATGTGATGAGTTGCTTCTCTCTTTTCCTAGGCTTTATAGATTTTGGCTATAATGTGTCTTGGTGAGGATCTTTTGAATTCTTCTAACTTGAAGCTTATTGAACTCCTTGGATGTTTGTATTCATGTCTTTCATTACATGAGGAAATTTTAGCCATACTTTCTATATATATGCTCTTTGTTATTTCTCTCTTTTTTCTTGAAGAAATAAAATGTCTGTTTGATGCTGTCCCACAGATCCCTTCGGCTCTGTTCATTTTTAGTAAATATGTTATATTTCTGTTCCTCAAATTTAATAATTTTTATTGTTCTATTTTCAAATTTGCTAATTATTTTTGCTCAAATATACATTTCGATTCCCAACTGATTTTTTTTTTCATTTTCATTACTGTATTTTTTAGTTCCAGAATTTTGGAGGTGTTGGGTCTTTTTTTTTTAATTGGAGTCTCACTCTGTCGCCCAGACTGCAGTGCAGTGGCTGCTCCTGGCCACCGCAGCCTCAACCTGCTGGGCTGCGGTGATACTTCTGCCTCAGCCTTCCGAGTAGCCGGAATTACAGGCGTGCGCTACCACGCCCGGCTAATTTTTTGATTTATTGTAGAGATGAGGTCTCGCTGCCCAGGCGAGTCTCGAACCCGCAGGCTCAGGCATTCCACTCACCTCAGCCTGCCAAAGGCGCGGGATTACAGGCTGAGCCACCAAGCCCAGTTGGGTCTTTTTTTTTAATTGATGCTTCCATTTTGTTCATACTCTGTTTTCTTCACTTTTCCACCTCTTTATCTAATCTGATCATCATTAAAAGAATTGTTTCAAAGTGTTTACCTAATAGAACTGCCAGCAGTTCTTTCCCGGGTACAGTTTTGATTGAGTTACTATTATTATTTTTCCTAAGAATAGGCCATACTTTACTTTTTTAATATGCCTTGTGATTTGTTGTTTGTTTAAAACTGGGCATTTGCATCTAATAATGTGGTTAGTCTGAAAATCAGATCCGTAACCTTTCCCCAGAAGCTGCTGTTCTTTGTTGTTGTTTTTGTCTATGGTTGCAGATTGTGTTCATGTCAAGAATAATTCAGAAATATAAACTCAAGTTTTTTTTGTTTATTGTTTTTTTCCTGTGCCTGCGGCTTTCCCTGGACATACATGGTCACTCTTTAATTTTTTCCATATTTATGATTGACTTTTGAGTATCGTAATCTTCAATATTTGCCTTCTAAAAGAGGAAAGAGAGAGAAATAAAAGAGGAGGAATAAAAAAATTAGGAGGGTGGGAGAGGAACAGGCACTGGTTCTTTAAATTCTGGGGAAATCATTTCAGCTGAAATGAAAAGGACTTGCAGCAAAAAACAAACAAAAAAAAGACTATGCAACAGTAATGGCCACTGCCAATTTGTATCACTGAGTTCAGAAGTAGCTATATGTGTTTAGAGCACAGATGTTAAATATTTGGAGGACAAGGTCCTTTTTGCTTCTCTGGTTCTTGCTAGCTATGGCAAGCTGCTAGACACATACAAACACAGCTGTTAGCCATGGCAGTGGGGAATGGCGGGTTGCTCTGTGCTAAAAACTGAAACTGACCAAAATTATCTGCAATTTTCCTTCCAAGCCTCCCCTGGAAATTGCGATCCTTTAATAGACTCTAATTTCAAAATATTTAAATCAGACAATTCTGGCAGTGCAGTCTTTGTCTTGGTGGAGAGACAGATTCTTGGTGCTTCCTACTCTATCATGTGCCCCCAATTTTTTCCTTCACAGTAATGCCTATAGACGAATCCCTGCTTCATATTAAAATATCTTCTCTAATAGCTTCTCTATTTTATCCTTTTCTGTCATCACGACAATGTACATCATATAATAAATAACTATTACAAGAAAAGGATTTGTTCACTAGTTTTGTTGATCTACAGCTATGTAGGCTGTGATATGCTTGCATATGATGCAATTTTTCACATGAAAATAAATAAATATATTCACTACATATCAGTCTCACTGTGGAAGACTATAGAAAATATTTCAGGCTTAATGATACTTGGATTTGTATTGTAGTTCTATTACTTTTTTAGCTTTGAAGTCTTATACCAATCATGTAAACTTTTTTCAGCTCAATTTTTCTTAAATGTAAAATTAGGATATTGAGATTCATGTCATCAGATTTAATCAGATAGAGGATTTAAGAAATCTGAGGCAGTATTTTTTATTTTTATTTTTTACTATACGTCAGTCTCTTCTCTCACATCCGGCATCTTTTCTCTCTTTCTATTTTTCTTTGGTTTCTTCCTTCTCTCTCTGTTCTAACTTCCCCTACCTTCCTCTCTCTACTTCCCTCGTGTGTGTGTGTGTGTGTGTGTTGTGTGCGCACGCACGTGCGTGCGTGTGTGTGTATTAGAATAATTTGAAACTGTTGACTAGTCTTTATTCAGTACATTCTATTGTATTGAGAACCTACCATGTACCAAAGCAGAAAGTCAAGACCCATTTTAGCTCCTTGAGAGTTACTCTTCTATTTAACCTGTTTTCCATCTCTTCGTAATATGGATAAACAGGCTTCGGCAAGATACAGAGGTTCCTTCTTTTGCTAATCTGAATCTCAGCTGTTATTCACAACCTAGCTGTACTTCTTTCATAATACCTTTCTTAACTGCCCTTCAAATTTTTTCATCTATCTGAATTCAAATTGAGATATACAAAACATTACCTGGAAGAGCAATAATATGTGGTTTTATACATAGAAAGTGTTGTATATTGGATAAGATCATTGAGTTAGGAACCTGATTAAATTTAAATATGCCTTTTGCCAGTTATTAGCATGTGATATTAATTATATTACTAACAACTCAGATTTTTTCTTTACATGTGTATAAAAAGTGGTAATAGAAATATTTTGCCATACATTAGTTGTGAAAATTAAGTAAATGAACATAAGAAGAGTAGTTAGTATATTTTTTGAAATTATAAAAGTGCTTTGAACCATTATTATTATTATTATTTGAGTTGGAGTTTCTGTCACCCAGGCTAAAGTGCAGTGGCATGTTCACGGCCACCGCAGCCTCCACCTGCTGGGCTCAGGTGATGCTTCCACCTCAGCCTGCTATAGGCAAGCACCACCACGCCCAGCTAATTTTTTGCTTTATTGTAGAGACAAGGTTTCACCAGGTTTCCCAGGCTAGTCTTGAAACTGTGGGCTCAGACAATCCTCTCGCCTCAGCCTCCCAAAGTGCTGGGATTATAGGCCTGAGCCACCATGCCCAGTCAAATTATTAATTTAATCCTAGAGAAAAGCTGTCACAACAGACCCCTTGTCACAGTAAGAAATAATCTTGGTTCCTATAGCTTTGAATTCAGTTCTGCATTTCTATCCCATCTTCATTCAGAACAATTGCAATCAGAGATATAGTAAAATAAATGAACACATCTAATATCATGCCTTGCATTTTTCTCCCAATCAAAATGGAAAAAATCTCGTTCTTATGTACACTGTTGAAAAAAAAAATCAGAGGAGGAAGAAAAGGAAGAGAGATAATAACAAAAAATGTTTCTCACTTCCCAACTTCACTAGCGAGTACTGTTAGAACAAACTGATTCACACTTTTCAGTATGTTATCTAAAAATAAAGTCTTGTCTGGGTGCGAGGGGTCATGCTTATAATCCCAGCATTTTGGGAGCCTGAAGAGAATTGCTTGAGCACAGGAGTTCAAAACCAGCCTGGGAAAAATAGTGAGACCTTGTCTGTATTTAAAAAATTTAAAATATTGACTGAGTTGGTGGCATGTTCCTAAAACCCTAACTATTCGGGAGGCTGAGGAGGGAGGATTGCTGGAGCCCAGGGACTAAAGCTGCAATGAACGATGACCGTGCCACTCCAGTCTGGACAACAAAGTAAGACTCTAACTCTATAAATAAATACATACATAGACAAATAAATACACAAACAAATAAACACACAAACAAATAAATAAAACAAATTTTGTTTATCTTTTTCCAGTCAATTTTAGCGACCTCTCTTTAATTTAACTAGGATCTAGCAAGAATATATGTTAATTTTCTTCTCTTACAATAAGTGAAAAATAAATGACAAAGACACAGCTAATTTTGACTTATATAGATAACTCATCTGCCCTGATTTTTTATGCTTTGTCCCTTGCTACTTGTAGACTGACATTCCAGATGTTCTTCAAATTATCTTTTTAAAAAATTGCTGATGACTGGATCTACACAGTGTCTCATTTCTGGTCTGGTCTCTGTACTTAAAAATTTCTTTTGCATCTCCTGACATTCTAATTTTTTTGACTCTTGAACAATTTTTTGGATCTCTACGTCCTCTTTATCTCTCCATTTAAGGAGCTCAAGTCTCAGTAATCTCTTTTTTCCATGTTCTTCCTTGTGACACAATCCCACTGCCACCCATGAAGGCCCAGAGAATAAAGAAGATATGATATTCAATAGCATACCTAATGAAGTCAAACACACTCAACACTTTAAAAAATTGCTATTGATATGAAATTAACCAGAAGATACATAAGTGTTTCAATTCCATATGTAGCCACTGGAAAATGCATAAATAAATAACGTGTTGATCCAAATAGAATAATATCATATACCCAGGTTCTCCAGAACTTAGCGTATCTTAGTTTACTCTGTTATTACTGCTCAATAACTCAGTGCTGAATTACTCCACCTCAAAACAATAGTATCTATATAAATTCATTTAAATTTGTTTAATCTGTGGCTACATAAGCTAAAAACAATGTGAACATGTATCATTTAACTTCGTGGTTCTCTGAAATTTTAATTTAATTCCTGAAACATTGCATTCCATATCTTTAAAAATATCCTGGAATGTTAGGACATCAACTGCAGAAAGTGTTGTTTTCACACATTATTTGCCTTAATAGATGTGTATTTCTTTCAGTTGCCATCCATATATGGTTAGGAATCAGCATTAGGTCTATGAGTATTCAGACTTTGATACCTCTGTGAAATTGTATTAACAATTGTCAGCATTTTTCCTCTTTACATTCATTGATGGGAAGGATTGAGTGTCTTGGTTATGTAAAGTTTTTGCTTTCACTGGTTGGTTTGAATAGCGCCATCTGGAGGCTTTTTTTTTTTTTTTAACCACTCCAGCACTAAACTTCAGATGTAAAAGGGTTATCTGCAAAATTATTACTAAAATCGAGGAGGGAACTGGTTTATGATTTAGATAAGATATTGAAAAAACTAAAGGTGGTAGAGAACATTTTGAGGATGATACACTTTCTCTGCATTGAGTCTAAATAATATACACAAAACCCTATAGGTAACTGTGTTCATAAATCTGCCTTCTTTGCTTGTTCTTACCAAAAAGATTAGTATATCACTATAGGAGTACTAATATTAAATAGATGTAAAACTGTAAAGTTGCAGTGATTTCTTTCAGTTAAGTAGTTGTGATTTTTCTATATATTGAGAAATCGTAGACGTATCTCAAAAAGATAAGTAATGATTATTTATGCTAAGAGTCTTCTTAGAGTAATTTGTCAAATAAAAAAATTTATACGTGTTTTCTTTTGCCTAGTTTTTTTCTGAATTGGAGTCTCACTCTGTCACCCAGACTGGAGTGCAGTGGCCACTCCCAGTCACTGCAGCCTTGATCTGCTGGGCTCCAGCAATCCTTCCACCTCAGCCTTCCAAGTAGCTGGAACTACAGGCGTGCGCTACCACTCCTGGCTAAATTTTGATTTATTGTAAAGATGAGGTCTTGCCAAGTTGCCCAGGCGGGTCTTGAACCCGCGGGCTCAAGCAATCCACTCACCTCAGCCTCCCAAAGTGCTGGGATTACAGGCTGAGCCACCAAGCCCGGATTTTTTTTTTTACATTGTTTCTGTTTCACCTTTTTATACACAGAATTTATTGCACACATGCATGCATTATATGGAAATCTACAATGTGAGTACCTCTTTATGGAAAACATTTGGGTGAAAATCAAAGGGGAAAGGAGAAAGGTGCACAATTGATTTTATATGTTTACAAAATAAATATCAGACGGAAAATTAGAGAAACAGTCAACTAGTATACATTTAAAATAACAATAATAACTTGCAGAAGTAAATTATATGTTTTGTTTGTTCACTTGTTGTTATGAGGGGACTCCAGATAACCAATACATAGTAGATATCTCATTATATAAAAACATTTTTCATTTGTTGACACAGGAAAGTTATGAACAAAAGCGGAATTAAGTTACCAAGAAATCACTTCAATGGCAAGCTGTGAAAAGGTAAGATTAGCTAAAATAACATCTTTTCTGCAATCCAGCACCAACTTATTGAGGAGGAGAATTTTTTAGCCTTCTTTGCATGAAGTTGTTTCCACAGTGCTGATCTCTCTAGCTGCTTTCTCTGTTAATGAAAAGAAGCCTACGGTAGAATTTATTCTGAACAGAATGGTTAAAAAAAGATCAGATAATTCAACAATTATGCATCCTGGTATTCATCTAAAGGGGCTGGAAATTAGGACCACACAAAAACTTACACATGAATGTTTATAGCAGCTTTATTCATAACTACCAAACATGGGAGCAACTGAGATGTCCTTTATTGGGTGAATGACTAGACAATGGTATATTTAGACGATGAACTATTATACAGAACTAAAAACAAATACAGCACTTAAGGCATAGAAAGACAAGGGCAGAAGATTGTTGTTGTTTTTTTTTGAATTGGAGTCTCACTTTGTCGCCTGAACTGGAGTGCAATGGCTGCTCCTGGCCACCACAGCCTCAATCAACCTGCTGGACTCCGGCGACCCTTCCGCCTCAGCCTTCCAAGTAGCCGGAATTACAGGCATGAGCTACCACACCCGGCTGATTTTTTGATTTATTGTAGAGATGAGGTCTCGCTGCCCAGGCAGGTCTCGAACCCGCGGGCTCAGGCAATCCACTCACCTCAGCCTCCCAAAGGCGTGGGATTACAGGCTGAGCCACCGAGCCCAGCTAGGGCAGAAGACTAAATGTATATTGCTAAGTGAAATAAGTCAATCAAAAAAAACTCCTGCTTTCTATCACCTGGAGTATGGGGAAGATGGCAGCAGAGAGACAATGCAGATCCCTGTGTGAGTAAGTATATGGACAAATTTGCACACATGTCTGTGTGTAAGTGTACATGTGAGTGACTGGTGGAGTGGGGACTCAAACAAGAGGCCAGGCATCTCTTGGAAAAGTAGCTAATGACACTGTGGCAGAGAGGGACTGATAACAGTTAAAAGTATTCTTGAGAAAACCAAATAGCTCAAAAGGGTTTTCCTGGAGATACTAAAGAGTAAACAATTTACAACCTCAACCCAAATCCTCTTTGTGAAGTTATTGGTTCACAACCCCTACTTATTATGCATATCCTGGAGATGAGACCGTTTGTTCTTTTGAAAATCTGATTTTGCTTAGTACAGCCTTGTGAATTCCAAAGAAAATGTATAATCACTCAACCCGACCCCCTCTCTTACTGAAACTAAGGTATAAGACCCCTGGCCTTCCTCCTCAGGGTGCTCAGCCTGGGAGCTTTAGCCCGCTGACCAGTGCTAATAAATCTGCTACTTCCTAAAATAGCCTCAGTGTCACGGCCTCTCTGTGTTCCCACAACAACGCAACCGCTCTGCCTGGACCCTAGCATTCCCAGGGCACAGAAACTGAGCACTATTTTTTAAGATCAATGAAGCCCTTCCTGGGAATGTCTGCCAGCACCAGGTCTGCCCCACCATTGCAGTGTCAGGCCAGACACTGGCAGTAAGTGCTGCTAGGGAGTGCAGTGAGGGAACCAGAAGCAGAGTCCCACCCAAGACGATGAAACAGGCATCCCCCACCATCTTGAAAACAGGGCAGGGAAATACTCTGGTGTGTTCACCATGGAGCAACAGATCTACTCTCTGTGACTGGCAGTTTAACTACCATGGGCTTGATCAGGACCCAGAGGGATTATTCTGAAAGCACAAACTTCAGAGGGACAGGATGACTGCAGAGTCTCAGGCGCTCCACCTCCTACACTGACCCAGCCACAAGACAAAGTGTGCAACCAGAAAAAGATGAGGAAGACTCCCCAAGAGATCAGTAGTGTGTCTCAGACTGACCCACCCCCTTCCTGCCCAGCAAGCCTCTGAACGTCAGACCCACTTGGCTGGTGAAAAATTGAGAGGGATGAACCCAGGTGGAGCTTGGTTGGCAGCTGCCATTGGAGAACTCTACTTTAGGATAAGCTTGGCTTGGGTGCCCTGCCAGCAATTGGGGAGGAGGAAACACCTTAACTTCCCACCAGAGGTGATCCCCTTGACTATATGAGAGCAGGAAGGGAGGACTGACACCCCACCCTCCCTCACCATCTCCTCTTCCCTCTGTAGACTGCACACTGGGAAGATGGTGAATGACCACACAGCCTTGCAAGAGATGGCAGGTGGGCTTATCCATAAGCAGATGAGAGGAATAATTGCAGAACCTACCATTAGAGGGCACTTAGTGCCCAGAAATTTTTTTAACTATTTTTTTTTCTTTTCTTTTGTTACTTATTTTGTTTTCTGTGTGAGTGTATGTGAATGTTTTAATGCTCTTTTTTCTGTTTTTCTTTTTGTTTTGGTATAGTGTGTTTGCATGGATGTGTGTGTAAGGGTTTGTTTTACATTTCTCTTTTTATTTCTTTTTCCTTTTTCCTTCAATTTTTAGTTTTCGGTGTGTGTGCATGTGAATTTTTGAGTGTTTTTTGGTTTTTCAGTTTTGCTCTTTTGTTTTGGTTTAGTGTGTGTGTGTGTGTGTGTGTGTGTGTGTGTGTGTGTGTGTGTGAGTGTGTGTGTGTGAATGTATGTGTGAAGGTTTGATTTTGCATTCTCCCCTTTATTTCCTGTTTTGTATTTCTTCTTTTGTTTTTTGTTGTATGTGTGTTCAGATTTCCAGTGTTGAGGGTTTTCTGTGTGTGTGTGTGTGTTTTGTCTTTTTTTGTTTTTTGCTTTTGTCTTGCTTTTGTTTCTTTGTGGTTTTTTTCCCCCCATTTTCTATTATCTTTGTTCTATTTCACTCTACTTTTCTCTGTTCTTCTCATTGCTGTTATTGTATCTTGGATTCAAGGGGTACACACATGTACCCACTGCATCATCATATAGGGTGATGGTGAGGAGTGGGTCTCAAGGTCCATACTCCAATCGGTGAACATTGTGGTTTGCAAGTACTTTCTGAAACCTAGCTCTCCACCCTACACATTTTTTTACTCTCAAAACTACAGAGACATCAAAGCTTCCCACCCCAGCCCTGTTTCAGAAAAACAGCAAATTCAAAGGCTCAGATCAGGGAAGAATAGAGGGCTGAGCAAGCAACAGAAGTAAAAGCCCCTCCCATTGCCACTGAATAATGGAATTAAAGAGATCTGTCATGAAGAAGAAAAAATAAATGGAAGAACACAGGTAATTCCCAGTGTAATAAGAGACAATGCCTGAAAAACCAGACCTCAGAGCTCAAACAATGGAAATCACCAACAATTGATCACAGAATACAACAGGTATTAGGAAACAGATAGAAAGGGTGAACAAGGCTCAAGAACAACAAGAAAGAACATTAAAGAACTTGCAACAGAGATTGGTGCCATAAAAGCTTCATCCAGGAAATAAATAACAGGTTGACAAGCATGGAAAACAGAATTAAACATGCAAAAGAAAGAATCTCAGAGCATGATGACCAAAACACAGAATTAACTCAATCTGTTAAAAAATTAGAAAGAAAACTCAGAAAGAAAGAACAAAGCCTCCAAGAAATGTACATTATATCAAGAGGCCAAACTTATTCCTGATTTGAATCCCAGAAGCAGGAAGGAAAGCAGAGAACACACTGGAACAAATATTCCAAGAATATCTAATAAAACTTTCCCCATCTCAACAGAGATGTGACCATCCAAAAAGAGGAGATTCAGAGAACTCCCCCAAGACAACAGATATAAATATCAGTCCCTAGACACATAGTAATTTGCCTATACAAAGCAGGTATAAAAGAAAAAAACTCCTAAATGCAATAAATGAGAAGTCAGACTACCTACCAGGGAACACCAATCAGAATAGAAGCAGACTTATTGTCAGAAATATAGCAAGCTAGAAGAGACTGGAGTCCAATTTTCAAAGTCCCCAAAGACAAACAACTTCAACCATGAATTTTTGACCCTGCCAAGCTCAGTTTCATCAGTGATGGAAAATTAAAATTCTTTCCAGACACCAAATCCACAAAAAGAGTATGCTATTTCCAGAGTAGCTCTACAGGAGATGGTCAAAAATGTATTAGACACAGAATAAAAAATAATCATGATGCACTTACCAAGAATGTAGGAAAACAAGGAATTAACAAAATATATATTGTGACTGCAAAATATATCAACCTGAAAGTTAAAAAAAAAAAGCCTTAAAAGTCACTCATGACAGGGATAAACTCTCATATTTCAATAATTAGCCTGAGTGTCAATGGATTAAATTCATCATTAAAAAGACATAGAATTGCAAACTGGATAAAAAAGCATGAACCAACAATATGCTGCCATCAGGAAATACATCTCACTATAAAGGACACCCACAGACTTAAAGTTAGGGGATGGAAAATAAACTTTCAGGTAAATGAAAAAATAAGACAGGAATTGCAATTTTAATATTAGACAATACAACCTTCATGATATGAAACATTTTAAAAATATAGAAGGACACTATATAATGATAAAAAACTCAATCCATCAACAGGAAATATCTATCTTAAACATATGTGGACTGAACACAGGAGCACAAGGTTTTAGCAAGCCACTACTAAATAAAGAAAGATATTGACTCCAACACTATTATAACTGTGGATTTAAAAACTCCACTAACAACCCTAGATAGATCATTAAGAATAAAAATCAGCAAGGAGATCTGGAACCTCAGTTTGACAGTTGATCAAATGGACTTAATAGATACCTACAGAACACTCCACTGAACAATTATGGAATATACATTGGCCCATTACCAGATGGAACACACTCCAAGATCGATCACATCCTCAGCAATAAATCAAGCATAAACAAATTCCATAACATAGAAATACTGCCATGTACCTTCTCAGACTACAGTGAAATAAAAATAAATATTAACAACAATCCCCCCTCCCCAAAACACAAAGACATGGAAACTAAACAGCACAATGCTGAACAACTTTTGGATCAACACAGAAATCAAAACAGAAATTAAAAGATTCTTGGAAACATATGAAAACAAAGACACATCTTACCAAATACTCTGGGATGTCATAAAATCAGTACTAAGAGGGTAATTTTTTAACTCTATACATATGTCAAGAAAATAAGAAAGACCACAAGTTAACAGCCTAACAAATCACCTAAGGCAGCTGGAAAGGCAAGACCACTAGAACCCTAACTTCAGCAGAAGAATCCAGATAACCAAAGTAAATGCCGGCACAGAAGACAAAAAAAATCACAGAAAAAAGTCAGTGAACCAAAACACTGGTTATTTGAAAGGATCAACAAGACTGATGGACTCCTAGCCAGATTGACCAAGAAAAAGAGAGAAAAAGCCCAAATAAACACAATCAGAAGTGCAAAAGATCAAATCACAACTGACCCCAAAGAAATACAAAAGATTATCAGAGATTTCTATACACACCAGTATGGGAAAAAAAACAACAACAACAACAACAACTCAGAAACCTAAATGAAATGGAGAGCTTTCTGACATCACACAACCTCCCAAAGTTGAAACAAGAAGAAATTGACACCCTAAATAGACCAGTAACAGCCCAGGTAATTGACTCTGTCATAAGAAAATTTCCTACAAAAACAAAGTCCCGGACCAGATGATTTTCCAGCAGAATTCTACAAAACCTACACAGAGGAGCTGATACCAGTCTATTGAAAGTAATTTAGGCAATTGAGAAAGACGGAACTCCCTCAAAATCATTTCATGAAGCTAGCATCACACTGATACCCAAACAAGGTAATGACCAAATAAATAAAGAGAACTCCAGTCCAATATCTCTGATGTACATAGATGCAAAAAGTCTCAACAAGAATCTAGCAAGTTGGATCCAATAACACATCTCAAAAATTATCCACTATGACCAAGTAGACTTCATTCCTGGGAGGCAGGGCTGGTTCAACATCCAAGACCATAAATGTCATGCAATACATCAACAGATATAAAAACAAGAACCACATGATTATAACGTTAGATGCAGAAAAAGCTTTCAACAAAATCCAGCATCCCTTCTTGATAAAAGCCCCTGAACACCTAGGCATAGTGGGAACACACCTCAACATAGTAAGAGTAATTTATTAAAAACCCACTGTCAACATATTGCTAAATAAACAGAAATTGGAAAATTTAACCCAGAAACAGAACAAGACAAGGCTGATCACTCTCACCCCTTCTATTCAACATAGTGCTGGAAGTCCTACTAGTATAATAAGAGAAGAGAAAGAAATCAAGATATCCAAATAGAAAAAGAGAAAGTTAAGTTATCCTCTGCTGATGATGCGATCCTACACCTTGAAAACCCAGGAGAATCTGTCAAAAACGTCCTCTCACTGATAAAGGACTTTAGCAAAGTCTCAGCGTACAAAAGAAATGTGCAAAAGACAGTCATATTTTTACACACTAAGAACAAACAGGCAAAGAACCAAATAAAAAGCACAATCCAATTCACAATAGCCACCCCCAAAATGAAATACTTTAGCATCTTCCTAACCAGAGAAATGAAAGACTTTAAAAATGAAAACTATAAAACACCGTTCAAAAAATCAAAGACACAAACGAATGGAAAAACATTCCATGCTTAGGATTTGGAAGAATCAATAGTATTAAGATGTCCATCCTACCAAAAGTAATCTACAGAGTCAATGCAATATTCATTAAATTTCCAACATCATTATTCTCAGACCTGAAAACAACAATATAGAAATTCATATGGAAATGTAAACTACCATGAATAGCCAAAATAATGGTCAGAAAAAAAAAAAAATGAGACAGATTCCAGAAGCAAAATGTCAATTTCTCAACCAACTCTTCTTTGACAAAGCTTCCACCAACAACCACTGGGGAGAGGAGAACCTATTCAGTAAATGGTGCTGGGAAAACTGACTAACTACATGTAGAAGAATGAAACAGGATCCCTACCCATCCCCATGCAAAAACATCAGCTCTAAATGGTTCAATGACCTAAATGTAAAATCTCAAACTATAAGATGCCTAGATTACACGGGAGACACCCTAACAGAAATTGAAATAGGCAACCAATTCCTGACCAAAACCCCCAAAGCCCATGCTATAGGAGATATGATAGACAGGTGGGACCCCCTCAAACTGAAAAGCTTCCACAAAGCAAAAGAAACCATCCAGAGATTGGGGCGACAGTCCACAGAATGGAAAAAAAAGATTGTCAACTGTGTATCTGACAGAGGCCTAACATCCAGGATCTACAACGAACTTCAATGTGCTAAAAGAAAAACAAACGAACACCCTATTAAAAAGCAAGAAAAAGACATGAATAGACACTTCTCAAAAGAAGACATATGAGCAGTCAACAGATACATAAAAAAATCCTCATCCTCATTAATCATCAGAGAAATGCAAATCAAAACCACATAGAGATTCCATCGAACTCCAGTCAGGATTACCACCATTAATATCTCAAAAATCAACAGATACTGGAGAGAATTTATTATTTTATTATCTTTATTTGCATAAAGTAAGCTACAAGTTCCTTTAGTTTTTTTTTTCTGTGATAACAGCATTTGTCTAAAATTTATTTTGAGTTTATTTTATTTTGAGCTTAAATTTCTTTTTTTCATAGATTTAATGTTCCTGTGTCTCTGCTGCTTTTTTATTAATTTGAAGTTGCAGCTTTCATTTATTTTAAATTTCAATTACCTTAAATAATTTTGCAAGTATTTATTTTCAAATAAATATTTTTGATACATTTTCAAAATGTATTGTAATTTTGTTGTACTGTATAACTCATATGGTTTATAAACTCATTACTTTTTAAATTTCAATTGTATTGATTTTCCCTGATGTTCCATGGAAATATTTTTTTAAAATCATGTTTGTTCTTTATTGTAAGTATTAGAGTTCTATACATTTTCACTGATTTGATTTTTAAAATTAATTGTATTCTTTTAATACTGGAAGCACATTTTTTTCCCTAAAACTTACTTTGAAAACAAAATGTCACATTGAAATTTGCTACTATAACACTATTTTAACCAAGTCAGTTATATTCTAGGAGTTTTTCTGGATATATGGACTTTTTTCCCGTTATTATTTCTCTTTTATTATAACCAGTTCAGAATAACACTTCATTTTGTATATTGATTCAGACTTTGCTGAATTATTGTAGTTTATCTGTAGATTCTATTGATTTTTCTACATAATTGAATACATCATCTGTAATGACAATGTTTTTGCTCTTCTATTTTAATCCTACAATTTTTCTTTTCTTTTTAAAAGTTGTCAGTTTCTCTGACTCTAGGCTATTTATCACTTATTGTCAATTCCCCCAACTTAAAGGGAATGTATTAATAGTTTTATTAATTTATTGTGAGTTTGTTTGAGGATTTTTTTAGTTTCACATCAGTGTCTAATTTGCTGTTAAACTTGCTCACTGAGTTTCTAACAGAGGATAATTTATTCTTTTACTTTAATTGTATCATTTTCAAATGATGTGAGTTTACAGAAATAATTATTGGTTACTTGCCAAATGTTTACACTTACCTTATAACTCCATGCACATTTGTAGTAAATATACTTGGTGTTTTTTTTAAATTATGTGTCTGGCAATTTAAATATCACTTGTGCCCATGAGTTTGCTTTCTTTTAACTTACTTCTGCTGGTACTCACTCATATTGCCTTTTATTTCCATATGTCTGATTATCTTTTATTATGTATTAGACATTATGTGTACACAATAATTTCAGCAAATTTTTTGTCTTAGATGACTTTCCATTTCCCTGCTTTTTTCAGATGCCACAAGGCACACATAATAAAACATCACTGTAGTTCTAATTCAGATTTTGATATTTTTTTGGTGGCTAAGCAAATGACATGTAGCTGGTCAGAAAATCATGTAGTGGCTGATTTATTTTCAGTTCCTCTAAAGTTTTGAGTGGTCCTTTGGGAACTGAGCATAATGGATAATGTAACCAAATTTCCACACTTGTGAGGTCATTTGGTCTGACTTTTGAACTCTAGGTGTTAGTTGGCTACCAAAAACACAAACCAGTCTCTCAGTTTTATTATCTGGATTATCAAATAAGACCAAGTGGAGATTGTTCCATTTGTGGGCATACTGTTGGCATCTAGGTTTCTCTTGGATATTGACTCAGTAATTTATTACTATTCAATTAACTAATCAGAAGATTTTTAAAATAATATTTTATTGAACTTTATTAATGATTATCAGCTGTAAAGAGGGTATATTGTTGTTGTGATTATTTTTATTTTATTACCATATCATCATCATCATTTCCATGATTATCACCATTTTACTAACATTGTCATCTCTCTTCTACAGAAGTTTTATTTTTCTGGGATCTACATGCTCTGAGTGTTCGTTTTTTTCCTTTTTATGTGGCTTCAGGTCCCTTTAGATACATTGTCATTGTCCTTTGTTCATTTATGAGTAGTACAACTCTAATGGTTACACTTTCTATATCAGACACAATTCTGAGAGTATTCTAAGGATTTTAGTCTCTACCATTATCACCTGGCAAGTGAACAGTCCATTGTCAAAGCAGAAGAAAGAGCTCTCATGAGAAGCTGAAGAGCAAAGACTTAAAAAGTTTTTATTATTTTACAAACTGGTATATTCTTGAAAAACTGCAGAATTGATCAATAATGAAGGAGCAACTCATCTAAAAATAAGATTACAATTTATGTACACATAAATAATGTTGTTTTATTTGTAAGAATTCAATGTGAGACAGATTCTTTCAGTATTCAACTATTCAATAACGCTGTGTTATTAAATTGTTGCCGTTACTGATAATATCAGGACATCATGTATCTTTTTCGAAGACAGTTTTCATATGCTCCTCACTTTCCCACCAACATCAGTGCCAGAATTTGTTGTCTTAGTGATATTTTCTTGAGGACTTCTGATTAATCATTTGTATTCTCAACTCAGGAGCATAAGACCTGTCCTAGAATGCTTGCAGAATTAACTACTACAAGAAATGAATGCTACTTTTACTTATATACACAGTGTTCCACCCAATAAGAAGCAGCAAGATTATAGCCTGTGAATAATGAATGATAAATTGCTGCTATTATTATTATTATTATTACTATTATCATCATTATTATTATTAATGTAATTTCACTGTGAAGCTATTACGGGATGTGTTCTCTAATTACTAAAATTTCTAATACTGTAAAAGTTAGTAAAGCTACTTAAACATTTTGTGTCTCAATTCTGATCTGTAAACTAAAGATAATAATTAACCTATATCATAGGATTAAATGAGTTAATAGAGATGAAGTTTTAGAGAATCACCTGGCAATAAATAATTGTAAGTGTTGATATTAGAGATTAAGTAATAAGTAGCTCACTATGAATTCACTCTCTTCCTTTTGTGGGACAATCAAACATGATTACCTTAAAACTGCGCCTAGAACTTTGAAACCCAGAAATCTTCTCAACCTCACCTAACCCCTAGGCCCCCATCACATGATCAGATCAGTACTTACTGGACCAAAGAAAATTGGTCTCTTCTAAATCCCTGTTGTGAGCTTTCTCATACCCATCTGGTCCCTGTCTTTTCTTTTCCCCACTTTGGCATGACACAGTAAACATAAGTCACATCTATAGTAAATGGTCAATGTGCGGCACAAGAAGATTGCAAGTGGCCAGCAAATCTAAGTCTTCACCATCTCAGTGTGCTTTATTTCAGTATTTTTCAGAGTACTCGCAGCCATCCGTTAGTCAGTTACAAACCAAGTTGGCATATCACAATCGTCATTTAAATATAAAATCAGTTTATACATAAATGGAATAAAGATAATGACACGTTGCAAATTAGGTATAATTTCACTACCTCCTTATGTGTATGTGTGTGTGAAAAAGGGAGATTTTTTCTATGTGAGAAAGTAAAAAATGTGTGTGCGTGTGTGTGTGTGTGTGTGTGTGTGTGTGTGGTGACTTATTATCAAGAAATTGAAAAGCACTGCTTACTTTGTTTTTGTTTCATTTCTGGCATACCATAATAAATTTGCCCTTCATGAGTAAAGAAAAATATAAGAGAAGAAATTACCTAATTCTTAATTCTGGATTATAGGAAACTGCTCTTCAAAACTTTGAAAAGTGGAAGGCAGAGAAGGTATTCATGATTTTGGCGTTACTAACCCTACTGATAGAATCAGGAGATCCTTATAAACATTTCCTCAAATTAAGACATTAAAAATATTTATTTTACAAACTCTCCTTAAGTAGTGACAATATTCAAGGCTGACTGCATAGCAATAATTATCTCAAATCCAGCAAAACCCTCTAAACTCTCTTGCCATCAAACTTTAGCTAAAAATATCTTGAGCTGAGGAAGCTATCTCACAATGAACTGTGCATCCCACTGCTCTATCACATCATATTGTTTATGTCACCAACTTTAGTATAATATGCACTAATTTTGGCAAAATAACTTGATAATCTAATGCAATTACATAGTAAATATGTGGGTGGAGGAGGACCCTTCCAACCAATCCATATCTCACCTGAAATCCTTTGCTTATTCACTAAAAAAAAAAAACCACTCTATTAAAAAAAAAAGTGCTGGTAATTTAGAAAGAAAATTATCATATCAATTTATAATCTATAAAATATAAAAATATATAATCTGATATAAACATCTGTGTAGTAAAGACTTAAGTAAATAAATTAGGTATAAAAATATAAGAATAATTACAAATGATAATAAATTTAATCTTCAATATGTAAAAGGATATACCAACTGCTTAATTGGAAAAACAAAAGATTGGTGCTTTTTTATGCAATTATGCACACCGTTGATTTGTTTAGCAGTTTTAGTTTGCAAATCATGAAACTAATATAAAAATACTAGTAGATTGAAGTTACAATAAACAATACATTTCAGATATTTTATCCAAATTCAGATTAGTCAACTCTAACTTCACTTTTCATGCTTTCATTGCACTGCTTTTTTAAAAAGATTATTTAAAAAGTTATAGATGAGAAAAAAAAAAACAACTGAGAACAAACACACCACTTAAAATAAATCTGTAAATGTGTAAAGGAAGAAAACAATAGTAACTGAGAAAAATACTTTTTGTTTATCTCACAGAGATATTACATAGCATTTGAGTAGTCCAGATCTCTAGGCCAAAGACCTGAAAACCAACTTTAGAATGTTGGTGTCTGATTCATTAGAATTTTGATTTCTAATGTCATTTCATTGAAGTGAAAACATGAACAATATATTAGGAAGCTACAAAAATAGATTTGCCAATGATGGTCAGATTTGGAATAGGAAAACCATAAACCTTTAAACCTGACAATGACGTGTGAGGCTGAAAATAAATGATAGAGTCACAACATGAGTCAAATATTATGGTAAAGAATATGAGCTAATCCTATATGTAACAGAAAGTACCTAGATATTTGGCCAATATAATTAACTGATTAAAAATACACTTTAGAAAAATGTTTCGCTCTGGTAAGAAAGGTGCAATATATGTGAAAGAGTGAGAAAGTTTTGCTGCCAAAAGGTGGATAAATTTGGACATGGAATATAAATTTACCCAGTACACATTTGCCCTTGTGTACATATGGCGAATTGGTTATAGGAGCACTGCAGATACCAAAATACATGGATGCTCAAGTTTCTTATATAAAATAGTGTAGTATTTCCAAACAACATACACACATCTTTCAATATACTTTAAATCATTTAAATGTAAATATAATGTAAATAGATGTTATATTGTACTGTTTGGGGTATAATGACAAGAAAAAAACTGTACATGTTCAGTACAGATTGAAATATTTTTTTTCTGAGTATTTTTGATCCACAGTTGGTTGAATTCACAGGTACAAAACGTATGGATATGGAAAACCAATTGTACTTATTAAACATTAGCCCTATTATCTGCATTTTCTTGAATTTTCTTACAACATGTTACATGATAATATTTATTCCATTTTGTGTATGAGAACACTAAGCCTTGGAGAGTCTGGGTGAATTAGATAAGCTTGTAAAGCTATTAGGTGGCAGAATTAGAATTTGAAGTTGGTTTGACTTTTTATTTGCCTCTCATTTCTACCAACAAATTACTTTACTTTTCCAATAACAAGAATCATTAGCGGGGTGGTACTTTTATAGTAGTTGAGGAAAGTTATTTTTATATTGAGAAATTTATTTTCTTAGTGTCATCAGTAAGATTCCTATGAACTGATCCATAAAGTCAACTATTCATCATAAATGAGAGTCTCCTCTAAAAATCTGAATTACAATGAAGGTAACAATATTCTTACAGCCTGTAACTTATCCATTTCTGATTATTTATCAACACAGTAATGGAATTATTAGCAAATTGCTTTTTTTCCCCCTCTTCCCAACTTGATCCATTTGACTTGTTCTCTTTGCTTGAATTGTAGGAACAATAATTTACTACATGCCAATGAATTAGAAATTTATATAAATCATCTCCTTATGTGATTTATAATCCTGAATTAAATATATCTCAAAATACCCACATGTGAAGAAAGTCTATTATAGAGGTAGGCATAACTATAATCATGCAATTTATAGCCGAACAAGTGAAGACTAAATAATCTTACACCACTCAGAAATGAGCTTTCCTTTTACTTTTACCTCTTTGTCAGTCTGTCAATTAGAAAAAGTATGTATATTCCCATACTGTATTACATTCAGCAATGTATTACAGTTGGCTGAATAGATTCTTCCAAAAAAAAAAAAATGGGCTTAATATTTTACACTAAGAATTACTCAAGTCAATATGAATTCCTAAATTTATTTATTTATATGTTTAACAGTATATTTTATAAAGTCAAGCTTTTTTTAAAGTCTGGAAATAAATGCATGTGTGTGCATTTGCTGTCAAGGAACTTGTAATCTATGAACACAAAAAAGATGGAATGAACAAACAAATAATTCAACAAACAAAACAAGTTTTGTCTGCATTAAGCAAAGAAATCATGATAGAAAGATTTGGAGTAGGTTGTGTTTTGTTTGCATGATTCTGAGGGTGTTATTAGAAAAGTTGTCTTTGAGAGAGTGACAATAAGCTGAAACCGTAAAAGAGGAGTCAGCCATTCAAAGATGTAAGAAAAACCTTTACAACCAAGAATAGTGTATCCAGCAAAGCATCATTTTGAAATGAAGTAGAGCTAAAGATTTTCCAGACAAACAAAATCTGAAGAAATTTATCACTACTAGATCTAGCACACAAGAAATGCTAAAGTAAGTCTGAAACCTGAGAAAAATGCTAACGATTGTTATACTAATATTTTAATCAGACAATTATCAGGAGATCTAATGGAGAAATAGACTGCAATACAATAATAGGAGGGAACTTCAGCATGGCATTTTTAGCCATAGACAGATCACTCAGTCAAAAAATCAATAAAGAAACTGTAGAATTAAACTACACTCTAGACCAAATGAACTTTACAAACAATTATAAAACATTACATCTAACTGCTGTGGAATACATATTCTTCTCATTGACTCATGGAACATTCTTCATAATAGACCATATGTTAGACCACAGATTTGTCTCAACAAATTAAAAAAATAGTAACTTTTTCGACTACACTAGAATAAAAAGAAAAATCAAGAGCAAGAAGGACTTTGAAAACTATATAAATGCATATAAATTAAATAACATGCTCCAAAATGACCAATAGATCAATTTTTTAAATTACAAAAAAAATTTTAACTGTTTTTGAAACAAGCAAAAAGGGAATTAAAACATACCAAAACTTATTGGATATATCAAAAACAGCACTAAAAGCAAAAATTTATAGCAACAAATACATCAAAAAATCAAAAGATTTCATGTAAACAAGCTAATCATGCACTTCAAGAAACTACAAAAGCAAGACCAAACAAATCCCAAATTTAAGAGAAGGAAATAAATGATAAAGATTAAAATATAAATAAATTATATTAAAATAAAAATTATAAAAGATCAATAAAACAAGTTGCTTTTTTGAAAGATAAGCAAAATCAACAAATGTTTAGACTAAGATAAAAGAGAGTAAATGTAAATAGTATAATCAGAGATGAAAAGGAAAACATTATAACTGACACCACAAAAATGCAAAGGATTACTAGACACTATTATGAATAACTATACATCAACAAATGGAAAATTTAAAAGAAATAGATGAATTTATGCACACATACTACCTGTAAAGATTGAACAATGAGGAAATAGAAAACCCAAACAGACAGATATTGAATAATAAAATCAAAACAGTAATAAAAAGTCTTGCATCAAAGAAAAACCCAGGACCTAATACATTCACTGCTGAATGCTACCAATGATTTAAAGAAGAGCTAATGCCAGTTCTACTCAAACTAAAAAATTTGAAGAGGAGGAAATATCTCCAGACATTTCTAAGAGACTAGCATTACCCCAATACCAAAACCATCCAATGGCGCAATAGCAACAAAAAAGAAAATTATAGGTCAATATTCCTGATAATCCTGCATGCAAAAATACTAAACAAGATAATAATAAACCAAATTCAACAACACATTAATGAGATCATTTACTGTAATCAAGTGAAATTCATCCATGGGATGCAAGAATGGTCAACATATGCAAAATCAATAAACATGATACACCATATCAACAAAGTCAAAGACAAAAACCATATGTCATTTCAATAGATGCCAAAAACATTCAAGAAATCAAACATCTCTTCATGATAAAAACGCCTTAACAACTTGTATATAGAAAGAACATAACTCAAAGGTTTAAAGAGCCCATATGTTATGAAACCATAGGTAATAACATACTGAATGGAAAATCATTGAAGCCCTTTACACTAAAATCTGGAACATGATAAGAATACCCACTTTAACCAATATTTTATTTTTAATTTTAACTTTTATTGTGTTGTTCTTGAAGCACCCCCCAACTAAAAACTTTGTATTCTAGATGCAAAGTCCCAGAAGAGAAAATGCTTTTTGTTTAGCTGGAGTCAGATGTCCAGCCTGGACCTAATCAATCATGACATTCCACATGGTTGGTCATGGTATGTTCCATGCTTGTGTTAGCTGATACATACAGAACAGAATGGGCAAATTAAATAATAGGTTGAAGACAGATCTTGTATAGCTCTGTCACACTATATACAGACTGCTATTTTTCTACATAAATTGTATAAATTTCTACCTTGTGTCAGTGCAAAATTCCCAAATAACCAAGGTTTCTTAGACAACAAAATGGCATGAATTTGGGTGGAAAACACACATGAAGATAGACTTGTGAATAGAAATTCTCAACAGAGTTTTTTCCCTCCACTGAATATAAGGGTCAAAAACCAAAAAAATAATAATACTGAAAATATTGACAGTCTAACTTCTCTAAAAACGGGAGGAAGGTGTATTATTTGGTTTCTTAGTTTTTTTTCCTGGAATCTTCCTTAGTGTTTTACCTTGGCAAATATGGTGATTTGTCTTTTGTTTCTCATGCCTCATCTTTTTAAGAAAGAATAAATTCAAGGTCTCTAAGGAACTCATAGAATGAGTACTGACTTTGTTCTCTACGTACCTCTGAGAAATTCTAAAATCACTAAATTTGTAAGTTTCTTATTTGTCTAGTTAGTTCAGGTTGAAGTTTGTTCGGGGTTTATTCTGACACTCTGGTAGAAAAATAAACTTCAAGCTATGGATTTAACTTTGAACAGGAAATACTTCTATAAAAAATTTTTTTGAGTCTCATGCTCCCAGAGTAGTTTAAATACATGGCACAGTCATTTATTCATTTATTTTATTTGCTGTGTGTATACCATAGGTTTGGCATTAGTTTGGAAATGTGAGACAAGCCTGTTATGAAATCTTTATAAGGCTTCCAAAAGTAAAATCAATTTTTTAATACACAGAAAACCCTCTATTTTTGGTTCTCTCTGGTGAGAGGCATAGTTACACTACAGTATTGGTTGCTTATTTGCTTTTATCTGCAAATATAGATTAAGTATATGCTGTTAGATAACTTATGTCATCAGGCTTAGCACCTGCTTTTGCTTCTATGGTTTCTTCTGCTTGCCTGTTTTAAGAATGCCATTTTGGCTTCTGAAAACATAATTAATAACTTGTACATTCAATTTTCAGATTCTAAACTGGCTAATGTTCTAATGCTTTGTCAAATCTCTTTGTAATATTTGGATCACAGTCATGAAAATGAAAGAGAAGTCAATGGTGAGAGAAATTTGCAGTCACTAAAATCAGGGACTAGGAAATGCTAATCATCTGTATAAGTTAATTGGATCTTGAAAAGAACCAAAAATGAGAATGTCAAGAGTAGATTAAGTTCTGACTTAATCAGACTAATATTCATTCTGATCAATTTATCTAATAATTTAGCCCTTCTACTCTCTGAGAAATGAAAGATATTTAGAATAGTAGCATATGGTACAGGCATCTGTAAGTTGCAGCTGTGAATCAGAGCTGCTATGTTGTATGTCGGGCAAGATGCAGCTTAAATGATAATTTCTGGATCCGTGACATAATCGTAAACAAAGGGCAGAGGCTGAACTTGAGCACACAAGGGCCAAAGCACAGGGCCAACCCTCTGAGGAACCAAAAAGATAGACTGCATATCTTACCTTTCTACATCTTCTATCGCATTTCCCAGCACTTTATGCCTGCGGTGGTCTCCAGAAATCTTCTGTCTCTACAGACGCATCTCTCAAACCCTGTCCCCTCCACATTCAACCTCAGGCCGACAAATATTTCACATATTCTTTTCTCACCGTAACATCAAATATTTCTCTTCTATTTTGCACAATCTCAGAAATTCGCTCTGTGAGGTCGGTAACTGGATAACTGAAAACCATCACATTTATTCTTTAGATAATGAGTTTCCTCTCTCTCTCTCTCTCTCTCTCTCTCTCTCTCTCTCTCTCTCTTGTGTGTGTGTGTGTGTGTGTGTCTGTGTGTGTGTGTATTTGTTTTTCTACCCCGAACATTAATCCAAAGAAAAGGGTTTGCATGCTTCAAAGAAGCTACTGATAATTACTCACTGTGAATTCTATGTTCGAGTAATCGTCACTTCACATTGAAAAACTGCATTCTGCACATAAACTTGTATTTCCTTGAGTTGAAACTGAAGAGAATATATTGCATTATGTTCACTTAATCTTATAAACAAATACATATAGGATACATTACATTAAAAAAAAACTATAGCATACTAAGATGTATGGCACTTGATAAAATAGTTTAACAAAATATACAGTTTACTTATGTGTGAAAATTCCACCCTTCTACATATTTAAAGCTCATCATTGACCCATCATAGGAGTGAATGTGAGTAGGAGATAATGGTCAAAGCCCTAGAGTAATGTTAAAAAGAAAGAAAGAAAGAGAAATCTTATTTTCCTATTCCTATAGTTGGGTCCAAGTTCTCATCTGTGAGTCTGACTGTGGAATAATACATTCAGACTTAGTACTCCATTTCATTCCTAAATAATCATTCCAGATTTTCTTCCTGACAAAGATTAGTCATTCTGACTACTTAATTTAGAAAGATTAAAATTGCAGTGAGTAATTTCATCTGAAAAACTAAATTCAATAGGACATTAAAATATATTGAGATTTCTGGTAATCTATAATTTTCTGGATTTGGGATAATGTAAACTCAAATTTTGAAAAAGACCCATAAAGTAATCTCATAGAAGTTGCATGTGATTGCTTCCTATCATGGACTATGAAGCCCAGGTACATTTATATTCTTTCTGTTTAAAGTTATGAGATAACTTCCCTTTGAACTAAGGGTAGGCAGAGGTAATCTTGCATTAAGGAAATTCAGTAGTTACTGAAAATTTTCAATAGAGATTTTTTGTAATTTTTGCTAATTCTAGAATTAGTCAATAAATAATCAGTTAGGCATGGCCCAAGTTAATGGCAATGTGTGAAATAAATAATCCCAAACTAGTATTATGTCTTATAGAACATTCAATAATTTAGAGGTAAATGGTTTACTTTTCAAGCTAAGTATACAATACTGAATGTTAGAAAGAATAGAGAAAATTTATTCAGGAAGTGGGAGTGTAATTGGTCACAATTTAGGTGTCCTGAGATAGAAAGGAAATATTTAAGTTAAAAGGAACTGTTTTTCAACATAAGTGAGTGGGGTATGATTACAATTCTACAGCTTACCAAAAGCTGAAGCTGCAAAGTTCCCACTATGCTGTGGCAATCTCAAAGCAAAGGTAATATTTTCTTGTGACCAAGGCACAGGTTCAAATTTACGCACAAATTATAGCTCTATTACTTTGTAGTGTTTTTAAAAGTGAACATTTACTTAATTTTCCTCTTCCACAGTTTCCCAATCAGGAAGTTGAAAATAAATGTACTTACTGTATAGGAGACTAAAGTGATAAAAAGTGATTGTCTTAAAACACAACGAAAGACAAAGTAACAGAAAACAAAACAAAACAAAACAGAAAAGCATGTGCATTGTGCCTGGCATGTAATAGATAGTATTTCCACTACTCTCATTTCAGAGGTTTCCTGATTATTTTAATTCTAGATAGATAAAATAAGTTAATATTTAACTATAGATAGATATGATTAATTATAGATATATTGATTATGTATATATGGAATGCCTAGACCATTCTTTATAGTGTTTATATATACCTAATGGGACATACTGTTTCCTTTCTTATCAGCTTTATCAATTCATTTATTGATCAAACATTTTAAGTTTTTACCATATTTATGGCTCCTCACATGATTAGTGAGTATTAAAGAGTTCTACCATAAAATAGCTGCGCTGCCATTGTTAGGAGATGCGTATAGTGATGTTTCTCAAAAAGTGTAGTGACATCTATATCTTAGCCATATATACCACATTTGTTTGTTTTTAGAAACCACACAGTCATTGGCCACTGTAGATATCACCTAGCAATATGCTTTTCAAGGAATTCCTCCCGGCCTTGGATTCCCAGTCTTCCTCAAATTTGTTGATAGAAACCCATTCAGTTGCTTAAGTCAATAAAATCTGGGGTTGTTCTTCACTAATTTCCTTTATTTACATCCTATATGTTATCTGTCAAAAATAAATCTATAGGCTGAGATTGGAGGATAGCTTCAACCCAGAAATTTGAGGCTGCAGTGAGTTTTGATCTTGACTTGATAGCCACTGTACTTCAGCCTGGGCAACATAGTGAGACCCATCTCTAAAAATTCAATTAATCAATCAGTCTAGCTCCTTGTAACCTCAACATAGCTACACTATCTGATCATTTCACTCTATCTCTACTTCAGTCACCATAGTCCTGGCCACCATTGTCCTCTCATCTGTATTGCTATAATAGCCTCATAATATACCTCCCTGATTTTATATTTGACTTTCTTCAGTCCACTTCAATGGTTACAAAAGAGATCCATTTAAAAACAAGTAATATTTAGAGCCCAGCTTGGGCAACATGGTGAGACCACACCTCCACAATAAATCAAAATATTAATAAGCCAGGTGTGGTGGCACATGCATGTAGTCTCAGCTACATGGAAGGCTGAGGTGGAAGGATCACCTGAGCCCAGCAGGTCAAGCCTGCAGTGGCAATGAACGTGCTACTGTACTCCAGCCTGGACAACAGAGTGAGACTCTGACTCAAAAAAAAACAAAAACAAAAAGAAAAAGAAACAAGTAATATCACATAGCTACTTATTTTAAACTCAATCAATGCCTCGTTTTTCCATTCAATAAAAATGGAAACACTTTAATGCCCTATTTGATTTATGTCATAAGTCAAAGTTGTATTTTTTGTGATTTATCCACTCCAGCCTCACAGATTCTGCGTTGTTTCCATAAAGAGATACTCAAATTGCTGTTTTTCAGACATAGTAATCATGTTCAAAACTTAAAGCAAGTTTTTGAACTCTGTCCTTCATCTGGACTACTCTTTTTATAGGTATACACATCTGATATTTTTACATCTTTCATGCTTAATTACTTTTTCAAGGAGTCCTACCTTGATCATCCCTTTCTACTGTATTTAATTCTGCAAGCTGCATACAAGTCACTTTTCTCAACCCATCATTATTGATATAAGATCGTCTATACTTTGTATTCTCATTACACTTTCCATTATACATATATTTATATATATGTATATGTATATATACACATAGGTATACTATTATTGTCTTTTTTGTAGATTAGACAAAACAGCTAGCATCAGATATCATTTATGGTTTAATAAGAACTGAAAAATATTTTGTGACTGGGTAAAAATGAATTATAATTATGATTGCTTGATGATTGGTGCTAAGTAGAAGTACAAAATGCTCTGGAAGTATCTAATAGGAAAACTTCACTCAGTCTAAGTCAGTAAAGACTTTCCAAAGAAAATAACATTAAATGGCAGAGGAAATTCTTCTGTAGAAAAGAGAATTATATTATGCAGAAATCTGAAGGAAGGGTAGGAACTAGTAACACGGGGAGTAAGCATACAAGGAAGGTGAAAACAGAAAAGTGTGGCCTGTTTGAGAATTTTAATAATTTAAGGAAAGGCATACTTTGATGATCAAAGAGTGGAGAGCAGCTGGTGATATTAAAAATTTAACTGAAAACTTCCCCAAGGATTCTCCTCTCTTGAATAGGGACACCCCTTATCTAGCATTGTCAATTAACAGACTAGGAAGAATCCAGCCATTGTGTTGTGGAGACTTCTTCTTCTTTTCTTTTTTTTTGAGTTGGAGTCTCACTCTGTCGCCCAGACTGGAGTGCAGTGGCCGCTCCCGGCCCCCGCAGCCTCGGCCTGCTGGGCTCCGGCGATCCTTCCGCCTCAACCTTCCGAGTAGCCGGAACTACAGGTGTGCGCAACCACGCCGGGCTGATTTTTTGATTGATTGTAGAGATGAGGTCTTGCTGCCCAGGCGGGTCTCGAACCCGCGGGCTTAGGCAATCCGCTCACCTCAGCCTCCCAGAGGCGCGGGATTACAGGCTGAGCCACCGAGCCCGGCTGTGGAGACTTCTTATTAGATCTGTTCTGAACAACTCAGCGTAAATATCAGAGTCATCAAACTTGAATTGCCTACAGGTGGGGTGAAACATGAAAGACTTCTAGAAGCCTATCTCAATGATTCATGGAAAACATGAGAGTAACCTGGACAAATGTGGGGAGTAGAGACAGGAGCAGATAAGAGAAGCTCGCAAATAGAAACTGCAAGGATTAGAGACCAATTGGATTGTACTGGCTGTTCTCATTTATGTTGAGTGCTAGAGGTACCTCTTTCTCCACTGTGTTCCCAGCACCACTGATAGATTAACTTGTCATTCTGTCCTCATGGGAAAGGAGTTACTTAAATTATTTTCACTCTGGCCTTCAATGATGAGAAATTATATAAAGGCTTTGCTATATCTAGATCCTAATACTACATTTGTCATTCACAGATGACCTTGGTGAGGTTATTTCTCCTCTATTACCCTCCACTTCATTACCTGTGAAATGAAGATGATAACTCCGTCTTGGGATTTTTGTGATGACTTAGATATGCACATGAATTACACAACCTCATGCTAGTCATCTAGTAAATACAGAAGACATGCACACTATTACTGTTATTAAGAATCTATATAGCTTCCTCCATATCAAGTTGTAAATTTCCAGAATGCATGAAGTCCGTCTTATTTCTTTAAACTCAGCATGATGTCAAAATCTTGTCTTTCCTATAAAGGGTTTTAAATCTGTTGGAAGTTGAACTCTATAAAAGTGAATAAGGACTAGTATGCTTGAACAGAATTATGCAGGAAATCCTAGTTCATTCAATTTACTGCCTCCCATTCTCTTCTCAGTTTGGTATTTTTCCTGACCTCAGAGAGCTTTTCATCAATGCTCAGTAATTTATTTTATGACTATTGCCTAAACATGGTCCCTCAAGGTTATTTAATACAGCTCTGTCTTCAGAATGGCCATACCATTTTATTAATATTTAATGGTATTTATTTGTGAATTACTAGAGAGATAATTAAAATAAACATATTTTAAGTCAGGTCTCTGCCTTATATTGAGTGTTTTGAGAAATGCTCTTTTGCTGATTTGCCTCAAATATAACATGTAAGTAGCAGTCTCTGTCCTATTTCTAATAACACGTTAACTGTCTTCTCATTTTATCAGATGTGAGTATTGGAAGGGCCTGTATCCTGCTTTCAGAGAAATAGGGTAAATTGTCTCCCGTTTTTATCTTACACAATGTGAAGCCCTCCAATATTAGGTAAGTCCCTGCTCATAATCAGACATCTAATAAGGGACAGGATGACTTGCACCATGTCTGTGGCCTTATGCTTGCAGAAAAACACAATGCTTTATATCTCAAACTAAGTCTCAAAAAACTTCAGAATGGGCTCCTCTCTGGCATTAGGAAAATGAATCAATGGCACCCAAAGCCAATCTAATAATAAAAGTTATTAAGCAGAGGCGCTTGTTCATCGATGTGAATCTCTTTGAATAAAAAGCCTAACATGGATTTCTCACAGGGGCCTATATCTTGAAAGTCATTTGACTTTTCTTTTTTTCTTTTTTGTCTGATTATAAAATGTTGAGATATAAAGCTTCATTATGAAAACCTTGACATAGCCTTAACTACTGTTAAACCAGCAGGCAAAGCTATAATAATTTCAGCTTTATAGTATAATCTGAAATTGAATTACTCTCATTTCATGGCAAAGTCAATATTGCTAATGGATTAGAAACATGGCTGATGAAAGTATTGTTGAATTCATATTTGGGGAATCATATAAAAATGACTTCTCTGTGATCTATGCCACTTGATACTTGACACTGATCTGAAAAGATGGTTTGGACTGCTTTAGTAAATAAATGCTTAGAGGTCAAGATAAATAAAGCGAAAGTGTGGGTGATAAAGCAGTTGCAAATCTTTCCTGGCATATCCCATTCTAGTGCCAAACTACCACTGGAAGACAGGGGCCTAAGTGTGAAAGACCTGCTCTTCAAAGATGAAATTCATGTCAAGAGGATATCCATGAAGCTGAAATTTTGTGGTTTTCACAAGCGTTTACTGAGAGTCTTCTGGGAATCTGTCAGCTGGAAAATGCACTGAGAATCCTAGATGAAATAAAATTACTATTTTTTAGTTCTGCAAATTTGAGCAAATAATCTTTTCTCTGGGATTAATTTGTGTACTAAATAAAGGAATTGTTCACCAAAAAATGTGATATTTTATGCTTCTGTGATTCTATGCTATCTAGTAAAGAAAGGTACCATGAAAACCACATTTAAATTGCAGCGTGTTGGGGCTTGTTTAATTCTGTGTGTGGACCCTTTGGTTCAAAGAAACAACAAGTTCTTCATTTTTTTCAATGAAACAGCCAAAATACTTAAAGATTAAAACTAAATTTCTGGGAGATTAGAAGTTCCTTCTATTTTCTTTGAAGAAACAGTTGTAGCGGAATCATACCTAAATCTATATTCTGAAAGCATGATTCAAACTTTCTATTTAGTTATATCTAACTTTCAATAATTTAGCATCAAAAAACTCAGTTATGAATGAGTTGTGTATAAAGCCTGTAGTTAATGATAAGACTCTTGAATTAGGATTTAGAATCTCCATCTCAATTCCTCGTTCTAAGTGTCTTCTGTGAGACACTTCATCTCTCTATGTGATTTCCATCATTCAAATTTTGTATAAAATGTCATTTGCCATAATATTATGTTCTTGCCAAAAATACATAGCTTGAATATAATCATGATGAAACAATCATAGAAACACACACCCAAACACATACATACGAAGGCTATATTGTTCTCAAATGACAATGCTGTTGAAGACAAAAAAAAAAAAGAGAGAAATTGTTTCAAATTAAATGAGACTATGAAATCATGAAAACTAAATGTAATACGTAGTTTTGGATCGGATCCTACATAGAGAAAAAAAATATCTTACTTAGACTAGAACTACGACAATTTGCAAAAGTTTAACTGGATTTATGTTATATACTAGGATTTTATTAATTCTAAGTATTCTTAGACTAATAGCTATGCTGTGTTCATATAAGAGAATGTTGAAGAGTAATGATGTCTGCAACTTATTCTCAACAGTTTAACAAAATAACAAGAACAAAATTTAAGAAAAATAAGAATATTTCAAATGTTATCAAAGGGTGAACCTAGGTGAAATGTATACAGGATATCATACTGTTTTTAAAAATGTTTGTGGGCTTCATTTTTTTAAATAAAAAGTTTCAAAATGACATTTGCAAAAGCAGAAATTCTTCTAATTGGAATATTAATTTCTTCTTTGAAAACTATGATATTTTAATGTCTTTAATTTTACACTTAAACTTACCTAAAATATATTTGTGTTTATACTGTGTACTCACTAAAAGAATGTGAATATCTTAAGGATAAAGTTAGTACCTATGTCATTTTTGTGGGTTTTTTCCAATATCCAGCAGAGTACTTAAATATAACATGTCTCAACTCAATAATAAATTGATCAAACAATTTATTCATTTCAAATTTAATGACATGTACTATATGCTAAACACAAGCATAGTTTTGGGATTACATTAATAGTCTGTTTAAAACCTTCCAAAGTATTCTCATCACACTTTAAATGTGCTTCGTACAACTGCCATTCACATATTTTAAAAATTCTTGTCCACCTGTGTCCTTATTATATATATTTTTCATTACTTACCCTACCTCAGCTAAACTTGGTATATTTGTTTATAAACCAATATGTTTTTGCATATCTCATTTTCCCATAACTTTAAATAGTTTGAGGAAGTGCCCAAATATTATACTCAGGTATACCTGGGAGACAAAATGAAAGTGAAAAGAGATTAGAAAACTCATTTTTTAAAAAAATATTTATTGTAATAGCTTTAGGGGTGCAAATGGTTTTGGAATTATATGACTGTCTTATATAGTGGTGTAGAGGTCTGGGCTTTCAGTTTACCCATCACCCCCACTGGTGCACATTGTACCTGATAGGTAATATTTTATCCTTCCCTCCTTTCCCACCCTCTCCCTTCTGAGTATCCAATATACTTTACACCATTCTGTCATTCTGTAAACCTTTGAAGAACCTTAATTTAGCTCCCATTTAGAAGTGAGAATAGGCAGTATTCGGTTTTCTATTTACTGTGTTATTTCACTAAGGACATTGGTCTCCAATTCCATCCAAGTTACAGCAAAAGACAGTATTTTGTTCTTTCTTGTGGCTGAATAGTATTATGTGATATACAAGGGGAGACCCCTACAAAAAAACCTGGAAATTATTTATTAAAAAATTGTGTATTTATTTTTTCATGTTTAAACTTCACTTTAGAGTACTCTTCGTTTGATGCAATGTACCTATTGAGATGCTTTTTCCACTGCTCAGAAGTTTTTGAACTCATAGATTTTGATGCCTTTAAGCACTTCTGCCGTGTTTTGTTTCACCTCTTCCACATCAGCAAAACATTTTTGATAACTTTTTTTATCCAGGGAAACAAACAAACAAAAAAAAGTTGTTTGGGGTGATATGGGGTGAATAGGGAGAATGGAGCATGGGTGGGGATCATGCCAAAATATTATGCTGATATTTTGGAATACCAGTTTGGTGTGGGCAGGTGAACTTGTAATTCACCCATAATGAAATGGGCAAAGATGCTGAATCTTAAAAAAAAAAAGTACTGAAACCAAACATAGCTTTTCACAAGAATTCTAGTTGCTACATTGATGTCCAACAGGTTCCTAGAGCACTTTCCTAGTGAGGAAAGTCAGTACTAAAAGAGGCCAGTCTTTGAAAAAATGATTCCAGTTTTTTTTAAGTTGGCACTGTATATATCACATGTTCATTATATGATAATCAGTTGATGAGCATTTAGAGTGATTCCACATCTTTGTTATTGTGAATTGTGCTGCTATAAACATGCAAGTATAGATGTATTTTTTTTTTTTTGAGTTGAAGTCTCACTTTGTCACCCAGAATGGAGTGCAGTGGCCGCTCCCGGCCACCGCAGCCTCGACCTGCTGGACTCCGGCGATCCTTCCGCCTCAGCCTTCTGAGTAGCCGAACTACAGGCGCGCACTACCACGCCCGGCTGATTTTTTGATTTATTATAGAGATGAGGTCTTGCTGCCCAGGCGGGTCTTGAACCCGCGGGCTCAGGCAATCCACTCACCTCAGCCTCCCAAGGCGTGGGATTACAGGCTGAGCAACTGAACCCGGCGATGTATTTTTTGTATAACTTTTTTTTCCTCCTCCTTTAACAAATCGTAGGATTGCTGGATCAAATGGTAGATCTACTTTTAATTCTTTGAAAAATCTCCATACTGAGTTCCATAAATGTTGTACTAATTTGTATTCCTACAGACCATGTAGATGCTTTACCTAGAAAATTTATTCTTGAGAAGTACCAAGATGTGGACTTCTACAACATTGGGAGAAAGTATGTGAAAAGTCCAGGGCCTTGTGTTTTAAAACAAAATTAGAATAGTTGAGTGTGGCAGAAACATACAAAGTAAATATCAAAGCACAAAGACTGACATGGCTGAGTGAAGTACATGCTATTTCATGAAGAATATTCTGTAACATGCTAAAAACTAGGTTTTTATTTTGAATTTTATGCAAATAGTTTAAGAAAATTTTAGTAGATGAGTGCGCTGTACAAAATGAAACTTATGACAAATGTTCTGAATATCAGGAGAAAAATAAAATGAGTAACAAAAATTAAGGCAAAAGATAAATTAGAATTTGTTTTTCTTAATACAGCTAAGAACTTTAGATTGTTAACCAGTGGAGATGGAAATGTTTACGAGCTAGGAAATGGAATTGAAGGATATCAAGAAAATATCCTTATGGAATATATTGATTTACTGGAGAAATAAAGGGAAGAGTAAAATAAATGTAAATATTATTTCTAATTTGGGGAGGGCTAAGGAAGATGGTTTCAGTGTAGTGTCATTTTCTGAGAAAAAAATAATGAAGAGGAAGGAAACTCTGCTTCTTCCAATGACAACTAGCTTATTCTGAACCAATGTTCATGCTGAGAATAATCAGACTATTTAATATTTGAAGGCATCTCAAAATCACTAAAAAACCAGAATTTGCAGTATCAAAATCTGAAAAAGTAGACAATACTAAGAAATGAATCATTGTTTGTACTGATTTTCTCTTGAGTCTTTAGAAAGCTGTGTTGAAATGTAAAGAAGCTGATGGAGAACAAACTAGAGCTGATAATTTCAAGAATGAAATTGAACTCTCAATAGACTCATGGAACTTGAGAAAAACGGGAGATCAGAACCTTCCAGGGAAGAAGATTCTTGGTAAATTCAAGCAAAAGGAGGATTAATTGTATTATTAAAATTAAAATGAGTGAAATTAATTCATAGTTAAGTTTCACAGTTGAGTGTAAGTTGAAAAAATTTAGGAATTGCATAACATAACAGAAAAAATTGTATACTAGTTAAAGACTGCCACAGAAATGAAGGAAAATGAAGAAAAAATATTATAAAAATGGGGAGAGAGTGAAAGGTCTAACATACATATAGTTGAGACCTCCAGAAACTATGAACGTAAGAGTGAGGTAAAAAAAAAAATAGAAGACCTGGCAATTCCAGTACTGGTAATATACCAAGAGGAGCCAAAATTGTTTTGCAAAATTGTTTCACGCATATTTATTGCAGCACTATTCACAATAGCAAAAACATGGAACCATCCGTGCTGCCCATCAAAACTTGACTAAATTTAAAAATGTGGTACATATACATTATTGAATATTATGCAGCCATAAAGAAGGACAAAACTATGTACTTGGCAGCAACTTGGATGGATTTAGAGTCTATAATACTCAGTGATCTCTCACAGAAACAAAGAACAGAGTACCACATGGTCTCACTCATAAGTGGACGCGAAACATTTACCATAATACTATAAGAAAGGGATTGGCTGTAGCGGGATACTGCCAGAGTAGGGTTGGGGACACGACATCAATAAGGGTACCTGATCTCAAACCAGGCAAAGGAAGGACCAAAGGGAAGCCCAAACTTTACCTGTATGATGTCCACTTGTATACCTAATCCTTAATTTTACCCCACATCTTTAAAATAAAATATTAAAAATAAAGTTTTCTCAAAAAGAGAAAATAGAATAAAAAATAAAAGAGAATTCCCCAAACCAATGAAACACATAAAGTCACAGTATAACATACTTAACATACATATGTTATGTATAACATACAAAGTATAACATACTTAAACAAGAATATATATATATGTATATATATATACACATATATTAAACCCACACAATATTAAATGTAGACAGAGAAAGTAGAAGCATAATCTTTAAGATAACAATAAAAAAGCTCCCCTATTGAATTGTCAGCACAAACACAGAAACCAAAGGAGGTCTTTCTGATACTAAAAAAGAAACACAGCATTTCAAAAAGAAGTTTTCATGAAAATCTTTGTAGTTGAATAAGAACTATATAATTTTAATGATTCACACACATACACACACACACATACATACATACATACACCACACACCACTCAAATATATTTTGAGCAGAAGGAAAATAATTCTAGGTAACAAATATAGAAAAGCAGGGCAGAAACACGAGTGGAAAAAAGGGGTAGGCATGTGGCTATCTGTGATGTGATATTGATAGTATAAAGCCATAATGATTTACTGTGTGTTCTTCAGTATATAAAGAATTAAAATACATGGCAATAATGCAACATAGGGCAAGAAGAGAATAAACACCTTACAATGGTCTCTGAATTCTTCCTTTGAAAAGTGGATAAAGGGCTAATTTATATTAGGTTTGAATAAGTAAAGCACACATTTTGAAATATCTACAATAAACACTACAAAAAAAAGAGAATGCATGAATAATAAATTAAATGAGGAGAAAAATTGAACAATAAATTAATCATTAATTTACCAAAGACAAGTTTTGAAAAAGAAAGAAATGTGAATACAGAACATCAAGGACAAATATTTTAAAAAATGATGAGACAGTACATTCAAATCTGAATGCATTATTAATTATATTAAAGGTAATGGAACTTCATATAATAAAGATGATTTAAATGATAAAGATGGTCTGCTTAACAGAATCGCATAGATAGATAGATAGATAGAAGATAGATATGCTATTAAGAAATGTATCAAAACAGCTAGAGTGATTAACTTATTCCACTTTTTCGTCTACCATAAAGCCTTTAATGATTAGATTAAGATGTTATTATTGTATAAATACAACAAATTTAGTTCAGAGAATATGTAGATATTCTATTAGCACCACCATAATCCTGGCATTACAAGGATCTTAGACTTATTCACAACACCGAATAACTGTCATACCAGGATTTTATTCAGAGTTTGAAAGAGTTAACCCAACTGTGTTTCACAGATCTTTCATGTTTGATATCAGTCAAATTCAAGACATTATCATTATGTCTTCTACTATTCTCTTATACACAGCCTATTCACAGCTTTCTGTCTCCACGTTCCAGCTGTCTGCTGCCACCTTTGCTCTCTTTATTCCACAACACAAAAATTTCTATATATCTTTAAACTGTGTTATAGATTGTCTGTTTACCATTTGGCTTTCACTGACAATTAGCTTCCCATCAAGTCATTATAATAAAACACTGTCCACTCCCTCTGTATCACTGCATCAGAATGACTCAACATTTTTCTAGCTGTAAAATGACAAAAATGTTCTGTGTGTGTGTGTGTTTGGGGAGGGGGGGTATTCTGACAGTTAATGTTTTCATTCAACTATATCATTGTGACTACTCATCACTGACATAGATTGACTATGTAGTCACTTCCATATATTCATCAAACATATTGACAACAAACTCAGATTTTTCAATGTCTAGTCCCACCTCGATCTCGCAATTTTTTCAGTAATCTTACAGGTCACTTATTCAATACCCTAGTCTCTCAGTTCTCTAACATGCTTAACTCTTTTGACCTTCATTCTACAAACATTAAATACCCTGGATCCCATTATGATCTGAAATCATTATACTTCTGTAGTATATAATTGCCATATCACGTTTTCTGACTGTAGCCTTTTAAGCTCCAGCTTTCTTTTTCCTTGCTTCCCACAAAACCCTGTTTCCTTTTTTTTTTTTTTGAGTTGGAGTCTCACTCTGTCACCCAGACTGGAGTGCAGTGGCCGCTCCCGGCCACCGCAGCCTCGACCTGCTGAGCTCCGGCGATCCTTCCGCCTCAGCCTTCCAAGTAGCCGGAACTACAGGCGCGCGTTACCACGCCGGGCTAATTTTTTTATTTATTATAGAAATGAGGTTTCACCAAGTTGCCCAGGCGGGTCTCGAACCCTCAGGCTCAGTCAATCCACTCACCTCAGCCTCCCAAGGCACGGGATTACAGGCTGAGCCACCGACCCCGGCAATCCTATTTTCTTATGTAGTCTTCTACACCCAAGCATTCCTACTCCTTTCAGTCTACTTCATTTATTGCTTTCTCTATAGTGCCTCACATCTTCCTTTCTTTTGCTTTCAGCCTTATGACTCTCCTTTCTTAATATTTTGTTAATCAAATCCCCTTGTCCAGCTATAATTTTGTTGATTTTCCTGCACTAACTACATACTTGGACAAATATAAAATTTTGCTTTGTACCATCGTTTATTTGGGTAGACAATGAGAAAAAATGAAAATCCCCAAAATATCCAGAGTATAGCTTCCTTCTCAACTCCCAATACCTCTCAACAAGTTTTGTTTCTCTTTGTACTACAAATAATGTTTAAAAATTAGGCAAAAATTTTTCTAAATGTTTTTATCATTTTATAAATTTAACTGTGACTCTATCTTTATTTCCTTTTCTTCTTTCTTGAATCTAACAGTTTCATCATTCTATTTTAATTTGTGCCCCTACATTATCTTTTCGTTTCCATAGCATTGTGCTTCTTTAGGAACAAAATTCCATTTCATTGTCTATCCTGATACTCAACTTTTTCCACCTAGATTTTCTATGCTTCAATCTCCAATGACATAAATACGTTCAAATTACCCTCAACTAAAAAAAATTTGCATATTAGTCTTATAGCTATCCAAAGGACCGTTACTACTCTCTCTCTTTCATTGTCATTATGGAAAAATATTCTTTTAAAAACTGCCTATACTCGAAGAATGAGTTTCTTCAAACTCCATTCACTTCTTGGTGCAGTATGACAAGGGTCTGTGTATACTATTACACTGAAATGTACCAGCACTGAAACTGTGCTCAAAACATAATTAAAAATTACTTTTAAGCTAAGTTTTTATTCCATATTTCTGCAATATTAGGTAATTATTGCAATAGGCTCTTGGAAAGCAGGTGTAAATTAACGTGTCCATTTTTTTTGTTTAAGACCAGCACCTATGGAGTGAAAAAAAAACAGAACTGGGCAGAAGAACAAGTTGAGCTTTGATGAATTATTATTGGAGGACTCAGTCAACACTATAGGGGATTCCAAAACGAAGATGACTCTTTAGAGTTGTCCTGCGGTAGGGTAAGAAGGTTAAATTTCACATTCTGACACCAATCAGTCATTGTTACGTAGACCTTGGAAAGTGAGTGTGAACTTGGGTGAGGCAATTCTCTTTAACCAGGGCAATTCTTGTAGAAAGTTTGAACCTCAGGCTGTCTGCTTAGAGCACTTCCATCTGATGGAGAAATAAGTCCTTCACTTCTGAAGGGATTCTAAATAGTTCATCACAGTATCCACCACAGAATGTTTTACTAATTCCAATTTCTTAAGAAGCTTCTCTTTCCATGTATTCTACTACTATGTTTCCAATACTCATCAACAAGATTTAAGCTTTAAAAATTGATATTGGGTCATTATCCCCAACCAACTGAACTTTCAGCTTGGTTATTCATCTTTCCCTATGAGATGTGCAGAAGATAATGCTAAACAAAAAAATTCTTTTGTACTAATTGCATATCTGACTGCATTCCAAGGCTTTGTTCTGGACATGCTTCCTAATTATAAATTTCCAACTATTTTGTTAACTCTAATGGAACTATATAATGATAATTATAAAAATCTTAATTTCTTTTTTTAAAAATTTGAACATAGAGCACTTTTTATTTATTTCTTGATCTATTATCTTTTTTAAATAAAGATGTGGGGTACAATTCAGGGTTAGGTATACATGTTGACTGTGCAGGTACCCTTGTTGATGAGTTATGCCTCTCCCTCCCCTAGCAGTTTCCTTTAGCTGCCCATCCCACCCCGCCTCCCAGAAGAAGATATACAGGTAGCCAACAGACACATGGAAAAGTGCTCAGCCTCACTCATCATCAGAGAAATGCAAATCAAAACTACCTTGAGATACCATCTAATCCCAGTAAGAATGGCCATCATCAATAAGACAAACAACAACAGATGCTGACAAGGATGTGGAGAAAAAGGAACACTTCTACACTGCTGGTGGGAATGCAACCTCTTTGGAAGACAGTGTGGCAATTTCTGAAAGAACTAGAAATTGACCTTCCATATGACCCAGCAATTCCTCTAGTGGGAATATACCCGGAGGAACACAAATTGTTCTACAAAAAAAAAAATCTTAATCTGAAATCAAAGGATATATACCCAGTTTTTTATTGTGCATTTCCGTAATCAACATTTCTCTTTTTTTGAGTTGGAGTCTCACTGTCACCCAGACTGGAGTGCAGTGGTCGCTTCCGGCCACCGCAGCCTTGACCTGCTGGGCTCCCCATGATCCTTCCACCTCAGCCTTCCAAGTAGCCGGAACTACAGGCACGCGCTACCATGCCTGGCTAATTTTTGATTTATTGTAGAGATGAGGTCTCACCAAGTTGCCTGGGCAGGTCTCGAACCCGCGGGCTCAGGCAATCCACTCACCTAGGCCTCCCAAAGTGCTGGGATTACAGGCTGAGCCACCGAGCCTGGCCTGTAATTGATATTTCAACTTCAAGATGTTTAAGACTGACTTGTAACTTTTAATCACAAAAATGCTTATTTCCTATATCCATTTTTGAAATAAAATTTAGACATTAGAATAGTTCATTCATTAAGAAGAGTATACAAATAATGGTTGTGCAGATAAATTATCATAAAGTAAATATACCTGTTAAATGTCACCTATGCCAAGAAATAAAATATTATCACAGAACAATGAAGACCTCTCTCAGGACCTTTTTATTTCTCCAATGGTAACTATTATCATGATTTCAATTTTTCTTTAATTTCACTTTTGCCACAAAAGTTAGCCCTTATAAACAGGATCCTTTCATCTCTACTTAATGAATCAACAATAATTCATGTTTCAGGGTTTATTGTTTGAGTTTAGTGTATTCACCAATTTATGACTGGTGAGTTTGCTCAACAAATAAGACATATGGATGCTCATTCCAAGCCCATAGTATTCTTGAAGAAGTGTATTAAAAATATTTTCTTACTTATCTTTTGGTATGTAAACATTCAATCTCAAGAGCTATCCCTAAAAATCAAGATTATTAACTAACCCTCATGTTCCTCTTTCAAAAATTACTTCTTGTTATTTAGATATTAACATAAAAATACATCAACTCATCACTTCCTCAATAAACAACTACTTTTGAAAGCTCCTTCTACACAAAACGATCTGAATTAGTCTGTAAAACTAACATTACTGATCTTGGAAAGTCTATAGGTTAGCAGTAGAGAAAGAAGTAGACTATTGTCTCATCAAAATGATTTGATTGATTTAATTTAATGAAAACAATTCCTAGCCCTTAACTGTACCCCACAATATCATAATAAAAATATTGATCATAAAATAATAATAATAATTTAATGAAAACATTTAATGGACTTAGATATAAGGTGAGAACATCAGAATTACCAAAGGCACATTAAAAATCCTGTACTGGCCACTGAATCAGTTCTCAAAAGATATTTGTTGAATTTAATGATATATTTTGCATTTTGTGTACTGCTATTTTACTTTAATAGATAATAGAGTCAAGAGAAAGATAAATGAACACTCTTACATCTCAATAATGAAGGTAAGTTAAGATATTACACTGACGAACACATGATTGATTAGAAAGTTTCAAGGTATTTCTTGCTTATAGAAGTGAAAATAAAATAATAGAATTTTCCTATTGTGATAGAAAAACTTGTCATTAAAATTTATCTTAAATGATTATCCATGTCCATCCTCCCTAGTATTTTAGGGTTTTTTAGAATTTTAATAATGTGAGAATGTTAACATGTATTATGCTAAGATTCTTTCAGTAGATTGTATAGGTGGTAAATTAATGCCCATTCATTTGAAATGTGAGGTTGGAAAAAGAAACTCTAATTGGATAATTGTCCAACTTGTAAGATTTATTATTTCATTTTAAATTGATTACTTCTACCCAAAGACATAAATTAACTTGATGTAATTAAACAAACAGTCTATTTGCTGTTATTCAGTAACCCTAGCATATTTCCAGGGCACGGTACAATGAATGAATTGATCTACCAAACACAATTACACCTGTTCATTGGGTTTATAAAAGAGTGCTAAGAAATTCCAATAAGTAATTTCAATCTGTTCTAATAAATGGAAACTAAATCTGAAAAGCATTTGGATTTGAGACAAGAAAAGCCAACAACAGTTTATTTTGTTCTGCAAGTTTGTCCTTTGATAGTTCTTACATGTATCCAGTGAAAATAACAAAGCACATATTAGTCTGGCATAAAATAGAGTGGAATGCAATATTTTTTCCACATTGCAGAGTAGTATTATTCAAATAGTGCACATTTTTCAGATGCTGAGCAATTGTTGTTCTCTAAGCTTTCAGCACAGTGAAAAAATTAAGCAAGATTATTACAAAACATTAAAGATTACACTCTGAAGAGATTTCAGTATTGTGATCAGAGTCATCTAGCCCAATATATTCTCTAATTGTAATACAGACTCAAGTTATTTGTCTGGGTCATCACTCAGGTAAAAATGACTGTTAGGGACCCAGGAACAAAACAGATAATGAAATAAACATTTATGTGTTATACTGTGCTATTTAGTAACATGAAGACACAGAGAATTCTATCTCGTGTATATACACATGATCTATAACTTACAATGGTTCAACATACACTTTTCTTTTTACTTTATGATAATATAAAGGAATGCACATTCAGTAGAGACATTCTTCAAATTTTCAATACTGATCTTTCTTCAGGCCAGCAATATGCGGTATGTTACAGGCACAGTAACAGTAAATTCACCTCGCAGACAGCCAGGCTATCATGAGTATACAACTCATAATCTCCAGTGTATTCTGTTGCCAGGTGATTTTGCCCAACTGCAGAATAATGTAAATGTTCTGACCATACCTAAGGTAGGCTAGGCTAACCGGTGATATGTGGTAGGTTAGTGGTATTAAATGAATTTTTGACTTACAATATTTTCAATGTATGATGAGTTTATCAGGATGTAATCCCATCATAAATCAAGGAGTATCTGTATCTATCTAGCTATATCTATTTATCCATTTCTACCTATCAAATCTATCTATTGTGTAATATTTCCAGTTGCAAAATACAAAACAAAAGAAGTGGAAACAAAAACGACTAAATCACTTACAAGTTTTTTCTTTGTTTTCCTTGTATGTTTCTTTGCTCAGTGAGAAGTCTGGAAGATGGCAGTCCAGGGCTGATTCTGAAGTTCAATAATGCCTTTGGGAACAGGACTATTTTAACCTTTTTGCTACACTATTTTTAGTACATCATGCTTCATCCTCATGCTTACAACTTTTATTAGTTAAAATAGGTTAGACTATGTTGTGATATTTAAGAGCCTCAACAGAACTAAAGTTTATTTGGTTCATGCCAAGTCCACTGTGCATCCAAGTAAATCTCCCTCCCTCTCTGCATCATGCAGTGATAAAAACAATCCATGCCACTTTACCTTGTTGTTTCTGCAATCTCAGAACAATGCTTTCACATACGCCAGTGCAAGGGAAGAAAGTAACAGGAGATGAGCACAGGACTTTTTTCACTGCTTCTGCCTAAAAGAGGAATATGCAACTTCCACTCACATTTTATTAACCAAAATCAACCACATGGAACATACTTTTGCAAGTACTCATGATGCAGAAGGACTGAATGTTGGGAGAAATACTAATACAGACCTAATTGTTTTATGTTTTCAAGGTGACAGCTATTCCTTCAACCTCTGGTGGGAGTTGGAGGGAGAGAAAGAGAGGAAAGAAGGAGAGAGAATGGCAAAGAGACTAAAAATGCTTTAAAATAGTCATATATATATATGTGTATATATATACACATATATATATTTGAGAAGCACACTACTACTAGGACAGGCATTTTTATAATAGAAAATTGAGTCATGCTATTTTATGCAAATAATTTTGTAAGAATATTTGCTTTGGGGGCATTATATAAAGTATTGTCCAGATGGTGGTAAATGAGCTATTTGAATTTCAAACACTAAGACTGAATTTTCATTTATGATCTGGCTTTTGAAAAAAGTGGTCCCTACTGCACCATTGCACCAAGGTACTATGTATTGATGTTGGCAGCGTCAGGATCTTAAATAATGAGATTCACAAAGCTTGGAAGTGAGCCTTCTTCCCATGTGTCCCCAAAAACCAAAGATACAGAATCCACATATATATCACTCACGAAATGTTAGTGTCCAAGGAATCATATAAGTTGTAAAGGATTTACAGTTTGGAAGAGAGCCAGAGAAATTGCCAAGAATAAGATTTGAAGAGCAAATGCTGCAGAATTGTCTACTGCCTGGTCTAACCGCAGTCCAAAGAGGGGCATGTGAATAATAGATCTGTAAGATAAGATGTCTTCAGTGACTGTTAAGATGGAACATCTTTGGTTTTGCCTCTAGAGTCTCCAGGATGGCCAGCCTCTTGATGGAAAAGTGTGTTTCCAGCTAGCCCACGAGTACTCTAGAAAATCCTTCCCCAGCATCAGTCTGTGTGTTTTGTCGAAAATGTAGTTCTGAGGGAGAGACAAATACTTCTGGGATTACTGGGATAAGAACAACCTATTTCTCTCCATCAATGTTTTGAAATGTCAATGCTGAGAAAATGACAATAGTCACAATATCCTATTGTGTCTCGGGTAACTCTCTGGCTCCAAGGCCTCGGAATGATAATAATGTAAAATTATTTTTAGTTTATATTATGGAGTTCAACTATGCCTACTATGGAAATATTGAAAATTAGGAATTTTCGAACAGAAAGCATAGCATGTTTAACATAAACATGTCTCACACCAGTTTTGCTTTGCATTTCCTCTACTTAACCTTTACCCAAAATTCATAGGATCTTTAACTAATATCTGTTAGCTAGCAGAATGTTTGAGTATCAGTGTTTTCTATTTATACTTCCTGGATCTGATTACTGGTTATTTACTTGGTGATTTGGAATAAGCTAATTAAATTCTCTAAACTTTGATTTTATTTCATGAAAAATTATAAAATAATATCAGTATAACAGAGTTCATATGAGGTTAAAATGCAAATGCATTTAAAGCACTCTATGATTATTATTCTCCAATAGGCTCGGGTTCACATTATCTGTAATGGGGATATCCATTACTAATAGCAAAGCTTGCATATAGACTCTCTATGACACCAGAAAATTTAAAAATAGACTGATGATCACAAAGAGTGGACATTTCTGGTGGCCTTTATAATGGTAGGTCTGGTATAATGGTAGGTCTGTATAAAAGTAAGATATTACTGTAATCCATATATAATGCAGCTCTAATCAAACAATAAAGTGTGAAAATTCTCTTAGTGCAGTTTAATATATTGCCCAATTTAAACTTTTTCCAAAGTGTATTAGATTCGAAGGGGACTGAGTTCTTCTGTGCCTGTTGCCTCAGTGTTATTTTGAAAATGGAATTATTAAAATGCAAATTTACTTCTTTTTATTTTAAAACATGTAAGTTCCTCTTGTCTTCAGTTTATCAAACTCAAATATCTGTACATGATGTATCTAATGGCTGGATCTGGATTATCAATGATATATTGTCATGTACCTGCTGGCCATCTGAGTACATTGAAGTTCTCATGATGAAGGATTATTTTTATAGCCAGGAAAATTATTCTCACTATAAACATTTTATTTACCATGATATTGCAGTCATTTTCACCCTTTACCACGTTTCTTCCAATGACATTGCCAAAGTACCCAGTATCTGTGAATTCACTAAAATTATAGCAAACTTTGCTGTTATCATTAATTGAAATAACTATACCTCCCTCTGCCTGGTTGAGTCCTGACTCTGTCAGACACTATACTAAGTCCTTGTTTATATCTCATATCTACGCATACCTATTCTGTGAGGTTAGTATCAACTATTTTCTAGAGAGGTTGGATGGTTTGCATAATACCTCTTTACCCCAACGCAAGTAGTCAGCAGCTGTTCTATTTGAAACCACTTCTCTATCTGACAGAGTGCCTGATAGGCACATAATGATGTTTTGGTTGAATATCATTGGTTGAATACATGAATCGATAAAGGAACTAAAAAGCAAACAGAACAAAGGTATACTCTTACTGTATGAAGTTTTACTAAACCAAAGTAAATGTAATATTTGTGCAACTAATAGTACATTAGATCTCGACAATTTTAGAAAGGTTAGTTTTTATACAAATAGTTGTAAACTAAAACCAGAGAAAGAAGAAGCATTTAAAATATTCAAAATAAATAAAACAATGGCCATTTTCAAATCTAGTTTTGAAAGTTAGTAGGTAGTGACAGATCACTAAAAATTTATTCCATAAACAAGACCAGATTATTTCAATGTTTTATAACTGAATCTCATTTTGATAAACTAAAGTTAAGTCCATGGCCCCCTTTAATATTACATAAATTTCAGAATTAAATGATTATTAACTAATACAGAACCAGAAAACTTGCTGTCCTACTTAGGAATCTTAAAGGATCATGATTCCATGTCTGTCACATCTAAAATCTTCTATCTCATTTTCAAAATACTCTGTAGTTGCACCCTTTTTCCTAGTAATTTCTTTATTCTTACTAAGTATCTTTTGTCTTCATGACATTTATATAATCATGAATTTTATCCATGTATTCATTTTTCTTCGTTTTTATTTATTACTTTTTTCTATTGATCACTAATAAGACAATAAGCTCTGTGAAAAAATGGGTATGTTTAACATCAGGGTGTAGCACATTGTCTGGTATATATGTGGAACTATGTAATTATTTGTTGAGTGATTGAAAAATGGATGAGCTGGGCTCGGTGGCTCAGCCTGTAATCCCGCGCCTTTAGGAGGCTGAAGTGAGTGGATTGCCTGAGCCTGCGGGTTCAAGACCTGCCTGGGCAGCAAGACCCCATCTCTAGAATAAATCAAAAAATCAGCTGGGCGTGGTAGCTCATGCCTGTAATTCCGGCTACTCGGAAGGATGAGGCAGAAGGATCGCCGGAGCCCAGCAGGTCGAGGCTGCGGTGGCCGGGAGCGGCCACTGAACTCCAGTCTGGGCGACAGAGTGAGACTCCAACTCAGAAAAAAAAAAAAAAAGAAAAGAAAAATGGATGAATGTTACATGTTATGTTCAATTAATGTCAAATACACTAGGCTTCTTACTTTCACATTCCTATTCAGTCTCTCTTTTCTCTTTTTTTTTTGAGTTGGAGTCTCACTCTGTCACCCAGACTGGCGTGCAGTGGCCGCTCCCAGCCACCGCAGCCTCGACCTGCTGGGCTCCGGCGATCCTTCCACCTCAGCCTTCCAAGTAGCTGGAACTACAGGCGTGCACGACCACTTCCGGCTAATTTTTTGATTTATTGTAGAGATGAAGTCTCACCAAGTTACCCAGGTGGGTCTTGAACCCGCGGGCTTAGGCAATTCACTCACCTCAGCCTCCCAAAGCGCGGGATTACTACAGGCCCACCAAGCCTGGCTAGTCTCTCTCTTCTCTATTCATGTAGATACTCATTTGAAGGTGAAAATGAGTAGATATTATCTTTGATAAATAAAGAAAGTAAGGATGGGATAATTTACTCAATTAAAAATTGGAAAACCGGTACTAGAAATGGTATATCTTATGTTATTTCAGTGGACTTTTTCTCTAAGTCCATAGAGAATTACTATACGGATCTCTCTCCATACAAAATGGTAGAACCCCACATTTTTTACATATAGTAAGTGGGATAGTGTTGCAGGATTTTGCAGTATGCAAATATTGGCACAAACTAAAGTTTGAGCTGAAGACTTGCCCTCAGCAAAAAAAATGCTTTAGAAGTAGGCCTCACTGGAGGCTTTGTGAGAGGAGAAACTTTTCAGTAAATGGTGCTGGGAAAACTGGCTGATCACATGCAGAAGACTGAAACAGGACCCCTACCTATCACCACAAACAAAAATTAACTATAAATGGACCAAAGACCTAAATGTAAAACCTCAAACTATAACAATCTTAGAAAACGCAAGAGACACCCTTATGGAAGTTGAAACTGGCAACCAATTCTGTTAAAAACCCATGTACCCATACCATAAGAGATAAGATAGACAAGTGAGACTTCATCAAACTGACAAGCTTTTGCAAAGCAAAAGAAACTATCAAGAGAGTGGAGAAGCAGCCCACAGAATGGGAAAAAAATATTTGCCAACTGTATATCTGATAAAGGCCTAACATCTAGGATTTATAAAGAACTCAAATGCATTGAAAGGAAAAAACCAAACAGCCCCATTAAAAAACGGGTAAAAGACATGAATAGACACTTCTTAAAAGAAGATATATGGGCAGCTAACAGACACATGAAAAAGTGCTCATTCTCACTCATCATCAGATAAATGAAATGAAAACCACGTTGAGATACCACATAACCTTGGTAAGAATGTTTATCATTAATAAAACAAATAGCATAGATGCTGGTGAGGATGTGGAGAAAAAGGAACACTTTACACTGCTGGTGGGACTGCAAACTAGTACAACCTCTTTGGAAGACAGTGTGGCAATTTTTGAAAGACCTAGAAATTGACCTTCTGTATGACCCAGCAATCTCCCTATTGGGAGTATACCCAGAGGAACTCATATCATTCTACCAAAAAGATAGCTGCACATGCATGTTTGTTTCAGCTGTATTCACAATAGCAAAAACATGGAACCCACCATGCTGCCCATGGAAACTGGAATGGATTTTTTAAAATATGGTAAATATACACAATGAAATATTGCACAACCATAAAGAAGTGCAAACATATGGACTTCACAGCAATTTGAATGGATTTAGAGACTATCATACTCAGCAATCTATCACAGAAGCAAAGAATAAAGTATCATATGTTGTCACTCGTAAGTGAACCTTGTATAATGATCATAATACTGTAAGAAAAGGATTGACTGTAGTGGGAAACTTCCAGGGGAGGTGGGATTGGCAGTTGAAGGAAACTGTCAAAGGAAGAAGGGGCACACCTCATCAGCAAGGGTAACTGCATAATGAACATTTGTATACCCAACCCTGAATGGTACCCCACATCTTTAATAATAAAGAAAATAAAGAAAGAAAAAAAAAGAAAAGAGATAGGCCTCATTGAAGGATATCAGAGTTATCCAAATAGGAAAAGTGGAAGTTCAGTTTTCTCTCTTTGTGGATGATATGATTCTTTAACTTGAAAATCCTAAGGAGTCTGTCAAAAGCCTCCTTGCACTGATAATCGACTGTGGTAAAGGCTTGGGCAAAACCAACATTCAAAAGACAGTTGCATTTCTATACACCAGCAACAAGCATGCAGAGAACCAAATAAAAAGCACAACATCATTCACAATAGCTCCCTCCCACAAGCCAAAGGAAATACCTTGGCATACAACTAAACAGAGAAGAGAAAGATCTTTACAAGAAAAATTACAAAATGCTGCTAAAATAAATCAAGGATGGCACAATCAAATGGAAAAACATTCCATGTTCATGGATTGGAAGAATCAATATTGTCCAGATGTCCATTCTACAGATTCAATGTACAGATCTACAGATTCAATGCAATACCCATCAAATTACTAAAATCATTGTTCTCAGACCGGGAAACAACAATATGTAAATTCATATGGAAGCAAAAAGAGCGCAAATAGTCAAAACAATCCTCAGCAAAAGGAACAAAGCGGGAGGTATCACACTTTCAGAATTTAAACTTTACTACAAGGCTACAGTAACCAAAACAGCCTGGTACTGGTACAAGAATCGGCACATAGACCAATGGAACAGGACAGAAATTCCAAAAACAAAAACGTGATCTCTCAGCCAACTTATCTTTGACGAAGCCACCAACAACAACCACTGGGAAAGAAGAGCATATTTAGCAAATGGTGCTGGGAAAACTGACTGACCACATCCTGAAGAATGAAACTGCATCCCTACATAAAACCATATACAAAAGTCAGCTCCAAACAGTTCAAAGACCTAACCCAAAATCTTAAACTTTAAGAATCCTAGAAGAAAATGTAGGAAAGACCCTCATGCACATCAGAGTAGGCAAGAAATTCTTGACCAAGTCCCAGAAAAGAATGCCATAAAAGGTAAGATAGACAAGTGGGTCCTCATCAAACTGAAAAGCTTTTGCACAGCAGAAGAAACCATCAAGAAAGTAAAGAGACAACCCACAAAATGGGAAAACAATATTTGCAAATTATGTATCTGATAAAGACCTGACATCTAAGATCTACACAGAGCTTAAACCAAATGAAAGAGATGGGGGGGGGGCAAAGGACATAAACAGACACGTCTCAAAAGATGATATACAAGCAGCCAACAGGCACATGAAAAAATGTTCAGCCTCATTAATCATCAGAGAAATGCAAATCAAAACTACAATGAGATACCACCTAATGCCTCCGGTAAGTAAAAGAATTTCGGTACCAGTAATGACTCCACACCTGGCCAGGACCAAGAGATTTATTAAAGCGGCTGTTACAGAGGGGATCTGTAATGGGAAAAAAGAAAAAGAGAGAGAGTAAGAGAGAGAGAGAGGAAGTGGGAGAGAGGCGGAGAGAGAGCTGCAGAGAGGAAGAGAGCAACAGAGAGAGAGAGAGAAAGAGAGATCGAGAGAGAGTTGCAGGGAGAGGGCTGTATTTATCAGCCTGACAGGGGCCGGAAGGGGCCGTGCCATGCTCCTATTGGAGGAGGTGCATGGGAGCAGGGTGGGGCCAACGCCGTGTTACAGTCCTATTGGACGCATAGCAAAGCTGGCTACGATTGGAAGTTTGCAGGTTTGAAATTCGCGCTTCGGAAGGTTTGAAATTCACGTGCAGGGGGAATTGTGCTCACAGAGGCCCGGACCTAGGGCCTTTGTTGTCTGGTGTGTCAGCGCCATTTTGGGATCCGCCTCTCTGGTCACTTCCTGCACCTTTCAGTAAGGATGGCCACCATTAAGTCAAAAACAAAAGGGCACAGGTGCAGAGAAAAGGAAACACTTCTACACTGTTGGTGGAAGGGTAAGCTAGTTCAACTTCTATGAAAAGCAGTGTGATGACTCCTAAAACAATTTTTTTTTAATGGCCTTCCAAGCCGGCTCGGTGGCTCAGCCTGTAATCCCACGCCTTTGGGAGGCTGAGGTGAGTGGATTGCCTGAACCCGCGGGTTCGAGAACCGCCTGGGCAGCGAGACCTCATCTCTACAATAAATCACAAAATCAGCCGGGCGTGGTAGCACATGCCTGTAATTCCGGCTACTCGGAAGGCTGAGGCGGAAGGATCGCTGGAGCCCAGCAGGTTGAGGCTGCGGTGGCCGGGAGGGCCACTGTACTCCAGTCTGGGTGACAGAGTGAGACTCCAACTCAAAAAAAAAAAAAAAAAAAAAAAACCTTCCACGTGATCCAGCAATAGCTTTTCTGGGAATATACCTGAAGAAACATAAAGCTTTCTACAAAAAAGACACCTACACATGCCTGTTTATTGCCATGAAATTTACAACAGCAAAACAGGGAACCAACCCTACTGCCCATCAAAAGTAGACTAGATAAAGAAAAAGTGAGATACATGCATGATGAAGTATTATACAATCATAAAAAAAGAACAAAATTGTGAACTTCATAGCAAATTAGATAAAGCTGGACACCATCACACTAAATGACCTATCACAGAAACAAATGAGTATCGCATGTTCTCACTCATAAATGGGCTCAGCATTAATCCCATTGGCACAAGGGAGAACTCTACAGTCGCTGGGCACTGCTAGGGAGGGAGGGAGAAAGGAAAGGCACAGCACAAAGGGTACCTGGTCCTATACCTGGGGGAGTAAGGACCAGCTGGAAGCCCAAGCTTCACCAGCATGCAGCCAATTTGTGTAGTTAATCCTCACGTGTACTGTACATCTCTGTAATAAGGGAAATTTAATAATAATTTTTAAAAGAAATAGGTCTTACTCAAAAGCACTAGCAGAAGTAGAATGGAAAATAGAGGAAACCCAGTTTCATAACTACCACCAAGTCTACATTGTATTTTTCTATTTTCAAAAAATCATCTTTATATAATTTCAGACTTACAGATGATTAGAAGATTAATTACAAAAAATGTGGAAGATTTTAACTCAGGTTCTTTCAAATGTTTACATTATTTTATTGTATTTGCACATTCTCTCTTTCTCTCGTTCTCTCTCTGTGTCTCTGTCTCTTTCTCTCTCCTTCTTTCCCTTTCCCTCTCTCTCATTATTTCATTTTTGAATTATTTAAGATTAAGTTGCAGACATGAAGCAAGAGTCTACTTTACTCTTAAATAATTCAGCACCTATTCCTTGAAAACAAGAAGTCACCCAAAATAACCACAAAACAATGATCAAAATCAAGAATCAACCTGAAGAACCTATTCTGATTTTATCATGTGTCTTCTTCGTGTGTTCTCCTTAGTGTACTCCAATCAGGCACAGTTCCTGAGTTAATATTTCTATTTAATGACACTGATATTTTTTCACAGGGCAGGACAGTTATTTTGTATAATCTCTAAATTTTGGCTTGCTTGATTTTTTTTAAATGAGGCACATTTTGTGGTGAAATCGTAGAATAGGACTACATTCCTCTCAGTGCTTCATATCAGGAGGCACATGCTGCTATTTGTCATAGCTGGCAATGTTAATTTTGTACTCTTGGTGAAAGTGGTGTATGCTAGTTCACTCTACTGTAAATTTGCTATTTTACTTTTCAATTCCAAATAGTTTCTAATGGAAAAGTTTAAGACTATGTAGATATCTTGTCAATCCTTATAGTTTTAGTACCCACTGATGATTCTTGCTAGAATTGTTATTATTATGCTTCTCAAATGTTTATTTTCTAATTTTGTCACTCTTTAATATTTTTCCTGATTTTATGGTTTTTGAAAAATGCATGTCTATGTAATTATTCTACAATTGACTGGTGGCACCCCTTTAATTTAACTTCTTATATCTCTTTGGTATGCTCCGTCATTTTTTGAACACTTTTTTACTTTGAAGAACACTAATATAGTCTAGTTCTATGTTCCAATCTCACAATCAGACTTTTTTCTCTCTCTCTCTCTCTCTCTCTCTCTCTCTCTCTCTCTCTCTCTTTTTTTTTTTTTTTGAGAAGCCCTGGTTTCTTATAGCAGTAAGTCAAGATCAGGGTATTAGGTATGCTCTTTGCTACTGGAACTTTATTTATCCTAGGACAATCTAGAGTTTTGAAATAGATATATACATATACTTTTACATATATGCATGTTCACATGCTCACACATAAGTATAGATACTCACAGATATTTTTATTCATTTTCATATATAGCTCTATGTATTCAAGTCCTTGAGTTCACACTGATACTCTAATTTTATTCTGGCACTGCTAAGATTAGAAAGAAGGCAAGATTATCCATATTTCTACTACTAATTAAACATGTTTTTTTTTCTAGTTAGAATCTCACTCCATCGCCCAGACTGTAGTGACGCACACAGCCACCCCAGCATTGACCTGCTGGGTTCCCAAGATTCTTCCGTCTCAGTCTTCCAAGTAGCCAGAACTGTAGGCATGTGCTACCATACCCAGCTAATTTTTTTTTTTTTTTGGATTTATAAAGATGAGGTCTCACCATATTGCTCAGGCTGGTCTTGAAACTGCAGGCTCAGGCAATCATCTTGCCTCGGCCTCTCAAAGTACTGGGATTACAGGTTGAGCCACCATGCCTAGCCAACTATCCAACATTTTATTAGCCAATACAATTAGACAAGAACTAGAAATCATACAGATTAGGAAGAAAATAACTTAAAATTATTTCTATTGATAAATTATATAATTATGTGCTTCAAAGACGCTAGACAATCTATGATAAATCTAACTCAAATAATACAAGAAGTCAATAAAGTATCAAGTTATAAAGTTAGCATACGTAAACCAATAGCCTTTATATACACAAACAATAACTAATTAGAGATATGCCCATAGGGACAACTCCATTTAAAATAACAACAAAAACATTTTAAAGTCTAGGGACTATAATCAAATTAAACAAGAAATGTACAAAGCCTACATGAAGAAAACTTTATAAATGCACCATCCTTTGAACATCAATGCCCCATTTCAACTAAGAATTATTCAAAATAGAAAGCTATCACATTTTTAGCTTTATTGGTTTTTAAAATTTTGTTATAATGTCTAATGCTTTGCATTGTTATATTTAATGGATTTTTCTGTTTTATTTGTGACATAGTGTATGAACAGTTTTTGTAGCTGTTTCATGTACATTCAGAAGAAGGTGCATTTTCTATAATGAGTGGGTACAACTCAATAGATTATTATTGAAGCTTATTTTATCTGTTTTGTACTGAAAGTGAAGCTAAGGTTGTCTATTATTACTGTGTTTCTATGTGTCCTTGCATCTCTAATATGTTTTGTTCTGTATAAGTCGCTGCTGCATTTTTGGTATATAGATAGTCGTAGTCATAATTTCTACATAGTAAATTGCAAATTTTAATATTATATGGATTTTTTCAATATGTAGACCTTTATGATTTAATTTTCCCTGTGTTTAATATCACTTTCTCTATCTGTGATTTCTTATTATTACAATTTGTCTGGTATATCTTTGCTAATCCCTATATTTTTAGCCTTTAAAATGATTCAGTATAAGAGTGCCTCATATACACCATATAGTTGTCTTGTTAACAATGTAAATAGAATTTTTTTTTAAATTTTAATAGTTGAGTTAAGCCCTTTGACATTTATTGACAAGGCTCGTATTTTTATCTTTATTCTACCTAATCTATTTTAGAATTATGTGTATTAGTGATATCACTCTTTGTTCTTTTATGTTTTTGAAATTTCTTTTGGTAGTTTGGAAATTGTGAATTTTTGTTCTTATACCTTTTATAATGTCCCTATTTAACCTTTTAATTTCTGTATTTAACTTTGAATACACTTCTATTGTTGTGTGTTTTGTTTAATAAGGCCGCATCTTCAGAAAACAAAGGCAATATTTACATTTTATTTTTAAATATCTTCAAGTTGTGCAATTGGTCTTCAGACCTTGGTTAGAAAGAAGGAATACCTCAAACATGAAGGCTGAAATACTTTTGTTTCAGCAGCTGGTATCTCCTAAGAGTATGAACCTCAACTGTAAACAAGAGACCAGAGCAAAGACTTGAGTTTTTTTCTGTCATTAAGTGACCAGTTTCATATTTCCTGACAAGGACTCTTGCCCACATTTGTCACTGGAGCTTTATGGTGCAAGAACTGAGCACATCCAAGCTAACATGTAACTATTCTTTCATTATATAGTTAAGGGTCTCCTCATCATTTTGCCCAGTAGACTCTTAAGTTTCTAATAGAAATAAAACAAAAATGGTAACATGAACGATGATCAAACTCAGTAGTGATTCCTGAGAAGGCACTTAGAGACCCAGGCTTACAACAGTTGCAGTGAAATCCTGTAAACATGCTGGTGGTGCAGTATTAAGTTGGTCTTCTACCAAAATTTGTAGATAGTGTCTAATAGAATTAAAATACCTTTAATGGACAGGTGAAATAGCATAGGCTGTGAATATTGGGATGCTATTTTATTAAGACAGGAAAAGAAATGCAAATGATTTCAGCTAATTGTATGACTACTCCCTTCTTCATTATTATATCTATCCACTTTTACAGTGTAGATTACCTGCCAACATGCCTTTGGGGGATTCCACCCATTTTATTTAATCCAGATAACCACTGTGAAAGGAAAATCTTCTTCCCCAAACTGTACAGCCTTTCTTGGACCAGAAATTCTCAATCTCAATCTCTTTCTCTCTCTCTCTCTCTCACACACACACACACCTCTCTTTCCAATATGAGTTATTAAAATTCCCAAGGTTCTCCTTTATTTCCTTCTCTCCAGATAATAAGCAGGCATTCTAGAGGCAAACTTAAAAGGCTGTTTTGACTTTTTTATTCAGTGTCTCTGGGGTCTCCAACTGATTGGCATGATGAATTAAGTTATAGTCCTTCCATGGCTAATGTGGTAAATGTTATGCAGAACCAATTCTCTCCAAAGAAGAATCCCAAGATTTAGACTCATGAAGGAACCAAAAGGTTCCATTTCAGTCTCATCCCCAGGTCACTTTCTCCAAATATGTCAATATTTTAATAAGTCTATTCAGTTATCTGTCAATTTATCCATCCCTTTATCTATCTATCATCTATATATAAAAAATTTATACAATATATAACAATAGAATTAGGTAAAAAAAGAACTGTACTCAACACTTCATCAAATATTCCTGTAGTTGTAAGAGCAGTAAACTTAAAAATCGTTGTTTAAAAACTGAGATCATGAAATAAAAGTATTTTTATTGGATAACTGTATATATTCATATTTTTGAAAATCTGTTTTTAAGACTATTTATTTCCAACTCTACCAGCTCGCCAAAGCAGAAGTGGCATTACTCCCATCTGTAGACTTAGTCTGAATGAAATCGGCCAAATTTCCCTACAGAATTAATGCAGTGGTTACAGTAGTTTTGCACAAACATTCATATTGACCCTCTCAGTCTTAAAGCTTGAAACTTACATTTGCCTTACCTGAGTTTCTTTCTCAGAAAATGGGCCCCCAGACCTACAGTATCAAGAAACTAAGCCGGGCTCGGTGGCTCAGCCTGTAATCCCGCGCCTTTGGGAGGCTGAGGTGAGTGGATTGCCTGGGCCCGCGGGTTCGAGACCCGCCTGGGCAGCGAGACCTCATCTCTACAATAAATCAAAAAAATCAGCCGGGCGTGGTAGCGCATGCCTGTAATTCCGGCTACGTGGAAGGCTGAGGCGGAAGGATCGCCGGAGCCCAGCAGGTCAAGGCTGCGGTGGCCGGGAGCGGCCACTGCACTCCAGTCTGGGCGACAGAGTGAGACTCCAACTCCAAAAAACAAACAAACAAACAAACAAAGAAACTAAAACTGATAAGATCACTGCACCCAAAAAATGAGATGACAGACCACTCTCTAATTTCTGTTAACCAACTTCTCTTCCTTATTCATATATTAACAAAACACTATATGAAGTGATAGGAGCCATAATACATTAATGTATAATACATAGCACTAGCCTTGGAAAAATGAAAGTTATTAAATTTCAAGATTAAAAAAATAGACTTTTTTCTCTCATAGCTATTATATGTGTTCCAATGGCTATCACATAATTAATTAACTATCATATTTGCAATTTTCTATGTGGGAAACAAAAGATGACTCTTTTTCTAATTATACTAAGGACAGGTCTTGACTTGAAAAAGGCTCTGTTGTTCCTATAATGTGGGTATTTTCCATGGTCCATTCATGTTGAATAGTATCTGTTCAACCAATCTGAAGCTCACCCTGGGGGTGTATATGTGACGGGCATTCGGGGCCAAGTATTTAGTGGTATCAGCAGAAGGAGAGAAAGAGATGCCCTAGGGTCTGCCATGGTGGAAATCTAGAAAAAGAGTCATAAGTCCTGAGTGTTTTAATGATACCTCACTCCTTGCTCCCCACACCTGTACAGCATTCAGAATCATATTCCCTTTCTTTAAGGTTTTGGAAACTTATTAATATTTTTTGGTAACTCATATGTATTCTTGAAATACATTCTCATTCACTGAGCTGAATTCATATTAACAAAAATACCCCCCCCGCAAAATATTTAACCATGGTTCAAGTAATAAGATTTCTCTATGTCCTAAAATTTTACAATCATTTAAAATTATTGCCATTATTAAATTTTAAAAGCATTGAAATTATATTTATTGACTATGTCTAAGAACTAAAAGATAGCATTTCAAAAAAACACATTTATGAAACAGTTTAAAAAATACATTTTATGTGTAGTGTATGCTCCTTCTATACTATTATATCTTTATTCAGAAACACCAACAACCCATAAGTATGTGACTATCATTCTCTTGTTTTGTTTTAAGTTTAAATTTGCTTTTATTTCTAAACCATGCATCATAGTCATGACAATTTTGAAAACTTTTTTTTTTAATTTTAAAGATGTGGGCACAATTCAGGATTAGGTATACAAGTGGTCACTGTACAGTTGAAATTTGGTCCTCCCTTCAGTCACCACTTTGCCTGATTTGAGACCAGGTACCCTCTCCCGTGGCAGTTTCTGGTTACTGCCAATCCCTTTCTTATAATCTTATGATAATTGTTATATGTCTGCTTATGAGTGAGAACATGTGATACTCAATTCTTTGTTTCTGTGATAGATCACTAGGTATTATAAACCCCAATTCCATCCAAGTTGCTGTGAAGTCCATAATTTTGTTCTTTTTTATGGTTGTGTAATATTCCATCATGTATATGTATTGCTTTTTTTTTTTTTTTTTTTTTTTTTTGCCCAGTCCAAGTTTCCATGGACAGCATGGTTGGCTCTATGTTTTTGCAATTGTGAATAGTCCTGCAATAAACGCGCATGCACCGGTATCTTTTTCATAGAATGATTTTAGTTCCTCTGGGTATATTCCCAGAAGAGGGATTGCTGGGTTGTATGGGAGGTCTATTTCTAGTTCTTTTAGGAGTCACCACACTGTTTTCATAAAGGTTGAACTAGTTTGCATTCCCACCAGCAATGTAGATGCTTTCCTTTTTCTTTGCATCTTCGCCAGCATCTGTTGTTTTTTCTTATTCATGATGGCCATTCTTACTGGGGTTAGGTGGTATCTCAATGTGGTTTTCATTTGCATTTCTCTGATGATTAGTGAGACTGAGCACTGAAAACGTGTATAAATGTAATCTTTTCTATGATTTGAGCTTTTATCTATGAAATATTGTATTTCTGAGATTCAGTCAATACTATAGTATGCAACTTTATTTAAAATTTCATTGCTATATAGGATTCCATTTCATAAAAAAAATTATTATGTAAAATATATTATACAAATCTTATTTCAAACATACTTATCCTTTGCTGCTTCCTTAATAATTGCTCCAAATTGAAAATAAACAACAAAAATGATTTTGGGGTGGTCATTTCACCATGCCAAATTAACGTTGAGTTTATTTTTTTAGCTTAGAAAATATAGTTTATTTAAAAGTAAATTAGGGTGATAGAGAGAAAGACAAGATTCACCTCCCCAAGTTAGGAAATGGAGACAAAGCAAGGAAATTTGGCCTAGCCATAGCTCAAAGAGCACATGGACCCACCATAGCGTAGAAAGGCAATGGCATAATGTTGAGTTTATTGTTTCTAAAGTAGTCATTATGAGTAACCCTGAGACATTTCTGCTGTGATGTTTTAGTAATTGGCTTCAACAGATCAAACTGACTTATTTTGTAAAAATTATGTGTTTTCAGGTTTACTTCATGGATCAGCCTATCGGGGACTTCCGGGATTTTTATTCTGTTATCTAGTATACTTGTCTGTACTTTTGATTAGCACATTTCATATGTCACCATCTAAATCATTGATGTGGACAGGAAAGGGTAGAAGTGTCAGCCCTTAGACAAACATTCAAAAACATCACTCAGATTGACAGAGATTTGCTCACCAGTATCATTTGAGAGGTTACTGGATTGTATTCTATTCTACACGAGTTCTCCAATCCAGTTCTTGTTATTGACTAGGCTATTACAAGGGAATATGACAACTGCCTCTCTGGAATTCAGCTCTAGTGAATCCTTGTCATACACAGTCCGTTAAGTCTGTCAGAGAACAAATTGAGATTGAATAAAAATGACATGTTCCGTGTGAACCCTGTTGGATTTAATATCCATTGTGTCATTGCTAATGTACATTATTCACCACTCAGATGTCATGGGGCAGATGGACACATATTTGGGGGCTGAGAAGTCTTCCCTTTTAGTATCTTTGAAGCTTGTTAAACAGATTGATGACAATTCTGTCCACTTGCATGATTCATCCACGGTCATATGAGCTTCCATCTATTCCCCTATATATTAGCAATTGCAGATTATCCATAAAGGAAATATTAAAGTGGGACAGAGCTCTATAGATTATGCAACTCAGTGGTTACGTATCTGAGACTCTGAAGCAACTAGGATGTACCTGGAGAGAGTTTCAAATGTGTCCATCTACACTTAGATCAACACATCTCAGAATTAGTGATAGAGTATGGATTTCTACTAAGATTTGTTTTAAGTCTTTACTACCAAAAAAATTCTAAAATACATCAATTGATCTCCTGCTTTTTTCTTTCCAACCCATTTCTTTTCTCAACGCATTTTAGTATGAAGTTATCTTTCTTTCTATCTGTGCTGTCACTATACTTGTTTCTCAAGCAGATTGCTGGTGTTTGGGGGAATTCTCAATACCACCTGAAGTACTGAACTTGTCTTTGCATGTTTTGAGAGAGGAGTATAGTGAATGTGGTAGAGGCTGGGTTCAGACTGATGGAGCAAAAAGCAGATAAATTGTATTTGTACATGTGTATGTGAAGTACAAAAATTCAACTAGACAGAAATTGTACTATAGTATAAATGAAGTTAAATAATAAATGCTTATGCGTATCACTACAAAGGTACTAAGGGTTCAAAATGTTTTAAAGATTATTGAGGAAGCTAGAATTCTCTAGAAGTTAATTCCCTAATTTTTAAAATTTATTTCCGACTGGTTTCTTTCTACTGTGCTATTTTTTCTTTTCTCTTAACTTTCCCTCTTTGTATTTTAAAATTGCTACTATTGAAATCTCACTCTTAAATTATTGGCTGTAAAGGGACTATGTCTCTTGTTAACATAAAACCTCTTTATATTTTATAGGTCACACACTGATAATCACTGCAAAAAAAGGAAAAAAAAACGAATAAGGTTTAAGGTGTTCCAGATACTATGGTAGAACAAATAACACCAAATTTAGAAGTATAAAAAAATATTTCGGCCAGGCTCGGTGGCTCAGCCTGTAATCCCGTGCCTTTGGGAGGCTGAGGTGAGTGGATTGCCTGAGCCCGCGGGTTCGAGACCCGCCTGGGCAGTGAGACCTCATCTCTACAATAAATCAAAAAAATCAGCCGGGCGTGGTAGCACATGCCTGTAATTCCGGCTGCTCGGAAGCCTGAGGCGGAAGGATCGCCGGAGCCCAGCAGGCGAGGCTGTGGTGGCCGGAAGCGGCCACTGCACTCCAGTCTGGGGTACCGAGTGAGACTCCAACTCAAAAAAAAAAAAAATTTTCATTGCACTCACAAAATCTGTGAGTCAAAAGTACAGTGAGGGAACAGACAGTTTACTTCCATCCCACAACGTCTGGGACCTCACCTGGGAATCTCCCAAGCTGATGATGACTGAGCCTTCATTGGAATCATCTGGAGATGTCTTCAGCTGACAATTTGTGTTGGTTATCAGCTGAAGTCTCAGCTGGATTGTTATTTAGAAACTTTGCATATGACCTCTTCATGTGGTTTCTCCCCATGGGCTAATTTAAACATTTTTATGGTAGAGTGACTAGCTTATTCAGAGCAAGCATCCCACAATAAAAGACAATAATACATAGTATATTAATAATCTAGACTCAGAATTCACTTAACATCACTTCTTCCATATTGTGCAGGTTGTGACAGTTAAAAATGTTCACCAAAACTTGGATGATCATCTTGGTAAAATTAATCTGCACAATCCACTCATGAGTGCAATAATTTACATCTCATCCATGTACAAATTAAATTCCTTTCTCCATCAAGACTCTCACATCTCCCTCTATCATGGTAGCTAGCATAGCATAGAAATAGATAGATGAGTTTCTTACAGGCAGGTACAAATTAAAATAGGGAAGGCATCCAGATTTCTTTCCTTCTTTCCTTTTTTTTTTTTTTTGAGTTGGAATCTCACTTTGTGGCTCAGTTAGAGTGCAGTGTCATGTTCATAGCCACCCCAGCATCCACCTGCCAGGCTCTGACGACCCTCTCTCCTCAGCCTTCCAAGTAGCCAGAACTACAGGTGTGCACTACCAAACCTGCCTATTTTTTTATTTTATTGTAGAGATGAGTCTCACCATATTGCCCAGACTGGTCTCAAATCTGCAGGCTCAGGCAATCCCATCACCTCGGTCTCCCAAAGTACTGGCATTACAGGCTTGAGCCACTATGCCCAGCCCAGATATGTTTTTTGTTGTTGTTGTTGTTGTTTTGGGTTTTTTTGGGGGGGTTGAGTTGGAGTCTCACTCTGTTGCCCAGACTGGAGTGCATTAGCTGCTCCTGGCCACCGCAGCCTTGACCTGCTAGGCTCCGGTGATCCTTCTGCCTCAGCCTTCCGAGTAGCCAGAATTACAGGCACGCACTACCATGCCTGACTAATTTTTTTATTTTATTGTAGAGATGAGGTCTTGCCTGCCCAGAAGGGTCATGAACTCAGATAAGTTTCTTATTGGTACATGTCCTTCACCTGACCAATAAGACATACCAGACCTGACCACCTTGTGGGTTGCCATGTGAAACTACAAGTACAGCAAATCAATAAAACAATAAGGAATTACCCAAAACAGACGCAATGTTCTTAAGAAAGTCCAAATCTAGATAGACAATAACTTTCATTATTTAGAATGTCCTTGTGACCTAAAAAGATTGAAAGATGGTCATCAAAACTTGTAACCAAAACCAGAGAAGCAAGATGGTGATAAACTGGTGGGAACGTGAAAGTCCCTGCAAGGTTGAGTGTCCATAAAGACAGTCTGCTTGAGTGGATGAGTGCTGCTGGATGAGTGAAAGTTCATCTGAGGGGACACTCCATCCTGGGAGGTGGCTACAACCCACCATTACCATGAAATCAGAGCCCCTGGCATGCAGGATCCTCAGCCATTCTAGGGGGTCTCCCAGGATGAGGCAGCAGAAGTCAGCTGCTCTCAGCACCTGGTACCTGGTCCATACCACGACCCATGGCAGCGGGCTGGGCACTGGCAGAGGGAAACGTGGACAGGGTGCAGTGAGGAAATCCAGAGCTGAGCCCCACTGCTGGTGAGGAGACAGTGACCACCATCATTTTCTCTGTCCTGGAGGGACAGAGACTTGCATTGGCCCCCTCAGTTCTGTTCAGCCTTGAACCTGGGACCCAGAGACAATTGCCACACCCAGAGGCGATTGCTGCACCCCCTGGGATCCACCGTTGCTGATCCAGAGAGGAAACTTCAGGAGCAGGCAGGGAGATACAGACACCCAATCCCCCTTATACAGACATATCAAATCTGAGCGCGGGACTTGGAGGCAGCAGCAAATGAGTTGGATGATTTGGAATCTGACTCACCCTCCTCCCACGGTAGTTCATGGGGGCTAAGAGCCACTCAATTAGCCCATATTGAGAGCTGAGAGGAGGGCCTGGAGACTGGAGCCCACTTCCTACCAAAGCAGTGGCCAGAAGCAGAAGCTTGGGAAAGGAACCTGAAGAAAGTTCCAGAAATGACCACAGAGGAGTTTTGTTTTCTCTATTTTTGCTCATGTTTCAGTATTTTGGGGGTTGCTTTTTAGTTTTTCTGTTTGTTTATTGGTATTTTTGAAGGCAAGTGCATCATCAGGGTTTGGGGGGTATTTTTTGGTTGTTTGCATGTTTGTTTGTATGTTTTTGCTTTTCTGTCTGTTGTTTCTTTGTTTATTCATTAGTTGGTGTGCCTGTCTATTTTCCTTCTCCTTTTCCTCTGTCTTCCTCTTCACTTAATCTCTCTTCTTCCTGTTCCTGTTTTTCCACTTTTGCTTATCCAACTTTGCTCTCAGGGGACAAACATACACCCCCACCACATGGACAGATTATAAAGTGGTGGGAGGTGAGTTCCATGGGCCCACACCCCTGTCAATGCATACTGTGACCTGAAGATCGCTTCTGAACCACAGCTCCCGCATCACACCTTAATCAAATTTCAAAACTGCAAAAAGCACAACTGCCCATCCCCAGTCTGGATTCAAAATTGAACAAATCCAGAGGATCTACATAAGGGAAGAATAAGAGGTTGAGCAAACACAAGGGAAAGCAATTCTCCATTCCTGAGCAACAGAATTAAAGAAGGAGAGGAAAGGGGGAGGAAAACCATCACAAATGAAGAAGAATCAAAGGAAGAATACAGGTTCCCATAAAGACTTGTGGAAAGACAGCACCTGAGAACAAAGACTTTGGAACTCAAACAATGAAGATCTCCCAGAATGACTGAATTCAAACCACAAACTCAGAGATCACAACATTTATAGAGAGAATGAATAGAAATCAGGAGAGACAACAGGAATGAATGAAGGAGTTGGTAACTGAGATGATGGCAATAAAGAATACAGTAAATGAAATAAATAACAAACTGACAAGCATGGAGAGCAGAATTAACCAAGTATAAGAAAGAATCTTAGAGCTTGAGGATGAAATTATGGAACTAAGCCAAACTGTTAAAGAAATAGAAAATAACTTAAAAAGAAAAAACAATGCCTCCAAGAGATGTGTGATTATATCAAGAGGCTGAACCTAAGATTAACTTGCATTTCTGAGACAGAGAAACAGAAAAAACTTACCTTATCTCATCAGAGATATGATCATTCAAACACAAGAGATTAGAGAACTTCTGCAAGACATCAAATGAGAAGACGAACTCCTAGACACATAGTAATCTGCTTACACAAAGTAGGTATAAAGAAAAAATTACTAAGGACAGCAAGAGAGAAAGGTTAGACTACTTACTTAGAAGACCAATTAGAATAGAAGCAGACTTACATACAAAAATACCACAGGCTAGAAAAGACTAGAGTCCAATCTTCAAAGTTTTCAAAGATAAACAATTCCAATCAAAAATGTCCTACTCAGCAAAGCTAAGATTCATCAGTGATGAAGAATTAAAATCTTTCCCAGACATTCAATTCTTAAGAGTTTGTGTCACCTCCAGACCAGCTCTACAAGAAACACTTAAGAAAGTATTAAACAAAGAAGAAAGAAAAGCAAGAATGACCATACTCTTTCCAAGATTACAGAAGAAAGATTGAAAACACGTACATATATCAACCCAAATATCAAAATAAAATAAGCAAATAAATAAACAACAACAACAATAAACCCTATAAAAACCTCATGACACAGATAAACTGTCACATCTCAGTAGTTAGCCTGAAATGGACTAAATGTGCCACAGGCATAGAATGGCAAACTGCTTAAAAAGAAATGAGGTAACAATATGATGTCTTCTAGAGATCCATCTCACCAGAATGGACATTCACTGACTCAAAGTAAGAGGAGGTAAAAGATTTATCATGTGAATGGAACACAAAAGAAAGCAGGGGTTGTGATCTTAATATCAGATAAAATATCCTTTAATATATTAAAAATTTTAAAAGATACAGAAGATTGCTATATAATCATAAACATTTCAATCCAACAACAAGAAATATCCATCCTAAAATATGTCCCCAACATAAGAGCACAGACCTTTATAAACAGGTTCTAGGTAAATTAACAAAACATATTGACTCAAAACCTATCATAGCTGGGGACTTAAATATCCCATTAATAACCCTAGATAAATCATCAAGGTGAAAACTCAATAAGAAGATCTGGAACCTCAGCTTGACAAATGACCAAATGCATGTAACACACACCTACAGAGCACTCCACCCAACAACCATGGAATATACATTCTACTCATCAACACATAGAATATACTCCACGATCAACCACATCCTCAGACATAAATCAACCATAAACAAATTCTATAAGATTAAAGTACTGAAATGCACACTTTCTCAGAACACAGTGGAATAAAAATAAATATCAACATCATCAACAAAGCTACTGTGACACTAACAAAGACATGAACACTAAACAGAATGATGCTGAACAACTCCTGGGTCAACACAGAAATCAAAACAGAAATTTAAATATTCTTGGAAATAAATGAAAACAAAGACACATCTTACCAAAATCTCCGGGATGCTATGAAATCAGTACTAAGATGGGAATTTATAACTCTACAAACACATCAAAAAAATAGAAAAATCACAAATTAACAGTCTAACAAATCATCTAAGGCAGCTGGAAAGGCAAGAGCACCAAAGACATAACTTCAACAGAAGAATCCAGATCACCAAAGTAAAAGCCCAAATACAGGACATAGAAGACAAAAATAACTAGAAAAAAAATCAATGAAACAAAAAGCTGGTTTTTTGAAAGGAAAAGCAAGATTTATGAACCTCTAGCCAGACACAACAAGAACAAGAAAGAAAAGGCGCAAATAAACACAATTAGAAATGCAAAAGATCAAATCACAATGGACCCTGAAGAAATACATAAAATTATCAGAGATTACTGTGAACACCCGTATGGATAAAAAAATCAAAAACCTAAATGAAATGGAGGACTTTCTGACATCATACAACCTCCCAAGGTTGAAACAAGAAGAACTTGATACATTAAATAGATCAGTAACAATCCAGGAAATAGACTGTCATAAGAAAACTACCCACACAAAAAAAAATCCCAGGACCAGAATTCCTGTGGAATTCTATAAAACATACAAAGATATAAATTCTATTGAAATTGATTAAAAGTATTCTAAGCAATCAAGAAAGACAGAACTCTACCCAGATTATTTTATGAAGGTACATCACACTGATATCAAACAAGGTAAAAATCCAACACAGAAAGAGAGCTACAGGCCAATATCCCTGATGAATGTAGATATAAAAATATTCAGCAAGATTCTAGCAAGTCGGATCCAACAACACATCTCAAAAATCATCTACCATGACCAAGTGGGCTTCATCCCTGGGATGAAAGGCTGATCCAACAACCACAAGACTAAAAATGTAATTGGATACATCAACAGATAGAAAAATAGGAATCACAAAAAATCAACTCTAAATGGATCAAAGACCTAAATGTAAAGCCTCAAATTATGAGAATTAGATGCAGAAAAAGGTTTCAGTAATATCCAGCATCATTTCTTGATAAAAACCCTTGAACACCTAGGTATAGAAAGAACATATCTCAAAATACTAAGAGCCATCTACGATGAACCCACAGCCAACTTACTGCTAAATGGACAAACATTGGAAGCATTTCTCTTGAAAAATCGAAACAAGACAAGGCTGCCCAGTTTCATTCCTCTTGTTCAACATAGTGTTGGAAGTCCTAGCTCACGCAGTCAGAAAAGAGAAGAAAATCAGGGATATCTAAGCAGGAAAAGAAGAAGTCTAGTTATCACTCATGATGACTACATGATTCTACAGCTCAAAAATCCAACAGACTATGTCAAAAAAACCTTCTTGCATTGATAAAGGACTTTGGCAATGTCTCAGGATACAAAATTAATGTGCAAAAGACAATAGCATTCTTATACACCAACAACAAACAGGCAGAAAGCAGAAAACAAAAAGCACAATCCCATTCACAATAACAACACAAAAAAATGAAATACCTTGGCATGTTCTTAATCATAAAAGTGAAAGACCTTTACAACGAAAACCACAAAACATTGTTCAAAGAGGTTAAAAATGACACAAACAAATGGAAAAATATTCCATGATCATGGATTGGAAGAATCAACATTGTTATGATGTCCATCCTACCCAAGGTGATCTACAGATTTAACACAATGCCCATTAAATTACCAGCCTCATTCTCCTCAGACCTGAAAACAATGATGCAGAAATTCATATGGAAACATAAATGACCACAAATAACCAAACAAATCATTAGCAAAAGAAACAAAGCAGGAGGTATCACACTTCCAGAGTTTAAACTTTACTATAAGGCTGCAATAATCAAAACGGCCTGATATTGGTACAAGAACAGGCATGTAGACCAATGGAACAGGATAGAGATTCCAGAAGCAAAACCTCAGTTTTTCAACCAACTCATCTTCAATAAAGCTCCTGCTGACAATCACTGAGAGAAGAGAACTTATTCAGTAAATAGTGTTGAGAAAACTGGCTGATCACATGCAGAAGATTAAAACAAGATCCCTATCTATCACCATCACAAAAATCAACTCTAAATGGATCAAAGACCTGAATGTAAAACCTCAAACTATTAGAATCTTGGAAAATGCAGCCAACACCCTTATGGAAATTGGAATTGGTAACCAATTCCTGATCAAAACCCAAGTGCCCATGCCATAAGTGATAAGATATAGAAGTGGGACCTTATCAAACTGAAAAGCTTCTGCAAAGCCAAAGTAACTATCAAAAGAGTAGGGAGACAGCTCACAGACTGGGGAAAATATATTTGCCAACTGTATATCTGTCAAAGACGTAACTTCTAGGATTTACAAGGAACTCAAACATGCTGAAAAGAAAAAAAAAAAAAAAAACAAGCAGCCCTACTAAAACATGAGCAAAAGATATGAATAGAAAATTCTCAAAAGAAGACATATAAGCAGCCAACAGATAGATGAAAAAATGTTCAACCTCATTAATCATCAAAGAAATGCAAATTAAAACTGCAATGAGATACCACCTAACTCCTTCAGTAAGGATGGACATCATCAATAACTCAAAAACAACAGATGCTGTAGAGGATATGGGGAAAAGGGAACACTTTTATACTGTTGGTGGGAATGCAAACTAGTACAACCTCTGTGGAAAACAGTGTGGTGATTCCTAAATGATCTGAAAATCGACCTCCTATACAACCACGCAATCTCTCTTCTGGGAATATACTTAGGGGAACTCAAATCATTCTACAAAAAAGATATCTGTGCACGCATGTTTATTGCAGCACAATTCACAATAGTAAAAACATGGAACCAACTGTGCTGCCCATCGAAAGTACACTGGTTTTAAAAATGTTGTGCAAATACACGATGGAATATTATGCAGCCATAAAAAAAGACAAACATACGGACTTTGTAGTAACATGGTTAGATTTAGAGTCTGTAATACTGAGTGATCTATTACAAAAACAAAGAACTGAGTACCACAGGTTCTCACTCATAAGCAGAACTTGAACAATTATCATAATACTATAAGTGGCAAATTGCCAGGGGAGAGAGTGGGGGGTGGTGCTGCACACTTCACCGGTAAGAGTACCTGATCTCAAGCTAGATGATGTGGCGACCAAAGTGAGGCCCAAACTTTACCTGTACAACGACCATTTATATATCTAACCCTGAATTTTACCCCATATCTTTAAAATAAAAAATTTTTTAAAGAAGAATGAATGAAATGAAGAAAAAAGGACCTATAACCAATGTGCCTTATACACTATCCAAATACACTCACTACACAGGATCACAAAAAACAAACAAACAAAAAAGAACCTTGTAACCAGATACTTGAAGTCTTTCACTCTTAGCTCAGGGAATAATTTGCTTTATCATTGTTGTAAAATTACATAAAACTACTTGTCAAGGACAAGCACATGTCCTTTCTATTAGGCACTGATGCTCTCTTACTCTTATGAGCATGTCTTTTCTGTCTAATAACTCTTGACTTCAACTATTCTTTGGACTCTCTCTGAAATTCTTTTCTGTGGCAGAGTTGAGAACTCATAAAACAACTACACCCAATCCCACCTGACATCAGTATAAACTCCCAGTCTGGAATCTAGTGATCTAAATCATTACTGGGGTAGATGAGGCTCTCCATTCTGTTCCTTTCAGTCTAAAGATTGAATGAGAAAGTTATCTGCCAGTCACAAATCCAACATACAGTGGTAGAAAGAGTATGGCAGTTACTGTCAATATTCTTATTTACAAGGTAGAAAATAGAAGGAACAGAACATTTCCTCTTTCATAACAATCCTGAAATCCAGATGGTCCCTGCTGTCAGTGACTCAATTGGAGTTCAATCCTATTTCCAGGATGTTGTTGCCTATGGCTACAAACTCCGCTTTCTGAGTTTTTGGTTTCATATTCTGACAATCTTCCTTTTCCACAACAAGTAAGCCATGTTTGTCACTGAATAGTTTTCTCAGACTCATTTCTCCTGTACAAATTTGGGATTTAAAGGTATTACCATTTTGTACTATTTATGTCTCCTTATGTTTATTTGGTATAATTTTTATAGGATACACTGTGATTTTCCTATAATAATGTATAATCAATCCCATTACACAAAAGCCACTCCCCTAAGTCTTTTCAAGATAAGTTTTTCTCTGATAGGGACTCTGTGTGAGACTCCCATGAAAAACATTGTTAAGAGTCTTAGAAATACTATTATTACATCAAGAGATTCTGTAAGGACTTAATGTTTTTATAAGATATTTGTCTGTTTGAACAATCTTATAAAAAACACCATAGATCATTCTGAGGCTATCAAACTTAGAATCTTGTATTTCTACCATAAATGTGCTCTTTGACCTAGAGTTTTCTTAATCAAGAATAATTTTTTGTCACAAGAGCCTAACATTGAGAAATATTTTTTTCCTAACCTGGGTAGCCTAGACTTTGATATTTAGCAGAGTCTTTTATGTTGTTCCATCTTCTTTGATTATACGCAACAAAAAGAAGCCAGATGGTACTTTCAATAGCCTGACAACATTTTTTTAACTCGATTACATGGTGTGAAGGATATGTTTTGTGTTTTCCACATTACTGTAAGAAAGAGTGTTGTCGAACTTTCTATGATACATAGCAAGGTTCATTTTTTCTCTAGCTGCAAAAAAATATTTTCTTCAGTTTCCTTCTCTGGCACTCTCCTCAAGGACCTCCAGGCTTTCACTAATAGTGCCCCTAAACCTCCTCCACCTTCTTCACCTTGTGTCCCAAATTGAATGCCCCATGTCTTGACTTTTTTTTCTTCCCTTAATTGCAACTTCCTTCTTTCAGGATCAAAATCTCTTGGTTATTTATTATTGTATAACAAATAAATTCAAAACTGGGTTTCTTAAAATAGTAACAATAATTATTTTTCTCACACATCTTCATTTGACAAAGATTCTACAGAAATAAAATTTTTATTTTCAGCTGGAGCCTCGAGGATCCACTGTCGAGATAGCTGCCTCATATGATGGCATGTTAGTGCTGACTTTCAAGTGGGAGCTCTCCAAGGCTGTAGTCCAGGGCACTGGGACCTCTTTATATGGACGTTTCCATAGACTGAGACTTCTTATCTATAATGACTGGACTCTAAGAGTAAGAATCCCTGAAGAACAGAGCAGAAATGTGCAGTAGTTATACACTCTAATTTCAGAAGTCACAGAACATCACTTCCACAATTCAAAAGCAACATATGTAACTAGAACTAACATTCACTACAAAACGTGAGACAAATGTGTTTACAGGTGTGTGTGTAGGTTTAATTTAAAGATTTTACCTGTAAGAGTAATATCAATTTATTGAAAGAAAGATTAAAATTAATATATAAAATAAAACAAAATATACATGTAAACATAAACTGCTCATCTCACCTGTTAGTACCAAATACTTGTCTGTCTCTCTCTTATCAACCTTTATTGCATCACAATATTCTGTTATATAAGTATGCTATATGCAAAAAATTTTGGAATTCCTCAAGGACTTGGAGCTGTAGCTGAGAGGATTTCAGGCCGGCCTTCCCCTGCTATACTCATATAGTCAAAGCTTTTAGTTCACATTGCTTCTAGGAAGCACAACCTAATACTCGTCTCTAATTTGTTAATTGCATCTCAAAATATATTGAGTTGTTGGAGTAGCCCCTTGGGTAAAGGCTGTATTGAGAATCCTAAATTATTTCTTGTGAAGTTCAATTCCATTATGTTTAAAAGACTAAAGTGATTCTGGCAGAAGTCATTTAGCAGAAGCAACAACAGGGGGTTCTTCCGAGAGAAAGAACTTGGTAAGTGAATTGCTGACCTGAACTCTTAGGCGAAGAGACTGCAAGTGTGAAAGCACAAAGAACTGAACTACTAAGATCTGTAACAATTTGAGCCAAGGAAGTTTTCTTGCAGAATATCCAAAACCAAAGGTGACAATCAGTGAAGAAAAATTCTCTACAACCTCAGGAAGGACAGGGGTGGATCAGCAGAGACTTGGAAAGGCGACCTTAGAAATAATGGGTAGGACAGTAGGAACAGTGAGAATCAACGGTAGAGTCAAGGTGTCGGTGACTCTGAACACCCAAGTTCAGTGGATGAATTCAGGGATAGCCAGGTGGAAATAGGGTCAAGATTTATTATGGGGATAATATAAGTAAAGTGGCAGAGTACAAACTTCCAACAGTATTTTTCTCCAAAAAAAAAAAAAAAAAATCAAAGAGAAAAATGACAAAAATTGTCAGAAGCAATGCTTCTAAACTTGGGAAATTAACCAAAAGCTTGCAGTAATCTAGGAAACATTTTGCCAAGGAAAAACAGTCAAATCTCAGTAAGAACGCTTAGTGGAGTTTATACTTTTCCTACTTTAATCCCACATCTTCAGCTTTGTGCTAGCACTGAAAAATAACAGCCTATCTTTACAGCAAAAACATGCAGCATCTCAGACACCAGAATAAGCAGAATGTAGCAAGCAAGCACTTTCAAAGTCCGTCACCCAGAGAACTGTCACTATTTGGAGGACCTCGCTTGCAATTCTCTCTGGTTTTGCCTTGATTTGAGGTTCTTAAATGGGAAAAACCTTTTCCATACAGGCTGCTGAAAACAGGTGAAGGCAAATAATTAATTTAATGACAGCCTCATGTGTTGGATAACAATTCGGGGCAAATAATACTAAAATGTTGAAAGAAAAAGCTAGGGAATGGGATCTTCATAGAGGCTTTGTGAAGCATTAATGATTTTTGGAATCTAAAAGACCACAGGCACACCCAGGGCATTGTGGACAACTAGGCTTACGTGCATGCTCAGGAAAGACCTAGAATGCCCTAAATTTTCTCCTGCAACTGAGCACGAGGCTCTGTAAAAGAAGAAAATAAAGACTAAGGTAGAGTAATGCTTGAAGGTTTGTTTATAATTCGTTATTTTTTCTATCCGATTTAAAAGATAATTAAATAAGGCAATAATGTAAATTTACACCGTTATGCGCACAATATATAAAATTGCAATTTGTATGACCATAAGTGTAGAAAAGTGAGGCAGAGTAAAGGAGCTATAGAGGAGGCTATTTTTGTAGAATATTGAATTTAGGTTGGTATTCATTCAAATTAGATTGTTATAAGTTAAAATGTCAATAGTAATCTTCAGAGAAACCATTAAGAAAATAACTTAAAGATATACAGTAAAATAAATTACAAGGAAATTAAATTGAGACACTAGAAAATATCTAACACAGAATTTAATAATGGAGATAGTCAGGAACAAAGAAAACATAAGATAGATACAAACAAATAGCAAATGGCAGACTTAAGTCCACCTTCGCAGGAATTATATTAAAATTAAATGAAATAAACTTAAATCGAAGGGAGAGATTGGCAGAATGGATTAAAAAAAACTATATTTTGGATAGAATAAACATACTTTTGATTTAATGTCATAAATAGTTTGAAATTAAAAGAATGAAAAAAAAAAAAACATACTATGTGAATAATAACCAGAGGAGAACTGGTGTAAATACAGGAATAGCAAACAAAATAAACTTTAAGAAAAACATTGTTAGTAGAATCAAAAAAAAAGGATATTGCATAACAATAAAAGGGTCGATTTATCAGGAAAATGTAACAAGTATAAACACTCAATTCTTTAAAATACCAAAAAGTTGAATAAAACTAAAGCAGTGCACAAAAAGAAACTTATAGCTGCAAATGCCTATACTCAAAATTATAAAAGCAAGGAAAGAAAGGAAATAATAAAAATTTTAGTAATTAAGATAAAAAAACTAGAGAAAATAAACAAAATCAAAATCTGGTTCTTTGAAAATATCAACAGTTTTGACAAAACATTATATAGACTAAACAAGAAAAAGCAAAAGAAGAATTAAACTCCAAAAATCAGACATGAAAAATTTGACATTCTTAGCCGGGCTCGGTGGCTCAGCCTGTAATCCAGCGCTTTGGGAGGCTGAGGTGAGTGGATTGCCTGAGCCCGAGGGTTCGAGACCCGCCTGGGCAACTTGGCGAGACCTCATCTCTACAATAAATCAAAAAAATTAGCCGGGCGTGGTAGCGCGTGTAGTTCCAGCTACTTGAAGGCTGAGGCGGAAGGATCGCTGGAGCCCAGCAGGTCGAGGCTGCGGTGGCCGGGAGTGGCCACTGCACTCCAGTCTGGGTGACGGAGTGAGACAACTCAAAAAAAAAGAAAAGAAAAAATTGACATTCTTATAGAATTCACAGAAATAAAAGAAGCTTTCAAGGCAAGACGTGAACAACTATATGCTAACAAAGTAGGTCGCTCAGATTAAATGGGGGAATTAATAGAAAGACAAAAACTAGTGGAACTTTCCCAAGAAAAAATGGAAAATCTGAAAAAGCTCACAACAGGTAAATATATTGAAATAGCAATCAAAACAATTTGCCCAGTAAAACTTCAGGACCACACTAGTGAAGGCATGTGTTCCTGGGATTTTAATTAACATCAATATTTCAGAAACTCTTCCAAAAAAAATAGAAGAGTAGGAATCGCTTTCAAACTCATTTGATAAGACCAATATTACTGCAATACAAAAACCACAAAAAAGATGTTTTAAAAACCCTGTAAACTAATATCACTTATTAATATAGTTACATACATTCTCAATTAAATACACACTGAATCCAAACACACAAGCATGGTTATACATCACAAAGAAGTAAAGTTATCCTATGAGGACAAGATTGACTTCATGTACAAAGATCTACTAAGGAATGTCTCATATTAATAGAAGAAAAGACAAAAAGCATGTGCGCATCTCAGTAGACTCAGGAAAAAAATGACAAAATTTACCATACTTTCATGATTAAATACTCAACAAACTAGAAGAAAGCATCTTCAATCTAATGAAGAATGGCTTTAAAAGAAATCCTAGAGTTATCATCACACGAAAGTAGAATTAGAAATTTAAAAAAGAAATGTCTCCTCTCACCAGTTCTATTCAACACTAACCAGAAATTCAAGCTAGTAAAATTAGGCAACAAAAATAAATTCAATATATTCAGATTATAAAGAAAGAAAAAAAAAATCTATTTGCAGATGACATGAGCATGTGCTTAGAAAATCTTGAGAAATCCATAAAAATACTGCAGCTAATAAGAACATTCAGAAAGGCTATAGGATACAAGATCAATATATATACTTCTTTGTTCCTAAACACTGGCAATAAATGAACTGAAAATGAAATTAATTTTTAAAAATCCGTTTGTAGTCTGGGCTCCGTGGCCCAGTCTTTAATCCCGTGCTTTGAGAGGCTGAGGTGAGCGGATTGCCTGAGCCCGCGGGTTCGAGACCCGCCTGGGCAACTTGGTGAGACCTCATCTCTACAATAAATCAAAAACTTAGCCGGGCGTGGTAGCGCGCGCCTGTAGTTCCAGCTACTTGGAAAGCTGGGGTGGAAGGATCGCCGGAGCCCAGCAGGTCGAGGCTGCACTCCAGTCTGGGCAACAGAGTGAGACTCCAATTCAAAAAAAAAAAAAAATCCATTTGTAATAGGCTCAAAAAGAATAAAATATTTAGGGATACCTTTGCAAAAGTAGCACAAGATCTGTACACTGCAAAGTACATAATTTGTACATTAAAAGTACAAGTAGTACAAGATTTGTGCATTAAAAATTATAAAACACAATGGAAACAATTAAAGGAAAGCAAATAAACAGGCAATTATCCCGTGTTCATAGATTAGAAGACGTATTATGGTTATGAAGGCAATAATTTCCAAATTCTTGTTGGAATCACAGCTGCTTTTTTTTTTTTTTTTTTTTTAGTTGAAGTCTCACTCTGTCACCCAGACTGGAGTGCAGTGGCCGCTCCCGGCCACCGCAGCCTCGACCTGCTGGGCTCCGGCGATCCTTCCCCCTCAGCCTTCCAAGCAGTCGGAACTACAGGCATGCACTACCACGCGCGGCTGCTTTTTTTTTTTTTTTTGATTTATTGTAGAGATGAGGTCTCGCTGCCCAGGCCGGTCTCGAACCCGCGGACTCAGGCAATCCACTCACCTCAGCCTCCCAAAGGCGCGGGATTACAGGCTGAGCCACCGAGCCCAGCTACAGCTGCTTTTTTAAAACTTTTTTGCCAAAATTTGCAAGATGTTCCTAATGTTTGTATAAAAAAATCAAAGGAACAGAGAATTGCCGAAGAAATCTTGAAAAAGAGAAATAAACCTAAAAGACTCATACTTTCTGATTTAAAAACTTTCTACAAAGCTATAGTAATAAAGACTGAAGTACAGAAATAATAATAAATATATTTATAAATATGTTAAATATGTAGATTAATGAGTAGAAATGAGAGTCCAGTTATAAACCTATGTATTGTCAATTTATTTCTAATCAGGGTGCCAAGGCAATTCAGTGGGGAAAGAATTATCTGTTTAACAAATGGTGCTGGGACAACAGAGTAACCCCATGCAATAGAATAAATTCAGATCTCCTTCTTGCACTGTAAAAAATTAACTCAGAATTGATCAATGTCTAAGAAAGCATCGACATGACAATGAAAGAACAAAAGTTACAAATTCTTTCAGTAAAAACAAAGAAGCACATTTTCATGCCCTTGATTTTTTACGTATGACTTTTAAAGCACAATCAAACAAAGGGCAAACAGACAAATTAGATTTAACCAAAGTAAAACTTTTTGTTTCCCAGGATGTTGTAAAAAAACACAAATACAGCACAAGCATTTGGATAATATGCTTGTAATTTCTGAAAATATTTTATTAGAGTTTTCTAACCTGGATATATAAGGAATTGGTACAACTAAATAAAAAGGCAAATAACCCAATTCAAAAAGTAGACAAGTGATTTGAATGCATAGTTTTCCATGGAAGATATGCAAATAATGAGTAAGCATAAGAGAAGATTCTCATCCTTAGTTATGAAGAAAATGCAATGGATAATTACAACCCAAATGACAGTGAGTACAGGGAAGAATGCAAGGCAGAGCAATTGAATGCCTCATACATTGAGGATGAGGATGTTAAATGATTCAACTGCTTTGGAAAACAGTTTGGTACTACCTTAGATAGTTAACATAGAATTACTATATTACCCAGCTATTTCACTCCTACTTATGCACCCAAGAGTAGTAGAAACGTATGTTTATATTTCAACCATTGCATGTTTTGAGATCAGAGTTTAATAGTGTGACAGAAACCAGAGTTTTGAGAGACTTAAGTCACTAGAATATGTACAGCAGAGTACCAAGAGGACATAACTATACAAAAAGAGAGAACTATAAAACACCCCCTTTTTTTCACTGATTGCTAATATATAGAGAAATGGGATGAAACTCTTTAAAGATGCAGAAACAACCACAGTAGAAGAGCAGACCCATCAAATCATGTAAGTGAGACAGGATCAATGAGTAGAGCCATCTCTTAGTAGTAGAGCTGAATTAGCTTCAGAATAAAGGCTGCTCTGTTTGTCATAATAAATCACAAATGCAAAGCTTAATAATCAAGCTTTCCAATGAACTATGTCATAAACCAACCTCCAATATCTATCACAGGAATACAGACAGATCAATACTCAGCAACATAAAAAAGTGATCACAATTTTTGGAATCCAGTAAAAAACGATCAGATGAGCAAAACAGCAAGATGACATAATAAAGAATCATGAAAAAAATCTCAATGAAAGCAGACAGAAATTATATGTTAAACATTAAAGGCAAAACAATTATTATAAATCTTTAAATTATGCACAGGAAAATAAGAAAATAATAAACATATTGAAGAAATTAAATAACCTTGAATACAAGACCAAATCAAACCTCTGAACATGCAATATATAATATCAGAAAAGAAAAAGGCATTGGGATGGTTTTAACAACGGATGATATTCTGTGGAAGAAACAATGGGTGAACTTGAAGATATAATCCTATGCACATCCATGAATAAGAATACAAAGAAAAAAGAACAAGAAAAATGAGCAAAACTTCAATGAAATGTGGGACAGTAGAAAGTAGTTTTATATAGAGATTGTGAGGGTTAAAGATGGAAAAGAGTCTTTTTCAGCAGTGACGACCCACCCATGAGAACGTGCCTCTCGCAAAGGATCTCCTTCATCCCTCTCCAAAGTAGAAAAGGAAACACAAGAAGCAATGTGTTTCAGAGCCCCAACTCCTACTTCATGGACATGAAATGCCCAGAATGCTATAAAATCACCACGGTCTTCAACCATGCACAAACAGTAGTTTTGTGTGTTGGCTGCTCCACTGTCCTCTGTCAGGCTCATGGAAGGATGTTTTTTCAGGAGGAAGCAGCACTAAAAGTACCCCAATCAAGATGAATGAGAAACTGTCCCAATAAACACCTTTCGGATTAAAAAAATAAAAATAAAAGGAGAGGAGAAGAAGGGGGAAGAGACAGAATTAGTACTTAAATTTAAAATGAGTTAATTTTATTTTTTCTAAATGATACCTCATTAAAATTAATTTTTGAAATTCAGTAAATTTCCATTTGGCCTTTGTATTTAAAGCTGTTGAGAGTATCAAGTTTGCTGGGTTCAGTGGCTCAGTCTGTCATCCCAGCATTTGGGGAGGACAAAGCTAGAGGAGTGCCTGAACCCGAGAGTTCGAGACCTACCCGGACAACTTGGTGAGACCTCATCTCTACAATAAATAAAAAATTAGCCAGGTGAGGTAGCGTGTGCCTGTAGTTCCAGCTACTTGGAAGGCTGAGGCAGAAGGATCACCAGAGCCCAATAGGTCGACGCTGGGTTGGTTGTGAGTATGCCACTGCACTCCAGCCTGGGCGATGGAATGAGACCCCAACTCAAAAAAAAAGAGAGTCAAGGTAATTTTTTTCTCCTTTGTTGTCAGTATACATTTCACTCTTAAACAGCTACTGGAGTTAATGGCAATTATTTCACTACACCTAGCATGCTATTTGTAGTTAGTGAGACAGTGAATACCACAGTGGCACAATTGCTATGATTGGCTAACAGTTATAGGCCTTTTTGGAGGTTTTAGGAGGCTCAGGAATTAACAACCCTAGCTTTACACCTCAGTAGTACCTCACTATTGTTTATGCAAATCCCCACATATGATGCTGCTAATAGTCTTCTGTTGAGTTTGAGTACACCTGTTTCTTGATGGATTTTTAAATTTCCCCTCACATGGGTGAATTGCTGACTAGTCACTTCTGTTTCAAAGTAGTTTTGCCATAATTTATCTAGTGTCAAGAGTTCTAGTAGCGGAAGCCACTTGCCTTAGTTTCAAAGTTGTTATGGGATTTACTTCTTCACATGTGGTAATTGGGATAATTCTGGGGAGATGTATGTGTGGGTGCAGAGCACCGTATTAGAGACAAGCTTTTCAGAATTTTAAAGAGAAATTGAGATAATGAATGCAACACTCTTTATCTTACTTCTCTATATTTGAAAACCCAGGAGTATGGCCTTTTAAAAATAATCCTCCATTCAAATATTTTGTAATGAGGAAATAGATCTTTTGTAATGAGGAAATAGGCAATACACACACACACACACACACACACACACACACACACACACAGAAATATATATATATACATGACAGACTTGCCTTATGGACAAAACTTCTATTCTGCTTATCCAAAACTTAAAATTATATAGATGTATTTACATTAAGTCTAATAAAAGTTATTGAAAAAACTCATTTCTGGATTTTAATAATTATATGTTTCCTGATTGTTGCCACTAAATTGAAGCACAAAAAGGATAATACAATCTTTAGTTCTATAGATATTTGCATTAAAAACTCACAATTATGTTATCATTCTTGTATAAGTGAAGCTCTACTTAAAAGAGCAGTTGGGCTAGAATTATTTTTATAATTTCTACTAAAAGGATACCAACATTATCTTCTATACTTCTTTAATTGACAAGGAGTAAGAGGTTTTGTTTTTGTTATTTCCAAAACAGCACCTCTGGAAATAGTTTCAATTTGAGGGACAGGTGGAGAAAATAATTAAAATGTTTCTAGCTGAGTTTTAATGAAAGCAAATATGTGTATTACAAAATGTAGCTGTACAAGCTAAGTGATTGCGTGTAACAACTTCTCAAATAAGCAGGCATGAAACACACCTATTGCTTGACTTGTATAATTTTAAATTATAAGAAACCTTGAAACTTCAAGGAGAGAAAAAGGAAAACAAAACACATTTTAGATGAAATACATTTCACAATAAACAAATGAACACATTTGGAAAGAATGTGTACTAGCAATTTATAAGGCGGTTGACAAGTACAGCCCTACTGAGAAGCACATACAACACCAGGAACCAAAAAGTGAGGAAGAAATAATGTTTGGTTCACCAACAGAGAATAAACACATGATTAAAAACAATATGAAGAAACTTCCAACTTTAAGAAACCGGCCAAACTTTTTTTTTCTAGACTGAAAAATAATTGCAAGCAGTAGGAAATCCTCATCTTTTATTCACTAAATTGTCAGTGTGAACCTTTTCACACCCTTAAACAATCTTACATCTCCTTTCAAAATAAGTGAAGCACAAAACAGAATCATTCACCCCTTTAAAGAGGGTCAAGCACACTAGAACCACAAAGTCAGTTTTAGCAGACGGGTATGATATTCACAAATTGAAAACAAACACAGGTCAGCATGTGGGCTTCGAGTCCTATGTAACAGGCGAGAGTTGATGACCTTTCTTTCTTTTCTTATCTCTTTATAATTTGATCTAGCAATTGCCCATAATAATATCTGGCTCAGAGACAGCCTTGGGAAAACAGTGATGGATGGCAAAGTTTGGATCTGGTGCCTATGTAATCATTATATTGGCCTTTCTAGTTTCCTTCCAGGCATCTGTTTTCTAAACTCCAGTTTCGAGAGGCCTGGCTTCAAGATAACTAAGTTTTTAGCATCAAAACATTACTTATTTAATATTAAACTTAGAAAAACCAAAGCCCTTAGATCACACCTTAAGGTCAGGCAACGAATTCTCTGCCAATAAGACCAGCTTACATCGGGTATATACACAGGAGAATTGATTCTAGAAATCAATTTCAATAACCATGCTGTGTGGCTGGGGTGTGGAGGTGAGATATGAAAAACAGTGGTGAGAGCATCTGATCACAAAAAACATGATCGAACTGTCTCTTCACCAGCTGCCTTGGCATCAAACTTTGAGGTCAATGAGTCCAGGAGTTCTAAAATTGTTAATGATCTATTTCTAAGACTAGACCTTGTATATTCGGAAGCCTACCACTTTGGCAAGGTTCTAGCAGGCAGAAATATGCCTTAACAGTATTTACCATGAGTTTTAAATATAATGTTTTGTATGTATATATTTTAAATAAAATATTTTGAATTTTTCCTGGTGACCAATGTACAAGTATATTAATTGTCACCGTGTGTATATTATCTTACAAAGAACTAGTTAAAATAAAGAGCTCCTGGATAAATTATTGTTGATCCATTTGGCCAATTGTATTAATTATCTGCTTTCATCATGAGTCAACTAAACTCCAGAGAAATTAGGTATCTTGCCAAAAGTCACACTGCTAAGATATGGTGAAATACTATACAAGGGGTGTTTCTGGGAGAAAGACATGTTCAGATGACCCTATTAATGAAATCCTAAAAAATCTAGTTGGGAAAAGTCACGAAAAATTTTGCCAGATAAAATACAGTATGCTCATTAAATTTGACTTTAAGGTCCTCCACTCTCAAAGAGTTTATAATAAAGTCATACAAATAAAAATAATTCATAGAAAGTAATAATAAATAATGCAGGCAATAAACTAACAAGTACTAGGTAGTGAGTTAAGAAGAGAAGAAAATCAAAACTATGTTGACTAGCAAGGGAAGATGCAACCAAGGGAATAGAGAGGATGAGTAGTCAGAAAGTGAAAGTATCTGGGGAAAATATTATAAATTGCTTCTGATTGCTCCACATCTGAGCACAGGAGATTTCAGTACATTTCAAAGCCAGTCGTTGAACACGTGCAGTGGAAGTAAAAGCTCTCTACTAAGCAGAGAGAGAAACAAAAGTGTAGCTATCAAGAAAGGAAATACCAACATGTACAATAGGTGACAATGATGGGAAGTTAAGAAGACAACTTGGAAGAGAGTAGAGTAATTGTTCTCAAAGAGGGGATCCCAGACGGCAGCATCTGCACCACCTAGGACTTTGTGAGAGACGTAAACTCTCTGGCTTCAAAACCAAAAAATGTTCAACCAGAATCTCTGGGGATGAGACCCAACAATCACAAACCCTCCAGTAATTCTGATGAATAGTAAAATGTAAGAACCACTGAAATAGACTTGGTAAAGATGCCTTCTTTTTTCTGTCAAGTGGAACAGCCTGGGCAAATGTGTCTACAGTACGGAGAGTTAATCTCCAACAATAAGTACAAAACTGACAGCTGTAAGTACAATATCTAGTCTCCTCACTGTCCCATGCTTCTTGTTTCCCCCTGAAGCCATTCAAAATCTCTGCTAGCTGGCAAACCCATGATGATGAGGAGGTCAAAATTCTTAAGCAGATTTTAATATTAAGAAGTCTTTCTGGAGGCATTCACTTTCACTGTCATGTATTCAAAGTCATCATGTTTTTCCTTACAGCACTTACCTACTTAATCTACTATTATTAAACTAGTATGATATTATTTTCTGGTAAATTTTGGTTTATTTAACTAAAACACAATGCAAAAGGGTCTTTAGAAAGTCTCTGTGCAATTATTATAAGAGTTTCAAATATAACTAGAGAATAAAATAGCTCAAGGAGATATTGAACTGCTAATGCAAAAATTTAAGCTTGCTGTTGTGAATAACAACAATAGCTAATACCTATCGAGTGATGACTGCGAGACAAACTATCTTTGGAAGCCTGGGTATGTATAGTTAGTTAAGCCTCACAAATCCTATTGGGTATTGTTATCTATGTTTTTACATGAGAAAACTGAGGGACCATAGGTTACATAGTCTGTTCAAGATCAAAAAACTACTAAGAGAGAGTCATGTTTATGGCTGAGACAATCTACCTGCAGAGCCCAAGCCCTTAAACATGGCAAAGGACTACTTGTCATCTTGGAGCAAGAGTTCACTATTAAGAGGTTAAAAATGCTGATAAATATATTTTATTTTAAAAATCTGCTCCTTAAAGAAAAAACACCACTGTGGAAATGATGCAGACAGTAGAATAGCAATTGCAAGTTAAGAAAATTTTGTAATTTTCCATCAAAATTCATACAAAAAGCAGACCAAATTTTAATGTAAGAAAAAAACATTTAAAATGTTATAATTATAATGACACCCTTTAAAAAAGTTTGAAGCATTATATACAAATTAACATGCAAAATTCAAAATGTTATTGTTATAAATAATTTATGCTGAAAATTGTTCAAAATCAGATTGCAGACATATGGACATTTGTACGAGGGAGGACCAAAAAAAAAAAAAAAATTGGAATTTATTTACAAAAAAATTGTGTATTTATCCTTACATGTTTAAACTTTACTCACCTTCAAAGTACTCTCCATTTGAAACAATATACCTGTCGAGACTTTTTTCCACTGCTCTAAACAGTTTTTGAACTTATCTATTTTGATGCCTTTTAGTGCTTCTGGTTTTTTTCCACCTCTCCCACACTGGCAAAAGGATTCCCCTTGAGAACTTTTTTTTTAATCCAGGAAAACAAAAAAATAGTCACTAGGGGTGAGATCAGGTGGAACACAAGAGTCAAGCTGTTTTGTTTTGTTTTGCTGTTGTTTGTTTGTTTTTCTTTTTTCTAATCAAACTGAAGAGTTTTTATTTATTTATTTATTTATTTAATTAAACATATTTTTTATTTTAAAATTGTGGGTTACAGTTAAGGGTTAGGTATACAAATATGCATCGTTCAGGCACCTTTATTGATAAGGGGTGCCCCCCTGTCCCCAGACAGATACTGACTACCATTAATCCCACCACCCTTGCCCTCCCTGCCCCGCCCTAGAGATTCCCACCACTGTCAATCCTTTTCTTATAGTATTATGATAGATGTTCAAGGTCTACTTACGAGTGAGAACATGTGATACTCAGATCTTTTTTCATCAAAAACTGCTGAACACTCAGTGCGGTGTTGGCAGGTGCACTTGTAAACCACCCATCATTAAATAGGCAAATGCATTGAAAGAACCTCCCCCTCAAAAAGAAAAAAAAATTAACTGAGGCCAAACAGTCTCTCACAACACTAACTGGTACACTGATGCATGATGCCCATGGGTTCCTAGAATACTTACCTAGCAAGAGAAGCCTATACTACAAGGATCCTAACCTCCATTAGAAAATTCCAGTTAATTTGGGGTCTCCGCCTCATATACAATAACAGATATCACATATGTACATACATATTCTCAAACCATGATACCCCTTGGCACACTGAGGGATTTAAGCTGAATGGAAATTGGAAACAAACAGAAGCAGGAAGATCATACTCTGACCTTTTCCTTCCCTCTTGTCCTGAAGTCCCTCATGTGACAATTTTACTGTTTTGTATCTAGTGGGAAGAAATGTCACACAAAGAGGCTAAAGGAATCTGAACAAACAGGACTTGCTAAGTCCTCTCTAGTTTATTCTATTAAATGATACCCTGTGTCCTCCAATCATACTTTTGCGTGACTGTCCATAAAAATACACGGTTCTCCCTGAGTCTTTGGGTCTTCCTTCTGAAGGTTCTCATGTCATGTAAGACTCTCTTCAAATAAAAGGTTATACTTTTCTTTTGTTAGTCTATCTTGTCTTAGGAGACTCAGTCATGAACCTTGTAACAGAAAAATAAAAGATATTACTTATTTTCCCCCACATCTATAAGTATATATTTTGGGGTTCCCCCCATCCTCATATATATGTGTATGTATATATGTGTACGTATATACATACACATATATACAAATATTTCTTTCACAGAATATACTACATTTAGTTTAGGCTATTGTTGAGAGTTGGCACTGTAAATATTTGTTCTGATGCGGTAAGGTATTATAGGAGTTGGGAGATATGAGGCATATTTGCCCAACAACAAGCAGTATTGGACTCATGGTTAGTTATTCACACATATTAGACATAAGATTGGAAAAGTGTGTTAAGGTCATATCAAAGAGTGTTATTTTGTAAGTTAAATACTTTAAATTTTATTTTATATGTAATACTATATAGACTGTGTAGAATATATTGTTATTCTTTATCATCAGGAGTTGTATGATTAAGGACAACTTTCAGGAAGAAAAATATGTAAAAAGGATAAGAAAAAAAAATAGGCAGAGAAATTAATTATGAGATATTGAAATTGGGTGAAAGGTGAAGGAGGTATGAATTCGAATGTTTCAAGTGAAATTTAAAGGAGAAATTGGAAACAAGGGATATTTCAGTATCAAAATCAATATCAGGTGAAAATGCCAGAGAGGGAGAATCCAAGGATAATTAAGCCTTTAAGTGGTTATGGACAGTGGCACTGCTAATAAGAAACACTAAATTAAGAAACTCTCCAGTCCTTCTCTACCCAGGCAAGTCACTGCTAAGACAATTGGTTCCACTTCTGAAAAATCACAAGATGGGATATCATTTCTATGAAATCCCTTCCAGCTCTCAAAAGTCCATAATGTTATAAAATAGGTTTGAAATTCAAAGTAACAGAGGCATCTTACTGGGAATATAATGAATGTCTAGAGATATATTTTGGTAATAGGTTGGAAAATGCCCCAGTCAAATTCTAGCATCTTTATTGCATTTGTGAACACACACATACAACACTCACTATAAATATGAAATAATGGAATCATCTCTTGTTCTATCCCTTACAGTAATTTGATGGCTTTTAACTTGCTGGCAAAAAATTGCATAATTTTATGTTACATAGCATGAGTAACTGTGTAACTTTAAGTTTTGGGTTACAACCTTCAGAATCTCAGTTGACAGCCATCCTTTGAAACTGAGGAAAACTTCTGCCTCATGAGAATAGCAAAATTTTTTCTAATAAAGAATAACTTTAATAAACTCTTTCCTTTTTACATGCATTAAGCAATGTGGTCTTTAAAATCAGAGACTCTAATATGGAATAGGGTTTAGAAAAAAATTTGGCTGAAGATCAAGGGTTACCAAAGTATTGTTCTTTCCTAACCATTCAAGCCCCTGCTGCTAGACTTTTTAAACTCACTTCAAAATTTACAAAATAGAGAAAACGATAACTTTGCAGAACTCTCACATTTTCTTCAGTGATATAAAAAAAAAAAACCAGGTTATCAGTCCAAGATCTACAAAGGGACACTACTAATTGTTGTGAGTCTATTGCCTTTATTTTATCCTTTATTCAAGCATCTGTAAATACTTTTGCAAGTTTTTATTTTGTATGTCAGTCGGTGGTCCAAGAATTGTCAATGTTTTTCTGTTTTCATACAAACCATGTTCAGACTCAGCTGGTCTTCACTGTCCTCCACTTTCTGATTCTACTCAAAGTATACACATTTTTCTCATTTTGATTTTGATTCACTCTCTTGTGTAATCCCTTTCCTGCCAACACAAACCATTCTCTACTGCCTGCATAGCTTCCTGTTTGTTCTTTCCATTGTCTAGAATTACTCTTCCTTCCTGCTTCTACCTAAATCTACAAGTTGTTTTAAAGTGCTGCTTTAGGTCTCCTCCTGGTACTCCTTCTTGGGTCCACACTGATCTCCATCTTCTCTGAAATTCTGCTGAACATCTGATAAGCTTAAACATATCCATTTTTAATGCTACTGTTTATTTTAACCTTTCCTTCTATCACTCCAACTAGATTTTAATTTTTTTATCTAATATCTTTTTTTTTTTTTGAGTTGGAGTCTCACTCAGTCGCCCAGACTGGAGTGCAGTGGCTGCTCCCGGCCACCACAGCCTCGACCTGTTGGGCTCCGGCAATCCTTTCGCCTCAGCCTTCCCAGTAGCCGGAATTACAGGCATGCACTACCACGCCTGGCTGATTTTTTGATTTATTGTAGAGATGAGGTCTCGCTGCCCAGGTGGGTCTCGAACCCGTGGGCTCAGGCAATCCACTCACCTCACCCTCCCAAAGGCGCAGGATTACAGGCTGAGCCACCGAGTCTGGCTTATCTAATATCTTTACTCAGTGCTTGAACAAGTGATGGGGACATCCTCTGATCTTTGTATCATTGGTTTTCCTAAAAACTTCCACTTGGTTTGTGGCTATTGTGTGCCATTTACCCCAAATATGTCTTTGTTTGTTTAATGGGTTGATTTAAATGATAATCATTTTGTTCATTTTCAGCAAACATTTAAATACCTGTTATTTTGCAAACTTTGTAGTAGAGTTAAATATAATGCTACCAAATAAATCACCAAAAATCTCAGTAGTATATAAAAGTAAGCATTTATTTCTGTATTGTGTAAGTCTTCACATTATCTCAGGTTCAGCTGATCTAGACTGGGTTCAGCTGTGTTTGACTACAAGCTCTGAGGTTGTTTTGATCTTCTCCAAATGTCACTCACCATCTTTAGAATATGAGCGATGCAAGGTGGTTTACCTGATAGCAAAATGCAGGCAAGTAAGAGCACACACTCAATCATACACACATTTCCAGTATCTACTCATATCTTGTCCATTACTAGTATGCCAGTCAAAACAAGTGATATGGCCAAGTATCAAGTCAAGAAGCCAGGGAGGCCATGACAAGAGTATGAAGATAAGTATATACATAACTCCTACAGAGATCATGGACAATAATATCCATTATTACCAAAAGGTAGACATGTAAAATTGACTTCTAGTGAGTCTTGCTATAGTCACTCTTGTAGTCATTTTAAGGAAACCAGTAAGTTAAAAAGTGATTAAAACATAGTTACACGTATAAGAGAAGCATGTAAGGTCTTTTTCACACTAGCTTTAGGTTGTATATGAAAATTCACTATTTATCAGTAAGACATAGAAAAGGTCTTTGCTGATATTGAGGCCTCGTGGTCATTAAACTCAGGCTAGGTATCCATGGGAAGTAAGAAGTAGCAAGTAGTAATGATTAGGAAAAAAGTTATTGAAAGAGTAGAAGAAGCTATATAACACATTGGTTTTTTTTTTTTTTTTTCCTTGTTTCTATGAGTCGCTGAAATAGAAGAAGGGAATGTACTCCGAATCTCAGTTGACCTTGCAGCAGGAGCCTCCAGCACAAACAATCTGCTAGGTACTAAAGTAAAAGAAACTTCTGGAAGTAAATAACTTACTGTTAGAAATTCTTTAATTTGTATTTTCTTCCCCCAAACCCCTTAGCTAGCTATTACAAGGACTGAAATTGCTAAATGGTGATCACACATGCACAGACACACATGCACACACAAAGAACCCATAAGTAGGAGGAGTTTTGATATGGTAAATGCTAGAATAGGTCATCAGAAATATAAAATAAGGATATCCTGTTGAATAAAACCTAGAGTTCAAAAGGACTTATGAAGAAAAAAAATCTTTCATGTGTCTTTAAGTAATTCTCTTGTGTATTTTCATTCTCTTGTGAAACATTCAGTTGCTGAGTCTGAGAGATCTCTGGAAGAGAGGTCTAGGAAAAATGTTGCACTGAGTGGAAAAAGCTAAGTCCAACTCAGCTCTCTGTGTTAGGAAGTAAGGGCTCTGTTAATAGCCTATTTTTCTTAAAGAGAGATTAAAGGAGAATCAAACTGAAGAGAATAAGCATGAATGCAAGAAATGTGAGTAAAGAAATAATTTGCAAAGGAAACAAAGAAGGTGGTATCATACTTCCAGACTTTACTGCAAGATTACAATAATCAAAACAGCCTGGTAATTGGTACAAGAACAGACACAGGACCAATGCAACAGCATAGAGATTCTGGAAGCAAAACCTCAATTTCTCTATCAACTCATCTTTGACAGAGCCTTCACCAACAGTCACTGGGAGAGGAGAATCTATTAGTAAATGATGCTGGGAAAACTGGCTGACCACATGCAGAAGATTGAACCAGGACCCCCACTCCTCACCATTAAAAAAAATCAAGTCTAAATGGATCAAAGACCTAAACAAAAAGTCTCAAACTATAAGAACCTTAGAAAATGCAGGAGACACCTTCAGGGAAATTTGAATTGGCAACCAATTCCTGATCAAAATCCCAAATGCCCATGGCCATAAGAGATTAGATAGACAAATGAGATCTCATCAAACTAAAAAAGCTTCTGCAAAGCAAAAGAAACCATCGAGAGAGGGAGACAGCCCATAGATTGGGAAAAAATAATTGTCATCTGTATATCTGGCAAAGATGTAATATCCAGGATCTATAAGGAACTAAAACATGCTAAAAGGAAAAGAAAAACCAGCAGCCATTTAGAAATTTAAAAAATTAGTATAAAAATAAAAAATATATAAAAATTACAAATTTATAAAAAGAAAAACAAACAGCCTATTAAAAAATGGGCAAAAGACACTTTTCAAAAGAAAACATACAGACAGCCAAGAAACACATGAAAAAATGCTCAGCCTCACTAATCATCAGATAAATGCAAATGAAAACCGTACTGAGATACCACTTAACCCCAGTAAGAATGGTCATCATTAATAAAACAAACAGATGCTGGCGAGGATTCGGAGAAAAGGGTACACTTCTATGCTGCTCGTGGGAATGCAAAATAGTTCAACCTCTATAGAAAGCAGTGTGGCAATTTCTAAAAGAACTAGAAATCAACCTTCCACATGACCCAGCAATCCCTCTATTGGAAATACACCCAAAGGAAATCAAATCATTCTACAAAAAATACCTGCACAAGCATGTTTATTGCAGCACTTCCTCATGATAGCAAAACACAAAATCAACTTTGCTGCCCATTGAAACTAGACTGGACTTTAAAAATGTGGTGCATATACACTACAGAATATTATGCAGCCATAAAGAAGGGCAAGCATATAGACATCACAGCAACTTGGATGGGTTTAGAGTCTATAATACTCAGTGATCTATCTCAGAAACGAAGAACTGATTACCACATATTCTCGCTCATAAGCAAACCCAGAACATTTACCATAATACTGTAAGAAAAGTATTGGCAGTAGCAGGTCACTGCTAGGGGAGGGATGGGGGCTCATAACATAAAAAGGTACTTGATCTCAAATGAAGTGAAGTGGAGTCCAAAGGGAGGCTCAAACTTTACCTGTACGATACGATGACCACTTGTATACCTAATCCTGAAATGTACCCCACGACTTTAAATAAAAAGAAAGAATTCACCCTGTTTGCTATTCTCATGCTTTACTTTGCAAATAATGAGTCATCCTGACCCACTCATTACCCACCACATTCACCAGAATAGGAATTAAGTTTGAAGTCCCAGAGTTAAAAAATATTCTGAGATTAACATAGTGATGGGCTTCCATAAAGGGGTTCTGAATGGGGTTCTCAGAAGTGGCTTATGTCTAAATACAGCCATGAATTCAAGTATAGAATGGCAAAGATTCTAAAATCTGGAGCAGAATTATAATCTCACTTTGATATTCTCTAAGTCAAGGTACGATATAACTTCCTCCCCAGTCTATTCCAACTCTAACACCATATTCCCTTCATAGCCACATGTTCCAAATTTTCATTCAAAGTAAGTTTGGGATAAAATGTATATGAATATATTTATGCTTGAGATCGCAGCTATTTAAGGCAAAACTTTGTTAACTGAAAAAAGATGGAGTGGATTGGCAAGGGGTTGGACACTGAAATTGCATATACAATGGAAGAGAAACAACTGACACTGAGGGTTAGATCAGGCTGAAGGTATGGGACAAGTTACAGCCCAATGTGCAGAACAAAAATCAGCAGAGTTTAGTGACAGATAATAGATTCACATATAATAGGATCGAATTAGATCTGAGGATCCTGGACATTTATGATGGAGGCAAGTAGTTGGTATGTGAGTAGGTCAAAGGGCAGTTACCATCAGAGGCTGATACCTCAGATAAATTTGAATGCTGTAAAGGCAAAACTCAAACTTTGGAGCGGGGGGGGATAACAGTGATAGGAACTGAAGCATAAGCTAACGCTCGAGTTTCAGGGACAAAGCATGACTTGGTTATCAGAAATTGAAAATTCACAAGTCAAAGCTAGCTGATGAGTAGAAAGTAGCAACATAGATTCTTAGTATTAAAATGGGGAGAGTTTTAACGCCTCAGTGCTGACCTTAGAAATTGGGTAGAGGTTAAACGTGCAGAAAAGAATAAAAAAAAACCAACTGTGGGTTAAGAAAGTAAACAAGATTAATGTAGTAAAGGCCTAATATATTCTAAAACAGAATAGGTTGGTCGATAGCTTCCTATTTGTTGGGCAGTCACCTGGTCTTGTTACAAATTTCTTGATTATTCATCCTCTGAAGCAATTTTTGATCCTATGCCAGTCACTCCAAATGCAGCTTTTCTGCCAGGTTTATAGAACTTTGCCTCCGGTCAAATATTAACAAAATAATATAATCTAGGTGACACTATATTGTGGTCTAATATGAATATATGAGGATTTACTATAGCTTGACTTCATCTTTAAGAAAATGCGTTGTACAAAAATAAAATTGCACTTCACAAAACATGGGAGTTGAGTTTTCATATTTATATAACTTTTTTTTTTTTTTTTGAGTTGGAGTCTCACTCTGACGCCCAGAATGGAGTGCAGTGGCCGCTCCCGGCCACCGCAGCCTCGACCTGCTGGGCTCCGGCTATCCTTCCGCCTCAGCCTTCCAAGTAGCCGGAATTACAGGCGCACACCACCACGCCCAGCTAATTTTTTTTTTTTTAATGTAGAGATGAGGTCTCGCCTGCCCGGGCAGGTCTCGAACCCGCAGGCTGAGGCAATCCACTCACCTCACCTCCCAAAGGCGCAGGATTACAGGCTCAGCCACAGAGCCCGGCCATATTTATATAACTTTTAACTTTTTTCTTGTAACAGAAAGGTTTATACCTAGGAAATTTTCAACCTAGAAAGGAAGGATTAGATCCAGAAAAATGAAATTATCTCTCTGAGATAAAAAATACCATTTTCATCAATTCCAACCACATACTTTTAACTTTCACAAAAAATTCAAACATCAGGTGCCCACATTGTAATGTTTCACAGTATCATAGAGCTTCCTATGTTGCTCGAGCTTATAAATCAAGAGATGATGATGATGACAATGAAAAATGATAATACCAACTACTCTTTATTGAAGAACAGAAATTATGTGGGGTATACTTCATTTATTATTATATTCATAGTTATTTATCTATTTGTTTTTATATATTATTTTAAAGATGTGGGGTACCATTCAGGATTAGGTATGCAAGTGGTCCTTGTACAGGTAAATCTTGGGCCTCCCTTTGGTCCCCGCTTCACCATTCACCTGGCTTGAGATCAGGTGCCCTTATTGATGCTGTGACCCCTCACCCCCAGTAATATTCCACTGCTGACAACCTTTTTCTTATCGTATTATGGTAAATATTCTGGGTCCACTTATGAGTGAGAACATGTGGCACTCAGTTCTTTCTTTCTGTGATAGATCCTGAGTATGATCGACTATAAATCCATCCAAGTTGCTGCCAAGTCCATAGGTTTGTCCTTCTTTAAGGCTGTGTAATATTCCATTGTGTATATGCACCATGTTTTTTTAATCCAATCCAGTTTTGATGGGCAGCACAGTTGATTCCATGTTTTTCTTATTGTGAAGAGTGCTGCAAAAAACATGTGTGTGCAGGCATCTTTTTTGTAGAATGATTTGAGTTCCTCTAGGTATATTCCCAGTAAGAGGATTGCAGGCTCATATGGAAGGTCAATGTCTAGCTTTTTTAGATATATCCACATGGTTTTCCAAAGATGTTATACTAGCTTGCATTCCCACCAGCAGTGTAGAAGCATTCCTTTTTCTCCACATCCTCTCCAGCAACTATTGTTGTTTGTTTTTATATTTCACATTTATAACTCTGTGATGTAGATATTATTACTACATTTTATGAATGAGGAAATGTGGTTTTAAAAAGTAGGTGATTTATTTGAGGTCTCACAGCAAGTTAATAGAAGATGCATTGCAAATTTAGGCCTAAACCTATGATGTGGCACTTCCATAATATGACATTAGAAAGAAGGCATTGTGTCTTCCATAAAGGATTTGAAGTTCTATCATACATGCCTGTCTCCAACTTATTTTCAACATAGATGTTTGAGACTTTATCCCGACATATCCATAGCTCCAATAAAAAACAGCTTGACATAATCCTAGATGAACAGTATGGCTATGTTATGTTAGAGAACATTGCTGGCAGAAATCAGTTAGAAGGAATTTGACTTGTTTCTATCATTGATGGAACCTTATAAATAATCTGTGGAGATCACAAAGACAACAGCAGTTTTTATCATGGAAGAAGTAGAAATTCATATCATAGTGTGAGATGGTGGCAGACACTGTCACATATCAGATTCCAGATATCCAACATAACCATTTGCTATTGAACTTACCATCATGACAGAAAAGAAAAAAAATCTCAGATAGTTCTTAAAACAAGTGAATCACTTTTTAAATGTCTGAGAAAAATGTTATAATCTCTATACTAATGTTATTTTTTTTTCTATAAAATCAATATTTTTTATTATAATATTGTGGGGTACAGTTAAGGGTTATGTATACAAATATGCTTCGTTCAGGCCCCCTTGTTGATAAGAGATATGTCCCCGTCCCCAACAAATGTTTACTACCATTAATCCCATCTCCCTTCCCCTCCATCCCAGACAGATGTTTACTACCATTAATCCCATCTCCCTTCCCCCGCCCCATAGTTTCCCACCACTATCAGTCATTTTCTTATGGTAATACATTGGATGATCAAGGTCCATTATATGAGTGAGAACATGTGAAACTCAGATTTTTGTTTCTGTGAGAGGTCACTCAGTACTATAGACTCTAGTTCCATCCAGGTTGCTGCGAAATTCATGATTTTGTTCTTTTTTATGGTTGCATAGTATTCCATCATGTATATGTACCACAATTTTTAAATCCAGTCCTCTTTTGATGGACAGCATGGTTGCTTCCAGGATCTTGCTATTGTGAACAATGCTGCGATAAACATTCATGTGCAGGTATCTTTTTTATAGAGTGATTTGAGTTCTTTAGGGTATATTCCCAGTAGGGGGATTGCAGGATCATATGGGAGGTTGATATTTAGAGCTTTTAGGAATCACCACACTGCTTTCCACAGAGGTTGCACTAGTTTACACTCCCACCAACAATGTAGAAGTGTTCCCTATTCACCACACCCTCTCCAGCAACTGTTAATTTTTGAGCTATTGGTAATTGCCATTCTGACTGGAGTTAGGTGATATCTCAGTGTGGTTTTGATTTGCATCTCCCTGATGATTAATGAGGTTGAACATTTCTTCATGTGTCTGTTGGCTGCTCAGATGTCTTCCTTTGAGAAGTATCTGTCATATCTTTTGCCCATTTTATAATGGGGTTGTTTGTTTGTTTGTTTGTTTCAGCACGTTTGAGTTCCTTGTAGATCCAAGATGTTAAGCCTTTGTAAGACCTGGAGTTGGCAAATACTTTTTCCCAGTCTGTAGGCTGTCTCCCTGCTCTCTTGATGGTTCTTTGGCTTTGTAGAAGCTTGTCAGTTTAATGAAGTCCCATTTGTCTAGCTTCTCTCTTACAGCCTGTGGGTTTCAGGTTTTGTTCAGGAATTGGATGCCTGTTCCAATTTCCATGAGGGTATGTCCTTCATTTTCTTAGGTTCTTATGGTTTGAGGTTTTACATTTAGGTCTCTGATCCATTTAGAGTTAATTTGTGTGTATGGGGATAGATAGGGGTCCTGTTTCAATCTTCTGCATGTGGTCACCCAGTTTTCCCAGCACCATTTACTGAATAGGTTGTCTTCTCCCCAGTGGTAGGTGGTGGAGACTTTGTCGAAGATGAGTAGGTTAAGAAATTGAGGTTTGCTTCTGGAATCTCAATTCTATTCCATTGATCTATATGCCTGTTCCTGTACCAATACCAAGCTGTTTTGATGATTGTAGCTTTATAGTAAAGTTAGAAGTCTGGTAATGTGATACTACCTGCTTTTTTTTTTTTTTTTGCTGAGGATTGTTCTGGCTATTCTTGGTCATTTGTGTTTCCATATGAATTCCTGTGTTGTTTTTTTTAAGTCTGAGAAGAATGTTGCTGCTAATTTGATGGGTATTGCATTGAATCTGTAGATTTCCTCAGGTAAGATGGACATCTTCACAATGTTGATTCTTCCAACCAATGAGCATAGGATATTTTCCACTTGTTTGTGTCATCTTTGATTTCTTTGAGCCGAGTTTTATAGTTTTCATTGTAAAAGTCTTTCACATCTCTGGTTAGGAAGATGCCAAGTATTTCTTTTTTTGTGTGTGTGGCTATTGTGAATGGAATTGTGCTTTTTATTTGGGTTTCTGTTTGTTTATTATTGGTGTAAAAAAATGCAATTGTCTTTTGCACATTTATTTTATATCCTGAGACTTTGCCAAAGGCCTTTATCAGTATAAGGAGGTTTTTGACAGATTCTCTTGGGTTTTCAAGGTATACAATCATGTCATCTGCAAAGAGAGATAACTTGACTTCCTCTTTTCCTATTTGGATACCCCTGATTGCCTTCTCTTCTCTGATGACTCTAGCCAGGACTTCCAATACTATATTGAACAGGAGGGGTGAGAGTGGGCATCCTTGTCTTGTTCCAGTTTTCAGGGGAAATGGTTCCAATTTTTGTCCATTTAGGAGCATGCTGGCTGTGGGTTCCTCATAGATGGCTTTTACTATTTTGAGGTATGTTCCCCATATGCCTAGATGTTCAAGGGTTTTTATCAAGAAGGGTGCTGGATTTTATCAAAAGCTTTTTCTGCATCGAATGATATAATCATGTGGTTTTTGATTTGACATCTGTTGATGTATTTAATTACATTTATGGTTTTGTGAATGTTGAACCAGCCTTGCATCCCAGGGATGAAGCCTACTTGGTCATGATGGATGATTTTTGAGATGTGTTGTTGAATCCAGTTTGCTAGGATCTTGTTGAGAATTTTAGCATCTATGTTCATCATAGATATTGGCCTGTAGTACTCTTTCTTTGTTGGGTCTTTACCTGGGTTGGGTATCAATGTGATGTTAGCTGCATAAAATGATTTGGAGAGAGTTCTAACTTTCTCAATCACCTGAAATACCTTCTAGGATTGGAATCATTTCCTCCTTAAATACATGTGTGTATATATATATAATTTTTCTGTGTTGTTCTCTTTGTTTATAATATCTTACTTTTTTTTAATCCTAGTAATCACTATAGATCTAGTTTATGGGGTTATGTCTTATCGTTTCCAGGCTAACTCAGATGTCAGTGTATCCTGTACATCTGTATTCTGAATGCCAACACACAAGTAAAATAATATATACTATGTAATCTATATATTTTATATAGTACATGTGTATTATAGATACCTATATTATATATACTACAAGTTTTATAAATTTTCAAATAATGTAAACTGTCTGCATTCCCCACTAGAATGCTCATAGTCAATAAAGGTTTTTTATTTATATTCAATTAAACATATATAAATTAATACATACTTAATACATAAAGCAAATGCTAATAAACACTGTGGGGGGGAGTGAAAAATCTATGCAAAAACTCACAATCTAGGAGAACAAACCATCTGATATATATATATATATAACTTCTAGGATAAGACACACTGACTTTCATATGTACAAAAAATTTAGAGGTATAAAAGTATATCTGGGGAGAGACAAATTTTGTCTGGAGAAATGTGGGAAGGCTTCTTGAAGGAGGTGGGCTTTACCATGAGCCTGAAAATGGATAGAATTCTTGATGAAGCAAACAGATTGAACAAAAGAACATCTCTTGGGTATATCCTGTGTTTTATTTTGTTTCTTCAAATCATGTTCCAAAATGTATCTTTTTACTCTTGGAGAGAGCACTTTATTTTGATAAATTAAACTCCTATGAATTGTATCATAATTTTACTGTATATACTCACAATGTTAATTTTCAAAGTAGTTTCACAGCACTTATTTTTTAATATTTATTACAACTCTGCAAAGATGCCACCATCAACCCTCATTTTTAGATCAGCAACTAGTGAGAGAGGAAGGTTAAATGACAAAACAAAATAACAGGTTTATGAAGTGAATTCAAGTCTTTAAAAGTTGTAAGACTAGTACATCTCTAAAATGGCAGATTTTTTCTTTTTGCATTTTGAAAATCTTATATTATGTCTGAGGTAATAGGACAATGTGGAATTTATCATGTCTACTTTTAACTCTCAGAAAAATTAATAACAAGCTATTTTGAAAGTCAATATAAATACAGACATGTGCATGTTTCTAAAGTTGGCATGTGTAAAAAGTCATATTTAGAAATTTAAAAATTTGTGATGAATTATTCACATATTAAAAAAAGGTCACACCTCTAAGAACCTGAGAAAGACAGCTATTAGAAAGCTGTAGTTTTTTCACTAATGATGTATAATGATTACATAGTATTCTCCCTGGATAGAATTGTCTCATAACTTTATACATATATATATATATATATATATATATATATATATATATATATATATTTACATGAACTTACAGAACTAGAGAGATTCTAAAATACACTTCATGCTTCTCTTTCATCCTTATTTTTCTCTTCTTCCATCTGGCGCTCTCCATAAAGAATACTTTATCCTCATCTATGATACTTACAGAGGCTTGTAGGCATGTTTCCAGCTAAAAACTATTATTGCAGTTAATAACGGGTGACAGAAAACTTGATAGAGGTGAATTTTCTTAATTTCTTCTCTAACACTCCACATAAAGGCTTCGTTTCAAATAGTACTGATGATAAATTTTCATCATTAAACAAATATTTAGAAGTGCACTAACCAAGCATGGTGGCTCACACCTGTAATCTAAAAACTATGGGAGGCAAATGCAGGAGGATCGCTTGAGTCCAGAAGTTTGAGACTAGCCTGGGCAACATAGTGAGATCTTGTCTCTACACATACACACACACACACACACACACACACACACACACACACACACGTATGGTGGCATACACATGTAGTCCCAAACTACTTGGGAGGCTGAACCCAGAAGTTGGAAGCTGCAATTAGCTGTGACCATGCCACTGCACTTCAGCATGGGTGACAGAGTGAGATCCTGACCCCCAAAATTAAAAAAAGCATTAAATGGTTTTAAAATATATTTAGTAGATCTTGGCACAGGAAAATAGTCATTTAAAAATTATTCATTTAATTTTTATAGAGTCTTCCCCCAAAAAATATCAATATGTACTGAAATATGGCAGAATGTTTATTTTATTTTCTAACAAAAAATGTCAGTCTTAGAAATACTTTTTTAAAATTACTGTTTTCAAAAATGTACTTGGCCCCAGATTTTTAATCAGACCCACTTACCTTTTCCAAAGTCAACCACTTTTCTTGAGCCCAGGAGACCCAGGCAACACATTACCTAAAAGTGTTTGTAAAGAGGACAGAAAAACATTAGTCCCTGAAGTGATGATTCTGACCATGAAAAGAGCAGAATAATTACCCAACCTTCTTATCTTTTCACTCAATTTTTGTACTTAGGATTTAAAATGTTGCCTAATGCGAGAAAAACACTGGAAATAACTTGTATCTATATTCATCTGAATTTTCATTTTTTGCACAGTGAATAAAAATACCAATATGTTTAAAATATATCAGAGTGTATGATTTTACAAAAAATAGTTATAATATATTACACAGAAAAATTTTAAGGTCTTGTGTTTATTGACCAAAAGAGATCTATTTAAGATATAGATACAGAAGTAGCCATACAAAGTGAAGGGGTCCAGCCCCTTTGCCAGGTCGTGAGATCTCCTGAAGGAGAGATGGATAGGCGAAAGACAAAAACATTAAACCCAGACACCTGCTTCCTGAGCAGATGACATCCTTTATTAGTTAACAGAAAGCTTTTATAGCATTTGTAAAAGGGGCAAGACAAAGAAAATTCCTTCACGTACATATGTTTTAAAAGTTACCACCATCTAGCGGTCTTTAGAAGAAATGAATAAGCCAAAAACAGTATCTACTTTCAGTTAATGAGTCTTGAGATAAGTGTAAAAGGAGTTTCACTTAAACTAAACATAATGCATACAAGGTTCACTTTGATTTTGGTTCCACATCACTAGTCTAATTTAAAAAACCTTAAAATCACTAGTACAAAACTATAGATTGTACATAGTGATAGTAGGAATATGAAGCCCATTAACTTGACCAAACAACAGTGGCTAGCATTTAAAGAATAACTATGAGAGTCACTTACTGTGAAGATACATACTCTAATCTTTACTCTGAATAAGCATATAAAGTGAACTAAACATAATGAAATAAAACTAACACAACTAAAATTATTATGGTTGCATAATTGCCAATGAGTTTTTAAGTTTAGGATAATGGTGATTTGGCTGTTTTCCCATATGCTTGGCAACCTCCTGGAAAACATCTTTGTCTTAAGATAGGCGGTGGAACAATTATTATTATCTTTGAGGCACCAGCTTTATCATTGTGTGAACTTAAACTTATGAACTTAAAACAATCTTCAAAGTAGCTATAAAACACTAAACTATAGCACTAAGACTTAATTAATGACACAAAGTAAAAACCTTGTTAAACATAACCAGAGCCTAATAATTTTTGTCAATCCTCATACATATGTATATTGATTATATAAACTTGTATGATATTACATTTACCAATTATGATTAATACATGGATAAAACAATTATCATGTCTAGAATAGCACTGCCAGCAACTTTCTTCAAAAGAGTTCCAAATTACAGTCCTTGGAGTGCTTCAAGAAAGTTCCCAGGTGCACAGTTCTTTATGTAGCAGTTCTTCCCTTTTGGGCTTTTATGACCTTCAAAGCTTTTGTAATCACCTTTCTTGTCCAGGTGTCTTCGCTACTTTTCTCTTATCCTGCAGTGTTTATTTCTAAAGAAAACTCAAAAGAAGCTTTTAATGACATTTCCCAGACCCCCAAGGTTGCTTTCTGTACTTAGTTAATTATCATAAATGTATCTAATTAGTATATTATGAATTCGGTGAAAACCCACTCTATAAACGTTTACTTAAAATTTAACTATAGAATTAAGTAAAAATCTTAATGATTAATCTTTATCCTAAGTCTGTGAAGACAGTGTTGTAAATCACCTACATAACTCCTAGATAAGTGTTAGAACTTATAATGAGCTCATAATTAACTTACCATAAACTTGTACTTCTAAAAAACCTTATGTCTTAAACACTAAACTGCATAATTCTAAATCAAATAAGGAGTGAATATACTAATATCTTTTTATTCAAGCAATATCTAGTAACTTATAACCAAGTGAAAGAAAGCATTCTTGATGTGCTTCAGAGTTTAACGCTTGCATATGTTAGAAAAGGCCAAGTGGCATAGTGGGAAAATTAACCATGACATTCTCAGGTTAGGTGTGAGTACTTTGCATAAACATGCCATTTTCTTCTTCCATGACTGCACAGAATTTCTTTAGCCGTATCAAACAGCAAAGGTGGAAGACAGAAGGGCCTCAGTTTCCCGGGCTCACCCTGCAGCCCGGGGTCTTCGGCCCACCAGGACCTCCAAGGCTGGCTCCCAAAAACAGAGACATAGACATATATGTACACCCATATTTCAGTTAAAAAGGTGTCTTTATCAATTAAAAAAAAATCTTTTTAATGATATAGATGACATACATGGTACACATCAAGCATGTTTCCTGACATTTACCTCATGGTTGGTTGTAACCTGCTGGTCTAATTTCTTGTTCTTTTATGAGTAACTCACAATTTGTGGACATAGAACTTAACTTTTTTAATTATAGTTTTCTCATCTGCAAATGGGAAAAATTGCATCTTATACAACCAACAAGTGGCTGGACCAGCTCTGTGCTTTGATTCTATGATGTCGTCATAATTAATATTTTGAAAAATTATGAGACTTCCGGCAGGATGGTGAGGGCAGCATGGTCTGTGAGACCCTCTGTGAAAGAGAACGCTCATGAAGACCCTACCTCTCTCCCACAGGCTGCAGCTCCCATCTTTGGCAGCCTGCTCCCATCTTTGGCAGCCTGCTCTTCGTGGACAGAAGCTCAGTTGCCACCGCCACCACTGCTCAAACATCATGGTGATCAGGCCTGCCACCGTAGCCGTGGATGTTACCACTGTGGTCATTGCCTGCCCATGCCTGAGGCAACCCATGACTTCAGACCATGAAGCCCCGCAAGCAGGATTTACTGAGATTGCCGCTGCTGCCACTGCCACTGCTGCGCCACACCCCTCTCCCAGAGCCAGGCTTGGGGAGCTTCCTCTGTGTTTGGGGAGGTGGCCCCACTGCTGAGGATATGGTCACCAGCTCCCTCCCTTCCTGGGCAACTGCCGAGCTGCAGGCTTCAGCAGCTGCAGATAAAGTTCTGCTGGAGCAGTGAGATAACACCACCTGCTGGGAAACCAAGGTAATAGCATCAAAACGGGAATGGCAGAGGCTCATCCTGCTTGAAAAATGGAAAAAGCCAGATCTCAGTGATAGACTGGGCAGGGGGCCCATATCTGAACTGTTCTTCACAGCAGGCCAGGGGCAACTGACCCTAACTGTGAACAATTCTACCAGCCTGCGAAGATGGCTAGAAATCAGAGCTGAAAGGACATTGGACTTAAAGGAAAAGTCTCAGAGTGTGCTTGGTTGGTTCTGTTAGTTTACTAACTTTAATCTATTCCTTTTCTTTTGTTTATTCTTATTTCTCTGTCAACCCCACCTTTGTGTAGAGGAATAGCACACCAAGGAGATCAGTTAGCTTGTACATTAGCATCATTATATGTTTTATATGGTTGTTGGTTAGTTTTTAATCATGGTTAGTGTTTTTCTTTTTATTTGTTTCAGTCTTTGTGTCTCTTTTTACTTGCTAGTCAATACACTCATCTGTTTTCCCTCTTACTCCTCTCTCTCTCTACTCCCCTCTCCCCCCCACTGCCTGCTCCATTCTCTTCCCTCTGTTAACCTCAAATTGCTCATATAGGGAGTAAACCTACAACCCCACTGCACAGACAGATTCCAAGGCAGTGAGAAGTGGGTTTCAGATTATACACACACCTGTTGGCAGATACTGGGATCTGCAGAGAGATTTTGAATCACAGCCCCTCCCTTAATTAAATCTCAAAACTGCAAAAAGGACTGCCTTCAACCTACAGTCCAACTCCAGAACTGAACAAAGCAAGAGGAAATACATTAGGAAGAATAAGAGATTGAACAAACAGAAGTAAAAGCAACCCCTCCACCCCTGAATAACAGAATTCAAGAAGATGGGGGAGTAGAGGGAAGGGAAAGGTAGGGAGGAAAAATCTGCACAAATGAAGAAAAACCAAAAGAAGAATACAGGATTCACAAAGACCCCTGGGAGGTCAGACACTGAGAAAACAGACTTCGGAATACAAACAATGAAGAGCCCTGGAATGACTGGTCACAGGCAACAAACCCAAACATCAAGACGTTAATAGAGAGAATAAAAAAAAATTCAGGAGAGACAAGAGGAAAATAGGAAGGAGCTGATGACCGAAATAACAGCAGTAAAAAATACAGTGATGGAAATAAATAACAAACTAATAAGCATGGAAAGAGGAATTAGCCAAGCAGAAAAAAGAATCTCAGAGCTTGAAGACCAAAATACAGAACTAACTGAAACTGTCAAAAACATAGAAAAGAAGCTTAAAAAGACAGAAAAAAACCTTCAAGAGATGAATGATTGCTCCAAGAGATGAATCTAAGAGTAATTGGCCTTCCTGAGGCAGAGAGATAGAGAGACAGAGAACATACTGGAACAGACATTTCATGAAATCATTTGAGAAAACTTCCCTCATCTCACCAGTGATGCAAAAATTCAAACACAAGAGATTCAGAGAACCCCTGCAACACAACAAATGAGAAGGCCAACTCCCAGACACATAATAATTAGCCTAAACAAAGTAGCTATAAAAGAAAAAATACTAAAGGCAGCAAGAGAAAAAGGTCAGAATACCTACTAGGGAAGGTCAATTAGAACAGCAAACGATTTATATACAGAAACCCTCCAGGCTACCAGAGCTATTTTCAAAGTTCTAAAAGATAAACAATTTCAACCAAGAATAACCTACCCAACCAAACTAAGCTTCATCAGTGAGGGAGAATTGAAATCTTTCCCAGATATCCAATCCCTAAGAACCTCCACTGCCACCACACCACCTCTATAAGAAACACTTAAGAAAGCACTGAACACAGAAGAAAAGGAAAAAAGAACAGCAATGTTCTTCACAAGAGTATAGGCAAAAGATTAAAAACACACATGAACCAACTTCAAAACCAAAAGATAGACAACAAACAAACTGGAACAATACTCTGTGAGAACCTTATGACAGGGATCAACTCTCACAGTTCAATAATTAGACTAAATGTGAATGGACTAAATGCACCACTGAAAAGACATAGAATGGCAAAATGGATAAAATATCACCAGGCAACAATTTATTACCTTCAAGAGACTCACCTCACTAGAAAGGACACTCACAGACTCAAAGTAAAAGGGTGGGAAACAAACTTTCAGGTGAATGGAACACAAAAGAAAGGAGTAGTTACAATCTTAATTTGAGACTAAATACCCTTTAAGCTATCAAAAATTTAAAAAGATACAGAAGGCCACTACATAATGATAAAATGTTCAATCCATCAACAAGAAATATTCACCCAACATAGGAGCGCCAACTATCATAAAGCAGCTTCTATGTAAATTCAAAAAATATATCAACTCTAAAACTATCATAGCTGGGAACTTCAATACCACACTCACAACCCTAGAGAGATCATCAGGACAAAAAAAAAAAAAAAAAAAATCAGCAACAATATCCAGAACCTCAATGTGACTCTTGACCAAATGGACTTAACTGATAACTACCCAACACTCCATCTTATAACTATAGAATGTACATACTACTCATCATGGCATGGAACGTACTCTAAGATCAACCACATACTTGGCCATAAATCAAGCATAAGCAAATTTTAAAAGATCGAAATTTTACCATGCACCTTTTCAGACCACAGTGCAATAAAAATAAACATCAACACTAACAAGTTTCCCCCAAAACCCACAAAGACATGGACACTAAACAGCATGATGCTAAACAACTCCTGAACCAATGATAAAATCAGAACAGAGATTAAAAGATATCTGGAAACAAATGAAAATGAAGAAATATTGTAATAAAATCTCTGGGATGCCATGAAAGCTGTAGTAAGAGTGGAATTCATATCTCTACAAACACACATGAAGAAAATGGAAGGATCACAAATTAACAACCTAACAGGCCAACCTAGAGAGCTGGAAAAGCAAGACCACCAAACCCTAATTTCAGCAGATGAATCCGGATCACCAAAATAAAAGCCCAAATCCAGGACATAGAAGATAAAAAGATAATACAAAAAATCAACGAAAAAAAAGCTGGTTCTTCGAAAGGATAAACAAGATCAGTGGTCCTCTAGCTAGACTGACCAAGAAAAAGAAAGAAAAAACCCAAATAAGCACAATCAGAAACACAAAAGATGAAGTCACATCTGACCCTGAAGAAATACAAAAGATCATTAGAGACTACTATGTACACTTCTATGGAAACAAACTTGAAAACCTCAAGGAAATGGAGGACTTTCTGTCATCACACAACCTGCCTAGGTTGAAACAAGAAGAAATTGAGACCCTAAATAGACCAATAACAATCAAGGAAATTGACTATATAATAAGAAAACTACTTACAAATAAAAGCCCTGGACCCAATGGCTTTCCAGCAGAATTCTACAAGACATTTAAGGAGGAGCTGATTGCAATCCTAGTGAAAGTTTTCCAGGCAATTGAGAAAGATGGAACCCTCCCCTAATCATTCTATGAAGCTAACATCACATTGATACCCAAGCCAGGTAAAGACCAACAAAGAAAGAGAACTACAGGCCAATATCTTTGATGAACATAGATGTCAAAATTCTCAACAAGATCCTAGCGAACGAGTTTCAACAACGCATCTCAAAAATCATCCATCGTGACAAAGTAGGCTTCATTCCTGGGACACAAGGCAGGTTCCACATTCGCAAGACAATAAATGTAATTAAATACATCAATAGACATCAGAACAAAAACCTCATGATTATATCATTAGATGCAGAAAAAGCTTTTGATAAAATCCAGCACCGCTTGGTGATAAAAACCCTTGAACATCTGGGCATATGTGGAACATACCTCAAAACAGTAAAAGCCATCTATGAGAAACCCACAGCCAGCTACTCCTAAATGGACAAAAATTGGTACCATGCCGGAGTCCAGCTCCAGCGGGTCAGGGTTTCCTGAAGGAGGATGGCGTTGGCATAGGAGAGAAAACTTGGACACTGACTCTGCTGCAAGCAGGACAAATGCAGATTTATTGTCTTTTTCAGTACCTTTTATACCCTATATTTTGGCTTGAAACAAATACATGTTTTTCATTTTCAAGGCTACCAGTTTCAATTTAATGGACCGGACAGGCAACGTATCTTTGTTCATACTGGTTTGATCTTAAAACATCATCATCCTAAACATTAACTATAAATTTTATAAACTTCTAACATTTTTTAATGATTATCATTTCTTAATGTCCATACAAAATGTACTTATTCCTGTAACTATTACATTATAAATCACTACCAAGTTCTAAGCACTATAATTGTCACATAGATTAGCAAGTCACATCTGTGACCTTCACACAGTAATTTGCAACTAGCTGGGATAAAACAACATTTTCAAGGTTTCCTAGCCTCAAGTTGGCCTGACTAGACTTCCCTAATGTTACACCAGGTATTTACAATCTGCGTCACTTATCTTCTGCCAGGGAGAATGAGCTTCAACGTTTGCAAAACAAAAGCCCTCCCGGGCTCAAGTCACCTTAGTCACAATCCCTAACCAGAATTTAAAACCTCCTTAGCAAAAGGAAATAAGGACAAGGGTGCTCTAATATTTATGTGATTGTTAATTTCTTAAGCGTAATATACCACATGTAGAAATTAAGAAATTAAGTAAATGTAATTTTTGCACTGGCACTCTTCCTAAAAATACAAACTGTAGATTCTCAAATTTCTCCAATTAGTCACCAATCAGAAGAAATAAAATCTTACAAGTAATTATCTACCTGCACATGATATTCAAAATCTCTATTGATAATTTCCTGGCAAGACCAGTGAGTTCCCCGACAAACATTAAATCGAGCACTTTCTGATTTTTTACAATTTTCCCAACTACAATGTTTAATCAAGTGATTGTGTGGTCTAATACCAGGAGGCCAGGGACATGGAAAGCTAGGAAGGAATTCAAATGAAGGGAAAGTAATTTCTTCATGAATTCCCCTCTTGCCTTTTTGCAAGGGGTAGTGAAGGCATGAGTGGAATTTTTCTTTCCATCCTCAGACTGTACAGAACTTTTTGGCTGCACTAATTACAAAAGTAGAAGAAGCAAGGGTCTCAGCTGCCCAGGTTCGCTTTGCGAACTAGAGTCTTCAGCCCCCTGGGCTTTGTCAACAGGCAGGCCTCCATGGCTGGCTCCCAACATCTCCTCCTTTTTTGTTTTTTAATACAAAGTTATGAAATTCCACAGTCAGTTGGTCGATGTTGTTTTTCAGTAATTGGAAGATGATTGGAAGCAAACAGAAAAGAAATAAGATAATTACTCCACAAATTCCTACATTAATTAAAATGGAAATTAGAGAATTTTTATTAGTAAAAGAGGAGAGATTGTTAAAAAATGATTGAGCTAACTGGTCAGAATTAAATTGTTTCTCAGCCTGGCTGATACCCTGAATTTCTTGCTGTAATTTAGAGAGATCTATGCTTACGTCCAAATGATTCCAAATTCCAGAAATGTGATTTTTGATTTTATCCAATGTATGGACAGATTTATTCACCTGTAGAGGGGTTACACAAACCCATTGAAATTCTCAATGACAACGCAAAGCTAACTTAATTTTTAAGGTTATAAGTTCTTGTCCTATGATAAGAATAGCTTCCTCTAGAACATTCACCCTACTCTCTAACTTTTGATCAATAATTTCCTGAGTAGCCAATGCCAAGGACACGTTTAGATAACTGATCTGCAAATGTAGCTGTATGTACTTCTTTAGTTAGAGCTATAGCAGAAACTGAAAGTGATGTGGTGACAGTAATCAAGGTAGTGATGCCCAAAACTAGAGTTGCTATGAACCTTTTTGAGTGTTGTAATAATGAATTAACTTCATATAATGCTTTTACATCATATTCATCAAACCAGAGGGAGGGAAGACTTACAGGAACCATCAAATAAGGAAGTTGTTTAAGAATCATGAATTTAGCCAGGCTCGGTGGCTCAGTCTGTAATCCTGCACCTTTGGGAGGCTGAGGTGAGTGGATTGCCTGGGCCCACAGGTTTGAGACCCACCTGGGCAGCGAGACCTCATCTCTACAATAAAAAAAAAAAAATCAACCAGGCATGGTAGCGCATGCCTGTAATTCCAGCTACTTGGAAGGTTGAGGCAGAAGGATCGCCGGAGCCCATCAGATCAAGGCTGCGGTGGCCAGGAGCGGCCACTGCACTCCAGTCTGAGTGACAGAGTGAGACTCCAACTCAAAAAAAAACAAAAAAAAAAAAACCAAAAAAAACCCCATGAATTCTCTATAATGAAAGTCAGTTAAACAATTAGTAAGAATACAACTTTTACATGATATGTTATATTTTGGTCCATAGTGGGTTATAATTAAAGAATTAGAACTTTTGGTAACCAAAAATACATAAGGTGACTGTAAGCCAGTATAACAACAAAAACAGTGGAGGGACTAATAGAAGTATTTTGAGACTGAACCAAGTCCTCTATGTCACATATCAGCACTTTTAGCTGTCCCCAAGTTGGTGGTTTTCAGGTTCTCCTGGAAGCAGCAGAACATGGTCATGGTCGTAGAGGCCTCTTGAGAGCAAGATGTTTTAGCTGAGGAACGAAGGTTTCTTATTCCTCGTCATCAGTCAAGCCTAGGGGGTTTTGTTCCTGCTTTCAGAAGCTGAATTGTGGTGGGGGTGGGAGATTGGACTTGCCTAATCAGGCAATCTGGAAACTAAATAGGTGAAGACGAATCTTGTGGAAAAACACAAGCACGTCCTCTAACACAGGTTGAAAGGATATCTGATTCTTTTCATTGACCTGTAAGGGCTGTTTAAAATTCTTAAAAGGTAGACTAAATGAAAATCTTTTACAATCCTCAGAATTTTAAAAAACCTTGCTCTTTAGTAACAGAGAGCGGGGGAGGGCTAGTTGAATTTTGTCTCTTTCTTCCCCCCTCTGTTGTTTAAAGGAGAAAATTATTTTGGAGATTGTTAATTAAGAAGCTTATGTTCTGGTGTTTGAACAGCATGCAGGCCTAGCATTAGTGTACTTGATATTAATGGTTAATTTATAAAACTTTTTTGTAGCCTCGAGTGTTCATAGAATTCCTTTCACTTCTTTTCACAAACTTTCACCTACCATGGTCAACATACTCATACTATTTTTTTGACATACTTGAACCTTCTATTTTTGTTCTATACTTTCCTTAACTGGCCATTCTATTACAGAACAAATCTGTAACATACAAAATTCGTTCCTATACAATTATTTCTCATTCCTTTATCCTTTCTTACCAAAAACATACCTGTACCAACACCTTTCTTTACATTTTTCCTAACTTCACAGTTTTAATCAAAACAATAAGTTTATATGCAGTGGAAGGGCTTAGATAGGATCCAACATAGAACTATTAGGGAAATCCCAAGCTAAACAAAAGGCACCCAAAAAGCACAATGGTGAGGGAAAAGAATAATGTGAGTTTTAATTGTTTTGGAATACCCAATTATGAAAAGCAAAACCCCAGAGGGGAGAGGGTTAATAGAAATTGGACACAAAGTACAGTTTTTTACAATTTGTCTAGCCGTCTCCCTTGGAATATGAAACTGGTGTCTTAAAGCTGCAGTGTTTTGGTGATGAATTTTATGGGATGATTGAGCTTGAGTAATTACATCCTCTTCCACTTAGGAACAAACCATAAGTTTTGTTAGGCTGCCAGCTAATTGACTGCCCAAATGTAAAGGCCCCAGGATGCTGGAATGAGAGCCAGTGTGTCCCACAAAAAATGAGTCTTTCCTATCACAGATTAATTGCTATAACTGAACAAGTAATTCTAAAATTGTAGTTTTATTTGTAGAGATAGTAGCTGTTTCAATATGGGGGAATAATCCTTTAATATAACAGGAGTCAGTATACAAATTTAACCTCTTATCTTTTAAAACGGAGAAGGCATATAAAACTATCCTCTTCCAAGTATCTTTTTTTTGTGTGTGCCAGAGTCCTATTATCCTATTATTCTAATAAATAAACTCTCCTTGGCCCCATCATCACAAAACTTAACTTGGCAAGAATAAAATATTGATAGTTTCATCTATTACTAATCTTCACCACAAATTTCCTCAAATAATTACTTCTACCAAACTAAGTTAAAAATACAATTGTATCCAAAGCTAATTAACAAAAACACAAAAACAATCCTAAAGTGAAATGAAATAATTATCTTTGTTTTTACAGCCACAACTGAAAAGATATTTTAAAAAATTTTGTAGAGTATTAAACTTAATAACTTTTATCAGTAAATAAACTACCAAAAGTCAGAAAAAAAGGACACCATAAGAACTTTACACTGTACCATTTAAGATTTCATGCACATTTAAACTACTTTATGGTCACCAACCTGAACCTCCTAACATGCTACACAAATAATTTACACTGAAATTAATGAAATTTATCAAAAACAGATTTTTCCAAAACAAAATAAAACCCAAACAGGTAATCATCAAATTGCAAATAGGCTACAAAAACTTACTTAAAAAAAAACTAGCAAAAATTGACTGACAAGTTTCAACAACATAAACACTACAGTAAAATATATATATATATAAACAACAAAAGAAAGCACTTGAAATCATTTTCAGTGGCTAATATGATAAAATGAAAAAACAAGAAATCTCAAGATGCCTGTCAAGATGCCAATAAAATAGAATATATCTTGACTATATTTCTGAAATCACTTTCCAACATGATCTTGACATTTTAAAAATAATGCTTAAATGTATATAAAAATGGACAATTCATGGTGAAATGAACACATATCTTGAAAAACTAAGAACATCTCATTGCTCTTACACTGTGCATAGGAAACTAATAATGGAACAAAACATTGTTCTGTTGCCTGAATCATCCATTACTGGTGTTTCAAGTACATGACTTTTTAAACAAATGAATTTATATATTAACATTAGCATCAAAGGATAGGATGATAATCTCAAAGTAAACATAATTGATTTTTAGCTTAATTATAAGGCTGAACAGATTTAAAAACTTTAAAGAGAACAATCTGGGGTGGCTAAAATCACTTTTGACTTCTGATTTTTTAAATTCATGATAACTTGTTTAGTTATACAGTCTAACATAAAAACGATTAGTATTATTTTGCTCCCTTGAGTGATGTAAGTTCTGAAAATGTTAGTAATGACTGACGGGCAGCCTTTCTTTTGTTACTTTGAAACTGAAGTAGTACATAAAATTTTTCTTCCAATTTCCTCAACTTTATTCCATATAGCCAAATTGATTGTGCCCACCTCAGGAAACCAAGGGCACAGTTCTTGCACAAAATGAAGAAAACGAGATAATTGTGTAGAGGAAACTTTAATTCCTCTTTTAGCAAGCATATGCATTAGGATACTTGTGAACAGCTTTCTTTCTTTAGATTCATTCTGACCCATGATCCTATCATGGCTCTTAAACTACATACCCTTCCTTACTCTGCCTGTCTCTACAGAGGGGTTCGTGGCACCCTGGGTAGAGTCCTATCTGTCCTGGGTTCTAATTAGAACAAAGCTTACCTTCAGGTCCCTGTTTGGGCGCCACTTGCTGGAGTCCAGCTCCAGCAGGTCAGGAATTCCTGAAGGAGGGACGACGTCGGCACAGGAGAGAAAACTTGGATGCTGACTCTGCTGAAAGCAGGGCAAATGCCGATTTATTGTCTTTTTCAGTTCCTTTTATACCCTAGATTTTGGCTTGAGACAAATGCATGTTTCTTGTTTTCAAGGCTATCAGTTTCAATTTATGGAACAGAAAGGCAATGTATCTTTGTTCATCCTGTTTTGATCTTAAAACATTATCATCCTAAACATTACCTATAAATTTTATAAACTTCTAACATTTTCTAATGATTATCATTTGGTTTTTTTTGTTTGTTTTTTTGAGTTGGAGTCTCACTGTGTCGCCCAGACTGGAGTGCAGTGGCTGCTCCTGGCCACCGCAGCCTCAACCTGCTGGGTTCCGGTGATCCTTCCACGTCAGCCTTCCAAGTAGCCGGAATTACAGGCATGCGCTACCACACCCAGCTGACTTTGTGATTTTATTGTTGAGATGAGGTCTTGCTGCCTGGGCAGTTCTCAAACCCGCGGGCTCAGGCAATCCACTCACCTCAGCCTCCCAAAGGCGCGGGATTACAGGCTGAGCCACCAAGCCCGGCTGATTATCATTTCTTAATGTCCATACAAAATGTACTTATTCCTATAACTATTACATTATAAACCACTACCAAGTTCTAAGCACTATAATTGTCACATAGATTAGCAAGTCACATCTGTGACCTTCACACAGTAATTTGCAACTAGCTGGGGTAAAACAACATTTTCAAGGTTTCTTAGCCTTGAGTTAGCCTGACTAGATTTCCCTAATGTTACACCTGGCGGTTACAATCTGCATCAGTTATCCCCTGCCAGGGAGAATGAGCTTCAACGTTTGCAAAACAAAAGTCCTCCCAGGCTCAAGTCACCTTAGTCACAATCCCTAACCAGAATTTAAAACCTCCTTAACAAAAGGAAATAAGGACAAGGGTGCTCTAATATTTATGTGATTGTTAATTTCTTAAGCATAATATACCACATGTAGAAATTAAGAAATTAAGTAAATGTAATTTTTGCATTGGCACTCTTCCTAAAAATACAAACTGTATATTCTCAAATTTCTCCAATTCGTCGCCAATCAGAAGAAATAAGATCTTACAAGTAACTATCTACTAACACATGATATTCAAAATCTCTATTGATAATTTCCTGGCAAGACCAGTGAGTTCCCCGACAAACATTAAATCGAGCACTTTCTGATTTTTTACAATTTTCCCAACTACAATGTTTAATCAAGTGATTGTGTGATCTAATACCAGGAGGCCGGGGACGAGGAAACCTAGGAAGGAATTCAAATGAAGGGAAGGGAATTTCTTCATAAATTCCACTCTTGCATTTTTGCAAGGGGTAGTGGAGTTGTGAGTGGAATTTTTCTTTCCAACCTCAGACTGTACAGAACTTTTCAGCTGCACTAATAACAAAAGTAGAAGAAGCAAGGGTCTCAGTTGCCCAGGTTCACTTTGCAACCTGGGTTTTCAGCCCCCTGGACTTTGTCAGCAGGCAGGCTTCCATGACTGGCTCTCAACAGAAACATTTACCCTAAAAACAGGAACAAGACAAGGATTCCCACTCTCACCTCTCCTGTTCAATATAGTATTGGAAGTCCTGCCTAGAGCAGAGAAGAGAAGGCAATTGGGGTATCCAAATAGGAAAAGAGGAAGTCAACTTATCCCTCTTTGCAGATGACATGATTGTGTACATTGAAAACCCAAGTGAATCTGTCAAAAACCTCCTTACACTGATAAAGGACTTTGGGAAAGTCTCAGAGTATAAAATAAATGTGCAAAAGACAATAGCATTTCTTTACACCAATAATAAACAAAAAGAAACCCAGATAAAAGGCACAATTCCATTCACAATAGCCAGACACACACACACAAAATGAAATACCTTGGCATCTTCCTAACCAGAAATGTGAAAGATCTTTGCAATGAAAACTATAAAACACTGCTCAAAGAAATCAAAGATGATACAAACAAGTGGAAAGATATCCCATGCTCATGGATTGGAAGAAGCAATGTGAAGATTTCCATCCTACCTAAGGCAATCTGCAGATTTAATGCAATACCCATTAAATTACCAGCAACATTCTTCTCAGAGCTAGAAAAAACAATACAGGAATTCATATGGAAACGCAAATGACCAAGAATAGCCAGAACAATCCTCAGCAAAAACAAAAAACAAAAAACAAAAAAACAAAGCAGGACGTATCTCATACCAGACTTCAACTTTACTATAAAGCTACAATAATCAAAACAGCTTGGCATTGGTACAGGAACAGGCATATAGACCAATGGAATAGAACTGAGATTCCAGAAGCAAAACCTCAATTTCTCAACCAACTCATCTTCGACAAAGCCTCCACCACCTACCAATGGGGAGAGGAGAACCTATTCAGTAAATGGTGCTGGGAAGACTGCCTGGCCATGTGCAGAAAACTCAGACAAGATCCCTATCTATCCCCATACATAAAAATTAACTCTAAATGGATCAGAGACCTAAATGTAAAACCTCAAACCATAAGAACCTTAGAAAATGCAGGACACACCCTTATGGAAATTGGAACTGGCATCCAATTCCTGAGCAATACCCAAAACGCATGGGCCATAAGAGATAAGATAGACAAGTAGGACCTCATTAAACTGACAAGCTTCTACAAAGCCAAAGAAACCATCAAGAGAGAAGGGAGACAGCCCACAGACTGGGAAAATGTATTTGCCAACTACAGGTCTGAAAAAGGCCTAACATCTTGGATCTACAAGGAACTCAAACGTGCTGAAAAGAAAAAAACAAACAACCCCATTATAAAGTGGTCAAAAGATATGAATAGACACTTCTCAAAGAAAGACATCCAAGTGGCCAACAAACACATGAAGAAACTTTTAACCTCACTAATCATCAAGGAGGTGCAAACCAACACTACACTGAGATACCACCTAACTCCAGTCAGAATAGCCATTATCAATAACTCAAAAAATTACAGATGCTGGAGAGGGTGTGGTGAAAAGGGAACACTGCTACACTGTTGGTTGGAGTGTAAACTAGTGCAACCTCTGTGGAAAGCAGTATAATGATTCCTAAAAGCTCTAAATATCCACTTCCCATATGACCCTGCAATCTCCCTATTGGGAATATACCCGGAAGAACTCAAATCACTCTATCAAAAAGATACCTGCACATGAATGTTTTTCTCAGCATTGTTCACAATAGCAAGGACCTAGAACCAACCGTGCTGTCCATCAAAAGTGAGCTGGATTTTAAAAAATGTGGTATATATACATGATGGAATACTACGCAGCCATAAAAAAGAACAAAATCATGGATTTCGCAGCAACCTGGATCGAACTAGAGTCTATAATACTGAGTGATTTCTCACAGAAACAAAGATCTGAGTCACACATGTTCTCACTCATATAGTAGACTTTGACCACTATCATAATACTATAAGAAAAGGACTGATAGTGGTGGGAAACGATGGGGAGGTAGGGAGGGGAATGGAGGTGAGACTAATGGTAGTAAATATCTGTCTGGGGACGGAAAGACACCCCTTATCAAAAGGGTTTCTGAACGATGTATATTTGTAAACCTAACCCTTAACTGTACCCCACAATTTTAAAATAAAAAATTTGAAAAAAGAAAAAAAGAAAAATTATGTGTTCATTATTCCTTTTAGTTCTAATTTGTTCCCATATTTTACTGAGAAATTACAATTTCTATTTTCTCAAGAAAATATGAGAAAATACTGTTTTCATCATAAAAAAAGCTGTTTTGTATCTTTGAGGAAGCTTGACTAAAAGAAGTGTTTTCAGAAAAAAACAGTCATCACAATATGTTTCAACCCCAACTTCGCTATTCTTCTATATGTTACTTCCCTCTTCATCTGATGAAATTGATCTACCTTCATGTATTTCCTGTATCAGAGTTGTTGTCAGATTGAAATAAACATTTATAAAAAGCTTTGAACTTTGGCAAAGAAAAAGCTTTCTAAAAGGTAAGTTATTAAATAAAAAAGAGCTTTCATGGCTGGGTGTTTGGACTTTTTCAACTGCCACAGACAACTTCAGAATTTCAGAAGATTATTACAGAGATTGGAAGTCTGCCCTTCCTTTTCATTTTTTTCTCAAACACTCAGCATGGAAATTTGATAACCATTGAGAAAGGAAGGATATTTTAAAGTTCCTATGTCTGAAAACTCTCTCTGTTAACTTCTTATGTTCAGTCCTTACAGCTTGACAGATATATAAGGCGTCTAGTTAGTGACATTGAGAGACTTACTTATAGCGATAAATCACCTATGTTTTTATGCTTTTTTCATTATGTCACTCTATCTCAAATAGCCACTTCCTTCTTCCTTTGTAAGTTAAAGAACAAAATAGAAGTCCTTAGATGGACATATTATTTTGGTAAAATAATTAGGTAAACACAATGTATTGAAACTATTTTTTGCCAGAGTTTGTGCAAGATTATTTGAATGGAGCATAAGTATCTGGAATGGTGAGATTCTAACCAGCTTCCTTCTGACTTATTTAACTAACTTAGCAAGTAATGAACACTAAATTATGAACATAGGAGTTGGCATCAAAAGACAATTATCAATATAACCAACTGATTTTTCTTCATCAAACTTATTTGCTCTTAATTACACTAATATTACTCTTATCATCCTCCTAACGATTTCTTCTTCTTTCTAAACTTGGCTTTCTTGACTCTAATCTTTAGTCTGCTGCTAGAGTAAACAAGTAAATTATCTGCCAAAAACCTTTCCCTTATTCCCAGTGCTTAGAACAGTGAGTTCCAAGGTGGGTGTATTCCCCTCCCTCCCAGGAATATACAAAGTAAGTTATTGATTTGTAAGAAAAAAAAATTAGAATCTCCATTTCTGATTTTATTCTTTTAAAACTTGTTTGGTTTGTGTGAATATTTATACTGTTTCTAATATACTAGTGCAAAAACACTTAGACATCACTAGTAAATAGACATTTAATATAAACATATTAAAAGTGAAGTCTTGGCCGGGCATGGGGGTTCACACCTATAAATCCCAGCACTTTAAGAGGCCGAGGTGAGAGGATTGCCGAGCCCATGGATTTGAAACCAGCCTGGGCAACTTGGCGAGACCTCATCTCTACCATACATAAAAAAATATTAGCTGGGCTTGGTGGTGTGTGCCGCAGTTCCAGCTGCTCGGAAGGCTGAGGTACAAGGATCACCTGGGCCCAGTAGGTCGAGGCTGCAGTGGCCGTGAGCATGCCACTGCACTCCAGCCTAGGTGACAGAGTGAGACTCTGATTCAAAAAAAAAGTGCAGTCTTAAAATATTTTTAGTGATAAAGGTGCATAGTCAAAAATTTGGGAGTCCATTTGCCAAAAAAGTATATATATATAAATAAAGCCTTAGTCTGTGATAATACTATGCAACTTCTACATCTCTTTCCCTTCCCCTAGTCTCTTAAATCCCATTCTATTTACCTTAGTCATAAGTAGTTCCTTCCACACATTAAGCTGTGTGGAATCTTTGTGTCTTGGCCCATCCTTTTTCCTCTGCCCAGTACTCACTCTCCTGATCATTTGGCTGTCCAGTTTTTATGGATCCTTAAAGACTCTGTCCAATTATCAGCTCTTCTAGAAGTTTCCTAGAGCTATCTAAGGTTTTTAGATGCTGCTTCTTTGTGTTTCCACAATAGTCAGGACCTACTCCTAGTATCCTATTACTATAAGAGTAATTTTCAGGGCATGGGTCAGTTTGCCTTGAAGATAGGACCCTCGTTTATTTATCTGTGGATTCACAGATAATATTTCAAAGTACTTGCTCAAAGCAAATTAGTTTAATTAATGAAAGAAAATGTGCAATAGACGATTTGTAGTCTCTTATTTCAGAAATTTAGGCTGTGATTTGTGAGAACGTGCTGGGTCCGGTGTTCTACCAAATTAGGTTGGAGGCTTCATTTAGATAGATATATCAAATATACATACTGTTATTTTATTGTATTCCCAAAAAATTCATGGGGAAAATAAACTCTGTTTCTCAGTGTGTGGGTTGATTTATAGCAAGGTTTCCTGGTTATGTCCAATAATGCTTGGCATTTCTACATATTATACAATAATCCTTATGTAAGGTCGCAGGCATAAACAACAGGCCCTAGGGTGAATTAGACTTAAATCACAGTTATAACTCACAATTTTGATCACTTGAAACAAAACCTAAGTTCAATTGCCACTCTTCCACCACGTGCCCAACTATTATTTTTATTAAACCTAAATGTGTGTGCTTCCAGATCCAAACAAACAAAGTGTTTTATTTTAGAAGGCTCATGGTCATATCTACCAATTTAAATAATGAATTATCAAAATTTACTTTAGTATACTCAGCAAACCAAATTTTATCTAGTTACTTTGGTTATTGGATCAAACACTCTAATGGTAATAGTCTTGTCTCACTCCCAATGTTTGCTGTGTAGCATGAAAAAGATTATTCTATTTCTTGGTTATCCCCCATTTTGTTAAGTGCCTGAGAGATTTTCATTCTTGTTCACAATAATAGCCATTGTCTTTCAGAACTAATTATACCACATATATATATATATATATACATATATATATATTTATTTATTTATTTATATGTTATACAACTTTTGACTTGATTTAAGGCAATACATTCTGTAAGGATTGAGTTTCCATCTTCACTGCTCTATGGCTCAAAAGTATTTTCTTCCATTTTCTTCGCAGTTGACAAGTGGGTAGTTACTTCCCACTGAACCTAACAACTTTATTTCTATTCTCGTTGTCAACCATTCCCATCTCCCTGTCTTCTCCATCACCCCTGAATTGTCTGCCTACTCCCCACTTCATCAGATACACACATCCCAAGAGTCCTATTACAGAAATTTTTAAAATGCATGTCTTCTTTTGCCTAGAGTGAAATAAATTTAATTTAGGTGCCTTTCTCCCCTTCCAAATGAAACAAGAACACATCATTTATAATAAAACAAATTTAACTTTTTTTTTTTTTTTTACATAAACACAGGTTAGTTGAGTTACTAATGCCAGGTCAGCACCAGTGAAATGCTGACTTGTGTGTTCCAAATGTGAGCTTTCCCTGTTTGTTTTTCAAAGGATTAGAAACGAAATACATCTTCCTATTTTATCCAACTTAATGTTCCTTCAATTTCCAATATGTCTGTTTAGCATAAATTATTTCAAGAGATAATTCCAAAACCTGTAGATGAAGTCTATTATGAGAAAGTCCAATCAACAATCAACAACAAATATACATTTGTATCCCTTATAAGAATGCTACCGTCCTAGTCTTGAGGTATGTCATAGATTGCTCCTACTGGCCTGAATTCCTCACCTTCCTCTTATCCACAGTTTTTGCCATGTCACCTTACAGTTCCTCTCCACAGGTCAAGTGTACTTCACCATTGCTTGACTTTGGATGTACTTATGTGACTTGCTTTGATCAATGGAATGTTAGCAAATATGATATAAACACATGCATGAGAAACACTCTGTTGGACTTGCTTCCTTCACCTTTGTTGTCTCCTTGGAAGATGTAAGCACTAGGTAGCCTACCAGTTCATAGTTGTCCGAGTCCAGGCACCCTCCCTCTTTATTAAGTAGGTTTCTAAAATTAATCATTTACTGGGGTAATTTTAACACCATCAAGTTCATGAAATACTTTGATATACATCCAAATGTAATGTATTAATTTCACTAAGATTTTAATACAAAATTCACCTATTCTCTTTGTCTTCTAATCTACATGGACATTCATTAATAATAATAAATTTCTTTCTCAACGTAGAGTCTGATACAGGTTAATTAGGAGAATTTAGCAAGCATTTCTACAACCAAGATAAGTGGAAATATTCTACCAGTGTTATTCTAAATTACAATATTTTCATGTTAAAGGTTCTACCTCTCCTAAGTAGAACTGCGTAATAATGTATGAGTCTTAAGAGTCTTATTTTTCATCTACTTTCAATCTCTCTCTTCTTTTTTCTTCCTTTATTTATTTTCTCTATCTCTCCATATATATAAAATACATGTGTGTACAGCCAAGGTAATATATGTGAATATATGTGCATGCTTAATCATGTAATGTATACAAGATCATAAAGAAAGGCTGTCTTCTGTTGATTTCTTCATCTGTCTATACAGCCATGCATCACTTAATAATAAGAATACATGCTGAGTAGTGTGTTATTAGATGACTTTGTTGTGTTGAACATCATAGAGTATTCTTGCACAAACCTAGTAGCAGAGCCTACTATACACCTAGGCTATATGATATAGCCCATTGCTTTTAGACTACAAACACATATAGCATGCCACCATACAGAATATTTTAGGCAATTACAAAGCAATGGCATTTGTGTATTTAATCATATCGAAGCATTGAAAAGGTACAATGAAAATATAATAAGATAATCTTAGAGGACCACCACTCTCCATGTTATTCATCACTAATCAAAAAATCATTATTTGTGGTACATGATTGTATATGCTAATATATCTATCATTGGATTTATCAATTTTAGCTATCCCTACTTACCTACAGGTATGATAAACACTAACTATTTTAACTGTTACAAAATATTCTTCCCTTCCTCCAAATAATGAAATTATTGTTTTATATTTCTGTAATTTATTAGTTTTGTAAACTTATAAAGTTATCTCTATAGCTCTTGTTTTATCAGGCAACCAAACTGTGTCTAGGCTGTTCACTTTGTAAGATGAGCAAACCATAAACCACTTATTTCAACTCTGTCTCGCTTCCATCTCTGAACTCCCTTTACTTGTGATTTTAATGGCCAAGATTGATAACATGCACATTCTATTCCATAGTATAATCATGTACTCTGTGCTTTGTTTGTTTGTTGATTCTAAACACTGAGAACCAATTAAGTATTTTCTTTCTTAATGACTATGCATATATGATTTACTATGCAGTTTATGAATAAACAGTTGGCTCTCTGTACCTAGGGTCCCTGTTCATGAATTCAACCAACTGTGGATAGAAAATATTTGGAAAAAATAATACATGACTGACTGTACTGAATATGCACAGATTTTTTTCTTGTAATTATGTTCTAAATAATACATTATTAAAATATGTATTCAGCATTTGCATTGTATAATAAATTATAAGTAATTTAGAGCTGTTTCAAAGTATACAGGATAACATGTGTAACTTACATGTGAATATTATACTATTTTATATGAGGGACTTGAGCATCCAAGGACTTGATTATCTATGTGGACTCCTGGAACCAATTTTCCATGAATATTAAGGAACAACTATACCTTTATTACAATGCATTTCTTATTTATCTATTTTTTAAGCTTTAAATTGGATTTTATCATTTGTATTTAATGTTATGTTAACAGAAAGGACTCACAAAAATTATGAGGATGAATCTCATTTATCACCAAACCTTTGTTAATAATAAAAATAATATAGAGGAAGGGGCAAGATGGTGATGGAACTGGTTGGAGTGTGAGAGTCTCTGCAAAAGTGAGTGTCTGTAAAGACTGTCTGCATGAGTGAGTGTGTGCCAGTGGGTGGGTGAAAGTCCATCTATGAGGAGACTCGGGTTCAAGCACTCAGGAATCTCCTCCAGAGGTGACTGCAACTCACCACTGCCCTGAAATTGGAACACATGGTTCACAGAATTGTCTGCTGTTCTCTTGTGTCTCTTGAGAGGAGATAGCAGAGAACAGTTGCTCCTCAGCACCTGGCACCTGACCCATGCCAACATCTGTGGTGGGAAGCTGGGCTCTAGCAACAGGAAACATGGAGAAGGCGTGGTCAAGAAATCTAGAACTGAGCCCCATCGCTGGTGAGGAGACACCAACTGCTGCCATTTTCTCTGCATTGTGACACCCAGTTCTGTCCAATCTCCAGTCTGAGACCCAGAAGCTAACTCCGCACCCCTCTGAGATTGACCATCGGACTCAGAGAGACAGGCGTCCCCCATCCCATCCTGGAATAGTCACAGACATGTTTGATCTGAGTAGGAGATTTGACAGGAGTGGTAGCAGCAGATGAGTTGGAAGAGTTGGAATCTGCTTCATCCTCCTCCCACAGCAGTCCACAGGATGTGTGACACATGCTGGCAGCAACCCTATCAGACTATGCTGAGAGCAGAGGGGACAGGTTGGAGACTGGAGCCGCTCCCTAACACAGTGGCAGCCAAAAGCAGTGTCAGCCAAAAGCAGTGGCTACCAAAAGCAGTGGCAATCAAAAGCAGTGGCATTGCTTGAGAAAGGAACCTGAAATTCCAGAAATGGCCACAGGACGAGCTCTTTTTTTCATCTCTCTTTTTCTGTTTTTGTTTGTGTTTTTGTACTTGCTTTGTTTTTGTTATTTTATTGCTGTTTTTTTAGATTTTCTCTTTGTGTATGAATATTTTTGAGGGCAAGTATATCAAAAGGATTTTTTGTTTGTGTGATTATTTGTATTTTTTTTGGTGTTTTCTTTTTTATATCTTTTTTTTGTTTGTTTATTTGTTAGGTGGTGCACCTATTTTCCCACTTCTCTCTCTTCACCTTCCATTCATCTCCTGCCTTCCTTTTTCCATTTTTTTTCATTCTTCCTTATCTCATTTTGCAATCAGGGAGGCAAATATACAATCCCACTGCATAACCAGATTGTAAGGTGGTGGGAAATTGCTTTCAGGTGACCCACACACCTGTCAGCAGATAATGGAATTTTCAGATAGTTCCTGAGCCACAGCACCCCCCAATCAAATCTCAAAACTACAAAAAGCACAGCCTCATACTCAAGTCTAGTTTAAAATTGAACAAATCCAGATGATCTACATAAGGAAAAAAAGGGTATTGAGCAAATAGAAGTAAATGATATCCCCCCATCACTGAACAAAATAATTAAAGAAGGGGGAAAAGGGGGGGAGGAAAACTTTTACAAATGAAGAAGAACCACCGGAAGAATATAGGTCTCACACAGACTCCTGGAAAGACAGCAACTGTAAATAAGGACTTCAGAATTCAAACAATGAAGAACCCCCAGAATGACTGGTCTCAAACCACATGCCCAGAAATCAAGATATTAATAAAGAGAATAAATGGAAATGAGAAAAGACAAAAGGAGAGAATGAAGATGCTGATAACTGAGATGATGGCAGTAAAGAATACAGTGAATGAAATAAATAACAAACTCATAAACAAGGAAAGTAGAATTAACCAAGCAGAAGAAATAATCTCAGAGCTTGAGGTCTAAAATAGGAAATTAACCCAAGCTGTTAAAAGCATAGATAAGAAGCTTAAAAAGATGAAATGAAACCTCCAAGAGATGAGTGATTATTTCAAGAGTCTGAACCTAAGATTAATTGGAATCCCTGAGGCAGATAGCAAGACAGAGACCACCCTAGAACAAATACTCCATCAAATTGTCCAAGAAAATTTCCTTCACCTAATCAGAGATATGATCATTCAAACACAAGTGATTCAGAGAACTTCTGCAAGATGTCAAATGAGAAGATCAACTCCTAGACACATAGCAATTCACTAACAAGAAGTAGGTATAAAAGAAAAAAATCTTAAAGGCAGCAAGAGAGAAAGGTCATACTACCTAACAAGACCAAATAGAATAGTACCAGACTTATCTACAAAAACACTACAAGCTAGGAGACTGGAGTTCAATTTTCAAAGTTCTAAAAGATAAACAATTTCAACCCAGAATTTCCTGCCTAGCTAAGTTAAGTTTCATCAGTGATAGAGAATTTAAATCCTTCCCTGACATTCAGTTCCTAAGAGTTTACACTGACTCCAGACCAGTTCTACAAGAAACACTTAAGAACATATTAAACACTGGAGAAAGAAAAATAGAATGACCACAGCCTTCCCAAGAATGCAAGAAAATGATTGGAAACACACATAAATCAACCCCAAAATCAAAAGAACATACCTCAAAATAGTAAGAGCCATCTACAAAAAACCTACAGTCAACATATTTCTAAATAGACAAAAATTGGAAATATTTACTCTGATACCTGGAAAAAGACAAGACTGCCCACTCTCATCCTTCTTGTTTAATGTAGTGTCAGAGGTCCTAGCTAGAACAATTAGGCAAGAGAAGGAAATAGGGGTATCCAACAGGAAAAGAGGAAGTTAAGTTGTCCTTCTTTGCAGATGACACAATTCTATACCTTAAAAACCCAAGAGAATCTGTCAAAAACCTCCTTGCACTGATAAAAATACTCTGACAAATTCTTGGAGTATAAGATAAATGTGCAAAAGACTGTCTCATTCCTATACAACAACAATAAACAGAAACCCAAATAAAAAGCACAATCAAATTCACAATAGCCACAAAAAAAAGAAATACCTTGATATCTTCTTAAACACAGAAGTGAAAGACCCTTACAATGAAAACTACAAAACACTGCTCAAAGAAATCAAAGATAACATAAACAAATGAAAAAATAATCCATGATCATGGGTTGGAAGCATCAACAATGTTAAGATTTCCATCTTACCCAAGGCAATCTACAGATTTAATGCAATACCCATTAAACTACCAGCATCATTCTTCTCAGACCTGGAAATGATAATACAGAAATTCATATGGAAACATAAACAACCACAAATAGCCAAAATAATCCACAGCAAAAAAAAAAAAAAGGTGGGAGGTAACACACTCCCCGTCTTTACACTTTATTATAAAGCTACCACAGCCTGGTATTGGTACAAGAACAGGCATATAGACAAATGGAAAAGGATAAAGATTCCAGAAGTAAAACCTCAATTTCTCCTCTTCATTGACAAAATCCCCACTACCAAACACTGGGGAGAGGAGAACCTATATAGTAAATGGTGCAGGAATAATTGGTTGACCTCATGAAGAAGATTAAAACAAGACCCCTATCTATCACCACACACAAATGTCAACTCTAAATGGAACAAAGACCTAAATGTAAAACCTCAAACTATAAGAACCATAGAAAATGCAGGAGATACCCTTATGAAATTGGAATGGCAACCAATTCCTGATCAAAACCCCAAAGTCCATGCCATAATAGGTAAGGTAGACAAGTGGGTTCTCATCAAATTGAAAATTTCTGCTAAGCCAAAGAAACCATCAAGCAAGTGGGGAGATGCCCACAGACTCGGAAAAAAATATTTGCCAAATGTATATCTGTCAAAGGTCTAACATTCAAATTTACAAACATGCCGAAAAGGTAAAAACAAACAACCCTATTAAAAAATGGGCAAACACTATAAATAAACACGTCTCAAAAGAGGACAATGACATATGAGCAACCAAGAGATACATGAAAAAATGTTCAGCCTCACTAATCATCAATGAAATTGCAAATCAAAACCACCTTGAGATACTACCTAACTCCAGTCAGGATGGCCATCATCAATAACTCAAAAACAACAGGTGCTGGAGAGGATGTGGGGCAAAGGAAGCATTTCTTTACTCTAGGAGTGTAAAGTACTACAACCTCTATGGAAAATAATTTGGTGATTCCTAAAAGATCTAAAAATTGACCCTCCATATGATCCCCAAATCCCCCTTTTGGAAATATACCCAGAGGAACTCAAATCACTCTCTGAAAAGGATACCTGCACACACATATTTATTGCAGCATTATTCAAAATAGCAAAAACAAAGAACCAACTGTGCTGCCCATTGAAAGAGGACTGGATTTTTAAAAGTGGTATGTATACACGAAGGAGTATTATACAGTCCTTAAGAAGGACATAATTATAAACTTTGTAACAACTTGATGGACTTGGAGTCTATAATACTGAGTGATCTATCACAGAAACAAAGAACTGAATGCTACATGGCCTCACTCATAAGCATACCTTGAACAATTATCATATTACTATAAGAAAGGGATTGTCAGTAGTGGGGAACTGCCAGTGGACGGAGGGAAGCACACTTCATCAACACGTGTACTTGCATAATAAACATTTGTATACCTGACTCTGAATTGTATCCCACATTTTAAAAATAAAAACTAAAAATAATATAAGTGAGCAGCAGACATGGCCAAAGCATTATTTTCTCATGTGAATTTTAAGCTGTCATACGCATGTTTCAAAAATATCCCATTTTTCTGTATTAAGATGTAATCTGGTTTCATAGTAACAGATAAACCTTTAGCAACATAGGCAGAAATCATGTTCCAAAAAGGAGTCATTTCTATTAATACACTTCTCTTTTATGCCTATGACTAATTTAGTTATGACCCATGAATTTATCACTGCAAGTATATTTACAATAAGCATGCTAGTCAATTCAGGTGTATTTTTGCAAGAAAAATTTTGCCAGAAGGGAACTTCCAGATAGCTTTTCACTGACAGTGTCATGTACATTGCATAAGTATACCTGCTCAAGCTCAAGAGCAAGTGGAAATGGAAATGTCTTGGTCATTCCATTCCACCTGGTACAATAGAGAAGAGAAAGTAACAGGATTTCTGCTAACACTTTTCTCTTCTCACGGTACTTTAAGGTGTTTCCATTTCTAACAGACAGTATCAAATCTCTAGACAAGCCTAATTTCCTTCACTTTCCACTATCTCCTTATAAACCTTCCATCACATTCTCAAGTTATTTACTGGGAAAGCTAAGAAAGATCAGTATTCTAAATACCCCAGTCTTGAAGTATCTACATGTATCACGTATGATTGATTTTGAGGACAGTATCCAGAATTCTAAGTTCAACATAATCATTTCTCAGAATTTCAGAGGCCATATTAAGGTGTCTGTCTTGCAGAGCAGCTAATGAGAAATACAATGCCCGTTTGGTTCTTGTGTCTTTAAGGGACACCTATGTGCTTATAAATGTTTTGAGCCAGGAATTTAGGTGAATGGAAAGAAACATCAGGTCATCACTCCACTTCTTATTGCTTCATTTGTGTACTCTTGCAAATGATAGTCGTCATTCATTTGCTAAGTATTTTACAAACAATTTATTTCCGGCATCATGTCAATTGAAGATCACTAATTGGATAATTCACTGGAGCTTCCACTATATATAAGGTACAATTTTACCCAGAAGACCCATTCTGGGAGACTGGGGAAATATCATACTATGTATTAAACACTTTGGGCACAGAAATGTGCTAAGTGTTTTACAGTCGTCCTATTTAACCTTCACAATAATTCTGAAGTCAGCATATCCTTGCATGCACATTTTAACACCATATTTCAGAAGAGTAAACCGAGGTTAGAGAGCTCTTAGGTAACACAGATAATATGCAGTTGAGGTAGGATTGAATCCAGAATTACGCAGATTCTACCTACCATATTAAATTATTTCCCTTTCAACAAGTGGAAGAGATTGAACAACTTAAGATCTCTTCCAGTCATCTTTTTTTGTTGTTGTTAAGAAAAACAAACTCTTCTCTTGTTTAGGCAAGAATGAACACTTGCCTGAATTTCTTGCCTGACTGTTTTTTTCATCCTTGAGAAAGTCTGTCTCTGCTTTCTTATCTCTCTAAGGATAGTTTCTCAAGATCTATTTCTAGTGGGCAGAGATTTGCCTGTTTTATATTCTAGCGAAATTTAAATGCTCATTTATTCAAATCCACACCATAGTGTCAGTTTCATAAACAGATAAAAAGCGCTTTAGTTATTTTCTTATAAAAATCAACCATCCTAAGATTTTTAACCATGAGGCTAATGGCACTCAATAAAAATGATCCCAGCAAGCATACTAAGCTAAAAATGGAGAAGAATTAATCAACTGTATCAAAATTCACTGAAGCCCGCCTGGTTCGGTGGCTCAGCCTATAATCTCAGCACTTTGGGAGGCCGAGGTGAGTGGATTGCCTGAGCTCGCGAGCTCGAGACGCGCCTGGGCAACTTGGTGAGTCCTCATCTCTACAATAAATCAAAAATTAGCCAGGTGTGGTAGTGCGCGCCTGTAGTTCCAGCTTCTTGGAAGGCTGAGGTGGAAGGATTGCCGGAGCCCAGCAGGTCGAGGCTGCGGTGGCCAGGAGTGGCCACTGCGCTACAGTCTGGGTGACAGAGTGAGACTCCAACTCAAAAAAAAAAAAAATCACTGAGGCCCAATTGTCTGAACTGGCCCATGTTCCACAATGCAAAGCTAATTGGAAAGAGGAAATCAGGTGATCATGGCCACACATGTGGATTTCCAGAAGGAGACAGAGAAATAATCCTGGAAAGAATTACATAGGATGTTCTGCTTTAGCCCTTTTTCAGATGCACATTTTGAACAAGGCCTGAACTTTGTAAAACAATGAAACTTTACTTACCTCAGAGAAGAGTCACCCACTGAAGCTATAAAGGTGTAAGTGCAACTACTTGCATAGAGTTCAGTCTAATCTGGGCTACTGAAGCCAGGAGCAAGCACATTTCAAGGTTTGAGGGGAAGATGAGATTGCACAAGGTACCATTTATGTGGTCAAGTTTTACAGGCAAAAGTAACAATAATTCTTATTATCTGTAACAAATTATAAAATTAAAATCTGGACGATGGCATGTGAATTTACTATTGATTAAATGCTTTACTTTAACTTTATGGTAAAAGTGCCTGCATTGCAAATATCTTCTGCAGAAATGACACAAAAGAAAGGTCATATCATTTAGAAATACTCCATGAAATGGGTAACCTCAGAAAATCTAGATAACAAAATCATGGTTTTAGGAATTGAATGTTGAAAACATTGAATCCCAGTGCCTAGAACAAAGTACATATTAAATATTGGTTCCCTTTGATTCTAACTTGACTTTAAATTTTCACTTTTATATTTTTATTTTTTATTCACTTCCCTCACACAGGCTATTAGGGTATAGAGACAGCATAAAAAATAGGGGAAAACACCCGCTGTTCCTGAGAAGTTGCATCATCATGGAACTGCTGTCCTTGTTTCTCCAACTGGTGGAGCAGAAAGGAATAATTCAGATCAATTAAATAAATTTCAATGCTAAAAATATGATGATTATTAATTGTGTGACTGTACCTCAATGATCATTTCTGTCTCGGCTTCATCAATGGAAGTGGATTCATTGCTGCTTAAAAAATTGCCCTAAAATTTGGTAGCTTAAGATAGTATACATTTATTATTTCACTGTTCCTATAGGTTAGAGTGAAGGCATGGCTTAACATGAGCTTCAACTTTAAGATCTTTCACTATGCCACATTACAGTTTCAGCCAGGATGGGATCTGCTTCCATAGGATTGTTGAATAATCTAGTTTTTTGTGGGTGGTTGGACTGAAAGACTAATACTCTGTTGACTGTTACCTAGAGTCTGACCTCTGTTCCTTGCCTATGAAATTCTCAACCGTGGCAACTTGCTTCATCAAAGACAGAAAGAGAGAATCTTCTGGTAAGGCTAAAGTCACAGTTATAACCTAATCATAGAAGTAGTATTTCTTCATTTTTGTCATATGCTACTTTTTAAAGAAGTTCAGTCCTCAATAAAGGGATGGGATTACATAACGGTAAGAGTACTAGGTGTTGGGGATCATTTGATGTCATCTTAAAGGCTGACTATCACAGTGGAAAAAGCCCTTATAAGGGTCCCTGAAATATACTCAGTGCTCTGAAAATGTTAGCTAGTGTTATTTTTGCTAATAATAAAAATTATGTGTTCACATAGCTTCCTTGTTCATCAAATAAAAATATTCAAACATCTTACCTCACTTGACTCTTTTCAACAATGGGAGATATGCTAATATAAATTATTATGCCCATTTTCTAAATGTGAAAAATGTTATTAGAAATTAATTTTGTATTTGCATATGTGGCCTTAAGTTTCAAAGAAAAAGTTTTCAAGGAAAAAGAGATAGGGAAAATGTGCTACCTAAACATCTTTGGCTGTATTTTATCTAAGGATGGGCTTGTGGACTGACACTCAGCACACCTGTTTCAATTTTCTATAGCTGTGTATCAAACCGCTCTATAACAGTGGCATAAATCAAGAATACTTGTTTATTTTTCTAGCAAATCTGCAAGTTAACTAGACTCAGCAGGACATTTTTATGTTGAGTCACTCAAGCATTTGCAGTCAGATGCTGCCAGAAGATCAACAATCATCATTCCTAGTTCTGGAGATTGGGCTGGAACATCTGTAACAGCTGCAGCATTCTCCTCTCTCTCCATTGTCTCTTCATGAGGGCTTTCCCCAGTGGCTTCCTTAGGAGAGTCCAACTTCTGACATGGCAATTGAAGGCTCCTAGAGTGAATTTTCCCAAATCAGTCAGCTGACACTTAATGGCTTTTTCTAAGCTAACATCAAAAGTCACACAACAACTCCAATACAATCTCTTCATTGAGAAAGTCACAAAGGCATGACCAAGTGCAACGAGAAGAAACAGCATTCACCTTTTCATGAAAGGATTATCAAGTGATTTTTAAATTATGATTTAAAACGATCACATCATGCTCAATTCTGTTATTAATGAAAATAGCAAATCTCATCTTTTCCTTTTCTCCTTTCTATGCATTATCCATGTTTCTCCCCTTTGCACTAATTTAATTATTCAGTTTAGAAATAGTTCTTTTATCCATTTCCATGGGTTTCTAAAAATGTTTTGTAACTCTAGCTTCAGAATTGTTTAGTCACAGTGAAATTCAGAGAGTTCAAAGCATGAGAGACCATTAACTGAGACCATCACATCTTTGAGTCTCCATGCATTCAGCTTTCATCATTTTTAGACTTATCTTTGGCTTATCTTGCCCATCCTCGTTATTTCTCCTTATCATAAAGATCTAATGCATCTGTGCTCTGGTGGGATGTCTTAACCACACAACATATGTCAGTAAACAAGGACTCACATATTTATATTCAAGAGAGTTTCAGAGCTAAGACATGAGAGAGAAAAAAGGAACGCTGCTGTGTATAGAACTACAAGCATTCCATTTGCGGTGAGCAAATATGACTCTGTAAATTGCCAGTGTACCCTAAGCAAAGGGAAAATAAAATCATTAGGTACTAAATTTTAATTTCATTACCAAGCTTATTAGAATGGAGCAGGGAATTTGCCTGAGATATTGAGACTGTTGCATACATGAGTTTTAGACACAACGTGTCTGCCTTAGCAGAAGGAAGTAAATCACAGAGAATAGTGAAGATTCAGGAAACCAAGAAACTTGGCAGGATAGGAAGTCTGTCACTTGTACAAGTTTTTTCATCTCTATTACAGAGGCTGCCCTGTTATACTCTCCTCTCCACCTTTAAATAGAACACAGAATTTCTCTATTAATTGCAAATGAGCTCAACGCAAGCACACATATATGATCCTGTCAATGCCCTGACAGCCAAAGATGACCAGGAATATACCTATAGTTTGATAAGTTGAATATTTTGATTATTTCAATGAGGAGAAACACATATTATGGCTAAGCATGTGACTTCTCTATGGGAGAGTGTTAGGAAAGACTTTTTATAGAACTTGAAGTTATTATATTAGTTTTGAGAAAAGGTTAAGAGAAGTGAGGCTTTTCTCTGGCTTGGATAGTCTTATGAAGTGGGGTTGATTACATGATTGCTTATATTAATAATTCTTATCTGAGAGGAAAAGTATCGGCTGAGCTGAAGTTATAATTGTTAAAGAAATAGCTGTCACTCATCAGCTAGGATGGAGGTGTTTTTGGTTATTTTGTGATTTGTAAAGTATTTATTTTTATGTGTGCACACAGACATAATAAATAGCTTGATTTTGGTTTGATTCCTCATGATCATGAAGCAACCTTTTCTGGTGTTGATGGTTGGTAAAATTGTTTATTTTCTCCAGGTGGGTACGAAAACACAGCTCATTGTAACAGGCCAGCTCCCAGCTGTCTAGAACTGCTTTACTTTTTTATACCTCATGTAAGTTGCTCAATTTTCCTCATTTTTAGTTTTCTTAATATAAAATAGAGGTAGAAAAATAATATTACCTCAATAAAATTGTGGAGATTGTGTGTGTGTGTGTGTGTGTGTGTGTGTGTGTGTGTGTGTGTGTGTTTCCCATGATACAGCTCAGTTACCTAATCTTTATATTATATTGATCATGGCTTTCTTCTTATAGTCCTTTCATTCTTGAAAATATATTTTCTTTCAGCCTTTATTTATTCCTTTTTATAAATTTATTTTGAAGTAGAAACACAGACAGAAAAGTGTATAAGCCATGTATGTGAAGGCCAACACTAGTGTAAACACATAGTATCCAGTTTAAAAAAGAAAAAAGAAGAAAATATAGATGACCTTGAATTTGGGGAAGACTTTTTAGATAGGACAACATGGGCACAACCCACAAATGAAAGAATTGATAAGATGAACTTGTTAAAATTAAAAATTTATGATCTGCACAAGTCACTGTCGAGAGAATGAAAAGGCAATCCACAGACTAGGAAAAAAAAATTGTGAAATACATAGTTGATAAAGGCCAGTTATTTGAAATATACAAAGAATTCTTAAAACTCAGCAATAAGAAAACAATGCAGTTAAAAAATGAGCCAAAGACCCTAATAGACACCTCACCAAAGAAGGTATACAAATTAAAAATAAGCATATAAAAAAGTGTCCCATAAAATATTGCAGCAGAGAAATACAAATTAAACACAATGCAATACCACTACATACCCATTAGAATGACTAAAATCTAGAACACTGACAATACCAAATGTGGATAAGAATGTAGAGCAATAGAAACACCTATTCATTGCTGGTGGGAATGGACAGTGGTACAGCCACATTGGAAGACAGTTTGGCAATTTCCTTCAAAATCAAAGCACTCTGACCACACAATTCAGCAACCATTCTCCTTGGTATTTATCAGAAAGAATTGGAAACTTGTGTCCACACAAACACCTGCACATTAATGTTTATGGCAGCTTTATTAAGCTATAAACATTATAGCTTAATAATTGCTGGAAATGGGAAGCAACCAAGATGCCCATAGTAGGTGAATGGACAAATAAACTATGGTACATCCAGACACTGGAATATTATTCAATACCAAAAAGAAATTAGCTATCAAGATTGTATTAACAGGAAAATATATGGAGGGAACATAAATATGAAATATGCATATTATTAAGTGAAGGTTAATCTGGCAGATATAATCTGCATTATTCCAACTATATTGCATTCTGGAAAAGTCAAAACTAGGGGCTGGTAAAAAGGTCTGTGATTACCAGAAATTAGAGGGAAAGAAAGATGAACAGAAGATCACAGAGAATTTTTAAGGCAGTAAAACTATACTGTAGGACACTATAATGGTGGGTACAATTTATTATACATTTTCATAAACCCATTAAATTTACAACACCCAGAGTGAAGCTTCATGTAAATTATGATCTTTGAAAATAATGAGCCGGGCTTGATGGCTCAGCCTGTAATCCCGCGCCTTGGGAGGCTGAGGTGAGTGGATTGCCTGAGCCTGCAGGTTCGAGACCCGCCTGGGCAACTTGGCGATACCTCATCTCTACAATAAATCAAAATATTGGTTGGGCGTGGTAGTGTGCGCCTGTAGTTCCAGCTACTTGGGAGGCTGACGTGGAAGGATCGCCGGAACCCAGCAGGTCAAGGCTGTGGTGGCCAGGAGTGGCCACTGCACTCCAATCTGGGCGACTGAGTAAGACTCCAACTAAAAAACAAAACAAAACAAAAAAACAAACAAACAAAAAAAGAAAATAATGATGTACCAACTTATGTTCATCAATTAGAACAAGTACCAATCTAGTGGGGAATATTGACAATGGGGGAGACTCTGTAGAAATAAGAATTTTCCTTTCAATTTTGCTATGAACCCACAACTGTTCTAAAATGTAAGTTATATTGAAAATGAATAAGTGAAGGGAATTGAGGTACATTTGAAAACCAAGTATATAAAGCATTAAAAAAAGAAAGAGATTAAAAAAGACAGTAACAACAACTAAGATATAATGAAGAAGGAGAAAAAGAAGAAACCACAGTCACTGGTACCATGGCAACTCCTGTGTTACATTCCAGTCCCAATGATAATCTTTCCCCTGAGGTTGTCCACAATTTTATGTTAAGCATTTAATTAATATAAAGTTCTTACTTTTATAGGCCTATCTTTGTCACTATGCGAGATATAAATCTTGAGTGAGGTTTGAATGTCCTGATTGTCACTGGAGTAAAAAATATCAAGGGTGGTAGCAGATTCCTTTGGGTATAGATGTCAAAAAGCAAGCTGGGACAAGTAAAGCAATTAAGGAAACACATCGGTAAGAGAACATCATTTGGTCCTGTGTGTATGTTTCAAAAAATCTTTGACTTTTAGCACCTCCAACCATTCTGTCTGTTATTCCACGTTCCTAGTGGCTCTGGAGCCCCTGTTCTGTCTCCTTAGTTGCTACTTAGAAAGGTTCTTATATGACCATTCTTATATCAGTACAAATGTGTGTACTGTAAGGTAAATGTAAACTCTTATTCTCTTTTATTTAAATGTTAGTATTTTATGTGCTTGCTCTTTTTATCCTCCTGCCGGTGGAATTTTAAGAATCAGTCAGTAAAGACAAATGATATTCTAGACAAAGACAGGCTTCTTTGGCCTTCTTAATGTCATATCATGCTGATAATGTTGATACTACTTTTGAAAAATGGCAATTTCTCTGATTTGTTTTTGAAAATAAGCCTACACTGGAAATGAGTAGAATTGACTTACAAGCCCAGGTCTAACTGTAGGATCTTGAAGAAGTAATGTTTTCATGCTTTGCCTTTGTAATTAGAATCTTCTAAATATTAACATTAGTTTTAGCTGCCAGGAAGGTAGTGATATAAAGCATTCGCCCTGCCTTTAAGGAGTCCTGAGTTAATGGGAGAGACAAGTATGCAACCACTTTATGACATGTGATATTACAGAAGTGCTGAAAATGTACCACAGGAAAGCCAAAAGGAAGACAGTCAGTCCATAACTCAAAGATGAGAAGAAACTTCTTGTTAAAGACCAATCTTGAAAGACATGGAAAAGTTAGCCAGGTGAAGGAGGAGAGAAATTTTAGACAGTGAAAACACAAGTAGTAAAAGAATGCACAATAAAATTTAAGTAGCTGGTAATGTAGTTTCATCTGGAAATTTAAGTAGGAAACTAGTGGTGGGTAAAAAGAAAAAACATGCTCATTACATTAACCTTGGGATAATAAAAGCAACAGAGAACTATCAGACAATAACATCATCAGATGCATAGGGAAGTAACATTAATTTTCAAATTTCAAAGGTTACTCCAGCTCCAACAAGAAGAAAGATTTGGATGAATCAGACTCAGAATTGAGGACAAAGAAAAAAGTAAAAGACCGTTTTTTCATTAATAAACTTCGAAAAGAAACTTGGCAGAGACAGATGATTAATACAGTTTCAAATATGTTGATTTTGATGTTTTTGGTTGATGGTGCATGAGTGAATGAATTAGTGAATAAACGAGTGAATAAATAAAACAGTTGCCTAGAGCTCAGAATTTTAAATTTGAGGTACTGAATAGGATGATGTCAGTATATAAGAAGTTCTTGCTTGACTCTGCTGTGGTTGTGTTTTCAATGAGTTATGACTGTTGCCAAGCTTCCTGGCTTTGACCCCCTTCCCTACCTTGGGGAGGTGAATCTCCTCTTTCTCTCTCTCATTTATTTTCTAAATAAGCTATGCTTTCTGATCTAAAAAAAAGTCCATTATGTAAAAATTGAAAACATAGAAAACCATGCTATATACTTTATATGAATATTTGCATACATAAAATTCTATGAAGTCATGATAGGATTATTTTCTGAAGAGAGCTATAGAAAGCAGGAATTTTAATTTTGCAGTAACATTTTGATTATTTTTAAAATTTATTTTGTACATCAAAAGGTAAACATTTCATATTGATAAACATGATAAATGAGGTCTCACAGTTAGTTTATAAACTCATTCTAGGAAAAGTACTACATACCGCATTACTGAATATCACTATGGTCACCCTTGAAGTACTCCCCTTGAGAAGTTATGCACCAATTTTAGCACCTAGCCCATCTGTAAAGTAATGTTGAAACTCTTTCTGGAATGGCCATCAGAGCTGTTGTCCTAATACCCTTGATGTCCTGAATGTCATCAAAATGTCTTCCTTTCATTATTTCCTTTATCTGCAGGTAAATAAAAATGCATTGGGGGACAGATCAGATGAGTAGGGAGGGTGTTCCAGCACAGTTATTTGTTTACTGGTTAAAAACTCCTTCACAGACAGTGCAGTTTGAGCTGGTGCATTGTCGTGATGCAAGAGGTCCTTTGGGAATATTTTTGCATACACCTTAATCATGCCAAGATTTTTAGTCAAGATTTTTTTCTAACTGTTTCTCTAAAGACCTTTATGTGGCTTGCATGCGTCTCACTGTCAACTGACAATTTTAACGCACAATTTGATGAATTTTTGCAATGTTTTTGTGAGTTCTACTCATCACTGGCTGTCCTGACCTCTCCTCATCAGTGGTGCTTTCTCTTCCCTCAGAAAAGTGTTTAATCCACTTGTACACTGTTGTTTTCTTCATGACATTACCCCATAAACTTGGACTAACATGTCCCTGAATTCACTTTTGTTTTTGCCAAGTTAAACAAGAAATTTAATGTTTGTTCGTTGCTCTAATTCAAGCTCTGGCATTCTCGTGACGGAACACAAAAACAAGTAGCAACAATAATGAACACCACTCAGCAAATCACCGCCACATATCGACATGAACATAGCTGTGAGACACTGACATACCAATGTTACGAAATCCTACCGAATTGTTTGTGCAGTGCTACCAGTGTAAGCACATGGTGGCAAGTTCACGAACTATCAGATCTCATATTGTTTGACATGTTTACAAATTTTATATAAATGTTATCATGCTAAACATATTATTTTTCAATTTATTATATTCACTCACTGCTATCTTTTTGAGACTTACCATTCCCTGTTCCCTTCTGTATGTATAAATTATTCCATAACAACATTTTTAAGAAAGCAAGCAAAGGAGATGAATAAAGAAATACACGCTAATAGAAAGAATTCAAACCTGGAAAATTTATCTGGGACATTTTTTCTGAATTTGCTGCTGTTCTTTATATAATAGCTTCAGTTTCTGATGTGTTTGTCCTGGGGACAGATCAGCAGGCTGACTGCACAGACATAATCCTACTTCAAACCATCTCTCCAATCATCCCTCTCCAAAGCCAAGTGGGTCTAGGTGCGTTGACAGATTTCTGAAGTACAAATGGTTTTGCAATCACGCTGTAGATCACCACTTTCACACTGAACCTGGAAAAGGAGTAGCCCTACCAGAAGTCCCTCACTTTCTCTAACATATAATCTATTTTATTTTTATTTTACTGTTAAAGCTGGATTTATGGAAAAGACAGAAAAACCCCCACAGTGGGAGGGAATCAAAGGGGGTTGCTGATCTATTTTTATCTTCTGATACAACCTTCTGTAAGGGCAGGGGTTGGAAAGCCAGGATTTCCTGTGTTAAAGCAGAAGGTTGTGACAGATACTTATAATGCTCATGAGTGCAGAAATTACAGTTAGTAAGCCACAGGGTTAAAAATCAATATTACAGTTAGGGTCCCAAGAGCAAGTCCTCCATACTCAAATATAGATAAATCATAAGAATATTCCTACAATAGAACCAGAAGATGGCTTCGGCTCAACTACGTGATCCTATTGTCTGGTAGATATACTCCAAGTACTGTGCCAAAAGATGTCTTTGAGTTTATCTGAGTCACCTGCAATTTCTCCAAGCACCATTCTGCTTGGAGGCTATTAGTGGTACTGAACATTGTAAGAAAATAACATAATTTTAAGCGACAGTTGCACTGAAATTGTTTGTTACAGAAAAAAGGTTGCAGCAAGTTGTCTGAGGCAAATTCAGCTATGGTAAAACAAGTCAGAGCAGTCATGGTGTTAGTAGTTGGTAAAGACGTTTGCATAAAAACATAAAAAGAATTTTTTAAAAGTAATGTTAGAATGAACTTCTCTTCCATCCATGTTTCTGCAAATGACAGAATTTCATTCCTTTTTATGACTGAAGGTTATTATGTTAAGTGAAATAAGCCAGACACAGAAACACAAATATCACCTGTTCTCACTCATGTGTGAGAACCATAAAAGTGGATCTCATTGGAGACAGAGACTAGACTCATGGTTACCAGAGTCTGGGAAGGATAGAGGGGAGATTATTGCTATGGATAATGCTTTTAACTGATATGAAATAATTCAGTTTGGGGTGACTCTTGCCCTTTAGGGGTTATTTGGTAAATATCTAGATATATTTTTGGTTGTCAAAATTTGGAGGCGGTGCTGTGCAGAAGGCATTTTTTAAGTGGAGACCAGAAATGCTGCTAAGCATCTTCCAATACACAACAAACACACCCATACAGCACTCCCCAAAATTATCTAGCCTGAAATGTCAATAATGTAAAACACAGTAGTAGCTAGACCAAGGTGGGTGTTGATGCACAAAAAAGTGCTAATTTTATAACTTCCATCACAAGGAGTAACTGTGAGTGTGTAATAGATCAAAACTGGAATCTATTGTTATTCTGTCCCTTCGATTCCTAACATGGCTCTTTTCTTGGACGAAGTTATCACTAATGCCAACATTTTGAAATATGCCATGTCAACTACGGGACCTTCAGGAGCTCATTTCCAAGGTTTTGTCTAGACAATGGCGAGGGCCAGTTTGTCATCAAGGCTTTGAGAGAAGATACTTCCAGGATAAATAAAATTTAATTGCTCATCCTTTAGACCAGATCACGTAAGCCTTCTATGTCACTGGGGGTGACTTTTGGTAAACCTGAATCTTGGCTTGCTCACAATGCATAGACGTATCCATACCGTTCAAAGCCTATTCCAGATAATTTTTCTTAGTTGAAGACTAGATTAGATTCTGTGTCTAAATCCATACTGTCCCCCCTCCCACTTTTTAAAAAAATTGACAATGTTATGATATCTAGGTTATGACACACACAAAGAATTGGCACCCGGTATGAAGTGTATTTTGGCACCAATCTCAGGTGTTTCAAATAGGTAGTGTTTCTCTAATTAGTGTTTCTTCTAATATCTCAATGTCAACGTGATGGCATGAAATCCTATTCCTAAAAGCATTTAGCTTTCCATTGGAGACAGCTTCCTGGAAAGAATGACATGAGGATAGAGGTCACCTTCATAGTTTTGTTTCATTATATAAGACTTTTTCTTAACAGACAAAAGAGAGAAAAGCTAACAAATTCCTTGCTAGCTTCAAAGAAATAAACTCTTGTGAGAAAAACCACATGGCAGAAAATTGCTAGTGAACTCTAGAAGCTGAGAGTGGCCTTAGCTGATAGCCTATGAGAAAACAGCGATTTCCCTCCGACTACCATTAGAGAATCATCCAAAATCCGAGTCATCACTAAAGTGTACTCTCCTACTTGAACCTACCATTGGGAACATAGCTAAACCACATCTTGCTTGCAATGCCTTGAGACCTTGGACATAAGACCCAGTTCAGTGATGCCTGGATTCCTGGCCCACAGAAACAAATGACTGCTATTTTAAGTCTCTACGTTTTGGCAATGAATTATGCAGCACCAAAAATGAAACCACTGCACATTACAGATATTTGTGAAAACATGTTTTTCATACTAATAGGTAATAGTTTCATTAGTCTTACTCATAATTTAAAAAGTGAATGCTTTAAAACATTTTTCAATTTTAATACATTATACAGTAAATATCAGTGATATAACATAAACAAAAACTCTTTGGAATCTGTGCATGTGCATGTGTGTGCATGTGTGTGTGTGTGTGTGTGTGTGTGTGTGTGTGTGTGTGTGTGAGAGAGTGTGTGTGTGATACAATATTATTTAGCCATAAAAGAGGTAAATCCTGCAATTTGGGACAACAAAGAAGAATCTAGTGGACATTACACTAAGTGAAATAAGCCAGACACAGAAATACAGATACTGTATAATCTTGATTATATTTGGAATCTAAAAACATTAAAGTCATAGAAGCAGACAGTAGGACCATGGTTGCCAGGAGCTGTAGGTCGGATAAATAGGAAGATGTTGATCAAAAGTCACAACTTTTCAGATACAAAAGGAGCAAATCATGGGGGTCTAATACACAGCGTGGGTGGGTGAGGATGGATGTGTTAAATAATTTGATTTTGGCAACCATAACACAAAGTATACATATGTCAGCTTATCATATAGTATACCTCAAATATATCCAATCATTATTTATCAATTAAATACATATTTTCCTGGGCACAGTGGCTCATGTCTCTAATCCCAGCATTTTGGGAGGTGGAGGCAAGAGGATTGCCTGAGCCTAGGGGTTTGGGACCAGCCTAGGCAACATGGAAAGATCTCATCTCTACATTAAAAAATAATGATAATAATAATAATAATAAACAATAGCCTGGCTTGATGGAGTACACCTGTGGTTCCAGCTACTAGGAAGGATGAGGTGGAAGGATCACCTGAGTGCCGCAGCTCGAGCCTGTGGTGACCATGAGTTTACTACTGCACCACAGTTTGGGCGACAGAGTGAGAGTCAAAATCAATATATATATAATAAATATTTATACATATACATGGAGAGAAAGACAGAGAGAGAGAAAAAGAGAGAGAGAAAGAATATAAATGTCTACACTTTAAGGGTACCTGCAAAAATCAATATTTGTATGCCTAACCCTGAATTGTATCCCACATCTTTATAATTAAAAAATAATAATAATTTTAAAATGTCTACACTTTTTTTTTTTTGAGTTGGAGTCTCACTCTGTCGCCCAGACTGGAGTGCAGTGGCCGCTCCCGGCCACCGCAGCCTCGACCTGCTGGGCTCCGGCGATCCTTCCGCCTCAGCCTTCCAAGTTGCTGGAACTACAGGTGTGCACTACCACACCCGGCTAATTTTTTGATTTATTGTAGAGATGAGGTCTCGCCTGCCCAGGCGGGTCTCGAACCCGCGGGCTCAGGCAATCCACTCACCTCAGCCTCCCAAAGGCGCGGGATTACAGGCTGAGCCACTGAGCCCGTCTTAAAAATATCTACACATTTTAAGGACGGAAAATATATACCAATAACAAAAGACAAATACAAGTCATATTTGACTTCTGCAATTACAAGAGTTGCTCAAAGGGGTTACCATCAACACCAGACACTTCTGAAAAGTACTTCGAAAAGTAATAGATAGATAACATCTCTTAAAATGTGTACACATTTAAAAGCCGAGAATTTCTCCTCTGGCCTAACTTTAATTTTCATTCTCTCACATTTCCTCACCAGCCACAAAGCATTTCAGCCATTAAAAAGTGTCTCTGTTACACAACTATGCTAACTTTTTAAAAGTTTATGTCTTATTTTCAAATACGAAACAAATAATTCTCTTTCTATCTTTGCCTAGTGAAACTCTGGTCATAATTCAAAGACAAGTTAACCTTTTAACTCTACCTCTGAATTCAGAAAATGGAATAGAATAGTGTTTAAAAGCACAAGAACCTGGGTTGCCATTTACACTAGTCTTTGCACAAGATATATAACTTCTTGGGGTTTCAGCTCTGTATTGTGTTGAGAAGACTTAAGTCAACAGGAAATTGTAAAATTTAATTAACAGAAGCTACAGGGATTGGGCTATGGTTAACAATTTCAAAAATAAATAAATCTACAATAACAAGTTTATAGTTTTTTAGAAGTTATTATGTATTAGAAAGAAAGGGCTTTACATGGTTCATGTTATTTGATCCTCATGAAGATTCTAATATAGTAATGACCACTTCATTAAGTATTCTGAGATTTCCAGAGGTGAATTATCTTTGTCAAATCTCACAGCTTGTACTCTGATCTCAGATCCAAGATTGCACTGTCTCCTAAGGTAAACTACACACTTTATGTAGACTTTCATCATAGCACTTACTTTATTATCTTTCTTTCTTTTAAACAGTATTTTGTTTTGTTTTGCTTCTCTACTTAAATCAATAAATCATTATGTATGCACACTTTGGGTCAGGATGTGTCTTATTTAGCTTTTTAACCTTGGTGTCAATTACATGTTCCTATTTATTTTCTTTATGGCATTTATTGTACACTGATTATTGTATTTATTTTCACTTTATTTCTTGTTGCAAAGGATAGAAACTTTGACTCTCTCTTTCTACTCATTATTATTTCCCCTAGTGTTTAGAACATTTCCGACATATATTAGGCATTCAGTAAATATTTGTGAAATGAATAGCTATGCCTGATCCATAGAAAGTAAGCAACTGATTGCTGTTGAGAGTCACTCTGTTTATGAAATTCATCTACCACAACTGTAAACAATCCAGATTTTCATTATCTCCCGTAGGGTGTCTCATCACATAATATCATACATATATTTATTTAAAATGAAATAAAATATTCTGAGTATTTTTTTCAATTTTAGACACCATCCTAGGTCTGAGGCTAAAAGGTGGAATAAGGAAAAAAAAGAGGGTTTCCAACAGTGGATCTTACAGTTTTTAGTTAATGCTAGAAAATGAGTAAATATATAAATAAAATAGATAATAAATGTTATGAAGAAAATAAAGTGTTGCAGTTTGGCTGAGAGAGATGACCAATAAATGGAGGGTCAGATAGTATTAGGCCATATAAATACTTTCTTAGCTGTGAAAATGTAAAAATGTAAAATGTCTCCAGCTGAAAAACCAGAAGTGTTCAGAAACAGGAAAGATAAACATTATGTGTTGTCACATGCTTACTGTTTTCATATTATTTATTTTCTAATTTTCCATATTTATTAGTTTTGTAGTTATCTTTATTTTAAATTTTCTGACGATAGGCATACTACTCTTTTATTCTTAGAATTGATACCATAGAACCTAAAAAAATAAAATTTAGTGTATAAAGTATGTTTCTTGAGAGTACTTATTAAAAAATTATTATTCAATGATGTTTTTAGTAAAATAATTCATTCCCTTTGCCTGGTTTGATACATTGAGATTGTTAAATTTTTTCAAGGAAAAACAATTTATGAGTAATGTATTTTTTATACTGATAAGTAAATGAAAAATAGAATAAATGCATGTCCCTGAGCCTGTTTTCTCAAGCACAATTTATCTCTGCATTCTATAAACAGGGAGATTATAATTAAGCAAAAATAAAATCATAATTTTTATTAATAAGTTTTATCTTCATATTTTTTATTTAAACAATGAAGAGAACACTTCACTAATAAAAATTGTGATATTGACTAATCAAAAAAGGGAAATTCTGATGATTGATGAAATGCTACTAGTAATATTTTTGAAATAACATAAATGTAACATTGATATAAGTTGTCATAATTTGACAAGCATACCTGGATTGTGTTTTAATCACACTTCTTTATCCTGTAGTGTCACATTTTCTTTCTCCTTAAGAGCCTACATCTTTGGTGCATAGTGACAGCTCTGAGGTGGAGATACTCTGAGTGTGATTCAGAAGTTAAGGATGTGTCTGTCAATTACCTCTTTCTGCAGTCTGAGCACCAGATCATCTCAAAGGAAAAAGGGGTCATGGAGATGATCTATTTAGGTTCCTAACTTGGTCAAGAATACATTCTGCAATATCACACAGACATGTTCATCCAAACATACGTTATCACAACTTCTGTGAACAAGGTAACCACACTCTACATAAAAATACATCCTTGAGAAGTTCTCTTATAATATTCTCCTTTATGCTATGCCATATTTATCTCCGCCTCTGAATCCTAGACTGGCCTCAGAAGTCCATGAGAATAAAGTAGAATTTAAATGATAAAGGACTCTTCGATAGGGGATCATAAGATTGGGGTATAAACACAAATACATAAATAATAATAATAATAATTTTTTAAGCGATCCTGGAGATCATTATACCTATATTCTAATTCTGGTTATAGCCTTTGTATCTGAATGACCTTGCGTAAGACACAAATTTTCTAAACCTCGGTATCTTTCATGACAAGAAAATATCAGCTCTACCAATGTTCACAGGCTTACGATATTCACAGTTATTTTCTTCAGCCACATAAGCCATGAACATAAAGGCACTATATACTAACGCCTAAATTATAGCATCACCCAAACACCTCCAATGACCTGAAAGGAAATTAGATACATTTCAGGTGTTTCACCAAGAAGTCTTCAACGTTCCGAGATTTTTATGATGGATGGAAATAACTCTTCTTCCAAATAGATTTCACCAGAAGTTCACCTTTGTTTTTGTAACAATGATTACCTTTACTCATACTTGTCACTTTTATTCATATCTTTGCTTCTTCATTATTTTTTCACTTACCATATAGTATTTATTATACAGAAAATTATATGACTGAGGGTTTGTGGGATACACAGAGGAAGAAAAGGTTTGGACCTACCCTCAAGTTGGCAGCAATCTAGTGATTGCTAGAATAAATATAACTAAAATGCAAAAGGAACACTGAATAAAGAGCAATTTTTCTATATTTGTAAAGAAGGAAGAGGATGTGGAGAAAAAAATTAATTTTACCCTTGCTCTCTCAAACTAAAAGATCTCCCAAATTAGGAAGCAAAGGAAGCAGCCATGTTGGATGGAAGGGAAACCTTTATTATCTCCTTGAAGTTAAATTACTTACTGATACTTTATGCAAATGAGTTTTAAACGTTACATAACAATCCATTTGGAAATATAATTCATCCTCTGATAATATCCAAGCATTTAGTCACTTACTGACTCAAAATGGTCACCACCCTAAGCCAGTGAGTAATTGTTATTCCTAGTCATACCTTCCCTCTCCTGGAAGAACACTTGCTGATACTTTTGGCTAGGAAAAACTCTGTCCCCTCCAAAAAGAGACTTTTATACAGTAGTTATAAATTTAATAACTGACATCCACTTAACTTTGTTTTTCTTTGTTTTCTAGTGGCTGGGCTCTGGATTTTAAATAAAAGATAGCTTCGGTGACCTCAATAGATTTGTGTTGTCCAAGATCAGGTCTGATAAATAATATATGCTTAGCATATCCATTATTAATTCTTACAATCAGCAGTAAATAATGAGAGCCTAGTGTCAGCTTTCCTGCTTTTTTTCATGAAAGGAAGTTAGCTCAGCCCACAAGGTGCTTTTCAGAACTTCGTCTGCCTGTTTATATACATATTTTGAGAGGCTGTGATTGGGAACCTCACCACAGAACGTTTTTGCACTGGGTCCTAATGGAAGTCCCGGCAGACTATTTATTTCTCACCAAATAGAGTTTGTAAAGATGCATTGTGCAGCAACTTGCTGGACAACGTTCAGAGAAATAGCACATCCTTCCATAAACCATGCAGTCCAAAGCACAAACACATCACATGGCCCTAAAAATCCTACTCTTCTTCAATCAACACTGTATTCCTGCCGGTCATATCTGTACAACAGCTGCAGAGGGAATAACTCTTGAACAGAGGTTTAGGGTTTTCTTTTAAAATAAGATGTGTGTACAAGTGACTTGCAAAAAGGAAGTCATAAAGCCCTGCAATCTTTTCCAATTTTCTCTCTCCATATTTAATGGTGCCTGGCATCTCTATAGATGACATTTAATATTTGAAAGGGCATAATTTCCTTCAGTGCACAGAGGAGTTTCTGTTCTGTTTCTGGCAGATACAGAAAAATTTGTATCTCTCTGTGAGATCTGCATTGAAATTGCTATGTGTGATGGATGGCACTCAGTACTTATTCTCTCCACATTGTACCTCAACTGTGTCTACAGAAATCCTCTATTTGGTGTTCCTTTACAGGTCTACAGTGATTCATATTAAGTAACAAAACCAGCCAATGATGCTAGAGTTGAAAGCAGTTAAGAGGAAATTCTAATTTGGTACTTTAAAAATTGGATTCTCCTCGGACAAGGCATTCTGGAAGGCATGTCAGGAACAAAAAAAAAGGTGTGCAAGGGAGGACATGGGAAGTCCACTACGCTCAGTCAAACCAGCTCTGTTTGAAATGTTTCACTCATTCAACCTTTTAATGACACTTTAATACGAATGTGTGTAAAACAATAATACTGAAATCAAGTAATTTATTGCACAAGGGAAAAACTTTATAAAAGATCAGACAGAGGCCTAGAATTGGCAGAATCTGAATTCTTGGTATTATAACATGTCTGAAGAAACAAGACAGAAATCAACAACAGACCAACAAATCACACGATGGCCATGAAATACAGTGCTAGCCGGGCTCGGTGGCTCAGCCTGTAATCCCGCACCTTTGGGAGGCTGAGGTGAGTGGATTGCCTGAGCCCGCGGGTTCGAGACCCGCCTGGGCAGCAAGACCTCATCTCTACAATAAATCAAAAAATCAGCCGGGCATGGTAGTGCATGCCTGTAATTCCGGTTACTTGGAAGGCTGAGGCGGAAGGATCGCTGCAGTCCAGCAGGTTGAGGCTGTGGTGGCCGGGAGCGGCCACTGCACTCCAGTCTGGGCGACAGAATGAGACTCCAACTCAAAAAAAAAAAAAAAGAAAGAAAAGAAATACAGTGCTTATGCTAAAAAATAAAATAAAAATAAACACCTTGCTTAAAGTGAAGGAAGAGTGAATTCTGTGTCATCATTACATTGCTACAAGCTCTTGCACCACTCAATTTGCTCCTTGCTTATTATAAAGATAACCGTTCAGTTTTCTTTGGATTAATGGCTAAAAGGAAGAAAGCAGATCTTAAAAGTGTATCACTCTGACACAGGCTGGAATATTTCTTTTAGCAATTTAAACATTATGACCAAAAGATGAGTCATTTTTTTTTGCTAGAGACATATGTAGAAAAAATATGAATTGATTTTAAAGGATTTTCTTTATCATTAGTTTTATACAACTTCCCTACCTAGAATTAAAGATTCCACCCATCAGTGCCTCCATGCAGTAAACTAGAAATGGTCATAATGTCATGACATACACAGATACACAGAATGGAGAGCCTCTTTAAATGCTTACTTGGTGAGAAATCATAAATGTAAAAACCAAAACATTAAAACAGACACCTATGCAGGGGTTTAAAATGATATGCTAGAAACACAGAATTCTGGAAAACATTTCAATCAAAAAAATTTTATGAAAAATCCCAAAACGAAAATAGTCTATTATTGTCTGATTCATGAAAATGTTTTAAATAATACCTTTTGTAACTTAAAAGGAAAACTTGATATTTTGTATTAATGTCCTGGGAAAACATAAATCAATTATAGGAAGAACTCATTTAAAAAAGATTATTTCTGTCAAGGTTGTATGGATAATAAGCTTGTTTAGAGCAGAGAGTCCTATTATTCCTTCATATAACTTCTGTAGTTCATACCACAATTTTTTGTGTGTGTATGTATACAAATATATACTCACATGCAAATATGTGTATATACATGCATACATATGCACATAATATAAATTAAAGTGTAAAGAGCTGAGTATATGGATAGATAAATAAATCTACATCCTGAATCCTTGCCCCTGAAGAAGTTGCTTGGTTTCAACTCTAAATCCACCCAAGTTGCTGCAAAGTCCATATATTTGTTCTTCTTTATGGCTGCATAATATTCCATTGTGTATGTGTACCACTTTGTTTGAATCAATCATACTCAGTGATCTATCACAGAAACAAAGAACAGAGTACCATATATTCTCACTCATAAGCAGACCTTAAACAATTATAATAATACTATGAGAAGGGGATTGGTGGTGTGGGAAACTGCTGGGCGGGGTGAGGATTGGCTGTTGAGGGAAACTGCCAGGGGAGGGAGGGGCATACCTCATCAACAAGGGTACCTGCATAATCAACATTTGTGTACTTAACCCTGAATTGTACCCCACATCTTTATAATAAAAAAGATAAATAAAAGGGAAAAAAGAAATAAAATAAAAAAATTGCCTGTGTTTGTAGCCATCCTGAGTAATATTAAGAAAATGAAATAATGGTGGAGTACTGAATTGTCTAAATCACATAGTTGAATTAATCAATCAGTTTAAAAGTACCTGTTGAAGGGCATTAGATATTCTTAAAAATTGTATAACAGGCCGGGCTCGGTGGCTCAGCCTGTAATCCCGCGCCTTTGGGAGGTTGAGGTGAGTGGATTGCCTGAGCCTGCGGGTTCCAGACCTGCCTGGGCAGCGAAAACTCATCTCTACAATAAGTCAAAAAATCAGCTGGGCGTGGTAGCGCATGCCTGTAATTCCGGCTACTCGGAAGGCTGAGGTGGAAGGATCGCCGGAGCCCAGCAGGTCAAGGCTGCGGTGACCGGGAGCGGCCACCGCACTCCAGTCTGGGCGACAGAGTGAGATTCCAACTCAAAAAAAAAAAAAAAAAAGAACAAAAATTGTATAATACTTTTTAAAAAGTCACAGACTTGGTTATTTTCCTCAAAGACTTCATAATCTCTGGAAAACCGTTGGCTAACGATAAACAGGGAATAGTGATAAAACCCCATAACAGTGGTTTCCAAACTTTGTTGCACATTAGAAACACCTGGGAACCTTTAAAGAACACTAGTGTCAAATAATCATTACCAAAAATTCTGAAGCAATTGCATTGGGTGCTTCTTGAGCATCTGACAAGCTGTCTAGTTATTTCGTGCTATATAATTTGACAACTTTACTACTGGTTCTTCAGCATACTATAGGATGCTCTTTTCTAAATAAGTCCAAATTCTCTGTTATTACTAAGTCTCTATGAAGGTTGAAACGTACAGACATCCCACTCTATGCTGCTCTAAACTTGATTTAGGAATCTGCAGCTACAAACAATTCAGGCATTCAATGGGCTAGTTCACTCTGTTAGAAAGAATAACTTAGACAAGTCTTTAGCTTAAGCTTGGCATCAGCTCACAGCAGACTTTCAACTCTTCTTGAACATTAAGAACATCTTCAAAACTTCTGGGATATTCTAATGCAGTGATGCCCAAATTTGCTGCACCTAAGAGTTTCCTGAAACCAGATGTTTATACCCCATATATCAGAATAATGATGGGATCTTGGCCTCAGCACTTTTTACAGATCCTCATATGATCTTTGTTGAAATTAGTTCAACAAAATTCAAGAATCACCCTTCTAATGCCAGAGCCCCATATCCAGAGTTCCTGAGGCATGACCTGGTCGTCAGTAGTTTTAACAATTTCTTAAGGAATTATAATGTTCACCCAGGATAGAAAATTCTGAGTTAGAGAAGTTGCTCAAACATGTTTACTCATTGGAAAGATCCACAAATAGAGATTTAATTTTCTTTCTTTTTTATTGTTATTAAAACTCATTATTTTATTATCGTTTTTTATTATAAAGATGTGGGGTACAATTCAGGATTAGGTATACAAACATTGATTATGCAGGTCCCCTTGTTGATGAGGTATGCTCCTCCCTCTGGCGGTTTACCTCAACTGCCAATCCCACCCCACTCCCCTGGCAGTTTCCTATTACTGCCAAACGCTTTCTTATAGCATATAATGAACTCAAATGCACTGAAAGGAAAAAAACAAACAGCCCCTTTAAAAAGTGGGCAAAATAATATGAATAGGCACTTCTCAGAAGAAGATATACAGGCAGCCAACAGATACATGAAAAAGTGCTCAGCCTCACTCATCATCAGAAAAATGCAAATCAAAACCACATTGGGATACCACCTAACCCCAGTAAGAATGGCTGCCATTAATAAAACAAACAACAACAGACGTTGGCAAGAGTGCGGAGAAAAAGGAACGCTTCTACACTGCTAGTGGGAATGCAAACTAGTGCAACATCTTTGGAAAACAGTGTGACCATTTCTGAAAGAACTAGAAATTGACCTTCCATATGACCCAGCAATTCTCCTTTTGGGAATATACCCAGACGAACTCAAATCATTCTACTAAAAAGATATGTGCACACGAATGTTTGTTGCAGCTCTATTCACAATAGCAAAATCATAGAACCAACCATGTTGCCCATCGAAGCTGGATGGATAAAGAAAATGTGGTACATATACACAATGAAATATTATGCAGCCATAAAGAAGGACAAATATATGTACTTCGCAGCAACTTGAATGGATTTGGAGTCGATCATACTCAGTGATCTGTCACAGAAACAAAGAACAGAGAACCATATGTTCTCACTCATAAGCGAACCTTGAACAATTATAATTTTCTTTCTTAATATGGTAAAGTTTGAGAACCATTGGTTAAGAGTTCTGTTACTCAAACTATGGCTCATGGACCTTTGCCTGGTGATCTCTGTTAAAGATACAGATGATGGGGTCGTTCCATATACTTACTAAGTCCATCTAAGTAACTTTGGAAACTGAAATCTTCTTTTTAACAAATTACAAATAATGCTTAAGTTATTGATCTAGAACCGTGTTTTGGAACCCAGGCATAAATTTTTCCCTCACTGAAGACATTTCAGTAGTCACAACTGGTATGGGTGCTACTGGTATCTAGTGGGTGGAGTTCAAAGATGTTGCAAAATCTCCTGCAATACCAACTGAATGACAGCCTTTCACAAAGTTACCCTGCCAAATTCATCAACCGTGCCAAATTTGAGAAACCTGGTTCTAGAGCAGGTTCTCAAAGCTTAGAATGCAACAAAATTTCTCAGATAGCTTATCAAAATAATCCCCAAGATGGCTGGGTCTCGTCCTTCAGAATTTTTGACCTACTGTGCCCAGAATAAGAGCCAAACAATCTACTTTTCTAACAAGTTCTGGTGATGTTGATCCTGCCAGTCTGAGTACTACACTTTGAGAATCACTAATCTAAAGATTGCCTCTCAATTTTCATTGATTTTCTCTGACTCTCCTTTCCCAGAAATGAGTCCATCAACAAACAGAAATGTTAAAATAGCTGCAGAATGCTACTGAAATCTGAAACCCCCAAAGATAAGAATACTTCTAAACCTCTGAAGTTAAGCTTTGCACAATATCATAGTCCCTCCATATATATGTATATATATGTCAACATCAGTGTTAAACCATAGGGCCATATTTTGATTTTAAATATTTCTTTCAATCCAATATAATATTTACTATTGAAGGTACTTGTTCTGCAGGTGATTCTTGGTGTAACCCTTTAAAAACATAGCCTTCCCATCTTAAATATCTGCGATACATTTGGGGGAGAATGACTAACTTTGTTCAATAACTCTTGTACATGCAAATCCTTTTCATATGATAAATACTTTTAAACAATATTCTTAGCTAACAGATCAAACACAGCCCATCACACACCACCTTTGAGAAAGCGTCTCACTGATTTTCTTTTAAGGTTATCTCTTCCCCAGGTCATTGTAATCGACAATGCCAGATAAACACACAAAATTTTAGCAACATTTTTGAATAGAGATTTAAAGTGTTTTCATCAGACCCTCAGTCGCCGGTCTCCCCATTAGAGCCATCAATAACAAGGGAGACAAAAATTATAAATCTGTAACCAAGCAACAAGGACAAAGCTAATGAACATTAGGCCAGTGACTGTAGCCTTTATAAATAAAATCTAAACAGTACCTCCGCTGAATATATTTTTCCAGTTTATTGCTGTTTTGACACAAATGAAACCAAGATATATTCCCCTCACTATGTTTGCTTTTTCTTTTTTTTTTCTCCTCCAGTTTATGTCCTGTGTTATGACTTTATGGAAATAGACAGAGTGGATGTAAAGAAGTCCATAAATTGGAGCAAACGGTTTTACTGTAACTATTTCTACTTACTTATATTGTCTTATTTAATATATCGAATCAACAGTTTTCCAAAGTAATCCTTGGGGGCTGCCTTGTGCTTAGCCATGCTATCTACAATTAAAAGGCATAATTTGTGTGACTAGCAGAAAAAAGATATCCATAAGAATGATTATGTGCACAAAAATGAAACAGATTCATAGACATGAGCACCTATGCTGTGGTTTCTTTACTTCCTTTCAAAACAGGAAACAGTGTTTTGAAAATCTAGCAAATTTATTGTATCTATATAAATATACAATTTCACTGCATTATAATCAATCTCCTTTTCTGGTTTGGCTTTTCGTATGGTTGGTTTTAACCGAGCACCAAACTGCAGAACCAGAATTCTTTAACACAATCCTAAGGTAACTTTTCCTAACTTTTCTCTTAAGGGCTTCTGATCTAAAGGTACAAACATTCATTTAATTTCCAATGAAATAAATACCATTAGCCAATGAAAAAATGATATTTCTGTATTGGAGTTGCTAATATAGTCAGATAACTTACCTATGAGGTCTGACAACTACATTCACAAACTCGTCCTAGAAAAGTGCTACATACCTCATTACTGAATATTACTATGGTCACCTTCAATTACTCCCCTTGGGAAGCTATCAGTGCCTAGTCCACCCATCAAAGCAATTTTGGAACTCTTTTTCTGCAATGGCCATCAGAGCTGTCCTGAATGCCATAAAAATGTCTTACTTTTAATATTTCCCTTATCTTTGGGTAAAGGAAAAAAATCACTGAAGCCAGATTAGGTGAGTGGGAAGAGTGTTTCAATACAGTGATTTGTTTACTGGTCAAAAACTCCCGCACAGACAGTGCAGTGTGAGCTGGTGCACTGTCATGATGCAAGAGCTCCTTTGAGACCATTTTTGCATACACTTTTCTCATGCCAAGATTTTTAGTTGAGACTTTTCTAACTGTTTATCTATCAATATTTATTTGGTCTGTTATGCTTCTCACAGTCAGTCAACAATTCTGACACATAATTTAATGAATTTTTGCAATGTTTTCTCAGTTCTGCTTGTTGCTATCTGTCCTGACCTCTATTCATAAGTGACACCTTCTCTCCACTCAAAAAAACATTTAATCCACTTGCATAACACTATTTTTTCATGGCATTATCCCTATAAACTTGGACTAACATGTCCCTGATTTCACTTCCACTCTTCCCAAGTTAACAAGAAATGTAATGTTTGTTGCTCTAATCCAAGCTCCAGCATTCTGGCAACAGCACACAAAAACACCCAACCTCAATAATGAACACCACTCAGCAGGACATGAACACAACTATGAGATACTAATATACTAAAGTTATGAAACCTTACTGGGTTGTTTGTGTAATGCTGCCAGGTAAGTGCACAGTGGTGTGTTCATGAATGTAATTGTCAGACTTCGTATTTAATTTTTTAGTTTAACAAAGACTGTTAGACTTTTATTATAATAATTTCATGGATGTGCCTGACTTATTGTCTACATGTGATTCATTGACTTCTGAAATGCCAGAAAGACTTTCTGTAGGTTTGGGTTCAGAAGAACTTTATTCAGTTTTTATAAAAATGCGTATCTTTTGACATAGATCTATTATAGACCCTAGAGGTGAAAAGAAGATGGTAAATATTTTTTAAAGTAGAAGAACACCTTAAGAAAGGAGACAGAGAAAAAGATAAACCAAATAATATTCAAGTTATTACGAAAAGACATTGCTTGAAATGCAACATTTAAATTTTATTTTTAAATGGCAGAATCAACAAGTGTCCCTTAAAATCACAGAGCATATGCAAATTAAATGGAAGGAAAAATACCAAGGACCATAAATGGACAGACGGCTGATTTTCATTTGCCCATCATAGGCCGTCACATACACACTTTAGCAAATGTCCAAATCCCAGTGATTACAGCAAATGATGATAGGGATCATCACAACCAGGGAAAAGGCACAGTAACATATCCTTATTCCTCCCTTCTCTGCTTGGATCAGAGTCTAAGAGGGTGTGCCTGTAAACTTAAAGTATTATTTTCTCTTTTTCTTGGAAGTTCCTCTTACAGACTCATCAACTCTGGATTTTAGTAGCAGCAAGAATAGGAGGCAACACATTGGACGGGAGCTATTTTGCGGGGACTAATGTTTTGGAGAGAACTTAGCACAACCGGGATATAGAAAGAGGGCAAATGTCAGGACAATCAAAGCAATACATGGTAAGCACCTGCTACATCCCATATATGTTGTTGAAAATCAAAAGGACAAAAGTTAAACAAATTTCCTATCCTCAAGAATTGCAATCTTAATGGAAAGCATATTTTCTTTTTTGACTGTCTAGTAATTTATTAAACATATATGTTTTGAGCGCTTACCGTGGGTCAGCCACTGAGCAAGGTGCAGAAATAGTTAAGATACGTTCATCCTCACTTTATCAACTCCAATTCAAAAAAATTAAGTGATATTTTAAAGACACAAATTGGGTCAATCATCATTTTGACCCTTTATGATGTATTCCCATTCTTTGGGGCAGCCTCCTTTGGAATGTAGGATGTGGTCCTTGCTTTCTCTTCAGCCTATTTTGCTCAATTCTCCATCTTGTCCTTCATGCTTTAGCCCTGCTACCCTCCTCATTACTCTGAATACTCTACGCATCCTCTGTGTTTGGAGGGAGCTGTGTAGAACTGTGTAGGGTCTGTTCTAGAAAATTATCTTCCTCTTTGTTAGTCACATCTTTTTTGTAATCCTAGGACTCTGAACTTTTCCAAACACGTAATAAAATTGAAATTTGAGTCATTTAGGCATTTGTTTCTCTGCTGTTGTTGTTATCTATGCTGGAATAAATCCTCTATAAAAGCAGCAATTTGCTCAGAAAAGTTTCCACGAACCTAGCCCGGAGTTCAGTGAATATTAGATTCCATGAATATTTTTTCCAAGTAATTATTTGAGTAACTACATTTTTATAAAAGGAAAGGAGAGAGGAATATCTTGTAACCAAGGAATAAATCATGGATGCAGTTGTGAAGTGTTTTGCTTAAGCTGACAGCCAATAGTAAAGTCTTCTGGAGTCAAAGTTACAAAGGTCTATATAGTATAAAATAGGTCAAGGGTGAAATATCAGATTAGCTGATATCAGATTAGAGGTCTGGGATTAATGATAAATCTAGTGCAGTGGTTTCACAGGAGTTTCCTTCTATATGTATCATGCATCAAATCTCTTCATTTGACAGAAAGGACTGGATATTGAGGTACAAACTCCTTCTGGAGAAACAAAGGAGAGACTCAGGCTCACTGTAAGTGGTAAGTAGCAATCTCAAAACCTCTCTAAAAATAGTTTGATTAGAGAAGAAAAGAGAAATTGAGAGTCTTGAAAACTTGTCATGACAAACTGAGTGAGCCCTGAATGTGAAGAAAAAATACAAAGGAGAAGCTGAGAGGAACTGTATCAACATGATTAATCTCAGGTTGTCTTTGGTGGCTAGTTTCAAATTAAAGAAGGTAGGAACATGAGCTACTTGGCATTATATTTCCAGAAATATTGCTAACATTGGAAGAAGGATCAGAAAACCAACTACAATATTTTTACAAATATATGAGAAAGGATTAACTCAGCATACCTGGTTGTAAAACCCTGCACATTTCCAAGAAAGTTCTATTTCCAGGACTAGCCCTTGACTGACTCCTATAAACTGGCCTCTCCGAATGTTGTGTCTGATAAGAGTGTGTTTGAACCATGCTGTACCAGGTTTACTAAATAGTTTATGCCATCAATGTAACCTATTTTGACCACGTGCTTTCTTTCTGGAAGTCTAGGGCTTGAAGAACAAACAGCAAGGGTACTGTATGCCTTTGTGACTAACCACAATAAAAACTATGGACCACTAGGCTCAGAAAAGTGACCCTTATTGGCAACACTCCCCATGTATTGTCACATTTTGCAGCTGTTAGTAATTCAAGTGCATTCTACTTACTGTTATTTCCTCTAAACGTTAGTCCATGTGTTTTCTTCCTTTGTTGACTTCATTTCCTTTTCCTTTGTTAACTTCATTTTATGTTCTTCTATTTCTATAAACCACATGGTAAGCACGACAACTTCTCAGTCCTGTAAATTCTTCTGGTGAATCATCAGGCATAAGGATGGTTTTAGAAACATCCAACACAAAACATCCTGTAAAAGCCAAACTACTGATTAATCTGAAGAACCGTGGAGTGTTCACTTGGAGAACCTCCAGTTTCTGTGTCCTGCAATATAATTTCCAGGAAGTGAAAAGAAGCTTATGTCTTCTATCAAGGGATATACATGCAAACTTCTGCTATAACTGAGACAGCCTAGCCTGAACATCCAAACCTAATTTATTATCCTTTTTTTTAACTAAGCATGGAAAAAATGATTTTGTCCTCAATATCTATTTTTTATTGAATCTGAACAAATGTTTATTGGTATTGAGAAGAAACATACTTTCCCAAGGAGATAGTTTTAATGAATAGAGTCACAAGCATTAAATATCATTACTAGTCTTGTTTCTGGACTCTAACTTATATTTTTAAGCAAGAACCATTATTTTTCTCATCGGGGCTTACATTTTTCATCTCTTCCATCATTTTCAGGTTATGCAAGTTATTTTCTGTATTCTACAAACCCAGAGCTAGTCTGTCCTGCCCAGTTTTATCCTTAAGTATCTGACCCCTGTAAATTGCCTCACTCAGATTCCTGTGTTCTGTGACTTTAATATTGAATTTAGTCAAAAGGAGGCACCCTCTGGAAATTAGGAGGAAGAAAGAGAAGTCAAAACAATTCCTCCCTCTCCCTCTCTACCTGGGTAGTGTTCTTCTGACAGTAGCTATAATTTTCTTCAATTGCAGCTTCATCATAATAGACTGATTCCACTCTACCACGCTCCCTTGGGTCGATTGTATCTCCTCTTGTACCTTCAAGCCTCATGGTGACAACAGCTTTCCTGGCACTTTCCTTATAATGCCAGCAGAAAGTGACTTTTGATTCCCACAAGTCAAAAGAATGGCACACGGGTATATACTGCAAATTTACTGAAGAAATTTATGAACAGTCATATAGATGAATAAATAAATGAATAAATAATTTGTGCACCCTCATAAATTGCAGATGCCATTTTGATCAGTTAAGCCAAGCCAAAATAGTCTTAGCTCCATTTGCTGTTCTTTTCTGAGTTACAGTTTAACAGGGACCTTCGCGACTAACCCAAAGACAAAATTCCAATGGCAATGACTTCATGCAAATCTGGAAGGAGGCGTGAAGGGGGCACACAATGAGATTTGATACCTATTGAACCAATGTCGAGGCTAACAATTTCCTCTGCCTTGATGTCTCTGGGATCCCCACACCACCACCAGATCTTACAATCCCAATGAGGAGGGAACAGTCATAGTGATAGCAAGAACATAGTTCGCAAACAAAATAGTGAAAGCAAAGAGAGTTAAAAGGGGGATGCTGATAGATGTGTGGGAAGCCTTACCACCTTAAGGTTGCTACTTGGAGACAGTTTAGAGACAGAAAAGAAGACACATCTGTCAAGAATCTAAACCAGCTACTGGTAGAACCATAGGGCTAAGGCAGGAAACAAGGAAGGGACAGAAAATCTCCCAACTATTTTTCCTCCTGGTTTACAGTCAGTCTACTGCCAGAGTGCTCCACTGGTCTGGCATAATTTAAGAAAGAGGATACAGGTGATGCAATCTAAGCCTCCCAGGGAATACAGTAGGGTAGAAACTGAATCATAGGCAAGACAAGTGGCAGAAGCCAGCATGAGATGCTTAGAAGCTTTTCCAAGGGAAGTACTAAACCTTGTCTAAGTCTTATCTAGTAAGGATACCAATAACCAGGACTTTCATACAAATCTGCTGCTTTTGAAAGCATATTTCTGATACTAAGAATCATCCCAGGAGGGAGGTTTGGAAAATACTACATAACTCCTAAAGATATCAGAAATACTAGATATTAATCAGGTACATTAGATAGACATGAGCTTACCTATTGTGGTCTCCTAACTATATCAAGAGGAGTTAGTATTGGCCCCAGGTCTCAGGGGCCACCTTCCAATTCTCCTTTTATTATTGCATGATGTAGCCCTGGTATACTGCCTGACCACACAATCTCTTTTCCTTTTTTATCCTGGCATAAGCTTTTGTTTACCCCCATTTGAGCTACTCTGCTTGAAAAATCACTGTGCTTTAAGTTTTACCAGCAAACAGCCATTGGCTTAAAAATGATTAGAGTTTCCCCCAAGAGGAAGCCTTTGATCACTAGAGCCAGATCCAGCCAAGAAAATGTGTGTTTTCCTGCCCTGTTCTAACATTTTCTCTTAATTAGGGCAGGAGAGACTGCCTTGGGAAGTTGATTCTTCACCTGCACACATAATATCTATGCTTACTTTCTGCATTGCTATGTTCTCTGAGGAGGTACTTGGGGACCCACTGGTAAAACCTTGTTTTTGAGGAAATTGCAGAGGAAAAATGAGTCACATCTCAATGAAAATTCATTTTGATTCTATTCTCTGTGCTCTCCTTTTTTTTTTTAAGTGAAGCAATTCTGAATTTTAAGTCACAAACAATATTAATCAATATATTTCATTGCTGGAGAACAACCCAGTGGAAGAGCCCAAGGCAGTGTAAAAGCATCCTGGCCACTCCCATATCATTTGAACAGTTTCCCCTTCTGCCTGTGAGAGACTTCTCTCAGAATCGTTTGTTCTCATATGTACTACCTTGATATTTAGAAGGGTCAAAGCAGGTCCATGGAGTTCCAAATAAAATGTCCAGAAGATTAGTACAGGGTACTGGGAAGCTTTATATGAGGATAATTGATAAGATTAAGGTTTGCAGTAAGAGAACATGAGCTGTGTTTGAAGTTATGATTGAGGTAAAAGAACAGGAAAGATGAAATGAAAAAGCAAAGCCCTGAACACAGAGACTGGAAGTTTGTCACCAAAGTCTGAGAGAATTTAATATGGAACCACTTTATCTTAACAGGAGAATTGTGCTGACATTTCTAAAATTCATATTGCATTATTAAGGAAATTTAGGATAAGGGAAGGGTGGCATTTCTAATACTTGAGATTAATATCACAAAGGACAAAACCCCACATCTTTGGTATCTGCATAAAAAAATAAAGATTTGGGTTATTGATCCTTTGAACTTGACCTTTCATAAGGGTTCATCTTGTGTTGACACATGCCCATTGCCACTTCTAAGTGTGTCCTCTCAATAAGCCTAGACACGAAGACCTACGTAGCTCTCTGCCCATGACCTCGGCCCCCTCCTATTTTTCATTTTACTAGAGCCATGAAGTGAACTATCTAATTACATAATGAAATTAAACCAATCCATGATCAAATTCCAACTGAAGTCTGTAACAATAAGTTATTTTACCGAGATAAAGTCTTTGTCTTCTCTAAAGATCTGGCGTCTTGAATGATGAAGAAGTAAAAAGGGCGGTTAGGATGGGTTTTGAAACAAGCAGAAGGCCTGCCACCCACTGAGGTAGCATTTAGTGTACCTTATCAAATGTCAAGGTCTATATTTATGGTTAAAATAGGTAGAAATAAAACTTTGTCGAACAGAGTGTACACTTCTATGCTTATAGATAACATAGAAGCTATCTATAAACACTTCACAAAAAAACTGATGGAGTTAATCAAGGGTTTGTTTTTATTTCTAGATTTTTAAAAAATCATCTGAATCAGCGCTTGAACACCTGAGGTTTGGGCTAATGTTTTTTAAGCTCTCTATCATATTAAAGACCTCTGTAATTACCTGAAAACCGAGTTAGGGAAATTTCTAAACAATTAGTGGAATTTTCAACAATGCTAGGGATCCAGGTGAGAACTTAGGTGAAAGTCACTCAGAGAGACAGAGCATCCAAAATTTAACCAATAAACACCTCTCCGTAATTTGAGTCATTTCCTGAAAGAGCAGTGAATGTCTTAATAAGACTCCCATCTTTCTTCCAGCACAAATAACACACAGATCCCACCTTCCACATGTACATGGATATGCATACAACTAAACATTTCATCATTGCAAAGAAAAGCTGCATTTAAAATGAGGCCTCCTCCTGATGAATGGATAACCCAAAGGAATGATTTGATTCTGAAATTTTAAGTTAGATAAAACTTGAAAAATACTTTGGGCACATTTCTTAGTTCACAATCTATGATTGCTACCTTGCCTCCCCACCTAATTCCTATAATCTTTGACACTTGTCTGAAGAAAACAATCATGTGTTCCACATTTTTTCTGTGATTTTTACATATCTTCTATTTTGTTTTGGTTGGAAACTTAATTCCTAAACCCAATGGTGTTTGGTTTTCAAAAGATATATTGTTCTTTCAACATCCTTGTCTTCAAAGGCTAATGAGATGCACTGCTCTGTTGGAAGCCAGAGTTAGGTAGGTGGAGAAATCACAATAATTATTCCTAATTGCCACTGAAACCTTGCTTCTTTAGCAGAAGGGGGAACTGGCTTAGTTGACAGAAATACATATCTGCTAAACAGGAGAAATGCAATTAGTGGTTAGTTGAGAGGTGGGAAAGAGAGAGATTTTACTTTTTAACTACTGGTGGAGGAGAGAGCTTGGAAATTATTTAAATTAGGCAAAATGTATGAACCAGCACAGAGCTTGCACTGTCCAAGGTCTATCACGATCACCAACTGTACTTTGCCTCCAGAAAAATATTTGGAAAATGAGTGAATTTTGTTTATACAATCTTATTAAATATAAATATATTCATTAATGAGAAGTATCAAAGTCAGGGCTTCATAATTAAGCAACTCCAAATGTAAGCCAAGCTCTGTTATTGATAAGCTTTGTGACTTTGTGTATGCTGTTAAACCTTCATAAGCCCGTTTCCTCTAAAATTGGATAATAATAATATAATATCTTCAGACAGTTGTTATAAAGTTTAAATTAGATTATTATTATTTTAATCATATTATTTATTTTATTTACATTTAAGTATAGGTTCTTATTACCTGCAGAATACTAAGGAATTTACTTAAACTCATCATCTGTAAAAGAAATCTAAGAACGTATTGCGCAAGAGATGGATTTCCTCTTTCTTTCTCTGACTCCCACCCCCCTCTCCCTTCCTTGACTCCTTCTCTTTTATTGCTTTCTTTTTCCTTCACTGTTGAGATACAGTTAAACGGTTGGGAACACTAATAACCAGAACTACTCAGACTTCCTCGTCTAGCAATCATCTCCTACTTCCCCTTGCATGTGCTGTGTCGACCATTACAGAGCCTGACAGAGTTAGGATAAGTAAGTCACCGACTTCAAATCTGAAAACTTCAGAGGTGAAATAGATGGGCAATTTTACATGTAAGGCCACAGCTCTTCCCTGTTTCCAAACAGAAATCTGATGAAACAGTAAATCAGTGGACTGCCCTCTTTCTTTTCTCCTTTTAACTTTCAATGTCAAGTGTCATTTTGACTCATTAAAGACAAAACAATATTCAGGAGATGAATTGAATCAAACCCCACAGGTTGATTTACCAGTACCTTCTGAGAGAAGCAGATCCCATTTGGCAGGAAGATGAGTGTGCAGTAAGGGAAGATGTTGGCCCAGGGGCTGGAAAAGAGTACTGTCTTTCTTTGGGCCTAGACAAGAATAAGAGTTGGGCAGTGAAAAATGACTCCCACGTCTTTCATAGCTCACATCTGTACGGCAAAAGTACTTCAGAATCCAAGTGACACTGTTGAAATACACCTCTCTTTAAAGTCTAACTTAACACCTGCATCCTCTATGACACGCTTCCTACCTATCCCAGGTTCTCCTGCCTGTGAGTTCTGTAGCATGCCTGGAAGAGATAAACTCATGAAGGACGCATAGTCTGTTACCAGTGTGAGTTCCAACGTTTATCAAACTGCAAGTGTTTCCCATTTCTATTCTCTCCCCAAGATAGTCTACCACAGTGTTAGCCATTAGATTAATACTTAAGAAATCTTAGATTATTCACTGTTAATCAATATTTACTGCAGTTCAAACTCTTAGATAACTATCCTTGAAAATTCTTTAAGTCACATCAAAAACTTACTTTTTTTAGATGAAACGTAAAGTACTGGGAACCGGCAAGATTTAAAAGAAATAAAGGAAAAGTGTAATGTATTCATCAATTTCGGAGGCACTAAAACTGTTTTTAAAATATCCTCAAATGCCACTGTCTTACAGCAATAAAACTTTCTGCTCCTGCTCACAGATCTTTGGGTCAGCTGTGGCTTCACTGTTCTTGACATCAGGTATCAGATTGTCTTCAGATCTGCACTATGTTTCCTTGTTTTTCTTGAGCCAGCAGCTACCTGGGCCATATTCTTCCCACCTACAGATTACAGGAGCATAAGAGGACAGGCAAAGTCTTGCACATATAAAGAGTGTCCTTGAGTCATGACAGCAATGTACACTTGCCAAGAAATTCACATGACTGAGTTCAACATCAGTAAAGCAGGGAGGTCAAAACGACCAATGATAGAGGAGTTGAAAAGTTACACAGCAAAAAATGTGAATATAAAATGTAATAAAAGACAGGACATGAAGAAATGGAAACAAAACCTCAATAACATGACAGTCATCATACATGACTTGTATATGCAATGGCCAATTAAATTTTATGTTTACACTAATATTGTAGTCCAAGAGTTCCTGACCCTCAGGCCATAGACCAATATTGGTCCGTGGCCCACTAGGAACCGGGCCACACAGCAAGAGGTGAGCGGTAGGCAAGCCAGCTAAGGTCATCTCTATTTACAGCCTTTCACCATCACTCATATTACCGCCTGAGTTCTGCTTCCTGTCATATCAACAGCTACATTAGATTCTCATAGGATCACAACCCCTGTGCGTGCGAGAGATCTGGGTTGTTACTCCTTGTGAGAATTTGAGGTGGACCTGAAGCAGTGATGCTTGTGTTAGGGAGAGGCTACAAATACAGATTAACACTATCAGTAAGGTTTTACTACACAGAGACCATAACAAATCAGTTGCTGCCAGACTCATATTAAAACCCTATCAAGTGAGTGGCAAGTGAGTTGATGTACGTTGATTACACATCTGGTGAAAGGCTTTAAGTCAGAATTCGACATGCATTTTAGTTCATGCATGGCCCACCCATTATTTTATTTTCCACATCCATCCACGCCTCTTTTTATGGTGAGATTTATAATTGCTTCACTGTGTATTACAATGTAATAATAGAAATAAAGTTCACGATAAAAGTTATGCACTTGAATCATCCCAAAACCATTCCCCACCCCACCCCAGTCTGTGGAAAAATTGTCTTCCATGAAACTAGTCCCTGAGACCAAAGGGATTGGGGACTGATGCTGTGGTCTAGTAAGTGTGTGAAAGCATTATGTCTAAAAAAAACCAAAGTACAAGATATAATTTTAAAATAATGTATTCTTTTAAAAATGTTGATAGTCATCTGAGACTTTAGTAAGCTGTACTCTCTTTGCTGGAAGAGGTTTCTTGCCTTGATGTTGATGCTGCTGACTGACCAGGGTGATGATTGCTGAAGGGTAAGGTGACTAGGACAGTCTTTTAAAATAAGATAGCAGTGAAGTCGGCCACACACTCATCCTTTCAGAAAGAATTTCTCTGTAGCATGTGATATTGTCTCATGGTGCTTTACCCAGAATAGAACATTTAAAATTGAAGTTAATCCTCTCAAACCCTGCCACTGCTTTGTCAGCTATGTTTATGTAATATTCGGAATCCTCTGTTGCCTTTTTGACAATGTTCACACCATCTTTACCAGGAGTAAATTCCACCTCAAGCATTCACTCTCTTGACCATCTATAAGAGGCAACTCCTCACCTCTCAAATTGTGACAGCAATTCAGTCACATCACCAGGCTCCACTTCTAACTCTAGATCTCTTGCTAGTTCCAACACATCTGCAGTTACTATCTCCCCTGAAGTACTGAAAACCTCAAGGTCATCCATAACAGGTGGAATCAGCTTCTTACAAACTTTTGTAAATGTTGGTATTTTGACCTCCTCGCATTAATCATGAATATTCTTAATGTTATCTAAAATAGTACATGCTTTCTGTCTTCTCCTCCTCCTCCTCCTCCTCCTCCTTCTTCTTCTTCTTTTGTGGAAAGCAGGATTTATTGAGAGGACAGAAAATCACCCACAGTGGGAGGGGATCCGAAGGGGTTGCCCCAGTATATCCTTCCAAAAAGGTTTTCAATTTACTTTGCTCAAGTCCATTAGAAGAATTACTAATTAAAGTAGCTGTACCCTTCCTTGTAAGCTGTATTTTAAAAATAATAATTTTGACTTATGAGTCCCAATTACTCCTTGATTCATAAACTACAGAACTCATGTTGTGTTGGCAAGCAGGAAATCAACATTAAGGTTGCACATCTCCACCCCAGCTCTTCTGTGACCAGGTGCATTGTCAATGAGTAGTAATATTGTAGAAGATTTTTTTTTCTTCTGAATGTACGTCTCATCAATAACCTTGAGATATCCAGAAAATCATGTTGTAAACAAATGTGCTGTCATCTAGACTTTGTTGTTCCATTTATAGAGCACAGACAGATTGTACTTTGTGTAATTCTGAAGGGCACTAGGATTGCCAGGATAGAAAATGAGCATTGGCTTAAACTAAAAGTCACCAGTTGCATTAGCCCCTAACAAGAGAATCAGCCTGTTCTTTGAAGCCAGACATTGACTTCTCCTCTCTAGTTATGAAAGTCCTAGATGGCTTCTTCTTCCAAGAGAAGGTGTCTGCACTGAAAATATGTTGCTTTGTGTGGCTACATTCATCAATAGTCTTAACAAGATCTTCTGGAAAACTTGGTGCAACTTTACTTTAGCACTTGGAATTTCATTTTGTGCTCATATGTTATGGAAATGGCTTCTTCTCTTAACTTTTGAACCAATCAAAATCGGTTAGCTTCAATCTTTTTTTCTGCATCTTCCTCACCTCTCACCTTCATAGTTGAAGAAAGTTAAGGATTTATTCTGGATTTGACTTTGGCTTGAGGAATTGCTGTGCCTCATTTGATCTTCAATCCAGATCGCTAAAACCTTCTCTGAATCAGAAATACAGCTGTTTATCTCTTTTCACTTGTGTTTTTATTGGAGTAGCAGTTTTGATTTATCTCAATAGCTTTTTTTTTGTAATCATAACTTGGCTTGTTTGGCACAAGAAACACAGCTTTTTGCCTCTCTTGACTTGTGACATGCCTTTCTCACTTAAAATTAATTATTTTAATTATTTTTAGCTTTAGATTTACAGTAAAAGACATGCAACACTTCATTTCACTTGGATACTTAGAGGCTATTGTAAGGATAATAATTGGCCTAATTTTAATATTGTTGTGTCTCAAGGAATAAGGGGACCCAAGAAAAGGAAAGGAGAGAAAGAATCAGCAGGATGTGACACAATCAGAACACATACAATAATTGTCAATTAAGTTCACCATCATATATGAGCATGGTTCATGGCACCCCAAAACAATTATAATGCTAATATCAAAGATCACTGATCATAGATCACCATAACAGATGTAATGAAAATAAAAATGTTTGAAATATTGGAAGAATTACATGATATGACACAGAGACACAAAGAGGGCACATGTTATTGGAAAATTGGCACAGATAGACTTGCTTGATGTTAATTTGCCACAAACCTTCAATTTGTAAAAAAAAAAAAAGTAATGTCTAAAAGGAAAGCACAATAAAGCTGGGCATTCTTATAAATATAACTCTAAATACTCTGCCAAAACACTATTAGAACTAATAAAGGTATTCATAAGGTTATGATAAAAAAACAATATATAAAAAACAGTTGTGTTTCTACACACAATGAACTATCCTAAAAACAAATTAAGAAAAAATATCATGGGACAGGGAGAAGAAGAGAGAAGTTGGTTAATGGGTCCAAACATACAGTCAGATAAAATTAAAAAGGTTATGACATTTGATAATAGACTAGACTAGAGTGACTATATTTAGCAATTTTTTTATATTTCAAAGTAACTAGAGAAGAGGACTTGATAACAGCATATAGCAATAATAAATACTCAAGGTGATAGATACCTCAAAAACCCTGTCTTGATCATCACACATTCTATGCATATAACTAACATTCACATGTATCCTGTAAATATATAAAATATTATGCATCAATAAAAGAAAAGTAAGCAATAAAAGTTATGATAACATCAAAAGAAATAAAATTAGGAATAAAGTTTGCCAATGAGGTGAAAGATCTGTACTCTAAACACTAATGTATTGACGAAAGAAGTTGAAGATGCTAATAAGTGGAAAGATATCCTGTGTTCATGAATTAGGAGAATTAATATTGTTAAAATATTCACATTACTCAAAGCAATCTACAGGCTCAATGAAATCCTTATCAAAATCCCAATGGCATATATTTTTACAGAAATAGAATAAATAATCCTAAAATTTTTACTGAGTCACAGAAGAACCCCTCATAGCCAAAACAATCTTGAGAAAGAAAAACAAAAATGAAATCATTATTCTACCTGATTTCAAACTGTTTTACAAAGCTATAGTAATCAAAACAATGAGACAATGTCATAAAAACAGATACATAGACTAATGGAACAAAATAGAAAGCCCAGAAACAAAACCACATATATATGGTCAAATAGCCTTTGAAAAGGGCACTAAAAAAATACACAATGGAGAAAGGACAGTTTCTTCAATAAATGGTGTTAGGACAACAGGATATCCACATGCAAAAAATAAATTTGAACCCATGTCTTACGTCATACAAAAATTTACTGGAAATGGTTTCTAGATTTAAATGCAAGATCTGAAATTATAAAATTTTTAGTAAAAAACGTAGGCGATAACTGCTTTGACATTAATCCTAATGATAATTTTTTATATGACACGAAAAACACAGAAAACAAAAAATAAATGAGTGGGACTACATCAAACTAAAATTATTCTGTACTGCAAGAAAACAATCAATGAAACAAAGAGACAACCAATGGATGGAAGAAAATGTTTGCAAACTATATCTGATAAAAGTTAATATTCAAAATACATAACACACACACAGTTCAATAGCAAAAATGCGAATAACTCAATTTTAAAAATAGACAAAGAACTTTCAACATTTCTGCCCAAGAAGACAAACAAACGTCAACATTGATAATTATCAGGGCAATTTAAATGAAAACCACAATGAGATATTATTTCCCACCTGTTAATATGAGCAATAATGAGTGTTGATGAGACTGTGGAGGGAAATGATCCCTAGTACACTGACGGTGGCAATGTTAATTATTACAGCCATGATGGAAAACAATACTGAATTTTCTCAAAAAATTAAAAGTGAAATTACTATGGAATCCAGCAATCTCACTTCTGGGTATATTTCCAAAGTAAATGAGATCAGCATCTGGAAAGAGATATCTGCATCCTCATCTTCATCGTGGCATTATTCACAGAAGTCAAAAAACGGAAACAACCAAAGTGTCTATAAACTGATGATAAATAAAGAAGATGTTGTAAATGTACAAGGAAATATTATTCAGCTTTTAAAAAAAGGAAATTTTGTCATTTGGCACAACATGGATAAACCTCAAAGACATTAATTATGCTAGGTGAAATAAGCTAGAAATTTTTTTTAAAAAAAGCAAATACTGTATGACCTTACTTGTACGTGGAGTCTAAAAAAGTTCAACTCATGGAAGCAAAGAGTAGAACAGAAGCAAGTTGGTCAAAAGTTACAAACTTCCATTTATAAGATAAAGTGCATCCTGAGGATCTAATATACAGCTGGATGTCTATATTTAATAATACTGTTGTCTAATTGAAAGTTGATAACAGCAAAATAAAACATTAACAAAACTGTATTTTTTTCCCCAGGAAGATGGCAGACATTCAGACTGAGCATGCCTTGCACAAGCATCAAGAACAAGATAGAATCCTGCTAGGCCAGACCGGCAAAGAAAAGTTCCCACGGTACCAGAAGAACATCAGGATGGCTTCAAGACGCCCTTTAAAGAGGCCATCAAGGGCACCTACATTGACAAGAGATGCACCTTCATGGATAACGTCTCCAACCGAGGGTGGATCTTACCTGGCGTGATGACCAAGATAAAGATACAGAAGATCATTGTCATCCGCTGGGACTATCTCTACTCCATCCACAAGTACAGTTGCTTGGAGAAGCATCACAAGAACATGTCCGTGCACCTGTCCTCCTGCTCCATGGACATCCAGATCAGTGACATCGTTACAGTGGGCGACTGCCAGTCCCTGAGCAAGACAGTGTACTTTAACATGCTGTCACCAAGACTGCAGGAACCAAGAAGCAGTTCAAGAAATTCTGAGGCTGTGTGCCTGCCCACTCCACAAAATGAAATACGAGTATTATCTCATTAAAAAAAAACAAAAAACGCCTTACCCTACACACACACAACACACACACACACACACACACACACACGCACACACACACAAATGGTAACTATCACAAGGACAGATGTGTTAATTAATCTGAGTGTGGACATCATTATACCGTGTATACGTAGATCAAACCATGTTGTGTACCTTTAATATATATAATTTTTGTTTGTCACTTTGATATTTTAAAATTTGAAAAACAGCCGGGCTCGGTGGCTCAGCCTGCAATTCCGCGCCTCTGGGAGGCTGAGGTGAGTGGATTGCCTGAGCCTGCGGGTTCGAGACCCGCCTGGGCATCGAGACCTCATCTCTACAATAAATCAAAAAATCAGCCAGGCATGGTAGCGCATGCCTGTAATTCCGGCTACTTGGAAGGCGGAGGCGGGAAGATCCCCGCAGCCCGGCAGGTCGAGGCTGCGGTGGCCAGGAGCGGCCACTGCACTCCAGTCTGGGCGACAGATTGAGACTCCAACTCAAAAAAAAAATTGAAAAACAGAAAACCTTCCAGCAGTAATCCTTACAGTAAGATTCTGGTTAAGTTTGATATCACATATATTTTTTGGAGGAATAGAGTTCTACAAATTCTCTGTTTTTCTATACTGTGACTCTAATCAATTTTTCATTGGTTCAAAAAGAGTTGGAAACATTTATTCATCACAGTTATGAATATTTAAGTTTTTTGCAAGTATCAATCATGATACTGGATGATTTATAAATACCTTGTTCAATCCTTACCCTGCCTACCACTGTGATGTGCGATTTGATGCCACCACTCTATAGGTGGGAAATGGAAGCGCTCAGAGAGCTAACAATTTGTTCAAACCCAAGAAGAAATGATGCATTGCAAGATAGGAATTCAAGCCTAGGTCTATTCACTTGCAAAAGAGTCTTTCCATTAAATCATGTTGATTCTGCCTGACAGACATTCAAAAATTACTATTATTATTATCTTATCATGTGGCACTTATGAGGGCCAGGGACTATTGTTAGTACTCAGCATATATGAACACTGCCACTACTTCTATGCATTATATAATATTGTTATTTCTCATTTTATAGATGAGAACACTGAGGCATGGAAGGTTTAAACAACTTTTCCAATGTCCACATCATCCGCTTTTACTGCTCTGCTAAGTGGCTTCATGGTAAACTAATTTTCCTGGTGTTTATGTACACAATGATAATGAGGGCAGTAAGCATTTCCTGTGGCAAACAGTGTGTGCTTATATGAAAATTACTCACATTTAACCCTCCTGTTCACTTTAGGACTTAATACCTTAATGACATTTTGAATCTGTCCATTTCTCTCTAACTCCACTTTCAACTTGTTAGACTCTGCCAGGCCGTCTCTGAACGGAAATTCTACAGGAGTTTCCTAATGGCCCTGATTCTCCTCTTATTTCCCTGAAAAGAATTTTATACATAGCAGCCTGAGTAATCTTTTCTCAAATTTAAATCTGATCATGTCATTTCCCTACCTGGAAACCCTGACGGCTTCTGATGCAACTTGAAACAACATTCAAACCCTTCCCTTGGCATATACAACTTCACATGATCTGATGCCTGCCTTTGTCTTTGATCACATCAAGAACCACTCTCTCCTTCACTCCAGAGCACCGGCCTGTAATTTTCTTGCTCTTCAAACAACAACCCAGGCTGTTTTCTGCCTTAGGGCATTCACACTGACTCATCTGTAAGACTTACAGTCTCAACAACACTCAATCGTATTTTATTCTTAATATTAACACCATTTGATATTTACTGGCCTTGTATGCTTATTTTTTGTCTTCTGAGTACAATAAAGCTCTTGCAGTAAGCACCTAGTCTGTTTTGATCATGCTGTGCTTTCCTTGTCATTGTCTATACTACTAACCATTCATAGTAAGCACTTATCAATATCTGTTAAGTAGAAAATGAATCTATAAATGAATAACAAACCTCACATGTGAGATGCTACAATTCTATCTTACTTAACAAAAGAATTAAAATAAAAATATGTTTAATTAAAAAAATCATATATTTTCAGGATTCAAAGTTTCATATGAAAATAGAATTAAGTAAACACTGTAAATAAGGGACACAAACATTTTTAAATGGTTTAAGGTGGTCAACAACAACAAAAAAAAGAAAATTAGAGACTTGCAATATTTGGCTTCCAAAAAAAAAGATGGTCAACAATAATCTTAATTATATTTTCTCTAGATATGTGCTAGTTATCTTAAAGGCAAAACTGTTTAATATCCAAGAAGTGTGATGTGTGTGTGTGTGTGTGTGTGTGTGTGTGTGTGTGTGTGTGTGTGTAGGTAGGGCGGGAGAGAGAAGTTTTTTGTTGTTTGTTTAGGGAGATGTAATAAAAATAATTTTTCTTTATTTTTAGAATGGTTTTACAGACTTACAAGAAAAATATTAACTAAATAGGGCTTAAGCTTTTAAACCAAACTCTCAGATTGTTTCTTTACTTTCACTGTATGCATAAAGTTATGTATTTTTACAATATATATTTTCTCACTCTAGATAAAATGAATTAATCTATAATTACAATAGATCAATCGAAATAAAATCATTTTCACATTTTCAATGTGCTCATCACTGAGTAATATACTTTAACTCATTCAACACACAATTATTTTTAATGTTCACTCCATGCCAAGCAGCATGGAAAATTCCAAGAAATTAAAAATGTGATATTTGTCCACAGTGAGTTTATAGCAAAACAGGAAGAAAGCTTGACCATTGGAAACAAAGTATCAAACAGCATAAAACATGTAATTAAGATTTTAAATGTGGGTAATGAGAGAGAAATACACAAAGGTAAATGCAGTGTTCATAGGAAAATATGTTCTTTAGCAGCAAAAGAGATGCTATGCCCTGCTATAGACAGAGAGAAAATGAATTTAACTCACCCGGCAAATCAAGTGGGGAACTCTAAATTCGATAAAAGCCTGCATTTGTGCATGTGTATCTGTGTGTGTGTGTGTGTGTGTGTGTGTGTGTGTGTGTGTGTGTGTGTGTGTACAACTATGCACACATTTAAGAATAACAAGCAGGAAACAGGAAATCCTGTTTGTTTTCAAGTAGAAAACTGCCCAGACTTCCCCATTGTCTAGTTAGCTGCCTTTTCCATTTTGATTTGTTCAATGTAGACTTCTCCTCACAGGCACAAGTTACCTTCTAGGAATAAGGGGATATGAGACTTAATTGTGTGGAAGTAGATTTTCAATAAGGAGAAAAGGTAGCTTATTTCTTTTCCCAACTCCATAGTTACAAGTGCTCACACCAATCTTCGAAGTGCTTCTTTTTATAGGTGAAGGATTGCTATTTGACTGTTTTTCCCCCCACCTCTCAGATTGATTGCTATCCAATTTATAAAAGAGAAGAAATCATTCCTTATTCAGGAAATGGAAGCTACTTTTGTTCATTTCACATAATGGCCAATTTGAGTTAGAAATCGTATCCGTTTCCAACTTTGGTTACCTGTTTCACAAGCTCAGCACATCCCAAGATGCCTATTTTATGAAGCAGGCAAGGATATTCAGAGAAATTGTCCATCACATATTTTATACCATAGAATTGCCACGCTCATCAAAGAGACAATACTGGATTGATTCCAATTGTCAGGCAACTTTTAGTAGTGCAAAAGATCAATAGACACTCGAGGATCACTTATCAACCTTGAATTCAAATTACTGCAATATCAATGCAAGGATACTCTAGATAGTTAAAAACGTATACTTTGTTAGGTATATGGTCAAAGCCCAACAGATTAAGAAATATCAGTGAGAACAGAACAAATGGACCTGAATACATATTTTTACTTTGTAATTTGTTCACCTCTATGTTTATTCCAATAATGATTCTGTTGCTCAAAAGTTACTGGAACTACTTTTAGAAAACTGTATTTGGAGTAGTTTAGAAAACAAGCAAAACAAGTCATGTGACTGTTTATCCAAATCTTATTTTTGATCCACAAGTCTTAGTGAAAAGATTAATACATAATTACTGTGTATACAAATTAACAATTAAAATTAATTAAATATGGTCTCAGGAGACCTCATCAAACAAAAACATAAAGAAAACAAAAAGAAAAGAAAGAGGAGATGGCATAAAATCAAAAGCGAATTTCTAAAGAGAAATCCATAGAGACATGCATAGTAAGAGGATAGATTGTAAATTGTATATTTGTTTTGATGGAGAAATGCATCTTTTATATGTATAAATGCTGCTTCATCTGTGAAAAATTGACTCTCGTTAATGTATACACATATTTTACTTATTGAAGTTTCTACAATTCAGTTCATTCTGGGAACTCTATTTTTTATTCTGTTTTCTAAATTTTTTTCCTAAAATATCTTTGATGTAAATAGCAGTTTTATGTTGACAAGATAACTTGGGGGAGAGGGCACGTAAAGGAAAGCTAGGTCTATTGCTAATTAGAAGCAAACTCCTATTAAAAAGATTTAAATTATAGAAATTTAAAAACATTAGAAAGTAACACCCAGTCATATCTTTTTAAAGCCTCTGAAGATCAACCAGAATAAGAAAATGCTAATAATAGTTATTTTCAGCACGTTTGCTATGCTGTCTGTCCATATTATTGACTTGAAAACATAAAACTCCATATGGTAGGAACTCTTAGCTTTCTACCTGAAAGTAATTTTATCATTTTTTTCCACTAGTAAAGGAAGTAGGTTTTGTTCTAGCATCTCTTACCATTATGCTCATGTAAGACAGATGTCATCTTATTGTAAATCATAACTAGACCCAGGCAGTGAATGATAAGAGTCTGCACGTGCCCATGGAGACATTAAAAGGAGGCAGCTGGGAGCTCCTGGACCTGATTCACCCCATAATGCAATAGACAACATATAGAGACACCCTGTCCTTCCTTATGACTTTGAATATTGCTGTGTGAAGACATCCACACAGAACATTAACTGCTATAGTTAGCTATGAGAAGACAAGCAAAAGAACTCAAAGGTGCTCGTTAAGCATCTCAGCCATCTCCCTCACCCATCACTCACCTCACTTCCTGCTGTGTGACCCAGTTCTCAAATGGTATCAGTTTGTGGCCTGGGAGTTGGGAATCCCTGCCTTTGAGGACTTTTTTAAATCCTGAGAAACCAAAAAGGTACTCAGGATGAGATTGGGTATATAGGGATGGTGGGATATGGTGTCATGATGTTTATGGTCAAAATCTGCTGAACACTCAGAGCAGTGTAAGCAGGTGCATTCATGAATCACCCATCAAGAAATGGGCAAACGCATTAAAAGAATCTCCAGAAAAAATCACTGAAACAGGACACAACTTCTCACAACACTGCTAGCTGGTACACTGATGACAACTGGTCCATAGAACACTTACCTATTGTGGGAAGCATGTACTACAAGAGGCTCACCCTCCAAAAAAATAGTTTTATTTTTTGGGGGATCCCCCATCATATATGATAAAATCCAGTTTTTTTTTTACTGTACATTGTTATTATTTTTTAAATTTTTATTATAAAGAAGTGGGGTACATTTCAGGTTAGGTATTTAAACATTGATCATGCAGTTACCCTTGTTGATGAGGTATGCCCCTCCATTCCTTAGCAGTTTCCCTCAACTGCCAATCCCACCCCCCTCTCCCCTGTCAGTTTCCCAGTACTGCCAATCACTTTCTTATACCATGGTAATTGTTCAATGTCTGTTTAAGAGTGAGAATATATGGAACTTTGTTCTTTATTTCTGTGATAAATCACTGAGTATGTTGTTATTATTTTGAACAAATTTTTCCAAAGGAAGGTATTTATCTGCTCCCCAGTATTATTCCAAAAAACCATTGCAAGAAAGTATAGAAATACAATTGATATGAATAAATTTAAAAATGATAAAGAAATCATGACTTGAAGAAGAGTCATGTTGGGGAGAGTTATTTATCTCAAAAAATGTATTACTATAAATTATAAATATACATTTTGAAATATTTGGGACAGGGATAGATGAGTAGATCAAAAGAAGTGCCATGTAAATAATAGTAACATGTGGAATAAAGAAAAGTCATCTGAGAACACGACATGAAGAAAACGAGTTACTGGGCACCTGATTCCCAACATTGTATGAGTTCCTGGGAAGTTGGAAGGCACAGTTAGACATCACTTGCAAAATTCTTCAAAGGCAAGCACCTCTTTTTACTTTATTTCATTATAAAAATAATTGAGAAGACAGAAAATACCAGTTAACTATGTAATGATGGGAGATTCTTGGCCAGATAAAAGGATGCGTAGAAATGTAACTTAACAAAGACAAAATTATGAACTTTGCATCAACTTGAGTGGATTTAGAGTTCATCATATTCAATGACCTATCACAGAAACAAATAACGGAGTACCACATGTTCTGACTCATATGTGGACCCTGCGCATTTATTGTAATACTGCATGAAAGGGATTGGTAATTGTGGGTCACTGCCAGGGGCATGAGGGATGAGGGAACACATAACACTAAAAAGGGTACTTGATCCTAAACCAGGCAAAGCGAGGACCAGTAGATGACCCAAACTTAACCTGTACGATGGCCACTTATGTGCCTAACCCTAAATTGGACCCCACATCTTTAAAATCTAAACAAAAAACAAGTAATTTAGCTAACAAATGTATCTTACTGATGCGGCAGGTGTCAGCAAGACATCTTGATGTTTTTTCATATATTTGGCTCAAGGTGCTAAGTCAGCTGATATAAGCAAACTGAGAAAGATAGGAGGTGGAATTCATACAGGGGTGAGGAAATGAATATTTAAAGCCATCTAGAATTGTGTTTCTTGAGACATGGAATAAAGCTACAAGTAATGGAACCTGGCACATAGAAAAGTTGATATTTGAAAGAAATGACATTATCAGTGGAGAAAGACAAAAACTATTCAGTAAGTAGTCTGAGAATTGTAGGTTGTACATAAAGAAAAATTAAATTAAATTAAATCCAGCTATCAAACTATACAAAAATTGACATCTAAAAGGATTCCTTCAGACTGAAAGAAATAACACTATTTGAGAGTAACTCAAATCCATATAAAAAATAAAAGGCACCATGTAAATATAAAGGAAAATATAAATGTTTTGTGATTGTTCATAATTCTTTTTCTTTAAAAATCTCCTTTTTTTCTGTTCCCTATACTGTTATGTAAGCATATATAATACTTAAATTATATTAAATTAAGTTAAATTGTAGTGATTTGACTCCAATGTATAAAGTTGTGATGTGTGTACCAGTAACAGCCTAAAATTAGGGAGAGGAAAAGGAGCTCTACAGAAGTAAAACTTTTGTATAATAACATAAAATTGACATTTATCTGAATACACTGCTATAAATTATGATATTAATTGTAATCCTCCTAGGACAATCACAAGAAAATAACTAGACAACTATAGTAAACCACATATTATGTGTTTATATTATATGACATGTCCACAACCCTACAATTTGCCATATTCTAACAGGAAATATTCTCTTTTATTAGATTCTAGTAATCAGTGTTTTCAAAAAGTCTTGAGACTTAAAAGTCATAGCCACAAGTCATAATAATTTATTTTACACAGTAGAAATTCAATTAATATTTTATATTTAAAAACTATAGTAAAATAAACAGGGGAATTAGAATGGTACACTAAAAATATATCTTTAATACAAAAAAGACAGTAATATACACAGAAACTAAAAGACATAAACCATATAGAAAACAAACAACAAAGTAGCAGAACTAAATTCTACCTTATCTGTAATTATATTAAATGGAAATAGACTGTATATTTAAAACAACACAAATTGGCAGAATGGATTATTTTTAATGATTCAGATATATACTATCTACTAAAGACAAACTTTAGATTTAAAACTGCAATAGTTCAAAAGAACAAGGATGGTGAAACACATACAATGAAAACGGTAACCAAAAGTGAGATGCAGCAACTACAGTAATACAAGCAAAATAAACTTTAAGGAGAAAGCAGGTGGTAACTGGAGACAATTATAGACAAAAGGTCAAACCATTACATATATATATATAGAGAGAGAGAGAGAGAGAGAGAGAGGGAGAGAGAGAGAACATAGAGTACATATACAATAAAGTACTAAAATGCATGAAGCAAAAACTTATAAAAGTGAAGAAAAAGAAAATTCAACAATAATACCCTACTTTTAATAATGTGTAAGGAAAAAAGGGCATATTTAACAAAAAATACAAGACTTTATCAACATTATAAACCTATTAGATCCAATAATCCTAATGTATAGGTCTTAAAACTTATGTGGAAATGCAATGGACCAAGAATAGCCTAAATAGTCTTGAAAAGAAAATCAAACTGGCGGGGGGGGGGGGCAGAAAAAAATCAAGGGTTTACACTTCCAAATTTTAAAACATAGCACAAAGCCAGAGTATTAAAAAACCAAGTGGTGTGGTCATAAAGATAGACGTGTGGATCATGTATACATTTTAAAGTTCCAAAATAAACCTTCATATTTACACTTAATTGATTTTTCACAAAGGTGCCAAGACAATTCAATGTGAAAAAATATGTATTCTTTTCCAATAAATAATGATAGGACACCTGTGCGTTCACATGGGAAAAAAATCAAGTTGGTTCACTGCCTTACACCATACACAAAAATTCACTGAATGTGTGTCATATATGTGAATGTAAGAGTTAAAACTATAAAATTCTTAAAATGAAACACAGGCATAAAACACCATAACCTTGAAATAAGTAATATTTTCTTATACATAATACCAAAATCACAAGTTTTATATAAAAGAAAAATAAAGGATAAATTGAATTTCATCAAAATGTTTATGCTTCCAAGGACATCATCAAGACAACAAAAGAACAACTCACAGAGTGGGATAAGATATTTGTAAGAACAAAAACAGAAACATTGCTCAGATGTTCATTTAAATAACAGTGAGGCACTGCTACACACCAAGTAGAATAACCAAAACCCGGGACACTGATAACACCAAATGTTGGAGAGAATATGGAAGCAACAGGAATTCTCATTCATTGGTGGAAGGAATGCAAAATAGTGCTACCACTTTGGAAAGGAATTTGTCAGTTTCTTATGCACTAAATTCGGTGTTAACATGTGTTCTAACAATCATGCCACTTAGTATTTACCCACAGAAGTTGCAAACATGTAAAAACAAAAATCTGCACACCAATGTTTATAGCAGTTTTACTCATAATTGCCAAAACTTGAAAGCAACCAAGATATCATTCAACAGGTGAATGAATAAGTAAACTGTAGTACATCAAGACAATGAAAACGAAATGAGCTATCAAGCCATGAAAAAACATGGAGGAAACTTAAATGCTAATTATTAAGTAAAAGAAGTCAGTCTGAAAAAGCTACATACTGTGTGAATCTATCTATATAATGTTATAAAAAGGCAAAACTATGGACACAGTAAAAAGATCAGTGGTTGTCTGGGATTGAGGGGAAGGTAGGACTGAATAGAGGGAGCATAGAAAATTTTTATGGCAAAGAAACTATTCCGTACGATATATAACATTATTGTGCATTTCTCTAAACCCAAAGAATACTTACCAAGAGTAAATCCTAATTTATACTATGGAATTTGAATGATTATGTCATTGCAAATTCATCAGTTTTAACAAATGTACCACTTAAATGAGGAATATTCATAATGGGATGGGTTATGCACGTGTAGGGCAGAAAGTATATGAGAAATGTCTGTATATTTCACTCAATTTTGCTCTGAACTTAAAATTGCTATAAAATAATTGAAAATAATAATTAAAAAATTAAATTTTTATAGCATTATTATTTATAAAAGCCCAAAAGTGGACAACTCAAACGTCTCTCAATTACATAATGGATAAACAAAATGTGGTTGATACAATGGAACAATATCTAGCCATAAATTGAATGAATTACTAATACAACCTATAACATGAACAAACTTTGAAAACATCATGCTAAGTGGAAAAAGCTAGGCACAATACACCACAAATTATATTTTACTTTTACGGAAAATGCAGAATTGGCAAATCCACAGAAATGGAAAGTAGGTTAGTATTTCTAATGACTGAGTTGGGAAGGGAGAAAGGAGAATGACTGATAATAGGTACAAGGTTTCTTTTGGGGATGACAAAATTGTTCTGAAATTAAATAACAGTGATAGTTGCACAACATTTAAATAACTGAAATGTATCAAATTATACAACTTTAAAGGGTGAATTTTATGGTATGTAAATTATATCTTAATAAAACCATGGAAGAAAAGAAAGCAAAAAGAAGAAAAAAGATTGATAAATTGGTCTGTGCTAGAGATTAGTAAATAAAGGCCTTCGTGTAATCTTGGGTTTTCACGTTTTTATATTAAATAATTGTTCCATCTGGAATTTTTTTCAGGAGAGAGTATATTTTGTAAAATATGTTTCGACATTATATTTTTCCCAAATTGCAAATTTTATCAACATTTTTTATTGAACAGGGCATCCCTTTCCATTATATTTATAATATCCCTGATAGCATATACTGGAATATTTTTTATTGATTATTCATTTTATTGTAAATTAACAAATTATAGTTGTATATATTAATTGGATACAAAGTGATTTTATGATTTACGAATGTAATGTGAAATAATTAAATCAGTTAATTAACATAACCATTACTTCAAATACTTATAATTGCTTGTGAGAACATTCAAAATTTATTCTCAGCGATTTTAAGTGTACAATACAGTATCATTACACAGTATTAGTATATTCATCACTCTGTGCAATTAATCTAAACAGTTAATTTTCTGAATCTTTGTGTACTTTGATCATCATGTCCCTATTGCCTCTACCCTCAGCCTCTAGTAAACACCATTCTTACTTTCTCCTTCTGGGTCCTGTTTTCTTGTATAAGTGAGAACATGATGTATTTGTCTTTTTTGTGGTTGTCTTACTTCACTTAACATAATGTTCTCCAATTTTATCCATGTTTTCACAAATGACTGATGTATTTTATTTTTTAAGGCTGAATAATAGTCCATTGCGTATACACACCACGCTTTCTTTGTAAATTCATCCACTGATGGACACTTGATTTTACAACTTGGCTATTGTGAATAGTGCTACAAAGACTATATGACCCTAGAGGTCTCTGCAACATACTGATTTTAAATATTTTTAAGTAAATAAATGGAAGTGGGATTGCTGGATCATATGATAATTTTATTACTAGTTTTTTAAGAAACCTCCATACACTTTTCTATAATGGCTGTACATTCCCACCAACAGTGCAATAGGGATTTGTATTCTGCACATGAATTCTTATACAACAGTGTTCTTAAAAACACTTTCCATTTATATGAATATTGATTATTTTTTCAGTGTCATATAATTTCATTTTACTTTAGTTTAATATATTTTAACTTAATTTGTTTAATATATTCAATTCATATCTAGAGAAACTACTTCATAAACATGTTTTGCAGCAAAGTCATTGCCTTTATAATTTATTCAAAAATTCAAGCATTTATTGTACTTGGACAATTTACATGATGCTGTGGATAGAGTGCATATATTCATTACATTCTCGCTATGAGAAATGCACTTCCTTACTGTTCACACAGGAAATGCCAGTCATTTAATGTAGTCTAACATCACTTTTCTGAAATCACATTTTTTGTTGGATATACTTGTCTGCAATCTTCCTTCCAAATCCCAACCTGCCTGTTTGTTCTTATCTACTGCTTCCATGGAAATCTATCAGAAATTTAAATCACATCCTCCTTATCTCAGGTTTCACTGACCTCACAACATCTGCAGGATAAAGTCTAAAATCTTTAACATAAATTATGTGACTTTGACTGCATCTCAGCTTATAACCTGTAACTCCCCATCTTGTTTTCATACTTCAGAAAAAAATAATATTCCTTTTACACAGGTTGTGAATGCCTTTGATTATTTATTAATGTTATTTTTCTCTCCATATTTGTCCCTTAAGTCTTACTCAAGCTTCGCTTCCTTCAATAAACCACTCCTTATCTTGCCTATCTGAACCTCATTCTGATTTAGGTGCTTTCTGAAATTATGACAAGTTCCCACATAATAATAAATTTTTAACTTAAATTTTAGGCAATTTTAGGAGCTTTATACATTTTGAAACTAGACTCATGTTTAATTATCTTCTAGTTTATTTCAATGTGTAAACTATAATAGATACAATGTAGTAAATTAAACAATATACTCTAAAGTGTGAATTCACTTTCTAGTTATTCCCTTGTTGATTTTTCTTTATTTGTTTAGCATCCAAGATAAATTACGGTTAGAGAATACTTTAAACATGTGTTAATTTTCCAAATTTACTTATTTCAACTCAACTTTTTCCCTTTAGGCCATCTGCACCCAATTATAGTCTTCACTAATATTACTAATATAAAAGCATATGCCATGCCTTCTCCAAACCCATTTGGACAGGAGTCAATTATCTCCCCAAGAGGGTTTATGGCGTAGTTTGTATTGGAAGCAATAATTAGGCAATATCATGAGTTGTCTTTTTTTTTTAATTCCTAAACATTTTGTTCACTTCAATTCAAATATTGGTTGGATACCTGAGGTTATTCATGTTATGTACTCAAGATGTAGACAAGTGGACCTGACAATCTTATCACAACATCATATAACAGTACACTCTCCTTGAAAATGTTGTTGGTAGGCTCTATAATCTCCCTGGAATATCAGTGAGTGTGGGAATCTGGGAAAACTTTTATCGCCACCTTATGACTTTATAGCCAAATATTCAAGCATTAATAATTAGAAATAGATACATGGCTGACTGTTACCTTCCTTTAAGAAAGTATCTCTCAAATGCGACAGTTGTGTATCTTAATAGTCAACTTATCCTGTTTTTGTTCTTTTTTTAAAAGCTTAGTATAAACAGACTAGTTTATACCTAACCCTGAATTGTGTCCTACATCTGTAAAATTAAAATAAAAAATAAAATAAAATAAAAAATGCATAAACTAAAAATAAAATAAATATTTCCAATGAACATTCTGCTACCAAGAAAACATATGGGTAGATTACATGTACTTTTTTATTGTGAAAGACTGAAGAAATACCTAATTCTTTCAAAAAGACCAGTTGGAGGACAAAATACAGGTAGACAAACTATGGATATATTTAGCAATTACCCTGCGCACTTCTTCCTCAGTCACATTGCTTTCAAATTTCTTCTTAAATAATAATCTAGAATGCTTCATTTTCTGCTTGCCTACATGTTTGTGACAAATAATTTCTCATCCATCAATATTATATGACTTCCTTGTATGCCATCACATTCAATTAGTCCCTGTATCTTACAAATCCAGACTCAATCACATTTCTCATTTCTGTCTTCCTTAATCCATTTATACATTCTACTTCCTGAGTTTACTTTCTTATGCTCTTTGATCTTATTTGCCATTTGTCGGGAGCACAGCATTTGGAGTCATATGCAATAAGGTTTGTATTATGGCTCCACAATTACCAGCTGTGTGACTTTATGGAGGATATTTCATCTCCTAGCACTGTCAGGAATCTCCCCTAAAACTTAGACCACAGTTCATCATTCTCATTATCAGAAACCTGATATAACATTTTTTTTTAACTTTCAAGGAAAAGATTATTCCAAAGATATAGAGACAGATATAAATCAGATAAAATCATGGAAGCTGTATAAAACATTTTGCAATCCTTTTGCAATCCTCCACATTCTGAGAAAGACAACCCTACGTAATAATGCAAATACATCTTACTCATAAATATACATGAAAAATCATATATGAGATTACAAAAGTTTAATCAATTCAAACAAGCAAAGAGTTATATAAAATATATATTAACACCGAAGTGCCAAGAAAAAACAACAAAATTATATTAAATCAAGAAAAATGTTCACTCTAATTTGAGAGAAAATATTCCCAGTATGAAGAGAAACTACCATATTTAACCTAACAAAATATTATCCCGAATCACTTGATTGTGCTTAATAAAGAAAAAACAAGTATGACCATATTAGTACTGTTTCTGACTGCCTTTTCCGCATGGGTATAAAATCAAATTTTCTAAATTTATATACCCATTTTTAATACCACTATGATTTTGAAGGAATTTAAAAACGCTAATGGTATAATTCTAAGATATCATCTAAGCACATCTAAGATGCTTTAAGATGTGCTTTTCCTGATTTAATACTTGATTATATGTAAAAAACTACCAGGTTTATTTATTTATTTTTTTAATTTCTTATTTTGAAGTTGTGGGATACATTCAGGGTTAAGTATGCAAATGTTCATGATGTGTACCCCCCGTTCCTGGCAGTTTCCTACTACTGCCAATCCCACCCCCTCTCCTCTGGCAGTTTCCCACTACTGCCAACAACTTTCTTATAGTGTTATGATAATTGTTCAAGGACCGCCTCTAATTGAGAACATGTGCTACTCAGTTCTTTGTTTCTGTGATAGATCACTCAGTATCATGGACTCAAAGTCCATCAAAGTTACTGCAAAATTTATAATTTTGTCCTTTATGGCTGTGTAATATTCTATCGTGTATATGTACCATCATTTTTTTAATCCAATCCTCTTTGGATGGGCAGCACTGTTGATTCCAAGTTTTTGCTATTGTCAATAGACCTGCAACAAACATGCATGTGCAGGCATCTTTTTCATAGAGTGATTTGATTTCCTCTGGGGATATTCCCAGTAGGGGATAGCTGAGACATATGGAAGGTTGATTCTTAGATCTTTGAGGAATCGCTGCACTGTTTTCCACAGAGGTTGTACTAGTTTACATGCTCACTAACAGTGTAGAAATGTTTCCTTTTCCCCATATCCTCTCCAGCATCTGTTGGTTTTTGAGTTATTGATGATAGTCATCGAGACTGGAGTTAGGTGGTATCCCAGTGTGGTTTTAATTTGCATTTCTTTGATGACTAGTGAAGCTGAGCTTTTTTTCATGTATCTGTTGACTGCTCATATGTCTTCTTTTGAGAACTGTCTACTCATAAGTTTTGCCCACGTTAGAATGGGGCTGTTTTTTTGTTTTTGTTTTTTTTCTTTTCGGCATGTTTGAGTTCCTTGCAGATCCCAGAAGCTAGACCTTTGTCTGGCATACAATTGGCAAATATTTTTTCCCAGTCTGTGGGCTGTCTCCCTGCTCTCTTGATGGTTTCTTTGGTTTTGCAGAAGCTTGTCAGTTTGATGAGGTCCCACTTGTCTATCTTATCTCTAATAGAGTGGGCACTTGGTGTTTTGATTAGGAATTGGTTGCCAGTACCAATTTCCATAAGGATGTCTCCTGCATTTTATAAAGTTCTTATAGTTTGAGGTTTTATATTTAGGTCTTTGATCCATTTAGAGTTGATTTTTGTGTATGGTGATAGGTAGGGTTCTTGTTTTAATCTTCTGCATGTGGTCTACCAGTTTTCCCATCACCACTTACTGAACTGGTTCTCCTATCCCCAGTCGTTGGTGGTGGAGGTTTTGTCAAAGAAGAGTTGGTTGAGAAATTGAGGTTTTCCTTCTGGAATCTCTATTCTGTTCCATTGGTCTATATGCCTGTTCTTGTACCAATAGCAGGCTGTTTTGATGATTGTAACTTTATAATAGAGCTTAAAGTCTGGGATTGTGATACCTCCCTCCTCTCGATTGTTGTTTGTTTGTTTGTTTTTTGCTGAGGATTGTTTTGGAAATTTTTGGTAATTTATGTTTCCATATAAATTTCTGTATTGTTATTTCCAGCTCTGAGAAGAATGCTGCTGGTAACTCAGTGGATATTGGGTTAAATCTGTAGATTGCCTTGAGTATGATGGACATCTTACCAATATTGATTCTTCCAATCCAAGAGCATGGAATATTTTTCCATTTGTTTGTGTCATCTTTGATTTCTTTGAGCAGTGTTTTGCAGTTTTCTTTTTTTTTTTAGATCAAAAATATAGTTTATTTAGAAAGTAAATTTGAGAGAGAGAGAGAAAGAGGAGATTCACCTCTCCAAGGTAGGGGATTGGCCAAAGCTTAAGAAAACATGACCTGGCCATGGCTCCAAAAGCACATGGCTACACCATAGCTTAGCAAGGCAATGACCTGCTTAGTAGTTTTCATTGTAAAGGTCTTTCATGTCTCTGATTAGGAAGATACCAAGGTATTTGATTTTTTTTCTGGCTATTGTGAATGGGATTGTGGTTTTTTGGGGGGGTTTCTGTTTATTTATTATTTGTGCATAGTAATGTGTCTGTCTTTTGCACATTGATTTCATACCCTGAGACTTTACCAAAGTCCTTTATCAGTGCGAGGGAGTTTTTGACAGATTCTTTTGGGTTTTTGAGGTATAGAATCATGTTGTCTACAAAGAGAGATAACTTGACTTCTTCTTTTCCTATTTGGATACCGCTGATCTCCTTCTCTTGTCTGATTGCTCTAGCTAGGACTTCCAAAACTATGTTGAACAGGAGAGGTGAGAGTTAGCATCCTTGTCTTGTTCCAGTTTTCAGGGGAAATGGTTCCAATTTCTGCCTGTTTAGTACTATGCTGGCTGTCGGTTTCTTGTAGATGGCTCTTACTATTTTGAGGTATGTCCCGTCTATGCCTAGATGTTAGAGAGTTTTTATTAAGAAGTCATGTTGGATTTTATCAAAAGCTTTTCCACATCTAATGATATAATCATGTGGTTTTTATTTTTACATCTGTTGATGTATTTAATAATGTTTATGGTTTTATAAATATTGAACCAGCCCTGCATCCCAAGGATGATGTCTACTTGGTCGTGGTGGATTATTTCTAAGATGGGTTGCTGAATCCGATTTGCTAGGATCATGTTGAGAATTTTAGCATCAGTGTTCATCAAGGATATTGGTCTGTAGTTCTCTTTGCTAGATATTTACCCAATTTGGGTATCAATGTGATGTTAGCTTTGTAAAATGATTTGGGGAGAGTTTCATCTTTCTCAATTGCCTTGAATACATTCAGTAGGATTGGTATGAGTTCATCCTTGTATGTTTTGCAGAATTCTGCTGGAAAGTCATGTGGTCCAGACTTTTTTTTTTTTTGGAGGTAGCTTTCTTATGTTATAGTCAATTTCCTGAATTGCTATCAGTCTATTTAGGGTCTTGATTTCTTCTTGTTTCAACTTGGGGAGGTTGTATGATGTCAGAAAATTCTCCATTTCCTTTAGGTTTTCAAGTTTGTTTCCATATAAGTGTACATTGTAGACTCTGATAATATTTTGTATTTCGTCAGGGTCAGTTGTGACTTGATCTTTTGCATTTCTGATTGTGTATATTTGGACTTCTGTCTTTTTCTTGGTCAGTCTAGCTAAGGGACCATCAATCTTGTTTATCCTTTAAAAGAACAAGATTTTTGTTTTGTTGAATTTTTGTATTATCTTTTTTCTTCTATGTTCCAAATTTGGGCTTTTCTTTTGGTGATCTGAATTCTTCTGCTAAAGTTAGGGTTTTGGTGGTCTTGATTTTCCAGCTCTCTTAGGTGATTTGTTAGGCAGTTAACTTGTGATCTTTCCATTTTCTTCATGTGTGTTTGTAGAGCTATAAATTCCCCTCTTACTACTGCTTTTATGACATTGCAGAGGTTTTTGTAAGGTGTTTCTTCATTTTCATTTGTTTCCAGGTATCTTTTAATCTCTGTTTTGATTTCCATGTTGACCCAGGAGTTGCTTAGCATCATGCAATTTAGTGTCCATGTCTTTGTGGATTTGGGGGGACCACTTTGGTGGTTTGATATTTATTTTTATACCACTGTATTCTGAGAAGGTGCATAGCAGGATTTCAATCTTGGAAAATTTGTTTTTGCTTGATTTATTGCCAAGGATATGGTCAGTCTTAGAGTATGTTCCATGTGGTAATGAGTAAAATGTATATTCCATTGTTGTTGGGTGGAATATTCTGTAAGTATCAGTTAAGTCCATTTGGTCAGGTGTCACGTTGAGGTTCTGGATCCCCTTGTTGATTTTTTGTCTTGATGATCTGTCTAGGGTCATGAGTAGAGTATTTAAGTCCCCAGGTATGATAGTGTTAGAGTCAATATCTTTTTAAAATTTACCTAGAAGCTGCTATATGAAAGTTGGTGCTCCTATGATGGGTGCACATATGTTTAGGATGGATATTTCTTGTTGAAGGATTGAAACTTTTATCATTATGTAGTGAATGTCCATATATTTTTAAATTTTTGATAGCTTAAGTGGTATTTTGTCTGATATTAAGATTGCTACTTCTGCTTTCTTTTGTGCTCTGATTGCCTGGAATTTTGTTTCCCATTCTCTTATTTTGAGTCTGTGAGTGTCCTTTCTGGTGAGATGAGTTTCTTGGAGACAATATATTGCTGCCTCATCATATTTTATCCATTTTGCCATTCTATGTCTTGTCAGAAGTGCATTTGGTCCATTCACATTCAGGCCAATTATTAAAATGTGAGAGTTTATCCCTGTCATGAGGTTCTTACAGAGTTTGTTATTGTTGCAGCTTACTTTTCTTACTTTTGATTTTTGGGTTGATTCATGTGTGTTTTCAATCTTTTTCCAGCATTCTTTTGAAGGGTATTGCCATTCTTTTTTTTCCTTTCTTCTGTGTTTAATGCTTTCTTAAGTGTTTCTTGTAGAGTTGATCTGGAGGCAGTGTAAGCTCTTAGGGATTGAATGTCTGGAAAAGATTTTAATTCTCCATCACAGATAAAGTTTGGCTTAGTTGGGTAGGTAATTCTTGGGTGAAATTGTTTATCTTTGAGATTTTTTAAGACTGGGCTTCAAACTTTCCTCACCTGAAGTGTTTCTGTGGATAAGTCTGCTGCTTTTCTAATTGTTCTTCCCCTGTAGGTACTACGTGTCTAGGAATTGGTCTACTCATTTGATTATCTTGTGGGGGTTCTCCGAATCTCTTGTGTTTGAATGCTTGCATCACTGATGAGATGAGGGATGTTTTCTTGGATAATTTCATGGAATATTTGTTCCAGGGTGGTCTCTGTCTCGCTTTCTGCCTCAGTAAGTCCAATTACTCTTAGATTCAGCCTCTTGAAGTAATCGCTTATTTCTTGAAGGTTTTGCTGTGTCTTTTTAAGCTTCTTTTCTTTGGTTTTGACAGTTTGGGTTAGTTCCTTATTTTGGTCCTCAAGCTCTGAGATTCTTTCTTCTGCTTGGCTAATTCTGCTTTCCATGCTGATCAGTTTGTTATTCATTTAATCCACTGTATTCTTTACTGCTGTTATCTCAGTTATCAATTCCTGCATTCTTTCCTCTTATCCCTCCTTGATTCTATTTATCCTCTCTATTAATGTCTTGATATCTGGGTTTGTGGTTTGAGACCAGTCATTCTTGGGGCTCTTCATTGCTTGCATTCCAAAGTCTGTATTCTCAGTGGCTGTCCTCCCAGTGTGAGACCCATTTTCTTCTTTTGGTTTTTCTTCATTTGTATAGATTTTCCTCCCTATTTTTTTTTCACCCTCTCTTCTTTAATTCTGCTATTCAGGAATGGGGGTGCTTTTACTTCTGTTTGTTTAATCTCCTGTTCTTCCTTATGTGCGTCCTCTGGCTTTGTTCAGTTCTGAAGCTGGACTGTGGTGAGGGACTGTACTTTTTGAAGTTTTGAGATTTAATTGAGGGGTGGAGCTGTGATTCAGAAACTATCTGCAGATCCCAATATCTGCTGACAGATGTGTGGGCTCCTGGAAACCTGCTTCCCACTGCTTTACTGTCTGTCCGTGCAGAGGAGATATAGGTTTGTCCCCTGAAAGAAAAATGAATTAAGAAAAAGGAAGAAAAGAATGGAAAAAGGACGGAGTGGGACGAGAGGAAGATGGAGAGAAGAATATGAGGGAAAACAAACTGGCATACCAACTAACAAATAAAAAGAGACACAAACCAAGACAGAAAAAGATAAAAACAAAACAAACAAACAAACAAAAACTAAAGCATACACACAATCATACAAATACAGAAACCGAAAAAAACCAAAAAAACAAAAAACCCTACTGATGGAGTCTCCCTCAAAATACCAGTACACAAACAGAAAATCTAAAAAAAACAAAAAAAAAACAAATAAAATAACAGAAACAAAGCAAGTATGAAAATGTAATCAAAAACAGAAAGTAAGAGAGAGGAAAAAACTAAAACAAAAAAAACAATCAAACAAATAGACAAACAAACAAACAAAAACTCGCTCTGAGGTTGTTTCTATAATTCCAAATTCCTTTCAACTCTGCTCACCAGCCCCTCCCCTCTGCTCATAGTGCAGGCTGATAAGTTTGCTCTCACCATCGATCAGATGCCCCAGACCTACTGTGGGAGGAGGGTGGATCAGATCTGAACTCACCTGGCTTGCTGTTTGTCAAGACACACACTCATTCTGATGTGTCTGTCAGTATGTTCCATTTATGCCTAGATGTTCCAGAGGTTTTATCAAGAAGGAGTAATTAATTTTATTGTAAACTATTTTGCATTTAATCATATAATCATGTGGTTTTTGTTTTTATATTTGTTGATGTGTTTAATTATGTTTATGGTCTTGCGGATGCTGAGCCAGCCTTGCATCCTAGGGAGGAAGCTTACTTGGTCACGGTGGATGATTTTTAAGATGTGTTGTTGGATCTGGTTTGCTAGAAGCTTGTTGAGAATTTTAGCATCTGTGTCCATCAAGGATATTGGCCTATAGTTCTCTTTCTTTGTTGAATCTTTACCCAGTTTGAGTATCAATGTGATGTTAGGTTTATGAAGTGATTTGGGGAAAGTTCCATCTTTCTCAATTGCCTGGAATCCTTTCAATAGGATTGGTATCTGCTCCTCCTTGTATATTTTGTAGAATTCTGCTGGAAAACCATCTAGTCCAGGGGTTTTGTTTGTTTGTTTTTTGTAGGCAGTTTTCTTATGACATAGTTGATCTCCTAGGTTGCTATTGGTCTATTTAATATCTCAATTTATTATTGTTTCAACCTGGTGAGGTTGTGTGATGTCAGAAAGTCCTCTATTTCATTTAGGTTTTTAAGTTTGTTTCCATACAAGTATAACAGTATTCTCTGATAATCTTTTTTATTTGGGTGGGTCAGTTGAAACTTGATTTTTTTCATTTCTGATTGCATTTATTTGGGCTTTTTCTCTCTTTTTCTTGGTCAGTCTAGCTAGGGGTTCATCAATCCTGTTTATCTTTTCAAAGAACCAGCTTTTTGTTTTGCTGGGTTTTTTTGTTTATATTTTGGCTTCTATGCCTCAAATTTGGGCTTTTATTTTGGTGATCTGGATTCTGCTGAAGCTAGGGTTTTGGTGGTCTTGCTTTTCCAGATTCCTTAGGTGATTTATTAAGCTGTTAACTTGTGATCTTTCCAATTTCTTAATGTGTGTTTGTAGAAATATGAATTCATCTCTTAGTATGTATCTCTTAGTACTGCTTTCATTGCAAACCAGAGATTTTGATAAGATGTTTCATTGTTTCCATTTATTTCCAGGAATCTTTTAATTTCTGTTTAATTTCTGTGTTGTTCCAAGAGTTGTTCAGCATCATGTTGTTTAGTGTCCATCATGTCTTTGTGGATTTTGAGGTCTCTTTGTTGGTGTTAATTTTTTTTTTTTTTTCTCCACAGTGGTCTGAGAAGGTGCATGGTAGTATTTCAATCTTATGAATTTTTTTTTGCTTCATTTATGGTAGTATTTCAATCTTATGAATTTTTTTTTGCTTCATTTATGGCCAAGGATGTGGTCAATATTAGAATACATTCCATGTGGTAATGAGTAGAATGTATATTCTGTGGTTGTTGGGATGAGTGCTCTGTAGGTATCTATTAAGTTCTTTTGGTCAAGTGTCACATTGAGGTTCCAGATCTCCTTGTAGATTTTTTATCTTGATGATCTGTCTAGGGTTGTTAGTGGGTATTAAAGTCTCCAGCTATGATAGTGTTAGAGTCAATATCTTTTTTAGTTTGCCTAGAAGCTGCTTTATGAAAGTTGATGCTTCTATGTTGGGTGCATATATGTTTAGGACAAATATTTCTTGTTGATGGATTGACTCTTTTATCATTATGTAATGACCTTCCATATGTTTTTCAATTTTTGATAACTTAGAGGGTATTTTGTCTAATATTAAGATCACAACTGCTGTTTTCTTTTGTGTTCCATTTACCTGAAAACTTGATTTCCATCCTCTTACTTTGAGTCTGTAAGTGCCCTCTCTAGTGAGATGAGTCTGTTGGAGACATGACATTTTATCCAATTTGCTATTCTATGTCATTTCAGTAGTGCATTTAGTTCATTCACATTGAGGCTAATTATTGAGATGTGGGAGTTTATTCCTGTCATGAGGTTCTTATAGAGTGTTGTTTCTGCTATCTTTCTTTTGATTTTGGGGTTGATTTATGTATGTTTTCAATCTGTTTTCTGCATTCCTGTGAAGGACATTGTTATTATTTTCTTTCCTTCCTCTGTGTTTAATACATTCTTAAGTGTTTCTTATAGAGGTGGCATAAACTCTTTGGGATTGAATTTCTGTGAGGGATTTTAATTCTCCATCACTGATGGAATATAGCTTAACTGGATAGGTAATTCTTTTTTTTTTTTTTTGAGCTGGAGTCTCACTCGGTCACCTAGACTGGAGTGCAGTGGCCGCTTCCGGCCACCACAGCCTTGACCTGCTGGGCTCCGGTGATCCTTTCACCTCAGCCTTCCAAGTAGCTGGAATTACAAGCATACGCTACCACGCCCAGCTGATTTTTTGATTTATTGTAGAGATGAGGTCTCACTGCCCAGGTGGGTCTCGAACCCGCGGGCTCAGGCAATCCACTCACCTCAGCCTCCCAAAGGCGTGGGATTACAGGCTGAACCACTGAGCCCAGCTGGATAGGTAATTCTTGATTGAAATTGTTTATCTTTGAAAACTTTGAAGTTTGGGCTCCAATCTCTCCTAACCTAAAATGTTTCTCTGGATAAGTCTGCTGTTATTCTCATTGGTCTTCCCTGGTGGGTAGTCTGACTTTTCTCTCTTGCTGCCTTTAGAATTTTTTTCTGCTGTACCCTTCTTTGTGCAAGTGGATTACTATGTGTCAAGAAGTTAGTCTTCTTATTTGATGTCTTGCATGGGTTCTCTGAATCTTTTATTCTTAAATGGGCACATCTCTGATGAGATGAAGGACATTTTCATGAATAATTTCATGGAATGTTTGTTCCAGGGTGGTCTCTGTCTCTCTATCTGCGTCAGGCATTCCAATTAATCTTAGGTTTAAACTCTTGATATAATCACTCATCTGTTGGATGCTTTGTTCATCTTTTTGAGCTTTTTAAAAATGTTTTTAAGAGTGTGGGTTAGTTTTATATTTTGGTCCTCATGTTCTGAGATTCTTTCTTCTTCTTGGTTAATTCTACTTTCCATGTTTACCAGTTTGTTATTTATTTCATTCACTGTTTTCTTTATTGCTGTTATCTCAGTTATCTACTCCTTCATTCTTTTCTTGTCTCCTCATTTCTACTTATTCTCTCTATTAATATATTAATATATGTGTTTGTGGTTTGTGACCAGTCATTCTGCAGGTTCTTCGTTGTTTGAGTTCAGAAGTCTGTATTCTCAGTTGTTGTCCTCCCAGGTCTCTGTTTGAGACCCATATACTTCCTTTGATTTTTCTTCATTTGTGTAGACCCCCCCCCCCGCCTTTTTTTGAACCTCTTCTTTAATTCTCTTGTTTAGTGATGAGGGGCTAGCTTTTACTTATGTTTACTCAGTCTCCTATTCTTCCTTATGTTGATCTTCTAGATTTTTTTTCAATTTTGAAGCTAGACTGAGGTTGGAGGGCTGTGCTTTTTGCAGTTTTGTGATTTAATTAAGGGGAGAGCTGTGTTTTAGAATCTATCTGCAAATCCCAGTGTCCGCTGACAGATGTGTAGGCTCCCTGGAATCCATTTCCCACTGCCTTACAATGTATGATTGTACCCTGAAAGCAAAATGAGTCAAGATAAAAGTAAAATAATGGAAAAAGGAAGAAGGAAGATCAAAGAAAGGTGGAGAGAGACAAGAAGAAGAGGAAAACAGACAGGCATACCAAGTAATGAATAAACAGAGAAACAAAGACAGAAAAGAACAAAAACAAAATATATAGTCATGCAAACATAAAAACAAACAACCCCCACCCCTGCTAATCTACTTGCCCTCAAAAATACCAATGCACAAACAGAAAATTTTTAAAAAATTAAAATAACAGAAGCAAAGCAAGTCCAAAAATGTAAACAAAAACAGAGAGAAAGAGAGAAGAAAAAATTAAAAACGATAAAAAGTAACAGACCAAAAAAAAAAGAAAAGAAAAATCTCACTCTGCTGCCATTTCTGTAACTCCGGGTTCCTTTTGGCTGCAGCTGCCACTTTCATCTGCTGCCACAATATTACCGAGTGGTTCCTGTCTCCAGCCTGTACCCTCCACTCTCAGCACAGGTTGATAGGATTGCTCTCAGCATGGGTTCGTTTTCCCATGAGCTACTGTAGGAGGAGTATAGATCAGCTCCAGACTCACTCATCCAACTCATCTGCTGCTGCCACTTTTGTCAAGTCTCCCACTCAGAGCTAATGTGTCTGTGCCTGTTCCAGAATGGGGGAGGGGCATCTGTCTCTCCAACTCCGATGAGGAGGTAGCCTCTGGGTACCAGGTCCAAAATTGGACAGAGCTGGGTGAGGCAATGCAAGTCTCTGCTCGGTCCCAGGACAGAGAAGATGGCACCATTTGGCATCTCCTCACAGGCAGCAGGGCTCCATTTCAGATTTCCATGCCCTGCTTTCTCCATAGTTCCTGTTGCTTGTGCCTGGTCGGCTGCCATAGGTGGTGACTTGGGACAGGTGTCTGTTCGTGAGGAGCAGTTGTTCTCTGCTGCCTTCTGCTCATGAGAACCCTGAGAATGTTCGATGATCCTGCAATCCTGGGTCTCCAATTTCAGGGTGGTGGTGGGTTGCAGTCACCTCTGGAGGAGAGCCCAGGGCTAATGAACCCAAATCTCCCCTCAGATGGACTTTCACTCACCCACCAGCACATGGCAACCCATGCAGAGAGTCTTTATGGACAGTCGCTTTTGCGGAGACTCTCACACTCTGACCTGTTCCATCGCCATCTTGCCTTTTCTCCCACCACATATTACTAAGAGTAGTTGAAGAAAGTGGCCTCCAATGATCTCTGTGTGCCTTTAAAAGGAAGTCTAAGATGCCACTTTCAATTAAAAGTTGAGGTAGATGTTTTTACTGCATTCATTCTACAGATAATAAAACTAAGTCTCAGAAAGAATCCCTGACTCTTCCAGGAGCAAACAATGAATTAGTATGAATGAAATTTGAATTTATTTTTCAGACCCAATGTGATGTACAGTCTGCAAGGAGCTTTTGCTTATTAATATGTTTACATTTTAAGAGTGCATGCACGTATGTAAAAGGATAACCAAAAATAAATATGACTAGGAATTGTAAAATAAAAATAGCATTAATGCTAATGTCACAAAATAAGCTGAGGTCACAAAATTGCTAAGTTAGACATGTATACATCTTTTTGTTATTTTCAGAACAAAGGAAGATCAAGGAAAATATGATTCTTCAGCTTGGGGCATAGCAGTGATAATTTTCTTATTTTATTTATGTTCAAGCTTTTTCCAAGGAGCGATTAAAGCGACTAGATTAAAAATTGAACAGAAAAATAGAACGTGTTAATTCATATTTTGCTTTTGTTTTCCCTGTCAGGTAAAATGACCATTGGTCTAAAATAGCAGAGTAAACACTAATACAGGAGACAGTTTTCAAGATTATGCTCAAGATTGTTTAGGAGATTTTAGTGAGCAAGTAACAATTTGAAATCCTTTCAAGTCTCTCCACTGACAATCTGATGCCAGAATGAAAGAACCAGTAAGCAAGATCTTCAAATGGTCATTGAGTTGTTATTGAGAACGGAATACTAGTATCTGTAAAATTGGCTAATATAATATTGATTTGCATAATGGAGACTAAAACCAGAGTAAACAAACTACTTAATTTAGATCGAGGAAAAGATTCTAGAATCAGGAACTACTAGACATAAGCTGGATTGACTTGCACACATACTATAACATTAACCTCATCCATTTCCTTGGGAAATAGATTAGTAGGTATAGCAAAACCAGATAGTCATAGGTATCAATAAGCATTTGATAACATTTCCTATAAACTACTTGTAGCTACAAGGAAATTAAAGAAGAGATACAAAAAAAGTTTATTGGATCAGAAATCAATTGAGTGACCTTACGTAAATGTGAATAAGATTGTGGTGAATAGATTGAGTAATTTCTAGTGGTTATCTCAGGAATCAATATAGAAATTTTTCTGCCTAATTTATTTTTTATATTACATTGGTAACAACAGAGATGTCGTTTATCAAAGTTTTAGGTGACATAGAGCAAATTTGATATCTAAATTGATGTATCACTTCTGCAGTTTATTTGAAATACAATTTAACTATACCATCCAAGTAAACGTATGATATTTTGTAACATAAGTGATAAAAATAGAGGATTATAGAACTCAGATACTATTAATTTTTTTTCTAACAGTCATAGATAGAAAATATTACCATTTTAAGAGAATAAAGAAACAAGATATTTGAGAAAGAGCTTATGCTATTCATCTTTTTATGAAGGATATAATTATTGCACTTGTGACATACATATTTCAAAATAATCAAGAGAAGGCAATTCACAGCTGAAGAGAAGTATGTTAAACAACTAAGTAACATGGAGATTCCAGAAAAAGACAAAATAAAGCAGGGGATTTTAAGAACTTTAAGAAATGAGCAATAAATATACAAGTTTGAGGAATATATTGCAATTGAAACAGAGATGAAACAAAAATATTCATCTTGCTTTCAGACACCACAATAAAATCAAGTCAGTCAAATGCCTAAAAAATATCAATTTGAGGAAGACTGCTACAAAAATTGCATAATAATTTTTGTTAATTAAAATTACATAATTTTTGTTGAAAAAAGGAGACAAGTAATCTGGAAAAGATTTAAAGTAATATTATATATCTTTAAATATATAAATAGTTATTATGTAGAAGATATATTATGTAGATGAAATAATTGATTTCTCCTATAGATCAGTAACAAGAAAGAAAGAAAGAAAGAAAGAAAGAAAGAAAGAAAGAAAAAGAAAGAAAGAAAGAAGGACAAATCTAAGAAATGGTTTGCAGTTACTATATTTCAAATACTGTGAACTATTTTATATATTTTTTTCTTTTGTTATTCACTCTTCAGAGCCAGTCCATTTTTCCTTACTAAGAAACGGAAGGAGAATTTAAAATGGTTATGTTACTTTCTCAAGGGCATATGACATGAAAATAGCAGAGCTGACCTTTGAATTTAGGTTGTTCCAGGTCCCTCTGCAAACTACTATGAACTACAACTAGTTCATATCTCTCTTTGACAGGAAAGATATTCAACATCCCTGTCCCCCACACACCAAAACACAGAGGATTAAGAGTGTGGGATTAATCACAAGTTGGTAAGTATTGCTTCTGTTTCCTCAATTTGTCACAGAAGGTCTATAGGAAAGTTGCCCAGCTTTATGAGTGAAATTGAACTTAGGAACAAAAGAGATCCATACTATTATGAAGGAAAGAGTTAACAAGTTCAGTAATTTACATAGTACATCCACATTTATCAGTTTGCTTTCCTTACAATCATCCAAGACAGGTTGTCATCTTTGATATAAAAGAATCACAGCTATGTAATTTCCCAGATATTCAACTAATTAGATATAGAATTGGAACCACATCTTAATTCATCAAAATGCTAGTCATATGTCTTTTCACTTGTATATGACAATTACATACATTTATTTATAGGCTATGTTTAGTATGTTTATAGATTGTATTGTATATAAAAGAAACAGAAATTTAAAATGAAACACAGTTTTCAACACAATAAGGTTTAGACGTGTTTTTAGCAAATTCCTACCCGATATATTTCAAATCATTTTTCTATTTTCTATTTTTCAAATCACTATTTGAAATATAAAGCTCTGAATGATTTCCTAAATTGCATTTAAAATCCTGACATCCTTTTCTTCCTTCAGATTCTCTAGTATTATGAGCACACAATGGTTTTCAAATGGTTACATATTTTAGGTATATAGCATACTACTGAAGCTGAATTTTACTGAGTTCAATACTGGATCAATTTCTTGAGTGTTAAGATTTCACCATCACAATTACTAATTGGAGAACAAGAAACAGATATTGCAAATGTGTCAGTGATTAATTGAGTAGAAGATTGCTTCAGAATCTATATGATAACTTCCTTAGTACAGTATTATAATAGTAAATGTCAAATGTGTAGCACATTAAGAAGAATAAAATAACAAAATACATTAATGCCAATATAGTCTTTGTATTAGGCAAACATAATTAACAATTAATTTTGCTAAATCAAAACAGTTAATTTGCTTAAAAATCAAAAGTAGTTACCAGAAATGAAATAGGAATAATATTGTTATTAAAAAATAAAGTTCATTTCTGTCAAGGTGGCCTTTAACTAGTTCACTCAGAAGTTAATATGCAAGAAGACATATTTCTGAGGGGCTCATAAATCATATATGAAACCATATACAGAAAGAGATGTGACACTGAAATCATAGTACTCATAACGACTTTCCAGTATAGCAATCTAATAATTTTTTTTCTATAAACTAGTGATTCAGCCCTCTCTTAAAATATGCTTGAAATAATTTCTCATACTGTCTTATTCCACCGTTCATATACCCCTCTATTTCTTCCAGGAAAGCGAAGACGATAACAATATCCACAAAAATGATACTACTATTGCTTTTCAAATACATTAAGCAATAGAAGGACTAAATAACTTATTCATTGTTGTACTTTGAGTAAATTTCAGCACCACATATTGAAATCTGGCAAATCTGACAAAGTAACTGTAAAGGCTAACTATGTCAGCTCTTGACTTGTAAAGGAAAAAAAAAAAGATAAACTGATCATAAATTCTAGGAACTTGAAACAAATAAAAGTGATTCACTTTTTTTATTTTACAAATAAAAATAAGTTTACTCAGAGAAAGAGTAAGATGGTCTTCAGAATTTCATATTTGATGGATAAACAAACACACTCTTATCTGAAAGAAAATGGAAGTCCCCAAGATCAGTTTTTATTAGGGCACATACACTCACACACAAATTCCATGCTTTGAATTTTGAAATAAAATGAAAATCACCAGAAGCAGGAAAAAAAAACATGTAGAGGAGGGCAATATGAGGCCATCTGTCTGGCAAACCGCACCATCTATATCAGAGAATACAAGAAGTAAAGTTGATTCAAGAGGTAGGTTAGAGTTTTAGAAACCCTAGTTACATCTACATGAAAGTGCAGGATAACTACAGAGGGGAATTATAATGGGTCATTAGATGAGCTATTGCTAGGCATTGCTACTTCAAAAAAAGAGAAAGCATAATAGGATATTTAAAATGCCACTGAAGTCATCATGAGAGTTTTTCTAGTTTTTTGCTGCCAATGATTATCCATATGATTATCTAGTGAGCTTGGTAAATTGAACACATTTTAAGATTGTGACTAGAAGAGAGAATATGTTCATTACTGTATATAACATAACAACAAGATCCAATTCATTAAAGTTTGGATTCTGTTGTGTTGGTCCATATTAAAATTATCTGGAAACAAGTGAAAAGGACATTTACAATTGTGTTGAGGAGTTGACCATATCATTGCTTAAATTCCTGTGAATACAAAAGAGTAGTTAATGAGATTGGAGAGGTCAACTTATAAAGATGTAAGGGTTTTTGAAACTTGGGCAACTTGTATTCCACAAAGGGAGAGAAGAATCATGATTGACAAAATACCTGACAGTTTAACAGATTAAGTTTAGAGAAAGACCCGAATTGGATGATAAGTTATGAATTTCAATATTCCGTCCAGTTGGATCTAACCTTTGAATGAATTTTTTTTTTTAAGTTTCATAGTGGGTAAAGAACACAGGCCAGTTAGAAGGCATCTCCAGTATTTATGGAAGACATAGGTCCAGCTCGGAACATAATTGAGGAAATAAAAAGAAGGAATAAGTTTAAGAAATATAACCAAAAAAAAAAAAAAAAACCCACCAGAAACAGGACTTATTGATTTATTAGATATGAAGGAAGTGGAGAGAATAGATTAGGTAAAATTCAAAGACATGGTTTTATCATTCTCTGATATAGAGAATATAGGACTAGCCATTAGTTGAGATGGAAAGATAATTAAATTCTCTTTGAAGAGAAGCCTGTGAAACATCTAAGTGGAAATGTTCATTTTTAAAAGCTGGAAATTGAGATTTGGGTATCAATCATTTAAGTCTTTAAAATCTTTCAATGACTTCCCAGTAATTCAACTCTAAAGTGAATTTACTTTCCATAAAGCATGCTTTATAGCATCTAGGAGTTTGAAATTTTATAAATCAGTATAAATATGAAAAACTTGATTAACGGATCTGGGTAATTCCAAGAACCAAAAATGTAATTACTCAAGTATTATAACATAGTTTATTTACAAGTTCAGGAAAGTCAAGAAGTTACTGAGCACCAAATGCTCAGAAGAGCACCAAGAAGGTCTCTGTTTTTAAAGACTGTATTCTATTTTCAAGCTAAAATACACCAATATGTAAAATATAAAGTGCATAACAACAACAGAATAAGTTTATTTGACAACTATACACAAAAATAACAGAAAGATCCATGTTATCTAAGCAGAAACAGGCTGATCAAAGATAAACAACTCAAGTTTAAAATAAACAGCCCTGTTTCATCTCTAGCATTATCAGAGTGCAATGAAAATTTAATGAACTGGATTCAGTGAATGAAGCATTTCAGACAATAAATTAAGAAAATATCATAAGCTTGGGACTTACAGAAGAAATCAGTGATACAGCAGTGTATTCGATTTTTCACCACACCCCTTTTCCATTAAGTTAATTGGCCTACTGATGACAAGTGTTGCTTAGAGGTGACTATAAATAATCTTTGAAATTTTTTTCTCTTCAAAGGATGTGGTATATTTTAGGGGAATGACTTAGCCTTGCAGGTCTTCTTTCTAGGTATATTTCCATTTTATGAGAGACCGCATAGAGTGATATAAAGTTTGTCTATTGACTTTAGAGTCAGACAGATTATAGTAGATGCTTATAATTACGTTGCCTCAATGTTCGTTTTGAATTTAGGTTTAGCTTCCCTTGGGCAAGTTGCCCTTGACACAGCTTCCAAACCCAAATGTCTCGAGCTGATGGCACAAAATGAACTTAGAGACATCTCCACTGCCAAACAGCACCTAAGATATGGGCTCCTGCTTGCCCATAGCTTCCTTTAAATGGACCATTCGGGTATTTGCTTGCGAACTTAAAGTGATTCACACCCTATACTCCAATATATACTGCTAGTTGCCATGCTCTTTTCTATCTCCGTGCTGTCTCTGTCTGACTGCCTGTGGCTTTTAGGCATGTGTACTACTCAGGGTCTATAATCACTAAAAACTGTCAAATTTTCACATTGTTGTTATGTCATTATAGCCTACTATTAAAGCCCCTGAAGCTGAGAGCCCTTTAAAGAGACTCATGCAAGTGGACTCCCTGCTGGTGTTCTTTTGCCTGGGCCTCTGGTGGCTGATGAGGACAGTAGCTACCAACTGAGATGATGGAGAAACTCAGAAGGCTTTTATTCAACTCACAGGTATGTGCTGAAATTGTCAAAGTTTTACTGGTCATTTGATTAAGAGCAAAATTGTTGGCCAGGTGCAGTCGCTCACGCCTGTCATCTCAACACTTTGGGAGGCTGAGGCCAGAGGATTGCCTGAGACGTGGGTTTGAAGACCAGCAATTTGGCAAGACCCCATCTCTACAATAAGTTTAAAAATTATCCAGGCATTGTTGCTGGCACCTGTGACTCCAGGTATTTAGAAGGCTGAAGTGGAAGAGTGCCTGAGCCCAGCAGGTAGAGGCTGCAGCAGCCGTGAATGCATCACTGCAATCTATCTAGCATGGGCAACAAAGCGAGACTCCGATTCAAAATTTTTTTTTAAATTAATAATATTAATTGAGATGGAGGGATTCCTGGTTTGTGAAATGATAATACCTACTTTTAATTCTGTAGTAAAGATAAAATGATAGAAAAACATGAACAGCCTAACATAGGGGTCTCAAGTACCAGCAATATTTTTGTTTTGTTTTGGTTTTTTTAATCAAGAATAACACTTGTTGCAATTTTTTAAGAAAAAAGATTGTTCTCAAATCTCAGTAGTACATCTTCCTTCTTTGAATTCAGGCATTGCTCTTCTGCTTTTACTTTTCCCCAGGGAAGAGTTTGTCAGTCGTGCATATCTGACAAGGATTGATTTTTCTGTGTCTCTGTGCCCTCTGTCAGGGGATGGAGTCAGAATACACTTGACTGTACACATTAACACTTTGCTCTAAAGTGAAATTTAATTTCAACTTCTCTGTGTTTTTATAGTAGTCAGGATAAGCCAGATTTTCCTTACCCAGAGAGTCAGGTTGATAGGAAAACCATTATTTAGTGTTAGTCGCTGTCATGAAAGAAGGGGGAAATACTTCACACAAATCTGACACAAGGAATTAAGTGTTTTGTCTCTGAAAGGAGTCATGTCACTTCCGATTATGATTCTTGGTCTCACTCAGTAACTAAAAGACCAGGAAACATAATCCTAGCATGTTTCCAGAAGACTGAGGGCCAGAAATATTTGGCAGTCAGAGCAAATAATTGCTATAATTATGACTTAATGCATGCTTACACACACACGTACTCACTCAATTATGTGAACATGTTGTATATGTTGTGAACATATACCAATATATTATATTATCTTGTTTATGGAAAAGCATAATGTTTTTTCTATTTCTGAACTGGATGTCTAACTCAAGTTTCCAATTTGCCTTTTAACAATAAATAAATACAATCAATTATAAATTAACTTGGTAACTTTCAGATTTTCTTACTCATTAGAGATCTTAACTGAGCCAAATTCGCTGATTTGCCCTCTATGGAGAAAGAAAATTGGATATGTAGTATTAGATCATGGAAGCCCACATTTTTGGACACTTATTGCTTGATACCTAAGGTCTAGTTGTTTATTCATCAACTACAAGTTTGTTCTCAGGCATGCACCATAAAATGATATAGTAGAAGGGAGACAAGTTCTCTCTCCTATACTAAAATCAATGGAAGAAAGAAACCCACAGATTTAGACATGGTCCAAAAAGCAACATTTAATTGAAAAGAAAAGGCAGTGATACATGAAACAATAACACACATTTCACAGCAAGTACCAAAAGAATGGTTATTGTAGAGAGTGCTGGAAATTTACTGAGCAAGGTAACTAGTTCTCCATGCTGAGCAAGATAACTAGTTGTCCAAACAAGGTGGATTTCAGTCCAGATAAGGAATAAACCTAGATCTTAGGCTACTTATAACCAATAAGTTTTAACAACATAGCTATTATATCAGATTCAAAGTTTATTAAAAGCTATAGTTTATTAAGTGCTTATCAATATTAAGCCTTTATGTTAAGCAGTTTATGTACATTATTCCTTTTAGTTTTCATAATTTGTATGAGTTTGGAAAGAATAATATGCCTATTTTTAAAATGTGTGATGTCTAAAGTAGCTTAGTAACTGAGCTGGTATCAAATAAAGGATTCATGTTCAGATTTTTTACATACCACTACACTACAATCCTAACCACTACACTATTCTTTATTTGCTACGTTCAAAATATTTTGTACCAATTTGCAAATATGACCCACTTACATGTATTCAAATTTAACAAACCCATTTATAAGTGAATTATGAATGGGAACAATGATGAGACCCAATTGTGCCTGACTTCATATAACCATAACAGTGTTAACACAGTAGGTCATTAATTGTGTGTGTCTGTCTTGTCAACTATGTAACAGAGATGAAATAATTGCTCTGCCAATATTACAATGTGGTTGACTAACAAACTACTACTATATGGAGTATATAAAAAACTTTAAAGCATTCAAAATATGTATAATAAGCATTGTTATCATCAGAAGAAATTTGGTGCTTCCCATGGAAAAATGAAGTATTAAAATGAGATTAACCTAAAAAGGCAATGTTCATGAGGTCATTCACAAACCTTTCTGGCAAGAACAGACGTCTACAAAAATAATTATTTATAAATTTATCTGGTAATGTGGGACTATAATAAAGTAAACTACAAATGCCAGAAAAAGAACAGTTCAAAGACAAATTTAGTTGCAAATTGCCAAAGAGAGAAAACAAACTCAATGTTTTCGACTTCCATACCCTCAGTTTTCATTTTTAGGGTGCTCCGTGTTCCGTGGTATCTAATACTTTCCCCCAAAATGGCTAACTATTCTGTTTTTATTAGTGCAATGAAACCTTTACAGAATCTGTCTCAGTTTCCTGTAATGAAACAATGATGACAACTTTCCAACTGATGTATGAGTAAATGTTTATGCAGCCCAAGTCAATGCAGGGCAGGATCCTTAAAATTTAAAGCAATATCTAGAAGGTATTCATTAGCAAGGACAAAGAAAAACAGAGGAAAACAAAACTATAAACCATGGACTCTTTTAAATTATATTAGGACATGTTTAAAAGTTATAATTGAGGATGACAGACCCATTCGTCCAAGTGCAGATGCATTTCCTCTTGTATTAATGACTTTTTAAGTGAATACAGTAAGACACAAAAGCAATACGAGAAGACTGCAGGAGTATCAGTATACAGGTGATCTGTAACATACAGAAATGAGAAACCACAAAGTGCACATTTTTGTCATGGTAATTAATACAATGTGCCATTACCCACCAAGTCAATACAAACTCAAGCCAATTTTCCAATTCTCTACAGGACATGAGTTAGAAAGATCCAACATTAAGGATTCTGACAGGAAGATAAGAGTCTGACTGTATATACCTTTCATTACAAATAAGTGTTACCTGAGCTAAAAATAACAGGTCAGTGTATCAGCAGCTATATTTGAAATGTCCATCATCAATAGAACATGCAAGTACTCAAATAAAGTAATCTAGCTTTCTAAATTACTTTATTAATGCACCAGTGTGCATATCAACCACCTGTCTTCAAGTGCTGTTATCATCTGTCTTGTGTCTTCTTCACTAATTTTTCAGATCTACACTTTCACCCTCATTCCCAAAAAAAACCTACAGGTTTCAAATGTATTCTAATTTGAAAGTCAATGCTAAAGATGCATTGTGGTTATCAGTAACTTCAGTTGTACTCATCATTAAACCCAACCTCACTGATTGTCAGTCTATGTACAACGAATGGTCCCAAAGCATCTGTAGCTAAAGCCTTCCCATACACTCTGCTCTTATCTACTCTGTTACACAACTGCTCTAAACCAACTGACTGTATTTTTATGGGATTCCACTGCCTCTAACACACATCATATCAGACTTGAGACTCTTAGCCCTCAGTTCATGTGTTTTCTCCCAACATTCTGTGCAGCTCTTGCTAATACAGTGAGCTGAATTCTACTTCCCATAAGCCACATTCCTCTTTTAGTTATTACTCAATATTATGCCCAGATTTTGCCAAATGTCTTATCCTGGAAAAAGAGATCCCTCCTTTCTACTTCTTTGGCTGGGTAGAAGAAAAATGTCCTAAATCACATGGTGATAGGAACCTAGAAAGTCATCTGTCATTATCTTCACATTGAAGATAATAGCCTGACATGCATAGTCATTGAGATCTTGGCTGAAGTAAAAGGCTGCCATGATTCATTACCGGGATAATCATGCTGCAAGGCTCATGCTAATTCTTCTCTTCCATGAGAGCTTGAAAGTGGTAGAATAATGGGTAGGTGAAGTGGAGCCAGATTATCAAGAGCCTTGAAAATCATAAAGAAAAGTTTTCACTTTAATACACCACAAGTAGCTGCTGTTGCTGTTGTTTGCTGAGTTGGAAAAATCCAAATCAAAGTAATATTTTAACAAGATGAACATATTCCAGTTTGCTCACAAAATATCTGGCTTTTACTTATGGATGAAATAACTTTTGCTAGTACTTCCTTTTGCTCCCAAGAAATTTCCTATTTGAAAAAAAATATTGTTCCTCTATATAATTTTAAGAAGATAAAGAAGAGTACTTTAGAATGATGGGAAGTATATTCATTGTTTATAATGTTCTTTAAACCACCTTTGGCCACAAGAGAAATGTTGTGCTCTCTGCATCTCTTGGCCAAGGAAACATGCTTTTGTTTCACATGTCTCTTCAATTGTCTTACTTCTGCCTAGAAAAATTTTTGTCTTGAGTGAATAGACATAGAAATGTTTCTTGTTCTAATTTGCCTGAAGGTTAATTTTTTGTATTTCCTCTACTCTTTCAAGATATCATTGGCTTCCTATAGTAACATGTTATTAAAATGTGATGTTTCATTAAGCCACATTTATTTTGTTTTCTGTTTGTCCTTTCCTTTTCTGTTTGAGCTTGCAAAATCAAAAGAGAGAGAGAGAGAATAAATCAGTGCCTGTCTCCCCCTGCAGTTTCAGATAAAATTAGCCATTTAAATCTTTAAACAGTTGCTAGAAAAGAAAGTAACATGTATTTGGATATCCAATCTTCACGATAGATTCAGATTTAAATGCCAATAATTTAGAAATGCCTGCATCAGCTCTAAAGACTCTGAAAGGTAAAAAGCATAATATTAATTATATTCTAGAGATAAAGTTGGAGGGACTGCACTCTCTCATGTAACACACAATATTCTCCCATGAGAGATACCATTATCCCCCTAACATGAGTAGAATAGAAAAGCCCATGGGGTATGGGGAGAATTATAATTGAACTTTATTTGGCGGCTCTATTTCAATAACATCTAAGCCTATTGAGACAGTGTAGGGTTATCTTTGAAGCAGTTGACAATGGCATTAAGAAGAATGCTGGGCTTACTTGTAAAATATTCCTGGCACAAAGTTAGCATTCAATAAAAAGACAGATATTTACATTTGACTTGATAAAGGAGTGTCACCTAAGATAGAAAAAAACATGGTACAGAGGTGCTTCTGACTCTATTTTTCTGTGTCCAGGATTATGATTCTAATAAAAATCAGGTATGCCATGAGAAAATCAAAAGACAGTACATTGACCACATACATTTGCAGACATCAGTCTTTACTAGACATTTTTAATGGTGAGTACATAAAAGAAAAGATAAGCTTATCAAAATACTTATCAATACAAAAGACAGAATATCACATTCAAGATGATAAGAGGATGTTTAATTTTAATGCTTTTTCTTTATCAATCAGAGGATATTAAGACAAAAAAAGGAATTGAAAATCTAAACTAAATATATTAAGTAATAATACTTAAGACATTGGGCACCAGAATACAAAGAAAGTAAAATAGGAAGAAAAGAGCTGAGCCCTGTATCTATCCCAGCTTAATGCCTGGAAAAATTTTTCAGGAACATTGTAAGCTGAGTAAAACCACACAGAGCCCATATTCCCCCTGGTCTGAGAAAATGGAATGGGGAGTCTGAGGAAGCCAAAGGGGTTAGGGTACACAAGACAGAAGAACAAAAAGGGAAAGAGACAAATAGAGAGACAGAATGAGAGATAGACAGAGAGAAATAGCTGCACAGAGACAGAATTTCATATATCTGCAGAGAGTTTCCTAGTGAAATCAGTTAAGTCTTGATTGGTGCGTGCATATGAGTAGATACTAGAAAACTGGAGAAAGAACCAACCAAAAGAATTATAGGGGAAAATGTCCAAAAACCACACAATGCCAAGAACAGCAACTGTAATCACTACTCAGACTCAAATCATCTTATTTCAGGGACACTGTGTACAGTAGAAAAGTCTGACTTCATCAGCTGGAAAAAAAATAACATCTAGAATAATGCAGTTACTTTCTTGCCTAGCAAACTTAAAAGCATAGCTAATCTGTGTCACAGAAAAACCTCTGAATTATTTATAGTAATATAAAAATACCTAGCATTCAACAAGGTAAAATTCATGTTTGACATAAAATCATAAATTACCAGGCATTTAAAGGATCAAGGAAATACAACACATAACAATTTTTAAACATAAATAAAATAAAACTAACTCAAATGATTACATAAATAAAATAGATAGTAACATTAAAACAACTATTATTGAAAGTATTCCATGTGTTCCAAAAGCAACAGTAGGCTATTAGTAGTTAAATATGAAGGGATTTGCATCTTTTTGATTAGAGACATAGAATTTATACAAAAAGTCCAGTTCAAAGTTAAAAATTATAAATTGCTGTTCCTGAGATGAAAAAATCACTAGATGCGATTAAATATTGAAGAAAAGAAGATTAGTAAATCTGAAAATATAGCAATGCAAATACCCAAAATAAGACTCAGAGGATAAAAGAAAAGACTGAAAAAACAGTGAACAGAACATCATTGTATTTTGGAGAATGTGACCATATATATGTCTACTAGAAAAACTTCAAGCAGCCCAGGGAAAAAAAAAATACATGTTCTGTACAGAAGATCAAAGCTACCACTACAATTCGATTTCTCTTAAGATAACTAGAAGAAAGTAGAACAACATCTTCAAAGTACTAAAAAAAAAACAAAAACAAAAAGAAACAACAAAAAAAACTGTCAACATAGAATTAAATGCCAAGAAAAAATATCATTTATATATTTAGGTATAATAAAGCAGAAATAATCCATCACTGATTGTCTTGTGACAAAAGAAATGTTAAAATAATTCCCTCAAGCAGAGGAAACTTACACTATATTGAACCCTGGATCTACATAAAGGAATGAAGAACACAAAAATTATAACTATATAAATCAATGTAAAGGTGGTTTTTTTTTACTTATTATTAAAATATTTTTTAAAATGAAGAAACAGCTTAAAATATATATTTTACAGTTGTTTTTAAACATGTATACAAATAAAACATTTGACAACAGCATAGCGATGTGGAAGAGAAAAATGCAAATACATTAACATTGAACAACATGGATTTGAACTTCTTGGATTCACTTCTAGATTTTGCTACACCTCTGTCACCCCTGGGACAGCAAATCCAATCTTTCTTCTTCTTCCCCCTACCCAGCCTACTCAATATGAAGAAAACAAGGATTAGGACCTTGATTCACTTAATAAATAATAAATATATTTTATCTTCCTTATAATTTTCCTAATAACATTTTTTCCCTCTAGCTTTATTGTAAGCATACAATATAAAATACTTATAATGCACAAAATATATACCAATCAATTATTTGTTATCGGCAAGGCTTTCGGTCAACAGTAGGCTATTAGTAGTTAAATATGAAGGGAGTCAAGGTTATATTCGATTTTTGACTGAACAGGGCATCAGCACCCACCTCCCCCATATTGTTTATGGGTCAACTGTGTTCTGTTTTAACGTTCTTGTACTGTATGGGAAAAAGTATAACACAATTTGAAAATAGACTGTAAAGAATTTAAGATGTTTGTTAAAGATTTTTAAAGCATCTATTAAAATGAAATAAAGAATTGCAACCAATCAACTAACAAAGGAGAAAAAATAAAATACTCATTAATAAAGAAATCTGAAAAAGAGGATAAAAAAGAATTACAAACATATGAGACAAATAAAAATTAGCTTGAAAGTAGGTTTAAATCAAATGGTAATTAGTAACAACATTAAATGCAAATGACTTAAAATCTTCAGTTAGAATGCAGAGATTATAAGACTGAAAAAAGCCAACATGACCCCTATATGCTGCTGTAAAAAACACAGGTAAAAATTTTTTTGAATAAAATATATATACTGCTAAACACTGATCAAAGAAAGCTGTACTAACTATATTATTAACAGATGAAGTTGACTTGAGAACAAAGTGTCTTAACAGGGATAAACAGGGAGAAAGAGAATAATCTTACAATGACAAAGGAGTTAAATTACCATTATGAAAACAATCCTAACTGTGTATGTACTTAATAGGAGAGTTTTTAAATGCTTGAAGGAAAATATGATAGAATTGAAAGGAAAAATTCTGTAGTAGACTAATTCTTCATTATAATTGGAGATTTTAATATTGTTCTCTAATAGGGACAGAAACTAATAAGGATATAAAATAACATCAACTAATTAGACCTTATTCATATTCATAGAATATTCCTAACAATAACAGCAGTAGAGTTTACCTTTCTGAAACGTTCCTCAAGATAGATTATATTCTGGGTTGAAAGAAAAAACCTTTTCAATAAATTTAAAAGGATTTAAGCCATAGAAAGTATGTGTCTGAACACAATGGGATTAAAATAGAAAAACTGAGAATTCCCAAATAGAACTCTTATTAATAACCAATATGTCAAAGGTGTAGTCAAAACTGAAATATTTTTAAACATATTTTTATCCAGTTGAAAATGAAAGTACAACATATTAAAATTGGTAGGATTTGGCCGGGCACGGTGGCTTGACCTGTAATCCAAGCACTTTGTAAGGCCAAGGCAAGATGATTTCCTGAGCCTGGGGGTTCAAGACCAGCCTGGGCTACTTGGTGAGACCTCATCTCTACAATGAATTACAAAAACTAGCCAGGCATGGTGGCATGCATCTGTAGTTCCAGCTACTTGGAAGGCTGAGGTGGAAGGATCACCTAAGCCTAGCAGGTCGAGGCTGCAGTGGCCATGATAGTGCCACTGCCCTCCAGCCTGGGTGACAAGAATGAGACTGCAACTTCAAAAAAAAAAAAAAATTGATAGGATGCACCTAAAACAGTACTTCGTAGGAAATGTATAGCACTGAACTCGATATTAAAAATGAAGAAAGAGCTCAGTCAAAAACCTCAAGTTTCATATTTAAAAACCTAAGAAAACTTAGAAAAATCTGTGAAAATAGAAAAAAAATAAAGCAAAAGAAAATCAAAATAAACAAAGGAAAATAAATAATAAAATTACATAAAAAGTTAACAAAAGAGAAAATCAAAAAAGAGACAGAGAGAGAAAATGACAAATCATAGTAAAATACCACAATCACAGTAAAATACCACAACACATTTATTAGAATATTCAAAACATAAAAGACTGATTATACCAAGTGTCAAGTGTGTGGAGCAACTTCAAGTCTTATACACTGCTAATAGAAGTGGGCAATTAGGATATCACTTTCAAGAACAATTGGAAGTTTATGAAAACGTTAAACCAACACCAGCAGGTTTTGATACAGCAGGTCCACTCTTAAGTATACACCCAAGAGAAGTAAGGGCTTTCTTTACGCGGTCTTAGCCATGAAAATTTTTAATGGTTTTATTTGCAGTAGCCAAATACAAGAAACAATCCACAAATACTTGAACCAACTGTGGCTCATCCATACAATAGAATGAATTGAATAAGTAAGTTGTGGTTCACTCATACAATAGAATATTATTCAGTAATAAAAAGGAATGAGCAATCAATTCATACAATAATGTAAATGAGTCTCAGAATAAGTATTCTGAGTGATTTTTTAAAAGTCAGAAAAAAAGAGTTCATGTTGTGTGAATTATTCATATAAAGTTCTGGAAAATGCAGAGTAATCTACCAATAAGAAAAGTTAGATTAGTAATTGCATAGGAATGAAGACAGGGAGGAAGTCTAAGGAGAGTAGGAAATCAAAAAGGTACATCAGAAAACTTTTGGGGGTAATGAAAATGTACATATCTTGACTGTGGGGATTGTTTATTTGGCACTTGCATTGCCAAAACATACTAAATTGTACACTTTAAATATGTGCAATTTATCATATGTCCACTTTACTTCAGTAAAACACTCTCTGTGTGCGTGTGCATGTGTTTGTTTAACAAACTGGTTGATAAACAAGAAAAAAGTAAGTAGAATGAGATTTTAAAAGATGTCAAGAAAACAACTCTTTTAAAAGAAAAATTAATTTTAAAAAGGAAACAATTAAAATTTAAAAACAAACAACAAAAGCCAGACTAAACTCTTGGCAATATTTCATCATTTTGGTATTGAATTTGAGGAAATATGAAAAAGAAAGCTGTGGAAAAGATAATATATTCAGAAAATAAAAAATATCATATTGGAAGAATTTGTCATAAAAATTTAAAACAAATGAAATTGAATCATATCTAAATATAAATTAGAAAAACTTATTCATTAATCAAAGATCTAAAATTATATATCCCAAAATTTTAAGACATAGCATGTTATTCCAGTGTTTCAGTATTCTACAGAAAATATTTTAATATCATCCTATATCCTGTACTGCATTGAAAGTAGAGAAATTAAAATAATTTTCACACAAACCCTCTTGGTCTTAAGACACACCAAAAGGCACACCTTGAAAAAATACATTTGCTATACTTTGCTAAGTTACAAAATTTAAATCCTGCCATAATTCAGATTTAAATTTTTGAAAATTAACTTTTGCAAAGGCACAAAAGTCAAGCAATTTTGACTTCTCAACACACCTAAATACAAGAAGATAATGGACACAATCTCATGTAAGAGAAAATTGTTTGATCTACAAAATTCAACTGATAGAAGCAAAGAAAGTGAGGCTCATTATGACAGCTGTATAGCAGACCTGTATGTAATTTAGCTTGATTGAAACAAGACAGAGGTCTTTTTGATGAGAATATAAGCCTACCATAAGGCTTCTTCTTTATTTATCCTACACAATCAGCCTCAAATAATTTTTGATAAAAGTCATATCTGATTACATTGTGCTTCCTATTCCAAGGAATCCAGGGGTTACTCCATGTCTTTAGTGGAAACTTTAAACATTTTAGAATGATATACAGGAAACTACAAATCTAATCCCTGATTGCATTTGCAGCCTTGCTAGTTCCCTGTTACAGTTCTTCCTTTATTTTAACTATATGTTTGCTTTCTCTTCCCCAAAGCATTTTCTCTTACTTCTTTGCATTTTGCTCCTGTTGCCTTTCTCAAATTGAATATTTTCCACATCTTCCCTTCTTTTTTAAGTTTTCAAACAGAATTTATTAGAGAAGGAAAAGAGAGATAAATATGCCAAAACCAGCATGGGTGAGAGAAGCTGCCCATATTTGCCCATTTTTATACCCAGTTCAATAGTCTCTTTGTCTTGGAAATGTTTACTGACAGTACTAGCCTTAGTTAAATACTGCTTTTCTCTGCTCATTTTATATCATCCTATTTTTAAAAGTTATATTTTTTTATAGTGCCACTCACACTGTTTTGTGATAATTGACTTTTTCTTTTTCCTTTTTTGTCTCACTGTCTTCTATAAGAGATATAAAACCTTAAGAAGTTTGTGTTGCTCTTTGATATATTCCTAGAACATATAGTGGAGACTATATGTGTGGGGAGGGTATGTGTATGTGTGTATTCATTATTTTTATTAAGTACTTGTTCAGTGAGGCAATGAATAAAACTAAAACTTTTGCTTTCTTTCATATATTATTCCAGTGCTTTAGTATTCTGTAGAAAATATTTATTTTAATACTATCCTACTTCCTGCTGTTCTGCACTGAGGTAGAGAATTTATCATAATTCTCACACAAAACTTCCTGTTCTTAAAGTCATTGTTACTGTCTTTTCAAAGGGTAAAATTTTATGAAGATATGCAGATAATAACCAGTCACTAGAATCTGCATATTTCCGTAATTCATACAAGGAGGAAAGAAATCTCAGTTACAAACCAGTAGAGTGAACAACTCTAGTGTAACAATGAGCACATTTGGTAGAAAGCTACTAGAAAAATTATGCTGTGGTAGTAGAAGTCCTAAGTATGTGGAAAATTTATCCCACCAGTGAACATTCTAATAATGTCTAGAGACAAGAGTTTTGGGAGGTAACAGGTAGAAGCCTGGGTTGCTGCTAAATGTACTATAATTCGCAGGACTGCCCCAACAACAAAGAACTTTCTGGTGCCAAATGTCAACAGTTCTGAGGCTGAGAAATATTGCAGATTAAAGACTGCTACTCCAGATCTGCCTGAACATAACATAAAGTTTTATGAGAATCAAGCCGATTGGTGTGAAACTTAACTGCCTACCAGGAAAAAGCAACAAAATGAAACATTCAAGCACAACATTTACAATACCCATCATTCAGTTAAAAATTCCAAATAGCAGAAAAGAAAATTACCTACAACTAGGAGAGAAATCAGATGAAAGAAACAAATCAGAAATGACAGGGATGAGAGACTAACGTTACTAACATCTTTTTTTTTTTTCCCAAGAGATTTATTCAAGAGGCTGTTACAGAGAGGGTCTGTAACCGAGAAAAAGCAAGAGAGGGGAAGAGACAGAAAGAGAGTGAGAGGGAGAGAGGGAGCAAGAATTACTAACATCTTTAAACAGAACTTTAGTAAGGACTTTAAACGACTTTTATAAATATACCAAGAATTTAAAGGAAAAGATTAACATAATTATAAGTCATCAAGAAATTTAAAGAAATCAACTAGAACTTATAATTTTAAAAATTCACTAGATTGTATTAATAACAATTAGTCACTATAAAGAAATAATTAATGACCTTACTGACATGGCTGCAGCATAGAGAGAAAACATTGAGAGTTAAAGGATAGGATAAAAATTTAAAAATTAAACCAAACCTCAGTGATTGTAGGCAAATGTACATTTAATTGGTGTGCAGGCAAAAAGAGAGTCAGAAGAGTGTATTTGAAGACTTACTAGCCAACTACAATAAAAAAATACTAATTAGTGAAAACTATAAACTCACAGAAAGAAAAACACTTTAATCAGCAACAGCATAACCATTTCTTTCAGATGCACATGGAGATTTCACTAAGATAATCATACTCTGAGGTACAGAAACAAAACTCAGAAAATTGGAATAAATGAAGTCATATGGGGGATTGTAGGACTAAACTAGATATCAATAAAATAAACATATATTTTAAGATCCCTAAATATGTGAAAATTTAAAAATAAATTTTAAAGTAGCGATAGGTCAAAGAAAAAATTGCAAGAAAAATAGAAAATATAACTGAAATATTTTGAACTGAGTTTAAAAAGAAACAAAACAAAATTATTACTGCTGATGCTATTATTTTATTACTATTATTATTATATTTGTTTTTGCTTTAGAATGCAGAAATCTGGAAAGAATATAGCTTCCACCGAAAAAAATAAATAAAGAAATAAAAATAAAATTAAAAAGTATTAAAAAACAGAAAAACTGCATACTTGTTAGTTTTCTTGACCCCTTAAAGAGTTTATGTCATGGAACAAACAACTAGCCAGTAATCTAAGCAAATGTATGAGAAGTGAGTATTGACTTATCTAAAGTAGATAGATACAAGCCAGAAAAAAAGAATAAGCTAGAAGAGTTCATCTAGAAGATTATGGCAAAACTGGTGGAGACTGAGCATACACTGGTGTGAGAAGATGGTGTTCCCTGAAAGTCAGAGAATTTGGATGAGTCTGCACATTGGTGTTATAGTAGTTTTCTAGAGTTGCTGTAAAAAAGAACAACAAACTTGGTGGCTTAAAACAAGTTTAGTCTCTCACAGTTCTGATTGGAGGCCATAAGCCCTAAATCAAGGTGTCATCTGGGCCATACCTTTCTGAAACTTTTAGGGGATGACTCTTCCTTGCTTTTTTCAGCTTTTGGTAGCTCCACACATTCCTTGGTTTATGACTATAGAACTCCAATCTTTGCCCTTGTCCTCATGAAGATTTCTTCCCTCTATGTCTCTCTCCTCTTCTTTTGCTTTTATAAATGTTTTATTGTATTTTTAATTGATAAATAATAATATGTGTATATACTGTGAAATGATTAATCAGGCTAATTAACACACCCATCACCTGAATTCTAATTTTTTTGTGGTGTGAACATTTAAAATTTATTCCTTTAGGTTTTTTAACATATGTGATGCTTTGTTATTAACTATAGTCATCATGCCTGTGTAGAATCTAAAAAAGTTGAACTCATAGAAGTAGAGAGCGGAATGGTAGCTACCAGAGGCTGCTGGGAGAGAGGTGGATAAAAACAAATAAAACAGTCCCTCCTCTTCAAGGTACTGGAGGGTAGGATTTCTGCGTCTCTTGGAGACACTAAGTTCAACGCTTAACAGGGTTCGAATTAATGCCTGAAGTCCTTAGACCTAGGAAGTAGGTCTTTTGCCCCAGGGGAAGCAAAAGAAATACCACTCATATGGTCTTCTATCTTCCCTGTGGAAAAAAATACAGCAGTCTTTTTTTTTTTTTTTTGAGTTGGAGTTTCACTCTGTCACCCAGACTGGAGTGCAGTGGTCACTCCCGGCCACCTCAGTCTCGATCTGCTGGGCTCCAGTGATCCTTCCGCTTCAGCCTTCCAAGTAGCTGGAACCACAGGTGCACGCTACCACGCCTGGCTAATTTTTTGATTTATTGTAGAGATGAGGTCTCGCCAAGTTGCCCAGGCAGTCTTAATCTGTGCAGGTGAAAGAGAAGAAACACTGTCGCCATTACTACTGAGAAAGGGGGAAAATAAAGAAACCCTGTCAAACTACATATAATTCTGCACTAGGAACTTATTACATTTTTTGTTAAGATATTTTAATCCTTAACTAAGTACAGTGCATGCATGTGTGTGAATGTGTGTGTGTGTGTGTGTGTGTGTGTGTGTGTGTGTGTGTGTGTGTGTGTGTGTAGTGATGTAAGAGAACATATATCATTAGCCTCAGTCATTGAGAAGATAGTGTAAATTTGGTTTCTTCCATCAGCCAAGATTGGACAAAAGGAAGAAATGGGGTTTTCTTAAGATGAATCTCCACCAATATCACAGTTTAGCAGAATATAACTCCATTTTTCACACTACAGTGTTTTGGTCATCAGTCAATTTTTACTTTAAGTAAAAGTGTATTGACAGCAGAGTTCTGGAGTATCATCTGTAGGGGAATGTCAAGCTCTGGGATGGGCTTGCTCTCTCATTGAAAGAGCTGTTGCTATGATCCATCAAGCATTAGCTCACTCTATACATATTTAAAATCCATCCTTCATGAGAAATGGTGGTATTGCAGAATCATTCTCACTGTAGAAAGGCAAGATATTAATGGCCCCTGCTGCCTTTCCCTGAATCATCTTCAAAATACACCATGAATCAAAGAATTCACATTGGACCAAAAATTCAAAATGAAAAGGCCAAAGCAATAAGTAGAGTGTATGCTATGTTCTACCTCCTGGAAGTCTGTTAATTAGTTAGTACACTCATATTCTAAATTTCAAAATATAAAGCCAGCCGTGTTAGTTGCTAACCTAAATATGATTCTTAAAATAAATAACAATAATATTCTAAATATGTTAGTAATTAGAATGATTTAGAAAGGCTAAATCTGCATTAAGGCAAGTCTCAAATATGTGAATTAAACAGAGATTTAATTGTTGGAAAAATATATCAATTATCTGCAAACAGAAAAAACAAAACAAAACATTCTCCAATGTCCTTATTCTACCTGATAATACCTGAGGCTATGAGAGAGGTAAAATTACTCTTTAAAACCAGTGGCAAAGCACTTTTACATAAAACTACATTTAGAATCTAACGGTTTAAGTTTTAATTTTTTAAAATAAAGTGAAGCCAGGCTCGGTGGCTCAGCCTGTAATCCCGCGCCTTTGGGAGGCAGAGGTGAGTGGATTGCCTGAACCCGCGGGTGCGCGACCCGCCTGGGCAGCAAGACCTCATCTCTACAATAAATCAAAAAATTAGCCGGGCGTGGGAGCGCACCTGTAGTTCCGGCTACTCGGAAGGCTGAGGCGGAAGGATCCCGGAGCCCAGCAGGCGAGGCTGCGGTGGCCGGAAGCGGCCACTGCAGTCCAGTCTGGGTGAGAGAGTGAGACTCCAACTCAAAAATAAAAATAAAAATAAAGTGAAATGTGCTACTTGGCATATTTAAATATGTAGACCTATCACAGTAAAGCTATGGAGTGTGGGTATGGCTCAGTCCTCAACCACTGTGAGAGTGAGAAATCTATTATTGGTCTTATCTCACTCCATAGACCAGAGAGTCCCCTTTCTTAGTTAAAATGCATTAGGCACTTACTATGTATCAGGAATTCTGATAAGTACTTTGTATAATTAATTTTAATCAATCATTCTTATTACTTATATGACAGGTACTGTTATTGTTTTCATTTTTCATTTCATACAACTTGAGATACATGTACTTTCATAAGTCTCCACGGCTTTCTAACTTTTTGCTTATTTCATGACTTCCAGGTGATACTTCAAAATAACCAAATAACCAAATCATTGAAACATTATCATGACTTCTCAGATAGCCCAAGAAATACGGTGCAGTGCTTGGGCTAATTTTTGCTAATTCATAATAAATATATAAAAATAAAAAATAAACTAGCGAAAAAGGCTGTTTTGACTTGTCCCTAGAAACAAATAAATTATTTGAAGAATGAACTATTTAAATATATGTACCAATTACAACCGGACCTCAATGTCTTACAAAGGCAAAGATTTGTTTCTTGTTCATATTTTTTACTATAATATTGTATGTGGAGCTCCATATTTTCCTCACTCTACATGCATGTCCTCTAGTTGGGGTATACCTAACTCACAGCCAAAGGAAAAGAGAGGATGGCATTCTTTACACAATAACCTGTAAAGCTTCAGCTCATGGTGGCATTCATCGAATTTGACAACCAAGTCTGACTTTGAGAAGATGCAGATGCACAATATTGTGTAGGCTGATATCCCGAACATAGGAAAAGTAAATATTTTGAAATTTTTAAACCGGGCTCAGTGGCTCAGCCTGTAATCCCGAGCTTTTGGCAGGCTGAGGTGAGTGGATTGCCTGAGCCCGCGGGTTCGAGACCCGCCTGGGCAACTTGGCGAGACCTCATCTCTACAATAAAAATCAAAAAATTAGCTGGGCGTGGTAGCACGCGCCTGTACTTCCAGCTGAGGCGAAAGGATCGCCGGAGCCCAGCAGATGGAGGCTGCGGTGGCTGGGACCAGGCCACTGCACTCCAATCTGGGCAACAGAGTGAGACTCCGATTCAAAAAAAAAAAAAAATGTCCAAGAGGAATTAAACATGACTTTCATGTTTCTGGCTATTTTTTTTTAATCAATTTGAAAAACTGGACAGGAATAAATTATTAAGAGTTCAGATTAAATTTGGACCAATGGTTGGGTTTGTGTTTGTGGGTTAGGTGGGCTTTTGAAATAGAGGTTTGTGATTGGTCAGTGAATAGTTAATCATTAAAATTCAGTAAGTAGGTGGAATTGTACAGGGAAAAAATGAGAGTAACAAGTGGATAAGTGGTTGGAAAGCAAGAACACGCACAATTTAAGGGAAAACCAAAGGTAAAGAATCCAGCAAAGTAGATTCTATATGGAAACAATAACTATTTTTTTTTAAGTCAAAAAATCATGGAATAAAAAATCTATTTAACCAACTTGAATGTCTGAAATTTCTGCAGAATATAGGTTTGTTCCTAGCTTGCTTCTTGCAATGTCATGATATAGCCTGACTATGATGATAAGAATTGCTGTTCCACAAAAACAAGCAAACAAATAAGCAAGAAAAACTCTTCACTTGAAGAAGAGACAATCCAGTCCCAATGCCACCTTCCATATCCCACTTCATAACTCAACTTAACTGATTTTCATCCTTCACACTGTGACATCTATTTCAGACATACTCTAGGATTTGGGGCTGATTGGTGTGCACTACCAACAGAGGCAGACACAGGAGTGGTGAATAGAACTTTACTAACATAACAGCAGAATAATTGGGAGCCCATGCAATGTAAATTTATGACTAATAAATAAGAAAAAAACCCCACATATGTCAAAGGTGCTACTTAGAGAATGTTAGTGTTTTAGCTTCGTTTTCCTTAGGCTCATTCAGAGATAATATTCTGAACTGTTCTCAATTTATTATATTCACAAAAGCAATATGGGGAATTGTTTAGTGGCAGAAAGCTTTTAAAAAATATTAACTGAATGCAATTGTCATCCAGTTCTTTTCTGGAAACAGATTTTGATGGAATATTGTTTAACAACGCCATCCTTTCACTTGTTTAAGCCAAACTTATGGGTCTTACTTGAATTTCTCTCTTTATTCTCATCCCTACATACAGTCCATCAACAAATTAAGTGAGCTTCACCTTCCAAATATCACATTTCTAAACCTACAAGTTTATCTTCATTTTCTGTCACCATGCCAGTAAACTATTATCATCTATTGCATGAGTGACTATTGATCTCTTTGCTTCTATTTTTGCAACTTTCTGATCTACTGATTTTTTAAAATGTAACTCAGTATATTTTGCTTCTCTGATTAAAGAACTTCACTAGTTTTCACTTTTTCTTAAATTGAAATCCAACCCTTTTACTGTGGTCCACATGATCCTGCTGTTTCATCATGATCCCGTTCCCGAGCTCCATTTTGTTCCTGTCTCTCTGTAGTCCAACACTATTCACTCTTTTTGTTTATTTAAAGCAGCAATGACATTTTCTAATTCCAGATCACTGAACTTTCTGTGCTTTTTTTTCTTCTTCCTGGAATGTTCTTTTTCTGAATACTTTGCACTGTGAGCTCATTTGTATCTTTTAGGTCTCAATTCCAATGACATATTTTCAGAGAAGCACCCCGATGTTCCCATCCAAACTGATTTCACCTTACTCTTTACTATATCATCACTCTGTTACTTTCCTTAATAGGAATTTCAGAATTATTAACAATCTAATACATTTTTAAAGTTCCTTATTGTTTGGCAACCCCTTTGGGTCTCCTCCCACTGTGGGAGCTTCTCTGTCCTCTCAATAAATCCTGCCTTCTCAAAAAAAAAATTACTTATTGTCTGCATATTTCATTCAATTGTAAGGGGCAGTGACCTTATTTGACCTACTTCCTTAATGGACTATGTAAATAAGACTATGGCAGCCATTATCTTGGTAGACTCCGGTGTGGCCATGTGCTCCTTGAGCTATGACTATCACCATGCTTCCTGGCTTTGGCCTCCTTCCCTGCCTTGGGGAGGTGAATCTCCTCTTTCTTTCTCTCTCTCTGTCTCTCTAATTTACGTTTTAAATAAACTATATTTCCTAATGTAAAAATAATAATAAGAAGACTATGGCAATTATATGTAAGACTATGCAATCATAAATAGTTATTTCACGTTTCTTGTATGAATTAATTAATAAGTGAACATATAAGGAGAAGAAAAAAGGACCATTGAGTTTACCAGAAAGAAATGAGGAATACAACTTGGAAACAGTAGACTAGCAAGTAAAATTCCACCAAATTTCCACTGTTAGCGAGGTCTGGCCAAGAGAGCACATTGCCTTTGCGTGTTGAGTCAGCTTGCTAGGAAGTGAGAGAATAATGGAGAGAGTGCCCATGACGCATTCTTCAGAGAAAAGCTATATATGCCCCTTGGGACACCAGATGGCTATTAGGCTTCCATTTGTTCCCTGTACTCTCAAGATCTCACCCCTTCCACAGCTCTGAGTCAAGGGGAAATATCGGAAGAAATAGAATTTAAAAAAAAATGTTTTACCATAACATCACTCTAGTAGCCTACCTCCCAGCACTGCTTTTATGTGCTGTAAAAGCCCTTGACATGTTGTGAAAGTGTCAAAGTGTCATCAACCCACTTAAAAGCATCTACAGAGTTAAAAATGTATAAGGGGGGGCCCAAAATGGAATTTATTTATTAAAAATTGTGTATTGATTTTTACATGTTTAAACTTCAGTCATCTTCAAAGTACTCTCCATTTGATGCAATACACCCATTGAGGCTCTTTTTCCACTCCTCAAAAGAGCAGTCTTTTTCCACTCGTCAATGTTGCCTTTTAGTGCTTCTGCTGTTTTTCCTTCCACCTCTTCAACATCAACAAAACACTTCCCTCTGAGAAACTTTTTCATCTGGGAAGCAAAATCACGCAGGGCAAGATCAAGTGAATAGAGAGGGTGAGGCATGGGGATCATAACATTTTTTTGTAGGGGAATAGGTATCCTGTACTTCAAGGTGCCTGTCCTCCAAAACATAATTCTGCTTTTGGGGGGGAGTCCCCCTCATACTTAAGACTAGACATCTACATGCCAAGATATTTATCTTACTATTTCCCTTTCTTCTCCTTACTCACAACAACTGTGCTCTGAACCTTTCCTCTACAAACTTAGAGGATCTTAATTAATTCTTGTTCCATATTAATAACAACAATTACTTTTACCGTGAGTTGACATATACAGGTACTGAAGTGAGTATAATTTCATTTAACTCATTTCATCTGCATGATAACATTTAGTCCAGCACATATCACCCCCAGTTTACACTTGAGAAAACTGACGTTAATACATTCGAGGTTATAGAATTTGCCTAAGATAACATACCCCTTACATGACAGAAGTGGAATTTGAACACTGATCCCTTGTAGCTGCTTAATAGATTGCTTCACTGCAGCATGATGTAAAATGACCATGAAGCCAACTGCAGAACAGGACATCTAAAAGCCCTTCGAGACTATCTATGTAATTTTCAATCTTCCAGAGTAAATATTATCTCAAAAAAAAAGAAACAAATCTGCTTTCTTAGACTCTTTCTATAGGAAGTCAAAATTGAAACTAATTTATTCCTATTGGCTTCAGATGAGGCCAAGTTATGTGGTAGAAACTGGTGGATGGCACTGGTGGGTAGTGCTGGCGGTCCAGAGACTTATACTCCCAGAGCACTTTAATGGAATCCATGTTTAAGATGTTTAACCCTTTGGGGAGAGGAGAACTTATTCAGTAAATGGTGCTGAGAAAACTGGCTGACTTGCAGAAAAATGAAACACGACTCCAATCTATCACCATACACAAAATTCAGCTACAAATGAATCAAAGACCTAAACGTAAAACCCCAAATGTTAAGAATCTTAGAAAACACAGGAAACACCCATATGGAAATTGAAATAGGCAATCAATTCCTGATAAAAACCCCAAAAGCTGTGCCATAAGAGATAAGATTGACGAGTGGGATCTCATCAAACTGAAAAGCATCTGCATAGTAAAAGAAACCATCAAAAGAGTGGGTAGACAGCCCACAGAATAGGAAAAAAAAATTACCGACTGCATATCTGATAAAAGCTTAACATCTGGGATCTACAAGGAACTCAAGCATGCCAAAAGTTATAAAAATGCAAACAATTGCATTAAAAAGTGGGCAAAAGGCATTAATAGACGCTTCTCAAAAGAAGACATAGGAGCAGCTAACAGACACATGAACAAATGAATGCTCAGCATCACTAGTCATCAGAGAAATGCAAATCAAAACCATATTGAGAAACTACCTAATTCCAGTAACAATGACCATCAATAATAAAACAAAAAACACCAGATGCTGGTGAGGATGCAGAGAAGAGGGAAGGCTTCTACACTGTTGGTGGGAATGCAAACTATTTCAACCTCTATGGAAAACAGTGTGGCTGTTCCTAAAAGAACTAGAAATTGTTCTTCCATAAACCCCAGCAATTTCCTTTCTGGTAATATACTTGGAGGAACTTAAATAACTCTACAAAAAAGGTACCTGTACATGCATGTTTATTGTAGCACTATTCACAATAGCAAAAACACGGAAGCAATCATGCTGTCCATTGAAAGAGGACTGGGTAAAAACAATGTGGTACATATACATGATGGAATATTACGCAGTCATAAAGAAGAACAAAATTATGGACTTCACAACAACTTAGATGGACTGAGTCTATCATACTCAGTGATCTATCACAGAAACAGATGAGTACCACATGTTCTCACTCATAAACAGACCCTGAACATTTACCATAATACAATAAGAAAGGGGTTGGCAGTAGTGGGACACTACCAGGGGATAGAGGGAGGGCACATAACATCAATAAGGGTACCTGATCTCAAATCACGTGAAGTGGGGACCAAAGGGAGTCTCAATCATTACCTGTATGATGACCACTCGTATACCTAAATCTGAATTGTATCCCACATCTTCAAAATAAAAAACATTTTTTTAAAGATCTTAACCCTTAAAGAGCAATAGTGATATAAGTTTCTAAAGGGCTCTATGGAGCTAAAAAAGGCAATAACTACATAATTTGCCGGGCCCAGTGGAAAATGAAAATGAGAGAGCCTTTCTTCAAAATTTAATGAGAATTTTATGAGAGCAGCAGCAAAACATTGCAACGTCTTTCTAAGCATGTGACCTAGTATAATCATAAAATTGTTTCTACTTTTGGACAAGTTCTGAGGAAGATTGTCAAGTTGGCCAAATTTTTCCTTTGCTACATTAAACTTTTGTCTTTCTTAAGTTTCTCGTGCTCAGCTGCCCATCATCCTCTCTGTGGTGTTCATCAGAGGGATGTACTCAGCCAGCAGTCTCTCACTGGGCTTTTTTCTTCTCTTTTCTATCATCAAAGTGCCCTGTCTTTGCATTCCCTCAACATTTATCAGTCACATGTTATAAAATGTATCTTTAATAAATACCCGATTGACGCAAATGACATAACTTGTGCATCGAAGGAAATTGCAAGCCAATGAGAGGGAAAAGCAGTAAATAAAATGTAATGTAAATAAAACGTAATATCTAGTAGCATAAGTGTTATTATGAAACTAACCAACAAAGTTCACCACAAGAAGAGGAAAAGAAGGAGAGAATGAAGAAAGGAAGGAAAGAAGGGAGGGGGAGGGAAGGGGAGGGAGAGAGAGAGAGAGAGAGAGATCCAGAGTAGTTTAAAAAAAAATGGCATATGCACCAGTCTTTAAGTCCAAATTCTCCATGTCAGAAAGGCTATTCTGGACAGAGCAGAAGACAGAGAGACATCCTTTTCTTAGCATCCAGTTAGCGACAACATTCCAAATTTTTGATGAATTCATTTGAAATAAATATAGTGATTTTTTCAAAGGTTTTGGAATGATATTGGGGAATAAATAAGAATCCACAGGGAATTGTGGGCTCTTTCAAATTACCCATGTTCCACCCCACCAACACTGCTTATCAGCCCTCCCTGCTGTACCTGATTCCCTCGGGACAGTCAAGAGTTACTGCCAGAGTGAACTATTTCTACTAACGGGAAATAATGGGAATTTTTTTTCATGTGTGAATGATGGTCACAAAATAATGGAGACTTAATGATAATGGATATTTTACTCAATAATAATGGAGCTAGGCGTTCAATAGGGTTGCTTCTGTCTTCATAACTGGCTCAAGTTGTGGGTGGGAAAACAGGAGGGCGGGGAACAGACACACCATGCATTATGATAGCAAGTCTCATGTGATTTAAAACAAAATATAAGATCTGTATTTCTCTGACTCTACCTTGTCCTGGAGTCTTAAGGAGTAACTGGAGCATCCCAGCACTTTTAGGACTTAAGGTCATGTTTCATGCTACGAAATTCACTTTGCATGTTGTTTTTTTTTTTTTTTTTTTGGTAGCTAACTCCTAAAAATGTACTTCCTGATGACAGGATTTCCAAAAACCATGCCTGGTTAAGATTAGCTGTTCTAAGAGCAGGGGACATTTTTGATGCCCATCACTAACCGCATGTGATGCCACATGCCTTAATAGTGTGAGAGGCGCCCATGTTCTCTATAACTTCTCATATACAGAGAATCCACATCTGTTAGAATTTGCATATATTTACTTACATCTTCAAAGAAGTTTGAGCCTAAATGTGATGCAGTGAGGATGTACCAATAAGATGCTAACTTTTAAAATACTTATGAAGACTTCTAGAAACCCAAAACATATATTTTAAAATAGAGGAACATTAGAATAATGAATTCTCTGACAAATAGTGTAATTGCTCTTCTTAATGTTTTCATACATAGAAAGCAAATGCAGGAAAATTGGCAGATTTTTAGAATAGCTAGATAGGTAAATAGGAGAACAGAAAGTCACAAATACTGATTAGGGAGATGTTACATTGGAAATTAGGTTCAAAGGACCTACAAGTCTCTTTATCAAAGCTGGTCCTCAAATCTAGTTCCATCACTGTGACTAATAAAGGCATGTCCATGCTACAATGGCAGACAGAAGAAAATTAAATTGCTTCAAGATGGTACAATATTCTAAATGCAGAGATAAGCATCTCAGTCTTTACATTTTAAACCCAAGGATACATAGGAGGCAGTTATTATCTAAGAAACATCCTAAAATAGATAGAACTTTATTTCTGAGAAAATATTCCTTGATACAACAGCCAACACTCTCTATAATGCAAATGCCAACACATCTTACATCTGTTTTATGTATGTTACCGGGTGTATCAATTTTAATGTACATAATACAACCTACTCTCTAGGGTCCCTGATCCAATAACCTATAGAGAGAGAGCCAAGAAACTGAATTTCTAAGGAAACTGATTTCATCTTTACAAAAGAAAAGATTATTGTATGATTTGCCTAATAATGCATAAACAAGAGAAAAGACACACACTCACCTCTTAGTAATACTAGAATTCCCTTCATTTTCTAATGCTTCATCAAGATATCATATAAATACTTTCAATAATGGCAATCCCGTGGCTTATTGTTATGTCTGTGAAATTAGAAATCAGTTTTTGGCCATGAAGGGAAATATTCTTTTTCAGTAATTAACATATTACTAGGAATCTTTGCCTTCCTGGAATTCTCAATAAAAATTCAAAGCTCTTGGCAATAACTTTTAAACGTTACAGTTTAACAAAGAATGATTATTTACATGTGTTAAACATACTCTCACTTTAATTGTTGAAGAATGCAACTATGAGATTCCAAATTACTCTCGTTCAACAAGCACTGCTTGATACGAAGAGTATATTTGGAGTGGAAATCTCATAAGGACACTAGATGCAATAAACCAGGGAATCGCCTTGTGCCTTGTTTAGGAAAAATGTCTATCATATTTTAAGCTTCTTCTGGAATAAAAAAAATATTCAGGTTAAAAAGTATTTATGATTGAGAGCTGAACATTTCCATCTCCCAAATTCATGATCTTTGGATAAGTAAATGGGGTCAAACATTGTGCACAGCTTTCTTGGAAATTCAGTTAGGAAATCTAAAGATGAGGAGATGCCACAAAGTGGCTAAGACATTGACAATTTCCATATAGTCTATGGAAATGAGGAAAAGCTAGATGAGTCGCTCAGACAAAAATCAGTGGGGGAGTGTAGCATAAAGAGAAAAGTGGGTAAACGATCCTATGAGAAAAAGCCAGATGTTCTTTCTTATATACAGAGAACTACCTCAAGCTAGATCTGTAGCCAAGAAATCTAATCTGAAATGAGAAATGTGCATTGTCATGTGCTATGTACTCACAGAAGTCACATACTAAATTATTAATTATCTTGCATTCTGTTGACATTTTCTGTATATACAGTAGTCCTTCCTTATCGTGATTTTGCTTTCCATGGTCCCGGTTGCTTGTGATCAGTTTATTTATTTCAATTCCAGAAATAAACAATTCATCTGTTTTAAATTGTGTGCCACTCTGAGTAGCATGATGAAACCTTATGCCTTCCTGCTCCGTGTTTCCAGAGATGTGAATCCTCTCCTTATCCAACATGTCAGAATTGTATACACTACCTGCCCATTAATCATTTAGTAGTTGCCTCAGTTTTCAGATTGGCTGTTACAGTATGGCAGTGCTGGTGTTTAAGTAACCCTTATCTCACTTGGCAATAACACCAAAGTGCAAGAGTAATAAAGCTGGCACATTGTTCTATTTGCACTTTTTTAGTGTTTATCGCTGTTAATCTCTTACTGTGCCTAATATATAAATGGAACTTTATTATAGGTATATATATGTGTATATATATATATATATGAACAAAACATAGTATATATTGGGCTTTACTACCCAAGGTTTCATATATTCACTGAGGATCTTGAAACGTAGCTCCCACAGATAAGGGGGGACTACTACATAGAGTAACAATATTCTAATCAACAAAATTATCATAAAGCAATCATTAAGTCAATATCTACTGCTTTAGATATAAACAGAGCAGGGTTTAATTCCACCTGCATCATTTTTATGATGGCGCTTTGCCTCATGGATACTTAGTTTCCTCAAGGATGTTTGCTTGTGTTTTAACCAGGAATAATATTTTCTGTCTTCATAAGTTTGCGTGCATTGAGTGAATTATTCCAGATAAAGACTTAGGAGTATTGACTTCAAAGCTTTGTCACATTTTGAGTATTCAAAAAAAATCATTATCCATTGATAATAACAGAAGGAGTAGAATATTCAAACTGAGGCCCAGAGAAACAATAATTGACAAGATCCATGATTAGTGCCAGAGTTAAGCTTCATACCAGGTCTCCAGTCTCCTTGTTTAGGGCTTCTTAGACTGTAACACAACCCAAGAAAAGAAATTATCTTTGATCCTCAATTATTTCCAAAAATTATCAAGACCTATCTGGTCTATTCAACCATGATCCTTCTTTATAGACTAATAAAAAAGTACAAAATAAATAGAAAGAAGCAGTCAGGACATCACCAAGGAAAAGTATCAAATTTCAGTTAACCAGTACTGCTCTTAATTTGCCAGGTGACTAATTACTATGAGTGGTTTTCATAAAAGACATACAATTCTCATCATCAATTGCTGCCTTTGAGTTTGCAATTTTATTTTCAATTTCAATTTTGTTTAGATTGCAGCAAAACCAAAAATAAACACAAAATAGATTCCGTGCAATAATGCAGAATAATTTAGAAACTACACAGACATCCTATTTAAGCATTTACAAACACAAGCATCAATCTTTTAACATTAAAATACCTAAACAAACAAGACTATATGAGTTCCCTCTTCACATTCTTTCCAGCACCTGTTATTTTTGTGCCTTCTATTTATAATAGCCATTTTAACTGGGGAGAGAAGATACTTCATTGTGGTTTTGATGTGCATTTCCCTGATGTTTAGTGATGTTGAATACTCTTTTCCCATGCTTGCTGGCCATTTGTCTGTTTTCTTTTGAAAAAAAAATGTCTGTTGAGATAATTTGCCCCCTTTTAATCAAGCTATTTGAGGGTTTTTTTGTTTGTTTGTTCGTTTGTTTGCTATTGAATTCCTTTTATATTCCAGCTGTTAATCCCTTGTCTGTTGAATAGTTTGCAAATACTTTCTTCCATTCTATAATTCTGTAGGTTGTCTCTCCACTCTGCTGATGGGTTTCTTGTGCAACATTGGGCTTTTGAGGTCTTACTCAAAAAACTTTTGCCCAGACAAATATCTGGAAGTATTTACCCCAATTTTTTTCCTAGTTGTTTCATAATTTTATGTACAATTTAAGTCTTTGATTCATTTTAACCTGATTTTTGTATATAGTGAGAGATAGGAGTCTACTTTTCCTTTTCTGCTTATAGATAATCAGTTCTAGCACCATTTGTTGAAAAGACTGTCCTTTCCCTATGGAATGTCCTTAGTGCCTTTGTTGAAAAGCAGTTGGCTGTAATATGTGGATTTACTTCTTGGTTCTCTATTCTGTTCCATTAATCTATGTGTTAGTTTTGATGCCGGTACCATGCTGTTTGTTTACTATAGCACTGTAGTATATTTTGAAGTCAAGTAATGTGATGTATCCATCTTTGCTCTCTTTGTTGAAGATTGCTTTAGAATTCAAGGTCTTCTGAGGTGACATATGAATTTTAGGTTTTTTTTTTAATTTTGAGAATCATGTTGGTATTTTGATAGTGTTTGCTTTGATTCTGTAGTAGATTGCTTTTGGTATTGTGGCCATTTTCACAATATTAATTCTTCCAATTTCTAAACATGGAATATCTTTCCATTTTTTCTATGTAATCTCTTCAGCTTCCTTCATCAGTGTTTTCTAGTTTTCCTTTTAGAGATCTTTTACCTGCTTGATGAAACTAATTTCTAGGTATTTTATTTTAATTTTTTGATAGATATTGCAAATACCTTCTTGATTCTTTTTTCACTAGTTCATTTTTAGTGTTTAGAAACACCTATTGATTATTGTATGTTAATTTTTTACCCTGCAACTTCACTGAATTTGTTTATCAATTATAAGAATTTTTTGAGCCAGGCTCAGTGGCTCAGCCTGTAATCCCGCGCCTTTGGGAGGCTGAGGTGAGTGGATTGCCTGAGCCCGCAGGTTCGAGACCCGCCTGGGCAGGCAAGACCTCAACTCTACAATAAATCAAAAAATCAGCCGGGCATGGTAGCACGCACCTGTAATTCTGGCTACTCAGAAGGCTGAGGCGGAAGGATCCTGGAGCCCAGCGGGTCGAGGCTGCGGTGGCCGGGAGCGGCCACTGCACTCCAGTCTGGGCAACAGAGTGAGACTCTGACTCAAAAAAAAAAAAAAAAAGATTTTTTGGTAGAGCTTTTAGAACTTTCTGTATATAAGATCATATCCTCTGCAAACAATGACAGTTTGACTTTTTCCTTTCCAGTTTAAATAGTCTTTATTTCTTTCTCTTGCCTAATTATTTGGCTAGAATTTCTGGTACAATTCAAATAGGAGTGGTGAGAGTAGCCATCCTTGTCTTGTTCCAGTTCTTAGAGAAAAATGTTCAGTTTTCCCCATTCTGTATAATCTTATCTGTTGATTTGTCATATATGCCCTTTATTATGATGTAATATTCTTCCTCTATATCCACTTTGTTGAGGGTTTGTATCATGAAATCATGTTGAGTTTTATCAAATACTTTTTCTGTATCTAATAAGATGATCACATCGTTTTTGGTTTTTTTTATGCTGTTATTGTGCTGTATCACATTTATTGATTTGTGTATGTCAAACTACTCTTGCACCCAGAGATAAATCCCATGTGATCATGGTGAGTGATCTTTTTAATGTTCTTGGATACAATATTATTGATTGACTGACCTTTTTTTCCAACATTCTAAATATGACATTCCACTTTCTTCTGGCCTCCATGGTTTCCGGTGAGAAATTAGCTGTTAGAAATACTGAAGATCAATTGTATATGACAAGTTGGTATTTTCTTACATATTTCAGGATGTTATTTTTATTGTTGGTTTATGGCCATTTTACTATGATGTGTTTAAGTTGGTCATGCTGCATTTATTCTACTTAGAGTTTATTTTATTTTATTTTTAGTGGGAACAGTGTTCACTGTTTTGTTCTGTATTAAACACACATTTACAGATGTATATTACATGTAAGTATTATCATGGAAATGTGTTATGTGTTTGTATAAAAAAGCATGAATGTTCACAATCACATGCAGCATAACAAGTCCACAACAGGGTACAGGAAGCTGGAGCACCCATCACCTGTGGCCACTGCACACCAGTGCTTTATTTTAAAAAGCGCCTGCGTGTGCCATGTTTACAGGGCATGTGAGTACATGGGGACATGCCAGGCCTCCGTGCTTTCCTACACAGATGCTTTCCCACACAGGAAGCCCTAGATGGGGCCATGGCTGTCCTTCTTGCTCTTTCTGATTGCACCCTCTCTTTAGCTGTGGACACACAGAGATGTCCCACTGTGCCACCTCTGCCTGCAGTGCTCAGAGGTCATGCACTCCCAAACAACTGGGTATGTGGGCCACACCTTCCAGAGTTGCAGGAGGTGCATACCTGATGGACTCATGCGGCATGTCACAGAACACATCCTCATTGCTAAGGGATGCATGACCCTTTCCTAAGGCTTAGGCTAAACTAATAAAATTATGTTTCTGCAAAGCTGTTCTCGTGGACTGAGACAGAAGTCCATGACACGTGAAGGACTTGCTGGCTACATCAGAGACCTAACCACTCCTCACCCCACACACTGGGGGTCCTCAGCTCGAGCTCAATTCCTGATGCACCCTGCACCCCTTGGGTCCCATCCTACTTGACCCTCATGATAGCCATACGGTTGCAGATTCATTTTGGCACCCATGCAGAGGTTGGTTCCTGCTGGTTCCTCTGAGTTTATTGACCATGTAGATTGACACCTTTCATCAAAATTAAGTTGTATTTGGCCATTATTTTCTTCAAATATGTTTTTTTCTCATTCTTTTCTCATTTTTACTCTTTTTCATCCTCTTCAGAAATACTTGTTTTGCATAAGTTGGTGTGCTTGGTGGTGTCTCACAGGTCTTGAGACTCTGTTCATTTTTTAATTTTAATCTTTCTGCTTCTTAGACTGGAAAATGACTATTAATCTGTTTATCTGTTTTGCTGATTTCATTTCTTTACCAACTTAAATCTGTTATTGAGCCTCTCTAAGAGAATTTTCTGTTTCAGTTATCTTTTCTGATTTCAGAAATTTTAATTTTTGTAATAATTTTTATTTCTTTATTGATATTCTGCATTTGGTGACACATCATTGTACTCTTTTTTAATTTGTTATGCATTATTTGTTTTAGTTTTTAAACATATTACAGCTGATTTAAAGCTTTTATTTACTAAACCCAAAATCTGGGTGTCCTGAGTCACAGATTCTGCTGCGTTTTTATTCTTCTATGTATGTATGTTTGTTTTTCTAACTCCTCTGATGTAAGATTTTCCAGTTTGTAATTGTGGTGGTTTTTCTTTTTGCTGTTGTTTGTTTAAAGACTTTTCTGGATTAATGTTTTCATTCTGTGTTCTCTGCCATGTGTAGTCACAGAGTTCTCTGTTAGTATTTTCTTTAACTTACACTGCTTTTAATTTTAAGCATGACCTCCTAATGGTCATACCTGGGTCAGTATAATCTAGTGTAATCTAGTGATCAGACAATCCTTTGTCAGACTTTCTTAAGTTCCTTTATGTACTCCACTCTTAGCTAAGTAGATTCTTGTGAGTAGATGTAGATATATCTTTAAATTTCAAGTAGGCATTTTACAAAACAGCCTTAGCTCTTGTTTTCTTTTGTTCAAGGCCTGAAGTCAGTCAGAATGAAGCAGCTGGTGTCTTCTCTTTTCCCTTATATTTCCTGAATATACACGTAGCCTTATACACAGAGAGACTTTCAGATTTTCAGGAATATGCCAGATCTTGTTAAAGTTCCCTGTGTTCATCTACTTTTTCAAGATTTCTTTTTTAATTTTCAGAGAGGTTTTTGTTTTTTCTAACAGCCTTAGGCAACGGAGATGTTACCATCAGTTTGCTATTGTTTAGGAATGCCCTAGGGGTACACTGTTTCTCTCCTGCTGAGTGGCACTCTGAGTCAAATCAAATAGCCTCCACATTCTTGCGAATGGCAATATCTCAGAGAATTGCAAGTTCAGATAAAATATTGACTATACCTAGGAGACTGTGCTATTAACAGATCTCCAGAGTTATCTGATATCTGTGTTGTCCACAGTGTTGCTAGGTTTTGATAACAGTACCACTAAAAAGGGGAGAAGGGGGAGGGAATACCCTAAAATTATAGCACAGACCCTGCTGTCTAAAACCTGGGTTGAGTGGTTTATAATTTCCAGTTTATGCTGTGGCTTTGTATAATTGCTAGACTTTTGAAAGAGTTTATTTTGGTTTATCTTGCTTGATTCTCAATGTTTTATAGAAAGAGCAAGTGCACCTACTCTTCTCTCCACCATTCTGGAAGTGATTAAATGTTATTTTTAAAGTTATCTTGTTAAACCCAAAATTCAAAATCCAAGAGACCACCAAAGAGCCAGCTCTGATGCAAACACACAACGGTCTTTCTTCAGGCTCGAGTCTGGGCTCACGAACGAAGCCGGCTGTGGCTTCAGGGACGAGAGCCCCGATCAAGTATGGCAAGCAGTTTTTATACACCATTACAGAGGGAGGGGAAAGAACTTTAAACTTGGTTTTACATGATTGGGTAATCTTTCCTAATGGGTACGGGAACACTTGGTATTGGTAGGTGCCTTTCATGGACTGTAACCTGACCGCCTGTGATTGACAGAAACCCACCCAACGGGCAGAGTGGAATGTCAGATAAGTTAGGTTCATACAGTCACTGCGTATAAATTAACTTGAGCAAGCAGGCAGATTACTAGCATCTCCAAGTCTGCTACAAAGGAATGTCTGAAAGGGGCTTATCGCTTTAACATTTACATCCCGTTGTAAAAGCAGAAGTCAGCATGGCAATTGGCACTAACAATGCTTAACCCAAGAGTTCTAAATACAAACACTACTTAAAATATTATGTAACTACACAATCAGTCGCTACCTGGCACCTGACATATGCCTAATTCTATGGGGTCTGAGGTAGGATTTAAAGTACTAAGATTTCATAAAGTACAATGAACATGAGGTAGGGATATATAAAATAAAGTGAACTAAACGCTACTTTTACAGCAAGTATGGCTTTTTAGGTTTCTTGGTTCCTTGGGGTCTCTCAATCTTTAAACTCTTCTATATGTAAGTTTGCTGACTTTTTAATGTATTTTATTTATCAATTAATGGCAGAGGTGCATTAAATTTCTAACTGTGTTAGTCGATGAGTCTCTTTATTTAATTCTGCCAATCTTTGCTTCTTATATTTTGAGGTTGTTGCACAGATTTATAATTGGCAATCTTCCTGGTGAATTAAAATCTATATAGGTGTATAGAGATTCTTCAATTCTATAGTATTTTTTTATTTTAAGATTTTTATAATGTATTATTCAGTTATGATAGATTTAGCTTGATTATAACTTTCATATTATGTATTTTTCGATTCTTTTAACTCTCTGCATACTTAGGTCTTATATCTTTTACTTAAAACATGTATTTTGATTTTTAAGAAATTATTCTGATAAATTGCTTCCTTTTAAGTAAAGTGTTTTGTTCGTTTACATGTTTTATAATTATACTACCACATTTAGATTTACCTCTATCACTTTAATTTTGTGCTACCTGCACTTAATTTTATTTTAATTTCTCAACTTTTTTACCTTAAGATTACCCTTATCAAACACTAAATTGGCTGGCACCGTAATCTTGATCTAGCCACCAGAAATGTAAGAAATAAATCTGTGTTGTTTAAACCATCAAGGCTATGGGTTTTTTTTTTTAATTTTGTTTTGTTTTGTTTTGTTTTCTCATGGCAGCATGAGAAGACTAAGACAATTCTTAATCAATATTTTTTCAGATATACCATTTGACCAATTTTCTCTCTCTACTGTTTTCTTTAATCTTTTTTTAAATCTCTGTCTCACTGTGCTTTCTAAATATTCTTCCAACTCTATCTTACAAGTCATAAATTTTTCATTGTAAATCCTTTCCATTGTGTTTTTAATTTTAGTTTCAATGGCTTTACATTTTTGTTTCTTAATCTTTACTGAGATTTGCAATCTTTTTTCAAAGTATATTTCACAAATCATACTATTTTCTTCACTTGATAATACTGTAATCTGCAGATTTGGACATTTGATTTTACTGTGCTTTCTGCTGGTTGTTCTCAGGGTTCTTTCTCTCTTGTTCTTTAGTATGATTTTTAACTGAAAAAGAGTTCCTAGAATTAGTCAGTGAGAAAGCTTGCCTAGTTTTTGTTTGTTTGTTTGTTTTGTTTTTCAGAGAAAATTTGGTCTGCTCTTCCCAGGTAGTAAAAACTTTAGAACACTAGGATTATTCAAACATTTTTATTTTTTTCTTTTTTCTTTTTTCTTTTCAATGAGAAAGCAGGATTCATTGAGAGGACAGAAAATCTCCCACAACCAAGGAGACCCAAGGGGGTTGCCCACAAACAAAAATTTTATATGCAGGTGAAGGCAAGCTTGTTATCATGAATTGTTTCTGAGAAAGATTTTTCACTTTCACTCAGGGCCCTGTTATGATTTAAACAGTCTCTTAGCAGTAGCCAGGTATGTCATAATCCACCTTTACATGAAAGGACCTACATTTCAGAGTCAACTTTGTGTCAAAAGCAGGGTGGCTTCTATTTGGCTTTTCTTTTGGATAAGCACAGTGGCTTGCTTCCTTTCCTCAGTAAACTCTATGGTCACGAACATCAAAGCTCTTGGACTTCATTTTAGCATATAATCTCCAGAGGGAAAATTTCTTCAGTGATCTACCTATCTGTTTGAGTTCCCTTTTTCTTTAACGGTGTTTGACTTTGAGGCATTCACTACTAAATGATCAGCTTATTGATTCATATTAAGAAATTGCTTGAGCAAGATTGTTTTTATGTTTGCAGCATGAGTTACAGACCATTATCTGTTATTATATCCCATTTGAAAAAGTAGGAAAAGTAATCGAGGTGATCCTGTTGTAGGCCACTTATTCAAAACTACTACTCTATCATATAATTATCTACATTTTATGTATATGGTAGACAAGGTATACATTATACTGAACCCAGGACATTTCCCTACACATCAATCACATCTGTCCTTTGTCCATCACTGTTTCCAGCTGAAGTATCTGTGCAGTCATGAGTTCAAAGAGATTTTACTCTGCCATGAAACTAGCAATACACATAGCTGAGACTACAATTAATACCAAATAAAGATTATTGCTTATAAACTGACTATAATGCTAGCAGCTTTCTCAAATCTAAGTTTTTTGACTCTAAAAAAAAATCAAACAAAAGATGGATGTGTACGTGAGGTATTTATGTATGCGTTTGTGGACTTCATCTTCAGTCCTCTGTGAAAATCAGCTCTCCTATGTTGCTGAATCTTGTTTCTCAATAGGCAATGTGCTTTTCTGCCTTTGATGATTTAAACTTTTCTACAGTTTGTATATATGGCACTTCACCATATATGACTTTAATCCTGTTTGGCATTATAAACTTTTATAAACTGAAGTATTAATTTTTTTTTTCAGTTACAGGAAATCCTTAGGTACATTTATTCAGTTATTTTTTTTCCTTGCTGTGTAATTATTAGTGATCCTGACACTCCAATTATACAGATGTTGACACCTTAACACCTATCCCTTAATTAAATCTCTTTATCCCCTCCTGTTAAGTTCTGAGTGTGTTCTTTAAATTAATCTCCCAAGTTACTGTTTTGTTTTCTGAATATGTTCCAGTGGATGGCCAAACTATCCATTGAATGCATTATTTTAACCTCCTGCCTCCATCACTTATGATTATCTTTTCTTTCCTTAGTCTCCTGCTAAGTGTCTAGAGTTTATGACAGTTTAAGTGCTCTGGTCACTCTAATGGAATACCACCAACTCCAAAATGCACAAACCTACACAAACAGCATCCTTCAATACACTTACCTTAAAATCATGAATGTTGAAGTGTTGCAGATTATAGTGGGGAGTGGTTGCTGATGTTGCTTATTTTAGTTTGCTTCTGTTTAGCTTAGAGGGGAATTTTTCAGAAATAATTCTTTTATAACCATCCCAAATTCAGCCTTGCGATATTTTATTCCTTGTCGCTACAATCAGCATTATCTTATAAAGTTTAAGATTTTGACTAATAGTATCTAAAATTATGATTTATGCTTCTTATACAAATATTTGAAACACTGTGCTTTAAAATCCGTTTAGTCAAACAAAAGATAATATCTACACAGACTGCAAAAAAAGATAATAAATCTTAATATTTTTGTTTTATTTGTTTTCCTGTTTTATTTTTAACCATTTTTACTCATGTTAACACAGCTCCACAATAAGTTATGTATGATGTGTCAAAATGGTTTCACTTTCAAAATAATATATCTTTTAACTTCTTGTCTCAGAGAATGTTCTCTTTAGGTGAATATCCCACATACATATATTTTTAAAAATTGTTTTATTATAAAGATGTGGGTACAATTCAGGGTTAGGTATACAAATGTTGATTATGCAGGTATCCTTGTTGATGAGGTATGTCCTCCTCCCCCAACAGTTTCCTACTACTGCCAATCCCTTTCTTACAGTATTATAATTGTTCAAGGTCCACTTGTGATTGAGAACATATGGTACTCTGTTTTTTTGTTTCTGTGATAGATCACTGAGTATGATCAACTCTAAATCCATCCAAGTTGCTGCAAAGTCCATATGTGTGCCCTTCTTTAGGTTACATAATATTCCATTGTGTACATATAACACATTTCTTTTTATCCAGTCCAGCTTCAATGGGCAGCATGACTGGTTCCATTTTTTTGCTACTGTAAATAGAGCTGGAAAAAACATATGTGTACAGGTATCTTTTTTGTAGAATGATTCAAGTTTCTATGGCTATATTCCCAAAAGGAGAACTGCTGGGTCATATGGAAGGTCAGTTTCTAGTTCTTTCAGAAATCACCACACTATCTTCCAAAGAGTTTGCACTAGTTTGCATTCCCACCAGCAGTGTACACGCATTCCTTTTTCTCTGTATCCTCACCAGCATCTGTTGTTGTTTGTTTTATTAATGATGGCCATTCTTAGAGGGGTTAGGTCGTATCTCAGTGTGGTTTTGATTTGCATTTCTCTGATGATGAGTGAGGCTGAGCACTTTCATGTATCTGTTGACTGCTCATATATCTTCTTTTGAGAAAGAAGTGTCTATTCATGTCTTTTGCCCACTTTTTAATGGGGCTGTTTGTTTTTTTCCTTTCAACTTGTTTGAGTTCCTTGTAGAACCCAGATGTTAGCCCTTTGTCAGATACAAAGTTGGCAAATATTTTTTCCCCATTCTGTGGGCAGCCTCCCGGCTCTCTTGATGGTTTCTTTTGCTTTGCAAAAGCTCGTCAGTTTGATGAGGTCGCACTTGTCTATCTTGTTTCTTAAGGTATGAGCATTTAGGATTCTGAACAGGAATTGGTTGCCAGTTCCAATTTCCATAAGGGTGTCTCCTGTGTTTTCTAAGATTCTTACAGTTTGAGGTTTTACATTTCACATACATATTAAAGAATTATTTGCTGTTGTTTGTTGGAAAATTCTGTAAAATGTCAGTTAGATGAAATTGATTCACAGCACTATTCAGGTGTTTTATATTCTTATTATTTTTAACAGTTATAAGTGCTTATTTAAATGATCTTTTTCACATTGACTAAGTTATGGTAGTTTCTACCTTTAGAATAATTGATATAGTTCACATAAATGCTGTTAAATTTATGTTTGTAGAATTACTTATAGAATTTCTATATTAGCCTTTTTGATGTCTGCGGGGTCTATAGTGATATCTCCTATATCACTTTCAGTATTGGATATTTGTGACTTCTTTTTCTTTCTTTGTCAGTCATGCTAAAGATTTGTGAATTTCACTATTACTTTCTGAGAGCCAGCTCTTTGTTTCATTGAGTTTCTCTATCTGAACTGTTTTCAACTTCACTGATTTCTATTTTGATTTTTTTGAAATTTCCTTACATTATTTTTAGGAGAGTTTTTTTTTTTTTTTTTTTTTTTTAGTTTCTCATGTGAGAGCTTAGATGATCAATTGGAATGTTTTTTCTCTTCTAAACTATATGCATATTTAACACTGATTTTTTTTCAGTACTGCCTTAGCTGTGCAATAAAGATTGTGATATAGATGTTTTTCATTTATATTCAATTCCATGTACTTTATGATATCCATTAAGACCTTTTGGCTACAATTACTTAGAAGTGTTTTTGTTTTTGTTTCCAAGTATTTGACATTTTTCTGCTATCTTTGTTAATTTTTAGTTTGATCTCATAGTGTCTGGGAACATACTCTATATTATTTAATTTTTGGTTTATTTGTTTAGGTTTGTTTTATTTTATGGCTCAGGGTATTATTTATCATGGTATATTTTTTGTTACCATTTGATAAAATGTATTGTTCAATAGAGTAATTTATATTTGAAATACTTTTGTTTTCTATTCTACTTTTTGTTTCACTGCTTTATGTCTTCCTGCCAGTTGCTTGAACATTTTCTTTGAAATCCATTTAGATTTGCTTATGTTGTTTTTGATTTTTTTTTTTTTTAGCTTTCATAATGGTGGTTCTAGGTATTATACATACATAACTTGCCACAGTCTATCTCTATTATCATATCAGTTTTTGGAGTATAGAAACTCTATCTTATTCAAATATTTTTGCTTTTCTCTATTTATAATGTAATGTCTTAAATATTTTCTCTACATATATTTAGAGTTACATCTGGCAGTGTTATAATTTTTACTTCAAACATAATTCAGAAAATTCAAAAACAAAAAAAGTATATCTTATTTACCTTTTTCTTTTTTGCTTACTGTGAACTTTATTCTTGCTTGATGTTTCAAATTTCCTTTCTTATCATCTGCTTTCTGTTTAAATAATTGTTTTGGCAATTTTATATTAAGTCTGCTCGTGGCAAATCTTAATTTTTCTTCACCTGGAATATTTTAAGTTTTATTGTTGTTCCTAAAGAATATTTTGTCTGCATATAGGATTCTGAGTTGATAGCTCTTTTCTTTAAGAACTGGGCAAATACTGTGCAATATTCTTCTGATATCCATGGCTTCTTATAAGAAGTTTACTGTCATATAAATGCTTTTCCTATACAGGCAAGGTGTAATTTTTCTCTTGCAGCTTTCAATATTTTTCATTAGTGTTTTAGCTTTCAAAACTTTTACTACAATGTGTTTTGTTTTCAATTTCTTTATGCAAATTCTATGAGGTTTCAATTTCTTTATGTATATCCTATGAGATTTACTCACTTTATTTAAATCTGTAAGTTTTGTATCTCTTGCCAAATTTAGGAAGTTTTCAGTCATATTTCTTTAAATGCTTTTTCATTCCTAAACATTTTTTTTCCTCTTCTATTATTCTAGTTACACATCTATGTCAGAGTTTTTGTTATAACTCCACAAATCTCTGAAGATCTATCTAATTTTTTCTGTGCATTTTATTCTCTTTTTAGATTTGTTAATTTCCATTATTTTCCATTTATTGACTATTTTCTCTACTCCTCCTTCCTGCTGCTGTATTTGCCTACTGAGATTTTTATTTAGGGTATTGCATTTTTCTGGTTTCAAAATTTTCATTTGGTTCTTCTTTATATTTTTATTTTTGTGAGAGCTTTAATTTTGTGTTGTTATTTTCTATTTAAAAATTGCTGAAGCGTGGAGCTTAAGATGGCAACCAACAGGTCAGTCTGTACGAGTTTCTGTGGAGGACAGTGTTCATAAAGACTCTCTGAGTGAGTGTGTGGGTGCTGGTGGAAGCGTGAAAGTCCATTTGAGGGGATATTCGGGTGCATGCACCCAGATTCTTCCTCTGGGGGTGACTGCAAGCCCCCACCACCCTGAGATTGGAGTGCTGCTGGCAAGATTGCATGCAGGAGAGTCTGCTGCCCATGGGAACATGCCTGAGAAAAGTCTGCTGACTCCAGCAGATTCCTATCACCTGGTGCCTGGTCCATCACCTATCATAACCTGTCATCCAGCTGGAGCCCTGGATCTGATCAGTGGAGAGAGAGGATCGGGAAAGCTGGAGGGGAATCCATGCCAGTGAGCAGCCACCCACCACAGTCATTTTCTTTGTTCATGGCCAAGGCAGAGATTTGCATTGTCCTGCCCACTTCTGGGCAGCCTCCAACTTGTTACCTAAGGCAATCTCATCAAATTGGAAGAGACCGAAACCCCTACCCCAGGTTGAATCAGACACAGACAATTCAGATCTGTGTGGCAGACCTGTCAGGCAGCAAGCCAAGTGAGCCCATATCTGACTCACCACACCTTCCAAAGTGGGCCTGCAGAAACTGACCCAAGCTATGAGTAACCCTATCTGCCTGTGATAAGAGCAGAGGGGAGGGGCTAGATATCAGAGCTGAAGGGACTCCAGACATACAGGAAGGACCTCAGAACCAGTATGATTCCTTGTTTTTATTTTTTATATTTTGACTGTTTGTTTTGCTCACTTTTGTATGCATTTTTAGTTGTTTTTCTTTTCTCTTTCTTTCAGGTTTTGATAACGTTTTCATACTTACTTTGCTTTTGTTATTTTATTGGTTTTTTTCTCTTTCTTTTTTCTATTCTTTAGATTCCCTGCTAGTGTCAGGGAAATCTGCATCAATAGACAGGATTTTATTGGACTGTGTGGTTGTGTGATTACCTGTATGCTCTAGGGTTTTTTTGTCTTTGTTTTTCTCTTTTCTCTCTTTGGGTCTTTTTTGTGTGTGTTAGTGGTGTGTCTGTCTGTTTTTCTCCTTACTCCTGTCTCACTCCACCTTCCTCTTGACCCCTCTTTCCTTCTTCAGTTATTTTCCTTTTTTTTACCTCATTTTGTTCCAGGGAGCAAAACTAAACCCCCATTGCATGGACAGATTTTAAGCCAGTGGGAACTGGGTTCCAGGGTGCCCATATACCTGTCAGTGGATCCTGGGATCTGCAGATATATTCTGAATCACAGCTCCCTCCCTCAACTAAATCTCAATACCACAAAAAGAACAGCCCCCAACCCACAGTCCCGCTTCAGAAGTGAACAAAGCCAGAGGGTCCACATAAGGAAGAATAAGAGACTCAGCAAAAAGAAGTAAAAGCAATTCCACCATTCTTGCAAAACAGAATTAAAGAACAGGTGGGAGAAAAAAGTAAGAGGGGGGAGGAAAATGAAGAAAAACCAAAAGAAGAACATGGGTCTCTCACAGATCCCTGGAAGGTACGGTCCTGAGAAAACAGATTTTGGAATGCAAACAATGAAGAGCCCCCAGAATGACTGGTCTTAAACTACAAACCCAGATATCAAGACATTCATAGAGAGTTTTAAAAGAATTGAGAAGAGAAAAGAGTAAAATAGGAAGGAGTTGATAGCTGAGATAACAGCAGTAAAGAATACTGTGAATGAAATAAATAACAAATTGATAAGACTGGAAAACAGAATTAGCCAAGCAGAAGAAAGACTCTCAGAGCTTGAGGGCAAAAATATAGAACTAACCCAAACTGTCAAAAACTAGAATAGAAGCTTGAAAAGACAGAACAAAACCTTCAGGAGATGAGCAATTACTTCAAGAGGCCAAACCTAAGAGTAATTGAACTTCCTTAGGTAAAATGAGAGACAGAGACCACCCTGGAACAAACCTTCCATGAAATTATTCAAGAAAACTACCCTCATCTCATCAGTGATGTCACCATTCAAACGCAAGAAATCCAGAGAATCCCTGCAAAACAACAAATGAGAAGATCAACTCCTAGACACTTAATAATTCACCTAAACAAAGTAGGGATAGAATAAAAAATCCTAAAGGCAGCAAGAGATAAAGGTCAGACTACCTACTGGGCAAGACCAGTTAGAATAGCAACAGATTTATCTACTGAAACTTTTCAGGCTAGGAGAGCTTGGAGCCCAATCTTCAAAGCTTTCAAAGATAATCAATTTCAACCAGGAATAACCTATCCATCATTCTTCACCAGAGTGCAGGAAAAAGATTGAAAACACACATGAATCAACCCAAAAATCAAAAGAAAGACAACAAACCAACAAGAGCAACAAACCTCTATAAGAACCTTATGACAGGGATAAATTCTCACATTTCAATAATTAGCCTGATTGTGAATGGACTGAATGCACCACTGAAGATATAGAATGGCAAAATGGATAAAATATCATGAGACAACAATATATTGTCTCCAAGAGACTCATCTCACCAGAAAGTCCACTAACAAACTCAAGAGGATGGGAAGCAAAATATCAAGCAAATGGAACACAGAAAAAAGCTGGAGTTGCAATCTTAATCTCAGACAAAGTACCCTTTAATCTATCAAAAATTTAAAAAGATGAAAAGGGTCACTATATAATGATAAAAGGTCAAATCCATCAACAAAAAATATCCATCCTAAACATATATGCACCTAACACAGGAGCACCAATGTTCATAAAGCAGCTTTTAGTCAAACTTAAAAAAGAGATTGACTCTAACACTATTATAACTGGGGACTTTAATACCTCACTCACAACCCTAGACAGATCATCAAGACAAAAAAATCAGCAAGAAGATTCGGAACTTCAATGAGACTCTTGAAGAAATGGACTTAACTGATACATACAGAACACTCCACCCAACGACCACAGAATATACATTCTACTCATCACCACATGGAACATACTCCAAGATCAACCACATCGTTGGCCATAAATCAGACATAAACAAATTTCATAAGACTGAAATTTTGCTATGCACATTCTCAGACCACATGGAATAAAAATAAATATCAACACCAACAAAGTTCTGCCAAAACCCATGAAACATGGACACAAGGACAGTATGATGCTAAGCAACTCCTGGGTCAACAATGAAATCAAAACAGAGATTAAAAGATACCTGGAAACAAATTAAAATGAAGAAACATCTTATCAAAACCTCTGGGATGCCATAAAAGCAATAGTAAGAAGGGAATCTATATCTTTACAAACACACATGAAGAAAATGGAAAGATCACAAGTTAACAGCCTAACAGGTCACCTAAGAAAGCGGGAAAACCAAGACCACCAAACCCCTAACTGTAGCAGAAGAATCCAGATCACCAAAATAAAAGCTTACATCCAGAACATAGAAGACAAAAAGACAATTCAAAAAAAATCAACAAAACAAAAAGCTGGTTCTTTGAAAGGATAAACAAAATCAATAGTCCCCTAGCTAGACTGACCAAGAAAAAGAGAGAAAAAGTCCAAATAAACAAAATCAGAAACACAAAAAATGAAGTCACATCTGACCCTGAAGAAATATGAAAGATTATCAGAGACTACTATGTGCACTTGTATGGAAACAAACTTGAAAACTTAAAGAACATGAAGGACTTTCTGACATCATACAACCTTTCCATGTTGAAACAAGAAATCAAGACCCTAAATAGATCAATAACAGTAAAGGAAATTTACTATGTCATAAGAAAACTGCCTAAAAAAAAAAAAAAAAAAAAAAGCCTGATGGCCTTCCATCAGAATTCTATAAAACATACAAGGAGGAACTGATACCAATGCTATTGAAAGTATTCCAGGCAATTGGGAGGAACAGAATTCTCCCCAAATCATTGTATGAAGCTAACATCACATTCATACCCAAGCCAGGTAAAAACACAACAAAGAAAGAGAACTACAGGCCAGTATCTTTAATGAACATAGATGCTAAAATTCTCAACAAGATCCTATCATACTAGATTGAACAACACATCTCAAAAATCATCCACCATGACCAAGTAGTCCTCATCCCTGGATGGAAGGCTGGTTCAACATTAGCAAGACCATAAACATAATTAAATGCATCAACCGACATAAAAAACAAAAACCACATGATTATATCATTAGATGCAGAAAAAGCCTTTGATAAAATCCAGCACCTCTTCTTGAAAAAAACCCTGGAATATGTAGGCATAGGTGGAACATACCTCAAAATAGCAAGAGCCATATACAAGAAACCCACCACCAGCATACTCCTAAACAGACAAAAAGTGGGACCATTTCCCCTGAAAACTCAAACAAGACAAGGATGCCCACTCTCACCCCTCCTGTTCAGCATAGTTTTAGAAGTCCTAGGTGGAGCGATCAGAGAAGAGAAGGCAATCAAGGGTATCCAAATAGGAAGAGGAAGTCAAGTTATCTCTCTTTGCAGATGACATGATTGCATACCTTGAAAACCCAAGAGAATCTGCCAAAAACCTCCTTGCACTGATGAAGGACTTTGGCAAAGTTTCAGGGTATAAAATAAATGTGCAAAAGACAATCATATTTCTATACACCAATAATAAACAAACAGAAACCCAAATAAAAAGCACAATTCCATTCACAATAGCCACAAAAAAATGAAATACCTGGGTATTTTCCTAATCAGAGATGTGAAAGACCTTTACAATGAAAATTACAAAACACTGCTCAAGAAATCAAAGATGACACTAACAGTGGAAAAAAATTCCATGCCCATGGATTGGAAGAATCAACATTGTTGAGATGTCCATTTTACCTAAGGCAATCTACAGATTTAGTGCAATACTCATCAAACTACTGGCTTCTCAGACCTAGAAAAAACAATACAGTAATTCATATGGAAACATAAATGACCAAGAATAGCCAAAACAATCCTAAGAAAAAAAAAAGCAGGAGGTATCACACTCCCAGATTTTAAACTTTATTATAAAGCTACAATAATCAAAACAAACAGCCTGGTATTTGTACAAGAACACGACCAATGGAATAGAATTGAGATTCCAGAAGCAAGACCTCAATTTCTCAACCAACTCATCTTTGACAAAACCTCCAACACCCACTACTGGAGAGAGGAGAATCTATTCAGTAAAGAGTGCTGGGAAAACTGGCTAACCACATGCAGAAATTTGAAATAGGATCCTTACCAATCTCCAACACAAAAATTAACTCTAAATGGATCAAAGACCTAAGTGTAAAACCTCAAACTGTAAGAGCCTTAGAAAATGCAGGAGAGACTCTTATGGAAGTTGGAACTGGCAACCAATTCTTGATCAAACCCGAAGTGCCCAGGCCATAAGACTGAGATAGACAAGTGAAAACTCATTAAACTAACAAGTCTCTGCAAAGTGAAATAAATCATCAAGAGAGCAGGGAGACAGCCCACAGACAAGGAATAAATATTTACCAATTCCATGTCTGACGAAGGACTAACATCCATCTAGGTTATACAAGGAACTCAAACATGCTGAAAAAAACCCAAACAAACAGCCCCATTGCAAAGTGGGCAAAATGTATAAATAGACACTTCTCAAAAGAAGACATACGAGCAGTCAACAGATGCATGAAAAAATTTTCAGCTTCACTAGTCATCAAGGAGATGCAAATTAAAACTACACTGAGATACCACCTAACTCCAGTCAGGATGGCCATCATCAATAACTCAAAAAACAACAGATGCTGGGGAGGATGTGGCAAAAAGGGAACACTTTCATACTGTTGGTGGGAGTGTAAACTAGTACAGCTTCTGTGAAAATCAGTGTGGTGATTCCTAAAAGTTCTAAAAATCTACCTTCCATATGACCCCACAATTTCCCTACTGGGAATATACCTGGAAGAACTCAAATCACTCTATAAAAAAGATACCTGTACATGTATGTCTATTGCAGGATTGTTCACAATAGCAAGAACACGGAACCAACCATGCTGCCCATCAAAAGGGGACTGGATAAAAAATGTAACTATACACAATGGAATATTACACAGTCATAAAGAAGAACAAAATCATGAATTTTGCAGCAACCTGGATGGAATTAGAGTTTATAATACTGAGTGATCTCACAGAAATGAAGAACTGAGTATCACATGTTCTCACTCATAAGTGGACTTGTACAACTACTGTAATATGATAAGAAAAGGATTGACAGTAGGGGGAGACTTTGGGGGTGGGAAGAAGGAAGGTGGGATTGACAGTCGTCAATATCTGCTCAGGGTAGGGGGGACAAACCTCATCAACAAGGGCACCTGCATGATGAATATTTATATACCTCACTCTGAATTGTACCCCACAATTGTAAAACAAAAATTAAAAGAGAAAAAAAATTGTTTCAAGTATGGTTATAATTGCTCATTGAAGCATTTTTATGATGACTTAACATATTTGTCATATGATTCTAGCATTTCTGTCACCCCAATTTTGTGTCTATTGATTGTATTTTTGCATTCAGTTTGTGACAATACTCGTTCTTATCATGATGATTGAGCTTTAATTGAATATTGATCATTTTGTATTATGTTATGAAAGTTTAGATTTTATTTATACCTTCTGTTTTAGTTGACTTTTCCTAATATTCTGAGAATAAATGAGGTTTGCCACATTATTGCTGACATGAGGGGGAAAAAGACAAAGTTCTCCACATGCACCTGATAAACAGCTAAGAAATGGAAGGTTCCCTCTTGCTGCTAAGTGGAGGTGAGAGTTTTTCCTCCCCAAGTGGTCCCCACTGTGTTGGCCTCATTACTGCTGGATAATGTTGAAAATTCTGACTCTTCTGTAGGTCTCCTATGATATCATTCCATTTAGAGGAGTGTGGACTTTGTTACTGCCCAATGTGAGTGAAATCCAAGCATCTCATATGGCATATGAAACGAGAGCAAGTTTGTTAGCACACAGCAGACGTGAGGGTTCTGGCTTTTATCTCTTTCTTCTCTGACCCACCCTAGTGCAGGTATAAAATATCATATGATAACAGTTTTTTATGGCTGCAAGGATTGAAGTGATAGTCCTTTCAACTGTCTGTATCTTAACGAAGTTGAAAGTTACAGTGGCATTTGAAAATAAGTGTCTGCAATAGCACTTGTATCTCTAAAACATGAAGATATCTGCTAACCAAAGTGTAGAATACTAAATAAATACAAGGGGTACCCCCCAATGGAATTTATTTATTTAAAAATTGTGTATTTATTCTTACACGTTTATGCTTAAACGTAAATCACCTTCAAAGCTCTCTGTTTGATTCAATACACTTATCGAGATGCTTTATGTACTGCTCAAAACAGTTTTTAAACTTGTCAATTTGGTGCCTTTTAGGGCTTCTGCCTTTTTTTTAAGTGTTGTTTCACCTCTTCCACATTGGCAAAACATTTCCCTTTGAGGAATGTTTTTTCATCAAGGGAACCAGACAAAACAATTTGCTCAGGATGAGATTATGTGAATAAGAAGGATGAGGCACAGGGGTCATAACATTTTTGTTTAAAAACTGCTAAACAGGGGGGAGAAATAGATGGTGGTGGAACCAGTCAGAATATGCAAGTCCCTGTGAGAGTGAGTGTATGGATGAATTTGCATGCATGTCTGTTTGTAAGTGGGCATAGGAGTGGCTGACTGAGTGGGGGCTCATGCAAGTGACCAGGGTTCTTCTTCTAGTGAATCAACTGGTGTCATTAGCTGCTCTGCTTGGACCCTAGCACCTCCCAGGACACAGAAGCCAAGTGCCAATTTCTAAAATCAACAAACATTTTCCTGAGGAGAAGCTGCCTGGAGCAACAGCTGTTGCAAGACTACCCTACCACCACAGCACCTGGTTGGACAGGGGCAGTGAGGGCTGAGGAGGGAGTGCAGTAATGGACCCAGAGGCAGAGTCCCACTAGAGGAAACAAAGCAGGCACACCACCACCATCTTGAAAATTAGGCAAGTTGCTGGAGACCAGCTCCAGCCAGGTTCAGGGTACCCCAAAGGTGGAGACGACATCGGCGATTGGGGGGAAGAAGAGAGAAAGAAAGAGACTGGACTCCAGTCTAGTGCAGAAGCAATTGAGTGTTATTGGGAATTACAATGGGTCTTTTATACACAAAGTCAGATGTGGGAGGGGCGTCCCCCACCCAGCAGAAACCTTAATCCATGAAAACTTAATCAATGATTGGCTTTAAGCACTTTTCATATGATAATCTTAAAATCCCATAACAAAGGATAACCTAATCCATGACTGACATATTCTATAAACCTTTTTCATCCTAAACTGATTGATTTATGCCAAGTTAAACAATTCTATAGAAGCTTAAGTATTTACTTTACAAATGAAAGTGGCCCATCCCAGAATGTTTGGAATGTGGCCCAGTTCAAAGTTCACAGTGGGCTACCTGCAAGTAACCCAGCCGCATTCTTTCAACAAAATGACTGTCTTCTAAAACTGTATTCTACAATTTACACCTTCAACAAATCCTAAGATCATGACCCAGAAGACTGTGACCAATACTAAGGCTCTTAGATGTGACATGAGTTTGAATTATAAGTTGTGTGAAAGCCAAAACTGCAGTTTGTGGAAGAATGGGAGCAATGAGCTTCTAAAGTTAGCTTGTCGTCCCGATCTCAGAGTTTTTATGTTTTGAGCTCACAGAAGCTTAATCTGGCTAGTGCTGAGTATAAAGGGGGAGGAAATGGGGTCAATAGCTCCCAAACGCATCCTAGTGGTCTCAGGGTCAACGGTCCTTCCTGATCCCTAACGCTCAGTGGGCCTCCGTGGCCGGCTCCCAACAACAATTAAGTGCTCCAGCTTGCTCACCGTGGAACAAAAGACTCACTCTCTGTGACTGATGGGTTAACTATTCATGGGATGATCATGACACAGAAGGAATATCCCCAAAGCACAATCTTCCAAGGGACAGAACGAGTGTGGAACCTCAGACGCCCCACCTCCTACTCTGATCCTGCTGTGGGACAAAGGGTGTGACCAGAAAAAGATAATGAAGATTCACCCCCTCCCAAGAGATCAGTAGTGAGTCCTGGGTTGGCCCAACACCTTCCTCCCCACAATCCTCTGAACATCAGACCCACATGACTGGGGAAAGACTGAGAAGGATGACACCAGGTGAAGCCTAGATGGCAACCACACTAAGAGAACTCTACTCTGGAATAAGCCTCTCTGGAGCGCCCATCACCAACACCTAGGAGGAGGCAATCCAACACCTTCCCACCACAGAGAATGCTTCTGAGCTTACAAAAGCAGGAGGGGAGAATTGATGCCCCACCCACCATCACCACTCCCTCCTCCCGCCCAGGCTGCATGCTGGGGGGGGATCCTAAACCAGCTTGCAGTTCTGCAGAAGATGGCAGTTGGGTTTACATGTGAGCAGCTGAGAAGAACGATTACAGAAACTGCCACAGGAGGATGATTAGTTCCCAGAAATTCTTTAATTCTTTTGTGATTTTTTTTGGTGTTGTGTGTGTGTGTGTGTGTGTGTGTGTGTGTGTGTGTGTTGTGTGTTCGATTTCTGGATTTTCACTTTTTTAGTGTTTTCTGCTGGATTTGTTGCTGTTTTGTTTTATTTTTGTCTTTTGTTCTTGTTTTTGCTTTTGATTTTCTGTGGTTGATTTTAATTTTTATTATTTATGTTCATTCTGTTTTATTCTACATTTCTCTGTTCTCCTCATTACTGTTACTTTAACTTGAACTCAGGGAGTACACATATGTGCATCATAATATAGAGTGGTGGTAGGGAGTGGATGTCAGGAAGCCCATAAACCAGTGAGTGAACATTATGACTTGCAAAACTTCTGAATCCTAACCTCCCACCCTCCATCTTATTAGACTTTCAAAACTCCAAGAAACAGCAGAGTTTCCCACCACCATCCATGTTTCAAAACAGAAAAAAATGCAGAGGATCTGACAAAGGCAGAATAAATGACTGAGCAAATAACAGACATGAAAGCCCCACACACTAGCACTGAATAATGAAATTAAAGAGAAAAGAAAGAGATCTGTTATAAATGAGGAAAAACCAATGGAAGAACACTGGTAATTCCTGCTGCAGCAAATAGCCAACATCTGAAAAATCAGATGTCAGAGGTCAAACAATGGAAATCACCTAAGATTGGCCCCAGAATGCAACAGGGATTAGGAAATGGATGGAAAATGGGATAAAACTCAAAAAAGACAAGCTATAATACTGAAAGAACTTGTAACACAGATTTTGACCATTAAAAACTTCATCCAAAATAAATCATAAGATGACAAGTATGAAAAGAAGAATCAACCAAGCAGAAGAAAGAATCTCAGTGCTTGAAGACCAAAACATGTAATTTACCCAATCTGCTAAAAATGAAGAAAGAAAACTCAGAAAGAAAGAACAAAGACAGGCTTTGATTGTAGCCATCTTAGTAGGTGTGGGGCAATATCTCATTGTGGTTTTGATTTGCATTTTCCTGATAGCTGGTGATGTTGACCATCTTTTCACGTGTAATTATTGCCTATTTATATATCTTCATTGGAGAAACATTTATTCAGATATTTTGTCTGTTTTTAGATTTTTTTTCTCTTTGATTTTTGAGTTGCAAGAATTTTTGGAGGATGGAAAGATGGTGGCCAAGCCAGTCAGACTATGTGAGTCCCAGTGTGAGTAAGTGAATGTATGGAAAATTTTGTGCAAGTGCTGGTGAGTGAGTGGGCATGTGAGTGGCTGACCAAGTGAGGGCTAGGGTGCTAGCGACTGGGGCTCACCTGGTGCAGTAGCTAGTACCAGAGCTTCTGGGCTTGGACCAAGTGATTCTAGGAAGTAGAAGCCAGGTGTCTTCTTTTTTTTAATCAACAAAACGCTTCCTGGGAAAAATATGTTGGGAGAGACTAAGTGTGGGTTCGTGAGCAAGTGGCCAGGGCCCAGGTGTAACAGCTGGTGCTATAGTTTATCGGTTTGGTCTGAGGTCACAGCAGCCAAGTGCCATTTTTTTTAACGGACAAAAGTTTTTCTGTGAAGAAGCAGTGAGTAGAGATTAGCGCCTCAGGCTTGGTCTCACCATTGCAGCTGGAGATACTGCTGTCTCCAGGCTTTGCTTCACTATTTTAGTGCCTGGTTGGGCACTGGCAACAGGGGCTCTGGAGGGAACCCACAGGCAGATTCCCACCAGAGAGGACAAGAGAGGCACCCCACCACCATCTTGAAGGTGAGACAGGAACGTGATCTGACTTGCTCACCATGGAGCAACAGATTGCATCTCTGTGACTGGTGAATCAACTACTCAGGAGTTGATCATGACCCTGAGGGAATATCCTGAAAGCACAAACTTTGGAAGGACCTGACAAGTACTGAGTCCCAAGACCCCACCCCCTGCCCTGATTCAACCGTGGAGCAAAGGGTGTGGCAGAAAAGGATGAGGAAGAGATCAGTGGTGAGTCTTGGACTGACCCGAACCCCCTCCTTCCCAGCTATCCTCTGAACGTCAGAACCACACAGGTGGGCCACAACTGAAAGGGACAAACTCAGGCGGAGTTTGGATATCAGTCACAATAGGAGAACTCCATTCCAGGATAGGCCTGGCTGGGTCCCCCGATCCCACGAGTACATACCTAGGGAAGAAACAACCCCGCATCTCCCTACCAGAGGACACTGGGGAGAGAGTGAAAGAGGTGGAAATGCTGCAGGAGAGATCAGACCAGAGGAACAACTACAGAGCCTGCCACAAGAGGGCAGAGCTTTTTAAAATTTTTTAATTGTTTTAATTTTTAAAAATTTTTTGGATGTTTGTTAGTTCATTTATTTATTTATTTTTTTGAGTTGGAGTCTCACTCTGTCACCCAGACTGGAGTGCAGTAGCCACTCCCGGCCACCTCAGTCTTCATCTGCTGGGCTCCAGTGATCCTTCCACCTCAGCCTTCCAAGTAGCTGGCACTACAGGCACACACTACCACGCTTGGCTAATTTTTGATTTATTGTAGAGGTGCAGTCTCGCCAAGTTGCCCAGGTGGGTCTTGAACCCACGGGCTTAGGCAATCCACTTACCTCGGCCTCCCAAACCACTGGGATTACAGACTGGGATTCCGAGCCCGGCCGGTTCATCTATTTTTTAATATTTTTCCTTTGTGCATGTATGTGTATATGAGTGTTTCACCTGCATCCTCCCCATTTTTTTCTCTTTTTGTTTCTTTCTTCTGTTTGTTGTTTTCAGTCCATATGTGTATGTGAATGATTGAGTATTCACCTTTCAATTTTGTTGTCATTGTTGGTTTGTTTTTGCTTTTTTTGTTCTTTTTTTTTTTTAGTTTAAAGTTTGTGTCAATATATGTGTGAGTGGTAAATCTGAATTTCTTTTTTTCCCAGTCTTTCTGCTTTTCTTCACCATTCTGTTAGTGATAGGCATGTGTGTGTGTTTACTTTTCTTGTGCTTTTTTTGTTGCTTTTTTTTGGTTTCACTTTGTTGTTATTCCAGTTTATTTGGGGGGAGAGAGAGAGTGTGTGTGTGTGTGTGTGTGTGTGTGTGTGTGTGTGTCTGTAGGTGTGTGTGTTCAATTATTCTTTGCACTGGTTTCTGCTTTCACTGTTCCGTGTTTTTTTTTTTTTAATTCTTGTGAGTTTTTTAAATTCTTGCCCATTTTATTTCATTCTATTTTTCTCTGTGCTCCTCATTGCCATCACTGTATCTCAGACTCAGGGGATACACATATGTACCCGTTGCATTGTCTTACAGAGTGGTGGTGGAGAGTGTTCAGGGAACACATGCCACAATCAGTGACCATTGTAATTTGCAAGCAATTTCTGAATCCTAGTGCACCATCCCCTACCTTATTCAACTTTCAAAACTGCAAGAGACAGCAAACCTTCCCACCCACAGCCCTATTTCAAAATAGAACAAATCCAGAGCCTGGATCAGAGCAAAATAGAGGGCTGAGAAAGAGACCTGTCACAAATGAAGAAAAAACAAAGAAAGATAATTCAAGTGTAACAAAGACAAAACCTCTGAAAAATCAGACCTTGGAGCCCAAACAATGGAAGTCATCAATGACTGGCCCCAGAATACAGCAGAAATTAGGGAATGGATGAAAGAGTGAGTAAGACACAAGAAAGACAAGAAGCAACACTGAAATAACTTGTAAAAGTGATTTTGGCAATAAAAAATTTTATCCAGGAAAAAGATAACAAGATGGCAAGCATGAAAGGTAGAATTAATCTAGCAGAAGAAAGAATCTAAGAACTTGAAGACTAGAATACGGAATGAACCCAATCTGTAAAAAACATAGAAAGAAGTCTCTGAAAGAAAGAACAAAGCCTACAAGATATGTGTGATTATATCAAGAGACTGAACTTACACTTGATTAGTATCCCAGAAGAAGAAAGGGAAATAGAGAACAACCTGGAGCAAGTATTCCAGGAGGCAACCCAAGAAAACTTTCCTCATCTCACTGGAGATGTGACTATGCACAAGAGATACAGAGAACCCCCACAAGACATCAGATGAGAAGACCACCCCATAGAAACATAGGAATTTGCCTACACAAAGTAGGCACAAAAGAAAAAATCCTAAAGGCAGCAAGAGAGAAAGGTCAGGTTACCTGTCAGAGAAAACCAATCTGAATAACAGCAGACCTATAGACAGAAACACTACTAGCAAGAAGGGACTAGGGTCCAATATTCAAAGTTCTCAAAGATAAACAATTTCAACCAAGAATTTCCTACCAACCAAGCTCAGCTTCATTAGTGATGGAGAATTAAAATCCTTCCCAGACATCCAATCCCTAAGAGATTATACAGCTTCCAGAAGAGCTCTGATAAGACACTTAAAAAGGTATGAAGCACAGAAGAAAGAAAAAAAGAAAGGCCACACACTTCACAAGAGAACAGCGGGAGCAGAGAAGCAACAGAGAATACAGTGCAATAAGAAACTTGAAAACACACACATACATCAATCCAAAGCCAAAAGAAAACAAGCAAACAAAGAAAAAACTTTATAAGAACCTCATGATAGGTATAAGCAATCACATTTCAATAATCAGCCTGAATGTGAGGGGACTAAATGCATCACTGAAAAGACACAGAATGGCAAACTGAATAAGAATCCATGACCCAATTATTTACTGCATTCAGGAAACTCATCTCAACACAAGGGCTGCACACATAATCAAATTTAAAAGGTGGAAAAAGGAGTTTCCAGGTGAATGGATCACACAAGAAGGCAGGAGTCAAGATCTTAATATAAGACAAAACAACCTTTAAGATATCAAAAATTGCAGAAGGTACAAAAGGACACTACATAATAATAAAAAGTTTGATCCATCCAAAAGAACTATCCATCCTAAACATATATGCACTCAACACAGAAGCACCAGAATTTAAAAAGCAACTACTAAGTAAACTAAAAAAAGGTATTGACTCTAACACTATTATAGCAGGGGACTTTAATACCCCACTAACAACCCTAGATAAATCATTGAGGCAAAATATCAACAAGGAGATCCAGAACATAAACTTAACACTCAACCAAATGGGCTTAATAGATACCTACAGATAATTCCACCCAGCAACCACAGAATATACATCCTACGCATCACCACAGGGAACGTACTCTAAGATCGATCACATTCTTGGCCATAAATCAAGCATAAACAAATTCCATAAGGTTGAAATATTGCCATGCACCTTCACAGACCACTGTAGAATAAAAATAAATATCAACACCAACAAAATTTCACCAAAGCTCATGAAGACATGGATAATAAACAGCATGATGAACAACTACTGGCTCAACACTGAAATCAAAGCAGAAATTAAAAGATTCTTGGAAACAAATGAAAAAAAAAAAAAAATCTTGCCAAAACCTCTGGGATACCATGAAAGCAATTATAAGAGAGGAATTTCTATTTCTACAAACTTACATCAAGATAATTGAAAGATCACAATTTGAGGGCCTAACAATGCACCTAAGGGTGCCATAAAGAGAAGACCACCAAAACCCCAACTTTAGCAAAAGAATTCAAATAACCAAAATAGAAGCCCAAATATGGGACATAGAAGACAAAAATATCATTGAAAATATCATCAAAACAAAAGGCTGGTTTTTTGAAAGAAGTAAAATGACTGAGAGACCCCTAGCCAGAATGACGAAGAAAAAGAGAGAAAAAGCCCAAATAACCAATCAGAAGTACAAAAGTTCAAATCACAATTGACCCTGAAGAAATACAAAAGATAATAAAAGATTACTATATACACCTATATGGAAACAAACTTGATACCCTAAATAAAATGGGGGACTATCTGACACCACACAAACTTCCCAGGTTGAAACAAGAACACATTGAGACACTAAATAGACCAATAACAACCCAGAAAATTGACTCTGTATACAAAAACTACCTACCAAAAAAAAAAAAGCCTGGCTTTTTTTCAGAATGATTTTTCAGCAGAATTCTACAAAATGTACAAGGAGGAGCTGATACCAATCCCATTGAAAGTATTCCAGACAATTGAGAAAGATAGAATTCTCCCCAAATCATTTTATGAAGCTAACATCACACTGATACTCAAACCAAGTAAAGATCCAACAAAAAAAAAGAGAAGTACAGGCCAATATCCCTTAAGGACTAGATGCAAAAATCGTCAACAAGATACTAGCAAATCAAATCCATAAACACATTTCAAAAATCATCCATCATGACCAAGTAAGCTTCATCTCAGGATGCAGGGATAGTTCAACATTCACAAGACAATAAATGTAATTAAATACATCAATAGATGTAAAAACAATAACCACATGATTATAGCATAAGATGCAGAACAAGCTTTTGAAGAAATCCAGTGTCCTTTCTTGATAAAAATCTCCAAATACCTAGATATATAAGGAACATACCTGAAATAGTAAGTGCCATCTATGATAAACCCACAGTTAACACATTGCTAAATGGACAGAAAATGGAAATATTTCCCCTAAAACTGGAACAAGACAAGGCTGCCCACTCTCACCCTTCTTGTTCAACATTGTGTTGGAAGTTTTAGCTAGGGCAATTAGACAAGAGAAGGAAATCAGAGGTATCCAAATAGGAAAAGAGGAAGTCAAGTTACCCCTCTTTGATGACAGTATACCTTGAAAATCCAAAAGAATCTGTCAAAAACCTACTTGCACTGATAAAGGACTTTGGCAAAGTCTCAGGGTACAAAATAAATGTGCAAAAGACAGTTGCATTCCTAAACACCAGCAACAAGGAGGCAGAGATCCAAATAAAAAGCACAATCCTATTAACAATAGCCACAAAAAAATGGAATATCTTGGTAACTTCATAACCAGAGAGGTGAAAGAGCTTTACAATGAGAACTGCAAAACACTGCTCAAAGAAATTCAAGAAGACACAAACAAATGGAAAAATATTCTATGCTCATACATAGGAAGAATGAACATTGTTAAAATGTCCATCCTATCAAAGGCAATCTACAGATTTAACACAATACCCATTAAATTACCAACATCATTCTTCGGAGACCTGGAAATGACAATAAAGAAATTCACATGGAAACATAAACAACCATGAATAGCAAAAACAATCCTTAGCGAAAGAAACAAAGCAAGAGTTTTCACACTTCCAGGCTTCAAATTTTACTATAATGCTATAGTAATCAAAACAGCCTGGCATTGGTACAAGAAGAGGCATAAAGACCAATGGAACAGGATAGAGATTCCAAAAGCAAAGTCTCAGTTTCTTAACCAACTCTACATGGACAAAGCCTCCAAAAACAACCACTGGGGAGAGGAGAACCTATTCAGCAAATGGTGCTTGGAAAACTGACTGATCACATGCATAAGATTGAAACAGGATCCCTACCTATCACCATACACAAAAATTAACTCTAAATGGATCAAAGTTCTAAATGTAAAATGTCAAAATATAAGAATATTAGAAAATGAAGTAGACACCCTCATATAAATTGGAACTGGCAACCAATTTCCTGATCAGAACCCTAAGTGCCCATACCTTAAGAAATAAGAAAGATAAGTGGGACCTCATCAAACCAACAAGATTCTGCAAAACAAAAGAAACCATCAAGAGAACAGGAGACAGCCCACAGAATGGGAAAAAATATTTGCCAACTGTATATCTGACAAAGGTCTAACATCTGGGATCTACAAAGAACTCAAATGTGCTGAAAGGAAAAAACAAACAAACAGCCCCATTAAAAAGTGGGCAAAAGACATGAATAGACACTTCTCAAAGAAGATTATGGGCAGCCAAAAGGCATGAAAATATGCTCAGCCTTGCTGATCATGGGAGAAATGCAAATCAGAACCACATTGAAATATCACTTAACCCCAGTAAGAATGGCCATCATTAACAAAACAAACAACACAAATGCTGGTAATGACGTGGAGAAAAAAGAATGCTTCTACACTGCTGGTGGGAATGCAAACTAGTGCCACCTCTTTGGAAGACAGTGTGGGAATTTCTGGAAGAACTAGAAAATGACTTTCCATATGACCCATCAATTCCCCTATTGGAATGTACCTGGAGGAACTCAAATCATTCTACAAAAAAGATACCTGCACACACATGTTTGTTGCAGCTCTATTCATAATAGCAAAAACACAAAACCAACCATGCTGCCCATCGAAGCTGAACTGGATTAAAAAAATGTGGCACATACACAATGGAATATTATTCAGCCATAAAGAAGGACAAACATATGAACTTTGCAGCAACTTGGATGTATTTAGGGTCTCTCATATTCAGTGATCTATCACAGAAACAAAGAACAGAGGACCATATGTTCTCACTCATAAGTGGACCTTGAACAATTATCATAATAGTATAAGAAAGGGGGAATATAATACTATTGGCCATAGTGGGAAACTGCTAGGGAGGGGGATGGGTTAGCAGTTGAGGGAAACTGCTAGAGGAGGTTAGGGCACACCTAATCCACAAAGCTATGCATAATCATCATTTTTATACCTAACCCTAAATTGTACGCCACATCTTTAAAATAATTTTTTTAAGAAAAGGAAGTACAAATCCTCCAAGAAAGGTACAATTATATCAAATGACTGAACTTATACCTGATCAGTGTCCCAGAAGAAAAAAGGGAAATGGAGAATACTTTGGAACAAGTATTCCAGGAGGTTACGCAAGCACACTTTCTCCATCTCACTGGAGATACCACCAACCAAACAAGGGATTTATAGAATCCCTGCAAGACATCAAATGAGAAGTCCAACTCCTAGGCAGATAGTAATTTGCCAACTCAAAGTAGGTATAAAAGAAAAAATCCTAAAAGCAGTGAGAACTGTCAGACTACCTACCAGAGAAAACCAATTAGAATAACAGCAGACTTATCAGCAGAAACACTAAAAGTTAGAAGTGACTGGAGTCCAATTTTCAAAGTCCTGAAAGATAAACAATTTCAGCCAAGAATGTACTACCCAGCCAAGCTCAGTTTCATTAGTGATGGAGAATTAAAATTTTTCCCAGACATCCAATCCCTAATAGATTATGCTGCTTCCAGACCAGCTCTACAGGATAGGTTGAAGAAGGCATTAAGCACAAAAGAAAAAAAGAAAGAACGAACAACGATGCAATTTGCAAGATGCAGGAAAATACAGAATCAACACCACAGACCTTACAAATGCAAAATTGAAAACACAAACATAAGCCGGGCTCGTTGGCTCAGCCTGTAATCCTGCGCCTTTGGGAGGCTGAGGTGAGTGGATTGCCTGAGCCCGCAGGTTCGAGACCCCCCTGGGCAGCGAGACCTCATCTCTACAATAAATCAAAAAATCAGCCGGGCGTGGTAGTGCATGCCTGTAATTCCAGCTACTCGGAAGGCTGAGGAGGAAGGATCGCCGGAGCCCAGCAGGTCGAGGCTGCGGTGGCCGGGAGAGGCCACTGCACTCCAGTCTGGGCAACAGAGTGAGACTCCAACTCAAAAAAAAAAAAAAAAAAAAAACACAAACATATATCAACCCAAAATATAAAATTTTAAAAAACAGCCTTATATAAGCCTCATGGAAGAGATAAACTCTTACATTTCAATAATCAGCCTTATCGTCAATGGATTAAATGGAACACTGAAAAGACATACAATGGCAAATTAGATTTTAAAAAAAGTTCCAACAAAATGCCACCTTCAGGAAACACATATCATTACAAAGAACCCCCACAGAATCAAAGTTAAAATGAGGAAAACAAATTTTCATTTGAATGGAAAACAAAAGAAAACAGCAGTCATGATCTTAATTTCAGACAAAACAACCATTAAGCTATCAAAAATTTTAAAAGATACAAAAGTACGTTAAATGTTGATAAAAAGTTCAATCCATCAACAAGAAATATCCATCCTAAATTTATACACACCCAACAGAGGAGCACTTGGATTTATAAAGCAGCTACTAATTAAACTAAAAAAGGATATTGTTCAAACAGGATCATAACTGGGGACTTAAATACCCTACTAACAACCTGAGATAAATCATCGAGGCAAAAAAATCAATAACAATACTTCAAATCATAAAATCATAACTTGCCTCTTGACCAAATGAACTTAATAGGTACCTACAGGACATGCCATCCAACAACCATGGAATATACATTCTGCTCATCACCACATGGAACATACTCCATGATCGACCACATCATCAGTCACAAATCAACAAATTCCATAAAACCAAAATACCACCATGCATTTTCTCAGACCAAAGTGCAATAACAAAAAATATCATCACAAACAAAATCTCCCCAAAACTCACAAAGACATTGACGCTAAACAGCACAATGCTGAGCAACTCCTGAGTCAATACAGAAGTAAAAAACAGAAATTAAAAGATTCTTGGAAACAAATGAAAACAAAGTCATAAGTTAACAAAACCCGTGGGATGCTATGAAAACAGTACTAAGAGGTGAATTTAATCTCTACGAACACATATCAACATAATAGAAAGATCACAGGTCAAAAGCCTAACAAATCATCTAAGGAAGCTGGAAAGGCAAAAATACCAAATCCCTAACTTCAGCAGAAGAATTCAGATCACCAAAGTAAAAGCCCAAATATGGGACATAGAAGACAAAAATATCATAGAAAAAAATACCATGAAACAAAAAACTGGTTCTTTGAGAAGATAATCTAGATTGATGGACCCTTAGCCAGATTAACCAAGAAAAAGAAACAAAAAGCCCAAATAAACACAATCAAAAATGCAAAAGATCAAGTCACAACTGACCCTGAAGAAATACAAAAGATTATCAGAGATTACTTTGCACAACTGTATAAAATCAAATTCAAAAACCTAAACAAAATGGAGGACTTTCTGACATCACACAATCTCCCAAAGTTGAAACAAGAAGACATAGAGACCCTAAATAGACCAATAAAAACCAGAAAATTTACTTGTTCATTAGAAAACTACCCACCAAAAAAAAAAAAAAAAAAAACCCAAGACCAGATGGTTTTCCAGTGGAATTTTACAAAACATACAAGGAGAAGCTAATACCAATCCTATTGAAAGTATTCCAGGCAATCAAGAATGAGGGAGCTCTCTCCAAGTCATTTTATGAAGCTAACATCACACTAATACCCAAACCATGCAAAGACCCAATGACGAAAGAGAACTGCAGGCCAATATCCCTGATGAATGTAAATGAAAAATTCTCAGCAAGATTCTACCAAATTGGATCCATCAACACACGTAAAAAACTATCCACCAAGACCAAGGAACCTTCATTCACAGAATGCAGGGCTAGTTTAACATCCTCAATGCCATAAATGTAATTAAATATATCAACAGATGTAAAAACAAGAACCACGTGATTATTTCATTAGATGGAGAAAAGGCTTTCAAGAAAATTCAGCATCTATTGTTTATTAAAACCCTCGAACACCTAGATATAGAAGAAACATACATCTAAAAAGCAAAAGTCATCTACGATAAACCCACAGCCAATAGATTACTAAATAGACAGAAATTGGAGACATTTCCCCTGAAACCCAGAACAAGACAAGAATGCTGACTCTAACCCCTCCTGTTCAAGTTATTGTTGGAAGTCCTAGATAGAGCAAACAGACAAGAGAAGGATATCAGGGATATCCAAATAAGAAAAGAGGAATTTAAGCTATCCTTCTTTGTGGATTATATGATTCTATACCTGGAAAACCAAAGGGAATCTGTAAGAAACTTCTTTGCACTGATAAAGACTTTGGCAAAGGTTGGTGCTATAAAATCAACTCAATGTGCTAAAGGTAAAGACAGTTGCATTTTTTTCTTGTTTTTTTTTCTTTTTTTGTGAGTAGGAGTCTCACTCTGTCACCCAGGTTGGAGCGCAGTAGCATGCTCACGGCCACCACAGACTGAACCTGCTGGGCTCAGGCGATCATTCCACCTCAGTTGCCCAAGTAACTGGAACCACAGGCATGCACCACCACATTTGCTGATTTTTTTAATTTGTTGTAGAGATGAGGTCTCGGAATGCTGCTCTTAAACCTCTGAGCTCAGGCAATCCTCTCACCTTGACCTTCCAAAGTGCTGGGATTACAGGCATGAGACACTGCGTCTGGGTGACATTTGTATTTTTTATATAAACAACAAACAGGTAGAGAAAAATAAAAAGTACAATACCATTCACAAGGCACAATAAAAGGAAATACCTTAGCATCTTCCTAACAAGAGAAGTGAAAGATTTTTACAAAGAAAACTACAAAACACTGCTTAAAGAAATCAAAGAAGACACTCACACACACAAATGGAAAAATATTCAATGCTCATGGATTGCAAGAATCATCATTGTTAAAATGTCCGTCCTACCCAAGGCAATCAACAGATTCAATGCAATACCCATTAAATCACCATCATTATTCTTCTCAGACCTGGAAACAACATTGCAGAAATTCATATGGAAACAAAATGACCACAAATAGACAAAAAAAAAAAAAAAATCCTCAGCAAAAGAAACAAAGTGGAGGTATCACACTTCCAGACTTTAAAATTATTATAAGGCTATAATAATCAAAACAGCCTGCTCTTGGTGCAAGAACAGGCATATAGACCAATGGAACAAGATAGAGATTCTGGAAGCAAAACTTCAATTTCTCAACCACCTCATCTTTGACAAAGCCTCCAACAACAACCACTGGTGAGAGGAGAACCTATTCAGTAAATGGTGCTGGAAAAACTGGCTGACCACATACAGAAGAAAGGAACAAGCCCTTTCCTGTCACCATACACAAAAATCAACTCCAAGTGAATCAAAGACCTAAGCATAAAATTTCAAACTATAAGAAAAGGCAGGAGACACCCTTACGGAAATTGGGATCGAAAATCAATTCCAAATTAAACCCAGATGCCCATGCCATAAGAGATAAGATAGACAAGTGGGACCAAACTGAAAAGCAAAATAAATCATCAAGAGGGTGGGAAGCCAGATCACAGAATAGGAAAAAATATTTGCCAACTGTATATCTGACAAAGGCCTAGCAACCCTGATCTACTAGGAACTCAAAACGTGGTGAAAGGAAAATAAAAACAAACATCCCCATTAAAAAGTGGACAAAAGACATGAGTAGACACTTCCCAAAAGAAGATATTTGAGAAGCCAACAGAAACATGAAAAAATGCTCAACCTCACTAATTATCAGAGAAATGCAAATCAAAGTCACATGGAGATACTACCTAACTCCAGTAAGAATTGCCATCATTAATAAAACAAACAAACAACTGGCTAGGATGTAGAGAAAAGGAAACGTTTCTACACTGTTGATTTGAGAGCAAACTAGTTTAACTTCTATGGAAAACAGTGTGGCGATTTCTAAATATCTAGAAATTGACCTTCTATACAACCCAGCAATCATTTTTCTGGGAATATACCCAGAGGAACTCAAATCATTCTACCAAAGAGGTATCTGCTCACACATGTTTATTGCAGCTCTATTCACAATAGCAAAATCATGAAATCAACCATGCTGCCCATCGAAACTGGACTGGATTAAAAAAATGTGGTACAAACACATGATGAAATATTATGCAGTCATAAAGAAGGATAAAATTATGAACTTCACAGCAACTTGGGTGGATTTGGAGTCTATCAGATTCAGAAGCAAAGAACTATGTTCTTACTCATAAGTGGAGCCTGAACACCTATCATAATGCTATAAAAAAGGGATTGGCAGTAGCAGGACACTGCTGGGGGGAGGCTCATAACATCAGTCAGGCTGCCTGACCCTAATGCAGATGAAGTTAGGTGAAATGAAGACCAAAACTTCATTTGTACTAAAACCACTTATGTATGCAATCCTCACTTTTACCCCAAAACTTTAAAATTAAATAAAACTGCTGAACATCTAGCGTAGTATTTCAGGTACATTGTCATAGTGGAAAAAATCAATCACCTGTTTGCCACAACTCAGGATGTTTCTTCTACAAATCATATGCAACCTTCCAGATAAAAACTTTGGCTGACCATTTATTTGGAATTCTAAGTGTACTACAAAGGACCCACCCATAAAAAGATAGTTTTGTTTATTTGGGTCCCCCTCATAGGAGGATAAAAATAATTCCACCCTTAATATTTGGAATGTTATATGATGTATAATCAATATAGAATAGTATGCGCTAGTTGATTCCAAAATAACCACACTACTTTCTCTGTACTAAATGAATGTCTCATATATGAAAGCTCTAAGATGGACTTGGAAAAGGAAACACACTATACATGATATCCAAAGCTCCTCTATGTCTTTCTAAAGACCAAGGAAAGAGGCATCAAGGATGTTGGCAGCCACTGGAACAATAAGCTGCCTCTAAGTGCAAACTAAATTCCTTCAAGTAAATTAAAAATGTATAAGTTAAGAGCAGAAGTAAAAGATGGAACTTGCCAGAGTCTTCTCTACCGAAGACATTCATCTACAACCCTCCCTTATTAAATGTTTACCTAAATTTCAGAGATTATTATATCTATGGACACAAGTAGGAAAACCATCTTTGGTGGGTGCAGTGGCTCAGTCTAGCACTTTGAGAAGCTGAGGCAAGAAGATTGCTTGAGCACACAAGTTTGAGACCAGCCTGAACATCATAGTGAAACCTTGTCTTTACAGAAAATACAAAGAAAAAAAAGTAGCCTGGTATGGTGGCATGTGCCTGTAGTCCCAGCAACTCGGGAGGATGAGGTGGTAGGCTTACCTGAGTCCAGAAGGTTGAAGATACAGTGAGCCAGGATTGCACTACTGTCCTCCAGCTTGAGCAATAGAGTGAAATTATAAATATATATAAATTATTTAATTAAATATGTTATATATTTATTAATTATAATTATTAATTGAATAATGTACATAATTTACTTAAGTGTATATATAATTTTACTCCCATATTCCCAGGTATCTGGGAACTACTTGTAACAGAAGCACTATTTATCTTTCTAACAAGATAGTTATAATTTGAGACTATACTAAAATATTTATATAAATAAGTGTTTGTTTAAAAGAGGATGAAAGGAGTTACATTTGCAGTAAACACTAGCTAATCACAGACTTTAAATATAATGAATCTTTTTTTTCAAAATCAGCCTACACTTAGTTTCAAACAATTTGTGCTTTCAGAGTTAACTAGATATTATTACAAGGAAACAGAAAAGTAAAGAGTAGAGGATGACTGCTAAAACCTTGACTTTTATTTTGCTTTAACTCCAAGAGAAGTAGCTATTTTTATCTTGCTGATTTATTTATGAGACACAAGAAAGAAGCCTGTAGTGGAACATTTCTCTGAACTGGATATAAGCATAAAGAAAAACCAAAAGGGACACTTTGGCTAAAATAAGAACCAACCCAACGAATATCCAGATTGTGAATCACAGCTTTTGTGACTGATGTTGATGTTTGAAAGAGTTTCCATTCCTGATTAGCTTTCATTCTTATCTGTTCCATACTTCTTGGTCCCTGCTGAGCTGACCCTACAAATAAAGGTGTTTGTGTGAAATTTCAATTCTGTTCTTTGCCACTTAGAGGTCAAAGTTTGTCTGAAACCCCATGGAGCCTTCTTGATTCACATGCAACTTCTGAGCCTTTGAATCTGAGCAAGAAGGAACAAGATTTACTGCTCCCATAAGAAAGGAACAAGGTTTGTGGTTAATATACAATGAAAATCCCAAGGCAATTGTGAGACCTTGTAAAACCCATTGTGTATAGCATATCTCACACATATAACAACAAGGACCCCTTGCAATGGTCATGACCCTTGGAGGTTGCCATTTCTACAGTCCAGAATGTATTAAAGATAAATACATCTCTTATTTATATGTCGTGCCTGACTGGTTCTTCATATAGCTAAGTATTCTGAACTAGAATAGATTGTTTTCTTATTTAGTAATATACCTTAATGAGTTTTAAGATATGTAAATAATGATCTTGTCTTGGTTGGATCTGGAAGGGACAATTGTTTTACTTCATACATTAACAATAATATAAAAGTCTTTGACTAACACCCGGGGAAGAGGGAATAAAATAACATGGTAAAAGACCAGACCTGAGGAGAAAATATGCAAGATGTTTGAGGTACTTTTAACAAAACAGAGCTCTAGTATTAAATTAAAGGTTTTCTTTATTATGTATTGTTCTATAGTTGCCCCACCTCCATGACTCCTAAACTTTTAATAATTACCTGCTATGCAATATCATATGTCATATTATATTATGTTAGAGATAGGTGGATGAAGGAAAGAGAAATCATGTTCATGGAAGAATAACGCATAATGGAGAGAGACATTAGGTGCAGAAGTTAAGTAAATAGACAGACTTAAAGGGTTCTGCTTTTTCCTCTGTTTCCCTTTTTTGATAGACAAGAAAACAGGTACTATTGAATAAATAGTTAATGCTCATGCTCAGAATCACACAAAATGTCAGTTTTCTTGTAATAGTTAATATGAGATGGCAGGAGCCATTAACAGCTGGACCCAGGAGTAGTGGCAAATTCAAAGGTCTCTTAAAATACTTGATTTCCACCTGGAAAGTAATTAAAGATATAACATATCCAAGGTTAAATTAGTCAAATAAGAATTCTGCAAGGCAAATAAGATGACCGGAGATGTGAACTTTGGACTGTTCAAACTTTTGCTGACTTTTAACTATGGCAGGTGTGAGTGCTCACCAATGTTTCCAATTATCCTCCCTCAAGGGACAAAGGAATATTACAGTGTTCCACCTTCTTGATGTTTATCTTACATAAATGACTTGATTTGGTCAGCAAACTTTATGAAGTAAAATGTATCATAACCAGATAGAAATTCTTTCTCTGTCTTCATATTCCAGGTATATAATACTTATTATGTAGGTACAATGTTGAATTTTCAAATGGAGACAGATAATCTGGAAAACTGACCCAAATCTCAATATAATTAATGTAAGCAAGAAATTATTTTTTGCTTTAAGACACTGATATTTGGGGATTATTTGTCACCTCAACAATCACTAAATCTTTACTATTATCATTGTTCGTACTTGTGTTGAGGTTGTTCCTAGAGCAGCTAGAACTGTCCTAAAGCAGATTTCTGATGTACGTAGCCCACTGTAGAGGACAGTTTCTTAAGCATTTGCTAGACTTTTTTGAGTACTTCGTTATTTTCAGAGAGAATCACTTACACCTGATTAGCCATTCACCAAAAACATCAAGCTGTAAGACCAGAATCTCCAATCTCCAGGTCCATGGGCCAACAATGATCCGAGGTCTGTTAGGAATTGGGCCTCACAGCAGGTGGGGGTAAGTGAGCCAAGTTTTTTTTATATATATTTTATTTTAAATATGTAGAGTACAATTCAGGATTAAGTATACAAGTGGACATTGTACTGGCAAAGTTTGGGCCTCCCTTTAGTCCCCACTTTGCCCAGTTTGAGAACAGGTACACTTATTGATGTTGTGTTCTCCACCTTACCACAGCTGTATTCCACTACTGCCAATCCCTTCCTTATGGTATTATGGTAAATGTTCAAAGTACACTTATGTTTGTTTCTGTGATAGATCACTGAGTATTATTGACTCTAAATCCATTCAAGTTGCTGCAAAGTCCTTATGTTTGTCCTTCATCATGACTGTAATATTCCATTTTGCATATGTAGCACTTTTTTAATTCCAGTCCAGTTTTGATGGGCAGCACAGTTGGTTACACGTTTTTGCAGTTGTGAATAGTGCTGCAGTAAACATGCATGTGCAATTGAAGAATGCTTTGAGATCCTCCAGATATAGTTCCAGTAGAGGGATCGCTGGGTCATGTGGAAGGTCAATTTCCAGTTCTTTTAGAAACTGCCATACTCTTTTCCATAGAGGTTGAACTAGTTTGCATTTCTACCAGCAGTGTAGAAGTATTCCCTTTTCTCCACATCCTAACCAGCAACTGTTGTTTGTTTTATTAATGATGGTCAGTCTTACTGGGATTAGGTGGTATGTTAATGGGGTTTTGATTTGCATTTCTCTGATGATTAGTGAGGCTGAGCACTTTTTCATGTGTCTGTTGGCTGCCCATATATCTTGAAAAGTGTCTACTTGTGTCTTGTACCCACTTTTTAATGGGTTGGTTTTTTTGTTTGTTTTTCCTTTCCTCATGTTTGAGTTCTTTGTAGATCCTGGATGTCAGGTCTTTGTCAGATATATAGGTGGCAATATTTTTCTCATCCTGTGAGATGTCTCCCCACTCTCTACGTGGTTTCTTTTGCTTTTAAGAAGCTTTTAAGTTTAATGAGATCCCACTTGTCTGTCATGTCTTGTGGCATTGACACATGGGGTTTTGATCAGAAATTGGTTGCCTATTCCAATTTGTGTTATGGTGTCTCCTGCATTTTCCAAGATTCTTATGGTTTGAGGTTTAATGTTTAGGTCTTTGATCCATTTAGAGTTGATCTTTGTGGATGGTGATAGGTACGGGTCCTGCTGCAACTTTCTGCATGTGATCAGTCAGTTTTCCCAGCATCATTTACTGAACAGGTTCTCCTTTCCCCAGTGGTTTTTGATGGAGGCTTTGTCAAAGATGAGTTGGTTGAGAAATTGAGGATTTGCTTCCAGAATTTCTATCCTGTTCCATTGATCCATACACCTATTCTTGTACCAATACCAAACTGTTTTGATTATTGTAGACTTATAGTAAAGTTTAAAGTCTGGAAGTGTGATAACTCCCACTTTGTTTCTTTTACTGAGGATTGTTTTGGCTGTTCATGGTTGTTTATGCTTACATAACAATTTCTGCATTGTTAGTTTCATGTCTGAGAAGAATGATGTCAGTAACTTAATGGGTATTATGTTGAATCAATATATTGCCTTTGGTAGGATGGACATCTAAACAGTGTTGATTCTTCCTATCCATGAACATGGAATATTCTTCCATCTGTTTGTGTCTTCTTGGATTTCTTTGAGTAGTGTTTTGTAGCTTTCATTGTAAAGGTCTTTCATTTCTCTGCTTAGGTAGATGCCTAGGTATTTCATTTATATTGTGGCTATTTTGAATGGGATTGTGCTTTTATTTGGCTCTCTGCCTGCTTGTTGTTGGTGTGTAAGAATGCAACTGTCTTTTTCACTTTTATTTTGTGCCACAAGCCTTTGCCAAAGTCCTTCATCAGTGCAAGTTTTCGACATACTCACTTGAATTTTCAAGGTATAGGATCATACCATCAGCAAAGAGGGATAACTTAACTTATTCTTTTCCTATTTGGATAACCTTGATTTCCTACACTTGTCTAATTGGTATTGCTAGTACTTCTAATACAATGTTGAACAGGAGGGTTGGGAGTGAACAGCCTTGTCTTGTTCTGATTTTCAGGGGAAATATTTCCAGTTTCTGTCCATCTAGTAATATGCTGACTGTGGGTTTATTATAGATGGTGCTTACTATCGTGAGGTATGTATCTTCAATGCCTAGGTGTTCAAGGGTTTTTATCAAGAAGGGATGCTGGATTTTATCAAAGGCTTCTTCTGCATCTAATGATATAGTCATGTGGTTCTTGTTTTTACATATGTTGATATATTTAATTGTGTTTATGGTCTTTCAGATGCTGAACCTGCCTTGCATCCCAGGAATAAAGCCTTCTTGGTCATGGTGGATAATTTTTAGGTGTTTTGTTGGATCCGATTTGCTAAAATCTTGTTGAGAATTGTTGCATCTATGTTCATTAGGGATATAGACCTATAGTTCTCTTTCTTTGTTGGATCTTTGCCTGGTTTGCGTGTCAATATAATGTTAGCTTCAGAAAATGATTTGGGGAGAATTGCATCTTTCTCAATTGGAATACTTTCAGTAGGATTGGTATCAGCTCCTCCTTGGAAGTATTGTGTTCTCCTGTTCTCTTGGGAAGTGGGTGGGCATTCATTTTTGTTTTTGTTTTTCTTTCCTCTATACTTAATACCTTTTAAAGCATCTCCTGTAGAGTTCACTTGGAAGCTGCATAATCTCTTAGAGATTGGATATCTGAAAAGAATCTTAATTCTCCATTGCTGATGAAGCTGAGTTGTACTGAGTAGGCAATTCCTGGTTGAAATTGTTTACATTTGAGGTCCTGTAATTGTTCCTTTCCACTGCTCACAGGTAAGCCCATCTGCTATCTCTTGCAGAGCTATGGCCTTATTCAAAATCTCCCCAGTCTCCCACCCTGGGGAGGAGAAGGCAGTGGGGATGAGTGAGGCTTCAGTCCTCCTTCCCACTGATTAAAGGAATCCCCTCTGGTGGGAAGGCGTGGGATTGTCTCTTCCCCATGTACTAGTGGGGGGACACCCCAGCCAGACTTTTTCAGGAATAGAGTCCTCTTATCGTGGTTTATGTCTAGGCTCTACCTAGGTTTCTAGGTTTGTCCCTCTCAGTTGCATCCCAGCTGTGTGGGTCTGACATTCAGAGGATTGCAAGGGAGGAGGGAGTTGAGTCATCCCTAGACTCACTGCTGATCCCTTCAGGGGTCTTCCTCATCCTTTTCTAGTCTCACCCTTTGTTCCACGATTGAATCAGGGTAAGGGGTGGGGTGCCTGAGACTTAGCACTCACCTTTTCTTCTGGAATTTGTACTTTCAGGATATTCCCTCTGGGTCATGATTAACCCTTGAGTAATTAAACTGCCATTTCAGAGATCGAGTCTGTCAGTTCATGGTAATCAAGTTAGAGCACTCCTCTATCCAGTATTCAAGACGGTGGCAGGGTTTCTTCTTCTCCAGTGGGGCTCTGCTTCTGAGTTCCCTTGTTGTGCTCCCTCCACAGCCCTTGCTGCCAGTGTCTGGCCAGGTGCTGCAGTGACAAGACAAAGCCTGGAGCCAACAGTCACTATTGGCATCTTTGCTGATTTAAAAAAAAACATGGTGCTTGGCTTCTGTGCCTTGGGCACAGGGTCCAAGTAGAGCAGCTGTGGTATCAGTTGCTTCACCAAAAGAGTCCTGGTCATTTGCTCCTGAGGCCCCACTCGGTCAGCTACTCACATGCCCACTCACTCACAGACATGTATGCCAAATTTTCCATACACTCTATCACTCACACTGGGACTCAAATAGTCTGACTGGCTCCACTGTATCTTTCCAGAAGTCCTCTGAGCCAAGTTTTGCCTGTTTTTACAACTATTCCCCATTGCTCACATTATCACCTGAGCTCCCGTCAGATCGGTGGCAGCATTTTATTCCCATAGAAGCATGATTCCTATTGCGAACTGTGCATGCAAGGGGTCTAAAAATAAAGTGCACAATCAAGGTAAAGTGTTTGAATCATGCCCAAACCATCCACCCCTGTCCTCTATGGAAAAAACTGGCCCCTGATTCCAGAAAGATTGAGAACTGCTGATATAAGACATAGATCAGTTCTTAAATCAATGATGACTCAATGCAAGTATGTTGTAATTATTGTGAGATATTTCTCAAATGACCTATTACTAATAATTACTAAACACATGCATGAATGAATGGCATAACATTTTCCAAATTAAGTGAATTCAAGTTATCATATAAAGAAAATTTTTTTTCTTGCATTTTAATACTGAATTGAAGCTAAAATTATCAATTTGTTCAAAATAAACCTGATACACCCACTGGGCCACATTGTACATATGACCATCATCTTGTGTGTTTCATGATGGGAACAGAAATTGAAATATCCTGACATTGGTTACAGAATAAAAGAACTCAACTTTGAAAAGTTATTTACTGACTTTATGTTGTTTTCTTGGCCTTGCTTCTGTGGTCACTTCAAAGCTATTGAATAGGCAGCACTAAAATCCCTTTGGCTATGTTTAGAGCTCACCTCATCTACTTCACACAAACATTTTTATTTTTGTTCACATAGGTAATCTGCATAAAATTTAATTTAAGCAGATGATTCTACATTTGGGGAAATTTTCTAAAAATGAAAACTAACAAAGAAACCTCCCAATAGGCCAATCCTCTTATTTACTGGAAAATGAAGCACAAAGAAATGAATAATTTGCTGAAAAATAAAAAGTAAATTTTATAACTAGGACTTAAGCTTAATTTTTCTAAAGCATTGTTTAATATTATTTTATAACCCTCTCCCCAAAGTTAGTTCAATAACAGCAAATTCATTTTGCCCTTTTTAAAAACTTGTCATAGCAATGCCAAATCCAGTTCATTTACAGCCATATTTATTTACTTGTTCAAAAAATGGTTTTCTTTTGAATAAAGACTTTTCTTTATCCCTATAGTTTTAGGTTAAAAAAATTTAATTATTCTACTTTTGACCTATGGTCACATAATTTCCAGGAAAAAAAAGTAAAATAATACAAAAAATCAGGGTTTTAGTGTACTCAGACCTGAGGTGAAAACTGACCCCCCATTTTCCTAACTTGGCCACCTTATTAATTAACCTTTTTTCAGAATTGTTTTCTTGATCAGAAAAATGGAAAGAATAATATCCATCTTGCATCTTTGTAGTGAAGATAAAATAAGGATTCACAAGAGTGATGTCAACAACATGGCAGAATGGGAAAGTCCTGACCCTTTCTACATCTGTGGATATACGAAATAAACATCTATTCACAAATCAGTTCCCTCTGGGACCAACTAAAAGATTCCTATCCATTGGGCAACTGAGAAAACGTTCACAGTGAATGAGTAGAAAAAGTTGAGGCATACTTGGGCACAGATCCCACCCTGGAGATTGTACCATAAGATTAGGAAAGGAATTCCCAACACCCAAGTTCTCCCTATGGAGAGGAGACTTTGGACTCACGAGTAGTACCACAACTCTACAGTTCCCCATGGTGTGACTCTTAATTCACCAATTACGGAAATAGAGATGATTAGATACAAGAATGTCTCTCTAGACCACAGGGGAAAAATCAGCAGTTTTATATGAGTAATCAAGTACTTTGAGAGCCTTTATGCCCTTGAGAGCAATTCAGAGAAAGGGCTTTAAAAAAGGGTTTAAAATGCACCCCCCTCTTTCTCCCTAGAAGTGGTTTAAGACACAATCTCCCAGGGGCTATTAGGCAGCCTGGCTTCCCACTAACTTACACTTGGAAGATAAAGAGGTAGACAAATATTAACCCACAACCAGCCTGGGAAGCAGATTGGCACTTCTCAAGTCTTTTCTCCCAGCTTACCACAATGAGCATTCCAGGTCTATTAATTCCTAATGAAAAGGGTTTGCCTGCATTGTGTGTCCCAAGTTTTATAACGCCCACCAAAGACACTGCATCCTAAGCCTCTTTGCTTGTGGAACAGAAGAGACTGGCATACATGTGTCTCTATACTTGAAGAAAAAAACCAGCAGATTTACAGAAGCATACAGGCACTTTCAGAGACTTCATCCCCAGGAAGCAGTACAGAGAAAGGGCTTAAAAAACAGTTTCTGTTTCTCACTGGAAAGGGTTTATGACACACTCCAGTAGCCACTTGGTGGCCTGGTCTCTAACCTGCACTGGGGAATTAAAGGCTAGACAAATATTAGCTTGAGGCAACCAGAGAAGCAGATCAGCACTTCCTGAGCCTTTTCCCTGGATCAACTCAGTAGTCATTCCAGATCTATTCATCCCTGCTAGAAAAACTTGGCCATACATCAAGCACTCTAATTTTCACAACTTCTTCTTGAAGGACTGCATTATAAACGCCTTATCTTTGGAAGAAGTGGAGAGTAACTAGACGCAAGCATATCTGAACTACCAAACAAATGGCAGTTTTATATGGGGTATGTAAGCACTTTCAGTGGCTTCATCCTCCCAGAGCAGTGCAGCAAAGAAGCATTAAAAAACACTTACCAATTTGTCACTAGAAGGGGTTTATGTCACTCACCAAGTGTCTCAACTCTTATAGCTATCTGCTTAAGGACTCCATTCTTAGGTATGAGAGCAGAGGGGTCTAGGTACGTGTGAGTCTTTCTAAATCACAGAACAAATAGGTGGCTTTACACATGTGTGTAAACACTTCCATGGGCTATACCCTCTTGGAGCAGTGCAGAAAAAGGGTAGGAACATGATACTCCCATTTTTCCTACAAAGGAGCTTATTACACACACTGCCAGTGGCTGTGTGACAGACTGACTTCTGACAAACTTGCCCCAGGGAGATAACAGAGCAAACAAACCATAGCTTTCTGGCAGCCAGAGCCAGAGCTTGCCTTTTATGAGCCCTCTCTTCAGCTCATCCCAGTGATAAATCCAGGCCTAGTCATTCTTCTTAGAAGGAGTCTGACCATGTACCAAGTGTCACGTCTACTACAGCTCCCACCCAAGGGACTATCTCTTTAACAGCCTAGCTTTAGTAGTTGATGGGTTTTGCATTCCTGAGTGATTCAATACTACCAAAAACAAAAAAAGATAGACACACTACAGGACCACTTCCAGAAGCCATCTCACCAGACTCAGAGGATACAGCTTAAACATGAGTATAGGCATTTGCCACAGATTCTCTTCCCAGAATAGTGCAGAGAGAGTGGGAGCTAAACACTCATGCTCAGAATCATTGTGAGGGCAGAAGAAACTAGAACATACAACACCTTAATTTTCCAATTATATCTAGAAAGTCTGGCTTCTACGTTATTGGTCTGGGGCAGTGGCAGGTTGTGGCATGACCTATGCTCCAAGGGGACACCAAAAACAGACAGCAATCTAGAAAAACACAAAGATTTGAAAGGCACATCTGATCTCTGTCTGGATGGATTGATGAGACTGCTTTTATACTTGAATCTAGTCACACAAAACTAAAGAGATAATTATTTTATCCCATGTGCAGAAGCAAAGAGAGTCAAAGAAAATGAACAAATGGGGGAAATATATTTCAGATTTTAAAAAAGATAAATTTCCAGAAAAAAATGAAGTAAAGATGTGAGATTTACCCAAAAGAAAATAAAAAATAATCGCATAATGGTTTCCACCAGGGCTAAGAAAGCAATGAATAGCAAACTAAGAACTTCAAGAACTAAAAAAGAAGGCATAAAAAAGTTTCAAACAACAATTATAGACCGGGATAATGTTATAATTAAACTGAAACTTCACATAGAGGCGTTCAACAGCATACTAGATCAAGTAGAAGACAGTACCAGTGAACTCAAAGACAGATCACTAGAACTCGTCAATCTGAGGATCAAAAATAAAAATAAAAATTTAAGTAGAATGAAGATAACTTAAGAGACAGATGGAGCATCATCAAGTGGAAAAACTAATGCATTATTGTGCAAGAAGAAGAGAAATAGGGAGGAACAGAAAACATATTTTAAGAAATATGTTTACAACATATTTTCAAACCTGGGTAAAGGAAATAAAAAGTCAGATCCAGGAAACCTAGAGGTCACCAAACAAGATGAATCCAAAGAGACATATATCATGGTCACATTGTAAAAAGTTGAGAAAGTGTTAAAGATTACCAAGGAAAAGTGAATTGTTATGTATGGGAATTTCTATCGGACTACCAGCAAAATTCTCAGCAGTAACCCTGTAAGTCACAAGGAACTGAAATGATATATTCAAATTCAAGTGGGTGGGGGCGAAAGCCTGTCAACCAATAATATTATAGCCAATATTTCTGTCTTTCAAAAATCAGAGAATAATAAAGGCTTTCTCAGACAAAGAAAATAAACTCTCTCAGCTTTTCTTTGTCTGAGAAAGCCTTATAAGAAATGCAAGCCAGGCTCGGCGGCTCAGCCTGTAATCCTGCACCTTGGGAGGCTGAGGTGAGTGGATTGCCTGAGCCCGAGGGTTCGAGACCTGCCTGGGCAACTTGGCGAGACCTCATCTCTACAATAAATCAAAAATTAGCTGGCGTGGTAGTGCGCACCTGTGGTTCCAGCTACTTGGAAGGCTGAGGCGGAAGGATAACCGGAGCCCAGCAGGTTGAGGTTGCGGCGGCCTGGAGCAGCCACTGCACTCCAGTCTGGGTGACAGAGTGAGACTCCAACTCAAAAAAAAAAAAATGATAAAAGAAATGCAAACGGAGGTTATCTAAGTTGAAGAAAGAAGCCACTAATTAGTAACAAAAAAAAGAAAGTAAAAAAACTCATCAATAAAAATATGTACAATGTGAAATACAAAACACTTTAATAGTGTAATGATAGTGCACAAATTAATTATATTCCTAGAATAAAATTTAAATGGCAAAGCTCTTAAAAACAAATACAGATGAATAATTTTGTTAAAGAACATGAAATATAAAAAGAATGTAAAGTATGATATCATCAAAATATAAGATTTGGTAGAAGGGGAAGTAGAGTGTAGGATTTGTGTATGTGATCAAAATTAATTTGTTGCCAGCCTAAAACAGATTGTATCAAATAAGTATAAGATGTTTTATAAAAGCTTCTGGGTAACCATAAAGCAAAAGCCTATAATATATACACAAAATATTAAAAGAAAGAAAAAAACCCAAAGATACCACTCCAGAAAACCATTAAACAACAAATGAAAAATAAACAAGAAAAAATAAATAAAACAAAATAAACAAGAGAAGAAGCAAGGAACAAAGAATCTACTAATCAACCAGAAGAAAATTAACAAAATGTCACTAGTAAGTTCTTTGATTACTTTAAGTGCAAATTGTTAAATTCAACAATCAGAAAGCAGAAAGTGGCAGAATGTATTAAAAACAAATAAAAACAAGACTCAACTCTATGCTGCCTACATGTAACTCACTTTACCTTGAAGAAGACTCAGAGACTAAAAGCAAAGAGAAAGAAAGAGTTATCACATGCAACTGAAAAAGAAAAGAAAGCAGAGTTAGCTATGCTTACTTTAGGTAAAATAAACACAAGTTCAAACTGTAAAAAGACAAAGAAAAACATTATGTAGTAATAAAAGGGTTAATTGAATAAGAGAATATAACAATTGTAAATATATTTGCACCCAACATTAGAGCACCTAAATACAGAATGCAAACATTAAGAAATCTGAGCTGAGTGCAGTGGCTTATACCTGTAATTCCAACTACTCAGGAGGCTGAGGCAGAAGGATTGCTTGAGTAAAGGAATTCAAGATTACAGTGAACCATGATAATGCCACTGTACTCCAGTCTGGGGGACAGACCAAGATCTTGACCAGAAAGGAAAGAAGGAAGGAAAGGTGGGGGGAGGGAGGGAGGAAAGAAGGGAGACAGGGAGGATAAAAAAAAAGTGAGAAAAAGAAAGAGAAAAAAAGAAAGAAATCTGAAGAACAACATAGATTGCAACACAACAATATTAGAACATTTCAGTACCCAGATTTCATCATTGACACATCATCCAAGCAGAAAATCAATAAGAAAACATTGAATTTGAACTACACACTAGACTAGATGAACCTGACAACTGTATACATGATATTCCACACAAAAGCAACACAACACACATTCTTCTCAAGTACATGTGAAACACTTCCAGGATAGATCATATGTTAGAAATCTTAGAAAATTTTAAAAGATCAAAATCACATCAAGTACCTCTTTTGACCACAACAGCATAAAAACAGAAATAAATAATAAAAGAAATTGGAAAAACTTAATAAATATGTGGAAATCACACAATATGTTATTGAACAATTATTAGGTCAAAAAAGAATTTTAAGGGAAATTTAAAAAATATCTTGATATAATGAAAATAGAAATATAACAAAATGTATGGAATGTCACAAAAAGCAGTTATAGGAGGAAGCATTTACAGCATTAAATGCCTGAATCAAAAAAGAAGAATGATATCAAATAGACAAACTAATGTTATACCTCAGGGAAATAGAAAAAGAACAAACTAAGTTCAAAGTTAGCTGAAGAAATGAAATAACAGATTAGAACAGAAATAGAGACCAAAAAAAGGATCAAAAAAATTGATGGACTTTTTTGAAGCTAAAAAAATTAACAAATCCTTAGCCAAACTAAGAAAATAGGAAGGACAAATGCATAAAATCAGAAATGAAAGAGGAAGCACTATAGCTGAAAACACAGAAATAAAAAGTTTCATATGAGACTACTGTGAAGAGTTATATGTCAGCAAATCTGACAATCTAGAAAAAATGGGTGAATTTCTGGAAATATATAGACTACCAAATCACAAAAGAATTGAAAGTGTGAATGAATCAATAATATGTAAGGGTATTGAATCAGTAATTAAAATTCTCTCATCAAAGAAAAGCCAGAACCAGATTTTTTTATGGCTGAAATCTCTCATTTAAAAAGAACTAATACTAATCCTTCTCAAACTCTTCAAAAAATTTAAAGATGAGGGAATACTTACAAACTCATTTTACAATGCTAACATTACTCTGATTCCAAAGTCAGACAAAAACAATGCAAGAACAGTGAAGTGAGTATCACTGATGAAGACAGATGCAAATATCTGTTACAAAACACTAGAAAATCATAATCTTCAGTACATTTAAAAGATAATTCATCATGATCAAGTGGGATTTATTCCTAAGATGCAAGGTTGATTCAAGGTACACAAATCAATAAATGTAATTTACTATGTTAGCAGAATAAAAGACAAAAACAATATGAACATCTCAACAGATACAGAAAAAAAAAACATTTGACAAAATTCAACATAGTTTCATATTAAAAGTTCTCAGAAAATTAGTAATAAAAGGAATGATTTTCAATACAATAAAGGCATATATACCAAGCCCATAGCTAACATCCTATTCAATGATAAATTATTGAAGATTTTTTTGTTAGATAAGGAAAAAAAACAAGGACACCTACTACTGTTCAACATAATACTGGAAGATTAATCCAAAGCAATTAGGAAAAGGACAGAAATTAAAGGAATCTAAATAAGAAAGGATAAAGTAAAATTGTCTCTATTCACTGACAACATAATCATATATATAGAAAATTCAAAAGATTACAAAAATACAGCTACAACAGGTAAATGAATTTTTTAAATTTACAATATGCAAAATCAACTTTAAATATAAGTGGTATTCCTATACCCTAAGAAAAACTATCTTTAAAAATTGAGAAAACAATCCCATTTACGATAACTCCAAAAATATTAAATACAGAGTGTTGGGAGCTGGCCACAGAGACCCACTGAACATTAGGGATCAGGAAGGATCGTTGACCCCGAGACCACTAGGATGCGTTTGGGAGTTATTGACCCCATTTCCTCCCCCTTTATACTCAGCACTAACCAGATTAAGCTCCTGTGAGCTCAAAACATAGAAACTCTGAGATGGGGACAAATACAAGCTAACTTTAGAAGCTCATTGCTCCCATTCTTCCACAAACTGCAGTTTGGCTTTCACACAACTTATAATTCAAAGTCGTGTCACATCTAAGAGCCTTAGTATTGGTCACAGACTTCTGGGTCATGATCTTAGGATTTATGGAAGGTGTAAATTGTAGAATACAGTTTTAGAAGACAGCCATTTTGTTGAAAGAATGCGGCTGGGTTACTTTCAGGTAGCCCACTGTGAACTTTGGACTGGGCCACATTCCAAACATTCTGGGATGGGCCACTTTCATTTGTAAAGTAAATACTTAAGCTTCTATAGAATTGTTTAACTTGGCATAAATCAATCAACTTAGGATGAAAAAGGTTTATAGAATATGTCAGTCACGGATTAGGTTATCCTTTATTATGGGATTTTAAGATTATCATATGAAAAGGGTTTAAAGGCAATCATTGGTTAAGTTTTCATGGATTAAGGTTTCTGGTGGGTGGGGAACACCCCTCCCACATCTGACTTTGTATATAAAAGACTTGTTGTAATTCCCAATAACACACACATCACTTCTGCACTAGACCAGAGTCCAGTTTCTTTCTCTTTCTCTCTCTCTCTCTCTTTCTTCTTCTCCCCAATCGCCGACGCCATCTCCACCTTTGGGGTACCCTGAACCTGGCTGGAGCTGGACTCCAGCAACAGAGAAGTAAATTTAACCAAGTAGTTGAAAAATCTGTACAATAAAAACTATTAAATATTGATTTTTAAAAATTAAGTAGACACAAATAAATGGAAAGATATTCCATGTTCATGGATCTGAAGAATTAATAGTGCTAAATTGCCTATAGACTCAATAAAATTCCTAGAAAAATTTCAGTGTCAATCTCTACAGGAATACAAAAACCAATTTTAAAATTCATATGGAACCACAAAAGACCCTAAATAGCCAAAGCAAGCTTGAGGAAAAAGGATAAAGTGCAAGGCATCATACTATCAGATTTCAAAATGTATTACAAATGTACAGCAATCAAAAGATCATGATACTGGCATAAAATTAGACACATAGGTCAATGGAACAGAATAGAGTGACCAGAAATAAACACATCAATATTCAAATAATTTGGGGTATAGATGTCAAGAATACACAATGGGAGAAGGACAGTCTTTTCAACAACCAGGGAAAACCAGATACACACACACACACACACAAACACATACACATATATATAAATGGACCTTTATCCCTTATACAAGAATCAGCTCCATGGGAAGGAAAGGTTTAAATGTAAGACCTGAAAATATAAAATAACTAGAAAAAATGCTGGTTAAAATTCCATGATATTGGTCAGGGCAGAGATTTCTTGGCTATCACTCCAAAAGAACTGATAACAAAAGCTAAAATAAGCAAATAGAATTGCGTCAAACTAAAAAACATCTTCACAATAAAGTGAAGAGACAACTGATGCATTAGGGAAAAAAATTGTTAATCATACATCAGATAAAGGACTCTTATCCAGAATATATCCAAAATATACAAGGAAATCAAACTACTAAAAACAAGAAAACAAATAACCCTGTTAAAATGGCCAAAGGATTTGAATAAAAGTATTTTATCTTCTCCTTGTTCGTCTCTGAAGCCAGTCATAAACCTCATTTAGAGATGTGTCCTCCTTATATCTGGAGAAAAATCTGTATCTCTTAAGACACAGGGATATAGAAAAAAAATTGAACAAACAAGTTTTGCTATGTTCCCTCCATTTTATTACTATTCGATTACACTTTTTCAAAAATCCAATCAAACTTCTTCATGACTGTCTAATTCTTCATCAAACCTAGCAAAAAAAATACACAAGTTTACCCATTTCTTTAAGTCTCCTTTCCTTATGAAGCCTCCTGTGCCGTATAATATATACATTAAATCAATCTGTTAATTTCAAAATTGTTATAAGGACCTCAACACTGAACCTGTAATAGGTGAGAACAAAAAATATTTCTTTTCCTCTATATAATAAATATATGATCATATGATCACCCTAAGTCTAAGTTATACCTGAATTATATGCAAGAATACAGAGTTTCTTCTAAAATAATTTGTTATTCAAGCTTTACAAATTTTGCAATAGTCTAAACATACTAAAATTAGCCTATTTGACACCTTTCTATAATTCAGTGAACTTTTCACACAGACAAAAATAAACTCAATTATTGAAGTTATATTGTGACTAGAAATACAGAAACACCCAAGAGATGAACATTTGCCAATGTATTATCCATCCAGATTAAAAGATTTTTTGGGTTCCAAGCCAGTAAAATTCTTCTTGAAGCACAATTGTGTTGCCAGTGTTCTCTCTTCTGATAGAAAATGACTATACCAGCCAATTCTGGTCTGAATAGAAATTTGGAATTGAACTTGGAAGGAAAAAATCCCTCACTTGCACTTCTAGAGAAGCATAATTTTAAAAATGAATTCAAATATGGAAACCAAACATTGATAAGGGCCTGGTACTCATCAAAGCAAGTATTGTTAGTTGGAATCAGTAACAGCATCCAATTATGTAGATACCTTTCAATCAAGTACTAATAGCTCCTCCCATTTTCCACCTACACACATGCAAATTTGCCAAAGCCATGTAACATTTTTATCATAGCCCTAATCCACTTTATACTTTTGTTTACAAATAATGGAAAAAGAAACCTTGATTTAGAGTTTGATTTGTTCTAAGTGTTGATTCTTTGTTGGAATCAGTGAAATCAAACAGGAAGGGAGAAAGGAAAAAAGAAAGGGAAGAAAGTTCTCTTTAAAGCAAGAAATAACTGTAGAAAATAGAATATGGCTAAACTAAATTGTCAAACAAGAGAAAGTAAACAATAGTGAAGGACTTCAGCATACTGATTTAACCTGCAATATATGGGTATATCCCTCATAAGAAACAAAAAGTTACTGAGACTAAATAAAGTGAAGGCCTTTCTTTTTGTTTGTTTGTTTGTTTGTTTGTGTTTTCAATAGCCATTAAAAAAAGAAAAGAAAAGAAATACCTCAGCATCTTCCTAACCAGGGAAGTGAAAGATCTTTACAATGAAAACTACAAAGCATTGCTCAAAGAAATCAAAGATGACATGAACAAAATGGAAAATTATTCCAAGCTCAGGGATTGAAAGAATCAATGTTGTTAAGATTTCCATCCTACTCAAGGAAATCTGTGGATTTAATGCAATATCCATTAAATTACCAGCAGCGTTCTTCTCAGATCTGGAAACGACAACACAGAAATTCATGTGGAATCATAAATGAACATGAATAGCCAAAACAATCCTCACTAAAAGAAACAAAATTGGGAGGTATCACACTTCCAGACTAAACTTTATTTTAAGGTTGCAGTGATCAAAACAGCCTGGTATTGGTACAAGAACAGGCATGCAGACCAATGGAACAGGACAGAGATTCCAGAAGCAAAACCTCAATTTCCCAACAAACTCATCTTTGACAAAGCCTCCACTAATAACCACTGGGGAAAGGAGAACTTATTCAGTAAATGGTGTTGTGAAAACTGACTGACCACATGCAGAAAGTTGAAACAGGACCCCTATCTATCCCCACACAAAAAAATCAACTCTAAATGGATCAGAGACCTAAACGTAAAACCTCAAACTATAAGATTCTTAGAAAATGCAGGAGACACCCTTATGGAAATTGGAACTGGCAACCAATTCCTGATCAAAACCTCAAGTGCCCATGCTATAAGAGATGAGATAGACAGGTGGGACTTCATCAAACTGAAAAGCTTCTTCAAAGCCAAAGAAACCATCAAGGCCTTTCACTTAATGCTACCCTGTTGTCTTTGAACAACTTGATACTCTCCTGCAAATGAGGTTGGGGAAAGGCAATAAATCAAATACTCCTCACAGGATCAGAGCTTTGCAATTTGACAGAAAGTATAAACTGTTATATATCATCCAGTTGATATTAAGTCTGAGAACAAAGAGCAGATTGCTTGTGAAATATCCAAAATATCAGGCAGCAGATTTGCATGCTCAGACAATGGTGAAATGATCATTTTAGCAGAAATATTAATGGCTAATAAGTCTTGACGATCCACTATAACTACACACTGTGTTTAGCACCTGATTTGTGCTGTAGTAGAAAGGTTTTGCTTTGAGGAAAAACTATGCATTGTCTAGAACATATCTTTTAGAGTTACCTGATGCCATAACATTCTAAGTTGTTGATGCCTGAGAGCAATGAGAAAGAGTCTGGTCAACAGACAGCCATTTTTTGTAGTACAGGTTCAGTTGACCTCCTCAAGGTGAAAACAGCTTGTTTGGCCTCTATTTTTATATTCATTGTCTTATTCTACCTCTATAAATATACCTTTTCTTTTGATTTTCTATAAGCTGGTTTAAAAATCTCACTCATTCTCTGATTTAACTATTGAGCTAAATATCTTTAACACCTGTTCACTTTTTATCTGCATGGGAGGCTTGTTATTTATCTCATATTTTAATTTGCCTGAGAGGAAAGAAAACAGAAACTTTGTTTCTTTCTAGTTCCCTTATTTTATGGGTAAGTAAACTGAGTCCCAAAGTAATAAAATGAATTTTGCAAAGTCACACAGGTAGTTATTTGCACAGATAAGACAATAATAACCAAGTCCTTTCTCTATGTTGACTGCTCCTTATACCTGAAGCCAACTGAATTTTTTCAAAGAGAGGAAAGTTTATAATCCAGTTACTGGGTGGCTAATCACAGAATTTCAGGCAGCTACACACTGGTGTGGCGTGTATGGAGCATGCAATTTTGAGAAAGAAAGGAGCCTTCCTAGCCATACTTTCATCTCTGAAATAAATCTTCCAGGGTGACACCTAATTCACCTATGTGTAAACTTAGTTTTGTGTATAGAGTCGAGAAAATGGTAAGACCTGAGAATTAACTGACAGTCCGGGAAATACTGGAAGCTAATAATTATGCTGGCTTCTCCTCCTGATTCCAAAGTGCAAACATGCTTTAAACAGATTGCCAGTTACCCCAGGGAAGAGAGAAGGAAATGACTGGATTAAAGTCAGAAAGCAGAGAGCCAAAAAAATCTAGTATTCATTACCATCCCCATCAATGAATATTTATCGAGCTCCCACAGAGAACCTAGTATCAAGGCTCAGGAATTCTGAGAAGTAAATACAATTTAGAGCAGTAAAAGTTCTGTGTATCCAAGGCTGGCACATGGCAGGGGGGAAGAACCATGGATTCCAAAGCAAGTAGCAGAGATGGCCAGGAAAAGCAGACTCCTTCTTTCTCAACTTTAGAAAAAGCAAAGTTCCTTCCCAATGCAAGATGAATTTCTCATTTTTGGCTAATTATTTAAAACTGAAAGTTTTGGTATATTTTTAACATCAATATACAGATTCATTACAATTACTTTGGTATCTTCTGGAAACTTTCAAGAGTCTACAAACCCTCAGGTTCAAGTGATATTTTGATCTGTAATGTGAAGAATAACAAAATTATTGTCATAGTAAGTATTTTTTATAAAATACTTATTTCTGTAGGATCTTTACCCTTCAAGAAGATGGCACTTTATAAGAAGATGTGCATGCCTAAGCAAGATGGTGTGGCTTCATAAAAAAGTAGCATTTTGAATCTTAGATATAAATTATATCTTTGAATTGTAACAGTGTGTTGGCTTCTGCATTCTAATGAGAAAAGATCACTGGGTTATTTTCCTGTGGTCAACCATGGCTATGAAAGCCTACCAATTCTTGTTTATTTCATTTTATTTTAGATTCACTAAATAGACGAAGACAGAAAATTGGTGCCAGGGATTACAGTGTTTTTGTTCAGATACCTGAAAATGAGAAAGCGGCTTTGGAATTGGGTAATGAGTAGTGGCTAGAAAAATTTGGAAGAGTAAACTAGAAAAAGCCTACATTACCTATATTGAAGTGAACAGAAGTTTATGGGTAATTCTGGTGAGGGTTTAGAAGACAAAAAGGTGAAGGAAAGTTTGGGAACTTCTTTGGAGACTCGATTAAGTGATGGTGACCAAATGTTGATAGAAATAGGGACAGGAAAGGTCATTCTGATGAAATTGCCAGTGGAAATGAGGGAGAACTGGAGAAAAGGCAGACCTTGTTACACTGTAGCAAAAAACTTGGTTGCAACGTGTTTGGAACCTAGGGTTTTATGGGCAGTGGAACTGGGAATAAGGAACTGGACTATCTGGTAGAAGAAATATCTAAGCAGCAAAGCACTCAAGAAGTGCATGGTTACTTTTAACACCTCATGCTGAGTTACAGCAGCAAAGGGATGATCTAAAAGCAGAATTTATAATTAAAAGAGAAGCAGAGCATAAGGATTTGGAAAATTCACAGCCTGGCCATGTGGTAGAGAATGAAAGTATTTTCAGGAGAGAAATCCAAGGGTATGGTAGAGCAACTGCTTGCTAAAGAGATTAGCACAGATATAATGGAAGCAGTTGCTAATAGTGAAAACAACTGGAAAAAGTCCCTGAAAGCATTTCAAAGACCTTTGAGGATCCCATCTCAAGTCTAGAGACCTAGGAGGGAAGAACGGTTTTGTTATCAGGACCAGAGTGGCACTTCCTGGTGCCCTTTGTTACCTAGTAACACTGCCTCCCACATCCCAGCTGCTTCATGACTCTGGCAGTCCTAAGTGAGACTTATGCAGCCACTTCAAAGGGTGCAAGCTGTAAACCTTGGCATCTATATCCACATGGTAGTGATTTTTCAGGCCTGAAGAATGCAAGAGCTTTGGAGGTGTGACTTTCTCCATGGAGGTTTCAAAGGATATGTGGAAAAACTCTGCAGGCCCAGGCAGAGAATTGTCACAGGAATGAAGGGCACTGTTGAGAGTCTCTACTGGGGCAATGTGGAATGAAAAAGAGAAGTTGGAACTGCCACAGAAAGTCCACACAAAGGCTAGAGGAATTTTGAGAACAGGGCCATTGTCAACACTATCAAGGCCCCAGAACTGTAGATGTCATCTTCTTCTTTCTTTAAATCACTTCTCTTGCCCAGGCATTATGATTACCAGTGGGCCCAGGGTAGATTTCCTTCAGTGTCTCTATGGCACACCCCAAAGTTGAATCTGCTTTCCCATCGACATGGCTCTGCCTTCTTCTCTCAGAATTGCAGTCGCATGTATTGTATGGGCACTAACTGAATGCTGGATGATAAATAAATTAGTGAAATTATTAAATACTGAATTAATAATAGACTGTTAAATTAATGAAAGAATATATCAATAATTTTAATGGCCTAAGAGACTTCCATCTGACCAAAGTATTTCCTACTCTCCACGAGCATTTTTTCCTTAAGCTTTTTCTGCTGCTTACATCCTGAGTGAAAAGAGACTGAGTGAAAAGACTTTTAATTTATCCCTTCATTTTTTTTCTACGATGCTTTCTTCAAATATCAAGGCAACCTTATTGCTGATTGTAGCAGATGTCATCTTGCTTTCAATCTCAATTATACATATGGCCTACACTTCCCCAGGCCACTGAAGCCTGAATATGTAATAAATAATTTGGATCAAAAAATAAGAAAATAGAAAAGAAAAGCATTTTCTTAAGACTTTACTAATAAAAACATTGAAAGGATTACTTTTAAAGTACCATTATTCTCTGTCTCACCAGATTTTTACCCATGTCTAGCTTTGTACACCCTGATTCTACTCTTCTCAGAGTTAAATCTTTCCCTACAAAATACATTTCTGAAGAGTTTATGGAGAAGCAGTTGGTTCCATTGGGGTTTTTTAGCCCTGGAGGTAAGCATTATTTTCAGCTATCCAAAATTGCTTGCCCAATGCAACTCCCTAGGCCTTTAAGTAAATGAATCCTCAGTTGACATCATTTAGACCAGAAGAGACAGTACACATTTTCAGTGAACACATAGTTTAATAAATAAAATTTTTCTTTATAAGCATCAAATATATTTTGAATTATATGACCTTAATTGACTTTCCAACCTGGGACCCTATGGTTCTATTATTTTAAGCATTAATAAGTTTCAAAGTTGAGTGATAAGACCCATGTTAAGGGTTTTAGAATTTAGAGACTTTGGTGACCTATGAATAAATAACCTGTGTGTCTCAATTATGTCAATATCTGCAGATAATAAAAGGAATGGGCTATATTTCTGGGAAACAGAATGTTATCCCAAGTTGACGAAGAACAGTGGTAAGGAAAATAGAATCCATGCTTAGTACATAGGTAAACAACATTCGCAGACACAGCTGGACTTGCTCAGCCAGGTCTTTCGCTTCTTATATGATGGTGCAAAGTCAGTGAGGAAAAGATTGACTTTGAGAAGATTGACAGATCACTCCTACTTCACTGTTGAAGACTTTGCTTGAAGTAGAATGTATCAACTGGCTGTTTCTGCTAAGAGACTAGTTATTATTTTCATTATTATTGGAGTTATGTTACTGACTTGAAGGATGAAAACATCGTATTCAAATGTAAGTTATAGTGATCTAATGCAATGTTTCATAGTCAAGAAATATTCAATGGAGCAAAGTGACCCATGAATCATCTACTCACTAATATATTTTCTTTTTAATTTAAAGTAAGTCTCATGTAAACTTGAAAAAATAAATAAATGAATGTCACAGTGTGGAATTTTGATGCCATTTGGTTACTGTGTATTAATCATTCGAAATCTTTCATAATTTATTTCGTGAGTCAAAAGATTAGAAAGACACAAACCATTCATAACAGAGGCATAGCTCAGAGATACTGTGTGTCTAATTCCAGACCATCACAATAAAGTGAGTCATATAGGATTTTTGGTTTCCCAATGAAAATAAAAGTTATGTTTATACTATATTATAGTTTATTAAAAGTGCAATAGCATTATTTCTAAAAAAAAAAAAGAATTTGTACCTTAGTTAAGGAATACTTTATTTCTAAAAAATGCTGACACAGAGACACAAAGTGAGTACATGCTTTTGGAAAAATGGCAACAAGAGACATGCTCGATTGAGGATTGCAACAAAGCTTCAATTTGTTAAAAAAGGGAAAAATTCATTCTCTACCAAGCACAATAAAGTGAAGCATAAAAAATGAGGTATGCTTGTATTCTATATCAATGAATAACACGAACCTAACCAACTGGTCTCCTTGTTGTTCCTTGAATTAAAAACCTAGCTTCATATTACTGGATTTGTATTGTTTATTTTGCTCAGGATTTTCTTCTCCTAGAATGTGTGTTGCTAATTCCCTTAGTTCCTTCAGGTCTCCGTTCAAATTGTACTTTTATCATTGAAGCCTTTTCTGTCCACTGTATGTGAAAGAACAATGCCCTCATCCTCACCTTTCCTGGCATTTTCTACTCCTAACTTGTTTTATTCTTTTCCAGGAAAAAATATACTATATTGCTTGTTAGCCTTTTTTCTTCTGTCTTCTTCTAATAGAATGTAAGCTCTATAACAGCAGGGACACTTTTCTGAGCATCACTGGCTTCTTGAGGAGTGACTGGCACATAATAGGTATTTAATTAATATTACATTTGTTGATGAGGTTACCTACATCATCAGTTAGCACCTGATAATCTGGTTACCCCCTAGACTCTAAATTAGATGTCCTCATTCTACTGACAAGTTTTGTTTGATTTATAGAGTATTTTAAAAATTGGATCACAGGTTTAAGAAAATCACAAAATTTCATAAAAAATAAGGACTTGGGGATTATTTTAATATCTGATGCCTACCTTCTCATTCCTACAGAGAAGAACTGTCTGGAGCCCAGTTGTGACTTCTCCGTTTACACCAAGCATCTGCTCTAAAAATTACCTAACAGCCTGCTGACTTCCTACTATTTCTTATATTTGGCCACTTCTAATTATGTCATTTGTCTGGTCGCTGAAAACATTTAAGGTTGAAATTTCTGCCCTAAGTATTTCTGAGTGCTTTTCCTAAACACTTAAGGAAATTAATGACTACTCATGCAAAAGGTAGACCATCGCAAATGGAGTTATTAATGGTCACCAACACACATTTAATTCATGACTCTCATAAAACAAATCACACTAAAGCAGAGAATAGATGGAAAGATCTGGGCCAGGTGGTGGACAGGGCTTGTTTGGCAATTATAATGTAAATCAAATGAAGTCAGGCACAATGTAATACTTCATCTGTGTCATCATCTCCTTTTCTCATTGAGCCTGGCTTTAAAGTTTGGACATCCAAATTCCAAACATTAAATAGAGTCCACATACTGCTGTTGAAATAATAACTGTGATCATTTATGTGACTTGTCAATCACCTGAAAGCAGCACATAACACAGGTTACAATAGCATAGAATATGTAGGTGGTCAGGGGAATTGCAAACTTAATTTGGCCAGGTTAGACTCTGAGCCTTGAATGTCACACGTCTAAAATAAATGTTACTTATTAATAGCTCAATACATACTATTATAGATACTTTACATATATTGACTCAATCTTTTCAACAACCCAATAAGAAAGAGGTCAAGAAACTGGTTTGGGACCCAGAGCTAGGAAATGAAAACCAGGATTTATACACAGATAATCCGTCCCTAGAGACTGTTCAGAACCGCCACACACCAGAGCATCTCCTCCGTAAAACTGTAGTAACCCAGAGAATTAGAGTGAAACTAAGTAACAAATGTATATGAAGTTCTTAGCATAATTTCTGACATACAAGTACTCAATTATAAATAGAGATTATTATATAGCAAAGTGTGAGATCACAATCACAGTGTGAAGTCACAATCATAGTGATTTTTTTTCTTCTTTTTTCAACACAATCTTCTCTGCTCTATTCACAACATACGAAAAACAAAGCTTCTGTCAAAACTCAAGGCTCTTTTATTAGTGTGTGGAATCTGAATCTCCTTCCATCTGTTTCTAGCTCATATAACTGGGCCTTTATTTTGTTTGATCTTTTTTCTAATTCCTCATCCAACAATCTGTCTAGTTTCCCAGCAACACCTGGATCCCTGAGCTAATCTTTCCAGGCCCTTCCCAATTTCTGGAATCCTGCCTCTTGTACTCTGTGTTCCATTTGGTAAATGGAATTCTGCAACTGGTTCAAGCTCTATGCTGTGAAAAAAAAAGCAAGCCCAGGAAGTTTTTACGAGGTAAATCCAAAAACCCAGGGGTTCTACCTCCAAGATACTATTGGATTCAATGGTTATAACAACCTAAAATGCCAAGTTTATCATTTTGTACTCAAAGACTTATGGATAATAATCAAATATAATAGAATACCATAGGTTTTAGACTTCCTGCTTTAAAAGAATATTAGGCAGAAGGAACACACAGATGTATTTACTTAAAAATTTTCTTTGAGTTATTTTATCATGTTCCAACTATGCCATCACATTTTTTGTACTTGAATTTTCTCACACAAAAACTTAGAGAAACCACAAATTTGTAACTCTTTAAGAAATCTCCGGGAAAAACCAACGAAACACTTTCTTCATTACTTACCTAGCTGTGAAATCAGCAGGTGGTTTCTCAGTTCTGTTGGCTTCAATTCAGCTTGAGGAGTGGAATTGTCACAAGAAACTCCACAGCAGGTGCTGTTAAATATTCTCAAACCATAACCAGTTCCAAATTTTCATTTATGCAATACAGGCGAACTCCATCAAGTAAGAATATTGCCTTTGTACTGTTAAACAGCAAAGTTCCAGGAAGGTTTCAAGAAGGCATATTTTATCAACTAGCAACCCAGCCAGGGGTTTGTTTTGGAATTGAACACAAAAAGAATGAGCAATGACATTCAGACATTGAAAGGAACAACACGGTAGCAGATTGCGCAACAAGAGAAATCAGTCAAAACCAATGGAAAGAACCCTAAGGTCACCATGTGAGGACAACTTTCAGATGAACATTTGAGGGAGTGAGAAGTCTAAAGATTTTATCGAGTAGATTGGGAAGATCAGTCAAAGTTTAGTTATGTTCCAAGAATTATTCACTGCTCAAATTCTCAGATGCTATAGGGCATCTCAGAAAAAAAAAATAGAGGCAGGAAGATTGGAGTCAAATGTAACAGCATTTGAATAGTTGGGAATAAGTAAGAGGAATCGTAAAAGTAGTTGGAGGCCAAAGTTTTACAAGTTGACAGTGGAGACTATTTCTAAAATTTTTATAGCTCAAGCATACTTCCAAGAAAGTATGTGGATGAGGAGGGAATTAAGAATATCTGGATCAGAATTGTCTTGATATTATAATCAAGAACCAGGGCCGAAGTTACAAAGTTTGAAACTTATCTGAGGCAGCTGTAGGTGTGGAACCACCCAGATCTCCCATCAAGAGAGAATCTGTTATAAGGAGAAGTGTTACCTGGTAGCCTACACCTGCTTCACTTCAAGAACCCAACAGAGCATTTCTTATAAAGCCACTCCACCTTAGATCCACTCCAGCCAATGACTGAGCAGAATTGGAAGACTAGATAAGGGCAATTTCTTCCCAAACAGGCCTGCTCTGACAGGAAGCTCTCTTCTGGGGGTTCTCTTCTGCCTAGCCAAGACTTTAGTCCCATACACAATCTTCCTTCCCACTCTTCTTTCCCGGGGAAGATGGTCTTTGTTCCAACCCCTTCTGCTCACTATCTTCAGAAGTGTTTTCCACAATCAATCTCTTGTAAATTTTCATCTGTCTTGTCATCTATTTCTTGGCGGACTCAGACTGACATATTAACTCATTTATAAAAGTATTAAAAAGAGGTTTCAGGACATGTGTTTAAATAGTGGATACAACCTTACTTCACATCCAAATCTGCCATGGGCCATGGCACCACTAGATTGAGGTATACAAAGCAATCAACAGCACCCATATATGAAAGGGAACAAAAAAAAAAACAGAATTTATTTATAAAGAGCTGTATGTTTATTCTTATGTGTTTTAATTTCAGTCACCTTCAAAATACTCTCCATGTGATGCATTACACATATCGAGACACATTTTCCACGGTGCAAATCAGTTTGGGAACTCATCAATTTTGATGCTTTTTAGTGCTCCTGCCATTTTTTGTTTCAACTCTTTCACATCAGCAAAATATTTCCTTTTGAGGAATTTTTTCACAGGGGAAACAAAAACCAAAGTCACTCAGGGCTAGATCAGGTGAAGAGGGAGGGTGGGGCATGGGGGCAATGCCTTTTTTAGTCAAAAACTGGTGAACACTCAGTTCAGTGTGGGCAGATGTGCTTGTAAATCACCCATCATGCAATGGGCAAATGTGTTTACAGAATCTCCAAAACAAAAAATTTCACTGTAGCCAAACGCAGCATCTCACAACAACACTGGCTGGTACACTAATGCTGATGGGTTCTTGGAACACTTATCTAGCACAGGGGGATCCTGTACAACAAAGAGCCTGCCCTCCAAAAAAAATCTCTAATTTTTTTTTAAGGTCTCCCCTCATAAATTCATAGAGGTCATCAAAAATGTCCTTTGTCTTTCCAGAGAAAAAGGGAAGCACTTTGCAACTCATTTCCCTATAAATAGGCTTAGCTAGTACCCTCCTGAAATGTGAAACAAAACAATTTGAAACAAGTCAATAATGATGGACAGTATTTTCATTTTTTCTTCTTTCCATCCAGTAGTTAAATACAGGTACTACAATAATATGTTTGCTTTATCTGTGTATAAGTAAAATAATAATTGCTGTAGTCATCTTCAATGGCATCTACTTTATTCATTCCTTTATTGGAAGGCCAATTTTGTGTGTTCTTCTCAGTGGTTAAAATTCTCTATTCTATAAAGTTCATTTAAATATGGTGCTGGAAAATCTGGAGAGAAAAAATACTCTATTTATTACATGCAATTAAAAGTACATTAAAACCAAAAATCTGGAACTGCAAGTAATAAATCTCTGTAGTAATCATTATAATATTCCTTGATGCTCCAGTAAATAATAAGTCAGACACTATCAAAAGCAGCTTACAAAACAAATGAACAAACATATTGACAGTATTAATTCTGATATTAATAAATATTATAGTAAATAGAGTAAGACTAGAAGCTTACTTAACACTTTACCCAAGATAAAAGCCTTTTTAAAGGAATATTTATTGAGTGTTTAGATGGCATCTCAGAACCAAGGGAAAAAAAATCAGCCAATGCACTGAAAATATATCCCGCTATATAACCTCATCAATCTAGGTTATGTTCCAATAGATTCCACAAACCAATTAACCCACTGTTATTGCTATTCTTAATACTTTTTCAGGAGCACCCTTTTTCCATGTTTATTCTCATTTTTTTTACTGTTTGCCAATCCAGTACACTGTATTGAGCACCAATGACCTGTGAGGCCTTATAGGTAACAAAAGCATGAACAAAATGAACAAAAAGTAGTTTCTGAGCTCTGAGATCTACGATTATAAACGTGTCATGGAGTGCATGTCCCCTGTGGAAAAACAGGCAAGTATTTCTGCAATTAAAAACAAAGGAAATATGTGAGTGCCTCTATAACCACAAAGAAGGTGTAAAGTATTGTGCAGAACTGTGCAGACTAGGACACTTTTGAGAGTGAAAGACAAAGCCATTATCATTCTGTAACAGGGAGTATAAGATGGGACTGATCAGATAATCTGGGATATTTGATAACCAACCTGTAACCAAATTCTCTGAAACGTATTATTTTCTAGTAAGTATCACATGTGCTCTTCTCAATATTCACTGCTTCTAGTGTTGACCCACTCACTTCAGAGTTAGAAGACAAGCTGGCATAGGTGTAGCTGCTTCATTGGTATCCTTCTGGAAGTACAAGAGAAGTTAAACTCATCTACTTTATTAATATCATTGTGATAGAGCATCAAACATAGGTAACACATACCATGTGAGAAGAAAAACACATAAGTGATTACTTATTTTAATTATATATTCAACAGTGTGATACTCAAATACAAGCAGCCTGCCAGTGATTTCAATATGGTTAAAATGTATTTATTATTTTTGTTCTGAAAAAATAGGGATAATAACAAGTCCTCTGGCAGACATCAACTTGACCTCTGTCGGGGCATCCAGGATGATCAACAAAATTACCAACAAACAAAGTAACCAACATGAATTAAAAACATCTTTAACAACAACTTCAGCCCCCGCCAAGGGCTTCTCACTTGAATTTTACTAGCCTCTGCAATATTCTTTCATTCTTGTGTTCCTTTCATCTGTTTTTGCATTTCTTCATAATTCTAACAAGCATAATTCTAATTTAAACTCACTTAGATTCACTTTAGATATTGATGTGGGCTCGCATAAAATCTTTCTTATGTAAATACTGTGTTCTATTCAATGCACAGACATTTAATTCTTTCTGTGACTATAAATAAGCAGCCAACATTCGTAACTGGCTGTTGAGTCTTGAGCTGTAGTAAAAGAAAGCATCTACAGAAGACTTCAGCTATCTATAAACTGAAGCTTTGGTCTGGATGGCATCATTCAGATTATTCTTCAGAACTAAGTCCCCATGAAATCAATTTTTACATTCAAATGAGCAAGAAGGGTTTTGTTTGGCATGCTGAAAAGTTACTCCTATGATTCTATGGCTTCATTAAAATTAAACATGTGAGATGAATATTATCTTAAGTTCTTTAACAGCAAACATAATCAACACACATAATCAATACACATAAATGCGCACACACACACACACACACACACACACACACAACACACACACACACACTCATCAACTGTGTCATCCCTGGAGTTGTTCAAGAAACAATTCTCTCCCTTCAAGAATTTACAGAAAGAAGTGCAGTTGGCTAACTGTTTCTAGCTGTGAGGGCTTTTAGGATTCACCTAAGGTTTTGGGTCATGGTCATGTATTTATGAGGTAGATCCCAGACACCGCGTCAGATGTGAGAATTATCTCTTAGATCTTCCTATCTACATTTGAATTTTTCTTATGGGTTGTCTCATTTCTAAAGGCCTCTCCTTTAGTTTGGTTGGCAAAGATTTTGTCAGATCTGCCTTGCAGTGTGCATTGCTCCTGCCCAATCCTGCTTTCTCCCTGCTGTTATTTTTCACAGGCATTAATCTCCAACAAACCTATTGCATTCACAATTTCATCTCAGCATATGTTTCCTAACAGTTCCAACTACAACACACAAGCTTTTTAAACAGGTCCTAGTGTCTTATGCCTGTTACCACCAGCAGTTACCTAATAAATTATTGCAAGGTTTATCATATAGTATTCATCAACAAGCTTGCTTTCTTCTTATTTATTACAAAAGCATGACCTAAAAGGATGATCCTTTTGGGGATCATGCACCCACAGAGAATTTTATGAAACCCACATGCCATCTATTTCATAAAACTGTGCATAAATATAACACTTGATGTGCATTGATAGGGATTCATGGCATCATATTTTAAAATTGATTAGTGAACTTTATATCATGCAATCATTCTTTAAAAAGGAAACTTGGAATTTTGTGTACCTTGCAACACGGGGAAGGAGTTTAGAAACTCTCACTTAGTGCCCTGCCTTCAGGGTCTAAACTTCCTGGTCTGTTAAGTATCTATTTAAAATCAAATCTATCAGTCAAAAATTTTCAGTGCCTATTGTACACACGTAGATAGAATTATTATTTTTATTTTCTGGTTTTGGTCTTGCACAAATAGGCCAATGTTTCTTGCCTGTCATACATTCTCCATTATTCCTCTCCAGTCATGTCAGATTTGTCACTATCCCTTTCCATGTTTTACATTCCCCAACTACCAAATCTTTGCTCATATTCCTCTTCACACCACCTATAATTTTCCCAGAATTTGCACATCAGTCTGATCTCCCAATTCATTCAATCTTTTTGTATTAAAAAAGTAATTAGAATGGAAGACTTCTCACACCAATACTCATCTTCATAAGTATAATATATTGAATTTGTTTTGCCAGTGTTTATTATTTTCCCATTTCCCAGAAGCAAGAGAAGTTCAAGAACACAAGATTGGAGTAGATGTGATGCTTAACATCACAAACAAAAATAAATAATACTCCTTCTACTTCTTCTATGCAAGTGTTTTCCCAATAGCGTTGCCTATGAAATGATATTTCTTAACATCAAGGGGAGGAAAAGTGGCAAAGAATTGCACATCAGCTGCTGAGTGAAAAACTCATTTTATTATACAGGAGACATTACCACACATAAATGTACTTATGTTGCTACGTCTTGCTTCACTGGGTTTCATTTTTACTGCAAGGAATTATTTTATCTTTAAAAAGATTCGAGGCCAGGCTCGGTGACTCAGCCTGTAATCCCAGTGCTTGGGAGGCCGAGGTGAGTGGATTGCCTGAGCCCGTGGCTTCGAGATCCGCCTGGGCAACTTGGTGAGACCTCATCTCTACAATAAATCAAAAAAATTATCCGGGCGTGGCAGCGCGCGCCTGTAGTTCCAGCTAATTGGAAGGCTGAGGCGGAAGGATCGCCTGAGCCCAGCAGGTCGAGGCTGCGGTGGCCGGGAGTGGCCACTGCACTCCAGTCTGGGCGACAGAGTGAGACTCCAACTCAAAAAAAAGAAAGAAAGAAAGAAAAGAAAAGAAAAGAAAAGAAAAGAAAAGAAAAGAAAAGATTCTAGAATATCACTTTGAGTTTTCTAATACAATAGCATCAGTTCTAGAAAGAAATTCAAGTATGTTCATATTCCTTAGTCCTATTATAAATTCATGTGCAAGATAGCTTAAAACTAGCTGCTGCATTGAAGAGTCCACGGCAAGAGGAAACTTTAGGTAATCAATATTTTTATTGCAGTAAAAATTATTTAACACATCCTTTGCTAAGTACAGAATTTTTTAAGTAATGAAAGAATGAAGAATTGAAGATATTGTAGGAGGAGTAGGCAGGCAGAGAGAGGACAGAGAGAAGGAGTGGAGAGAGTTAGAAGTGAAATGAGATTAAGGATTAAAAGGGAATTTCTCGTTGTTAAAAAATAAAGGCAGAGAAAGAAGAATGCAAATATTGATTACTGTAATTTTTCCCCTAAATTAATCTAGATATTTTTGTTTTCTAAATCCAGAAGTGGTACAAAATCCATTAAGCACGTTCCATTTCTGGAATAGAGGACTCTAATGTCCATGCATGATTAACCAGAAAAGCTTAACAAGAAAAACGAAATGTCTGAAGTCATTGTTGAGTTACCAAGGTAGTAACAGCAAGATATAGACGATCAGAGAAATCCAGTGTGAGGATCTGGGAATTTAAGGTCCTTTTGTTCTCAGTAATTGGTAATTATGAAAGCAAAAGTGATGATTGGGGAGCTGAAATGGTAAATTAATTTTCAGCAATTTTAGGAATAGAAAAACTAAACAGCTAATTAAGGAGGGATGTTGGGTAAACCCTTTAATTTTTAAGTAAGACCCAGAAGAACCACTTTGCAGGACAAAGGAAAAAACAGAATAAACAACCTTGACAAGAATGAGCAAACCTTTGTGTATGCAATCTTAACTCTTGGGAGACAAAGATGATCTGCCCTAGAAAAACTGCCTGCCAAAAGCAAAACTTTTTTCTCATTGAAAGATAAAATTATCCCACATTTACTTACAATTTTTCAAAGAAAATATCCAGCCACTGAAATTAACCAGGAAAACAGAAGGTGGGAGGGAGAGAGAGGGTGGGAAGACGGGAGAGAGGATGGGAGCGGGGGAAAGACAGTAAAGAGAAAGAGAGAGAGAGAAAGAAGGAAGGAAGGAGGGAGGGAAGGAAGGGAGGGAGGGAGGGAGGGAAGAAGGAAGGAAGGAAGGAAGGAAGGAAGGAAGGAAGGAAGGAAGGAAGGAAGGAAGGAAGGAAAGGGAGAGAAAGAAAGAAAGAAAAAGGAAGGAAGGAAGGAAAGGGAGAGAAAGAAAGAAAAAGAAAGAAAGGAAGGAGGGAGGGAGGGAAGGAAGGAAGGAAGGAAGGGAAGCTGATCAAGAGTTTGGAATATTCTTAAATGGTAAAACTTTTTTAGGGACAGGGTCTCACTCTGTCACCTAGTTTGGGGTGCAGTAGCATGAGCATATCTCACTGTAGCTTCAAATTCCTAGGCTCAAGCAATCCTCTTACCTCAGCCCCTGGAGTATGTCTATAGTTGTGTGTCACCATGCTCAACCAATTTATTACTGTTGTTGTCATTATTATTAGAGATAGGGTCTCACTCTGTTGCAAAGCTCCTCATGAACTCTGCGTTTTTAAGTGATCTTCTGACCTCGGTCTCCCAAAGCGTTGGCATCACAGGCATGAGCCATCATGCGTGGTCTTAAAAAGTTAAACACATTTATCTTAGAACTATTGTTTTTTTAAATCTTAGATTGCTAATTTTCATTCTAATTTTTTGCTAATTTCATTCTTCTGTGTACCTGAGTTTATTTTGATTTTTAAAGTCCTTTTATTTTCTTTTTAAAAATTTTTTATGGGATGTGAGGTATGGATATTGAATTCCTCGAGCACATTTTTTGAAAAGACTACTTTCCTCTATCAAGTTGCTTTTGCATCTTTCTTTGATAAAACAGAAAAAGACAGTATTTGCATGGGGCTATTTTTGGGTTAACTATTCTGTTTATTTAATCTGTGTATCTATATCACTACCACACTACACAGCCTTGACTGAGGAAGCTATATATGAAGCTTAAAATTATAAAGTTATTCCTAACACTTCATTCTTCTTTTTCCAAAACGTACTTTAATGCATCTAGCCCCTTTTCCCCCTTACAAAGATTTCAAATTAAATTTGTCTATATCTACAAAATTTCTTGTAGCAATTTTAATAGGGATTGTATCAAACCTATATGTCATTTTGAGGAGAAATTTTGTCTTTCTATATTGAGACTTTGAATCCATGAACATGGTATACCTCTGCATTTATTCAAACCTTCTTTGAGTTCTTTCATCATCATTTTATGGCTTTAAGTATATTAGTCCTATACATGTTTGATAGAATTTTTTTTCGGTAATTACAAATAGGTTTGTTTTTTGTTTTTTTTTTGAGTTGGAGTCTCACTCTGTCACCCAGACTGGAGTGCAGTGGCCGCTCCCAGCCACCGCACTCGACCTGCTGGGCTCCGGCGATCCTTCCACCTCAGCCTTCTGAGTAGCCGGAATTACAGGCATGTGCTCCCACACCCAGCTGATTTTTTTATTGATTTTAGAGATGAGATCTCGCTGCCCAGGCCGGTCTTGAACCCACGGGCTCAGGCAATCCACTCACCTCAGCCTCCCAAAGGCGTGGGATTACAGGCTGAGCCACTGAGCCCGGCTTCGTTTTTTACTTTTAATTTTGTGTTTCATGTGTTTGTTGCTAACATATAGAAATGCAATTAACATTTGTTTACTACAAATTTGATGAAGTCATTTTTTCTTTTTTTTTTAGGTTTTACTTTTAGTTGTCTTTGTAGTTTTCATTTTTAAAGATTTCAGAGGATTTTCTATGTAAACCATCAAATCATTGTAAATAAGGACAGAACGACTTCTTCTTTTCTGATCTATATACTTTAACTTATTTTAACCTGTCTTATGCTGATAGCTAGAATTTCCAGGGCTATGTTAACTAAAACTAGTGAGAACAGACAACCTGACCTTCTTAATCTTAGAGTTAAAATATTTTTTCACCATTAAATATGACTTATAGACTTTATGTAGATATTATTTGTTATGTTGAGGAAATGCTCCACTATTTCTAGTTTCTGAGAGTGTTTATTGTGAATGGCTGTATAATTTTGCCAAATGAATTTTTATGCATTAACTGATATAATTATGTGAGTTTTTTCTTTACCTTGTTCAGGTCATATAGTGATGCATTACATTGATTGATTTTTAATTACTGAAATATATTTGTGAGCCTGAAATAATCCCAATTTTGTCATGGTGTATAGTTTTATATATAATATACATATATGTGTATATATTTCTGACTTCTATTTGCTAATATTTGTTTTGTGGGTTTTGTGTCTATAAGTAATATTGTTGTATAGTTTTGTTTGTTTGTTTGTTTGTTTGTTTGTTGTACTGCAGTTGCTTTCCTTTCTATCAGTGCAATACTCACCTCATAAAATGATTTGGAAAATGTCCCCACTGCTACTTTTTGGAAGTGATTTTATAGAATTGATGTTAATTTTTTTAAATTTTAGTAAAATTTTTTGAAAATTATTCCTCCTATTTTCAGGAGATCTCTTTAGGAGTTTATATTTTAAACACTTATTTTTGTATCATTATAAGACTTTTCAAAGTACCTGTTTAATATTGACTGATTCTTGTTTGTGTTTTTAGAGAAGCTAGTTCATTTAATCTACATTGTACAATTTTTCTGTATGTAATTTCTTGTATTATTTCCTTATTATCCTTTTGATGTCTGTAGGGTCTATAGTGACATCCTCATTTTATTTTTGTCATTGTTATTTGCGTTCTCTTTTTTCTCTATCAGTCTTTCTAGAGTTTTATTAGTTTTACTAATCTTTTCAAATAACTAGTTTTTGTTCTCACAGACTTTTTATATTCTTCTGTTTTAAATTCTATTGAATCCTGCTTAAATTTTTTATTGTTTCATACCTTTTACTGGATTTAGATTTATATTACTCTTCTTTTCCTCATTTCTTAGAGTTAGAGCTTAGATGATGAATTTAAAATTTTCTTTTTTAGTGTAAACATTTAGTTTAAAAAATTATCTCTCAGCACTGTTTTAGCTATGCTCCCCAACTTTTGTTATATTGTATTTTTATTTGTATTCAGTTCAGTGTATTATTTTAGTGTTTCTAGAGACTTCCATTTTGATCCATGGATTATTTAGAAGTAAAGGATTCCAAGTGTTGGAGATTTAAGAGACCTTTCATTTTTTATCCATTCTGACAATCTCTACCTTTAATTAAGGTGTTTAGACAGCTAACATTTAATGTGAATATTGATATGGTTGAGTTCAAGTCTGTTATTTTGCTATTTGTTTCCTATTTATCTCATCAGCGTGTTTTCTCCTTCTTCTTATTTTTCTTTCTTCTTATGGTTTGCATACTCTCTTTGATCATAATGTATTTTCTTTGTAGGTTTAGTAGCTACAACTCTTTGTTTGATTATGTTAGTTTTAATTTTAAGGTTTAGATCATACACTTTTAAATTTATGCATGTAGAACAAGAATCTCTACTATAGTATACTTTTTTTCCTCTTGGCCTTTGTGGTATCATTTTTACATATTTGCTTATATGTATTTTATTGACCTTACAGTAGCTTCTCATCATTTTTGTTTAACAGATCTTTCAAACAGATTTTAAATATAATTAAAAATCTCACATATTTACCATGTAGCTTCTATTTCTTGTGCACATCATTTCTTCATGTAGTTCTATCATCATATACTCATGGCATAAGTTTTATACTGCCTTGAGAATTTTCTTTAAAATTTCTTTACTACAGATGTTTTGGTGATAAATTCTTTCAATATTTACAGAGATAGAGAATTTTAGATAGACTTTTCCATTCAATATTTGAAAGATGGTGCTCCACTTTATTTTATATGCAATGCTTCTGATGAAAAATTTGTTTTGATCTTCATCATTATTTTTTATGCTAAATCTTTTTTCTCTTGATTTTTTAAAAGACTTTTTTGTCATTGTTAGAAATGCAAGTATAATGTGCTTTGTTGTCATTTTCTTCCTGTTTCTTCCTGTTTCTTCCATTTTACTGAGATATTGGATCTCTGTTGCTGTTTTTAATCTAATTTGAAATTATTTTAACTTTTATTTCTTGAATAGTATTTGAAACACCTTCTCCTTCAGGGACATGAATTATGCACTGACTAGTCTGCTTGAATTTTTCACACAGCTTGTTGGTATTATATTTATTTCCAAAAATATTTTGCTTTTTGTTTTTTATTTGGATAGTTTTTATTGCCATGTCTTCAAGCTTACTGACTGTTTGCAATATTTAATCTGCCACTCTTCCCAAACATTGTATTTATCTCAGATATTGTAGTTTTCATCTCCAGAAATTCAAAATACCTTTCATATCTATAATTGTTTTGCACAAACAAAAATGCATTATAATAACTGTTTTTAATTTCTTTTTCTGTTAATTTTGACATCTATAACAGTTCTGATATGATTTCAATTGTTTGTTTTCCAACCATTTGGGTAATATTATCCTGTTTGTGTGCTTTGTAAATTTTTTAATTAGATGTGAATTTTATTTTGTTGGGTAGCAGGTTTTCTTATTTCTACAAATATACATAAGCTTTATTCTGAGGTACAGTTAAGTTATTTGGAATCTCTTTTATCTTTTTGGGTATTTCTTTTAAGATATGGTAAGTAACAACAGAGCAACATTAACCTAGTTTTAATTATTTCCCATTATTGAGATGAGATTCTTTTGAGCAGTCAACCCAAAGACCCTTTCATTTTGATGTTTTCAAGCCCATCTTGTAGGAACGGGCATTATCCTGCCTATTCTGCATATTAATTAATGTTCTCTCTAATCAATTTGAATGACTATTTCCGCAGCTTTAAGCTGTTTATTATGTGTGAACCGACCATTACTTAATCTACTTCCTTGTCCTCCCTAGAGTTTTAATTTAACTCATCAACTCTGGAAGTCCATTGAGCTTTTCTTGGGTTCCCTTGCCATGTCTCATAGTCTACAAATTCTTAAGATAATAATCTGGAGCAAGTGAATAATTCCCCTTGCTTCTTTCCTATACCTTAGGGAACATTCACTTTCCTTACTTGAAGTCTAGTGTCTTTTTATTACCTGATTCTTAGTGCCTTTCTTTTTTTCAAATATAGATTTTTTTATTGTTTCATGCAGTAGAGTAAACCTTTCTCTTGTCACAGAAGAAAATGGATATCCTGTTAGCAATATTAATATAACTGTATAAAGTAAAGGAGAAAGGACAATCTTTTCAATCCATAGTGTTGCATTAATTGACATTTACTTATATCTCATATCACATAAAGAAATCAAATCAAGTTTGATTATAAAGCTAAATGTCAAAGGGGAAACAACAATGTTGCTAGGAGATTACATGAAAGAAAAATATTTGTACTCTTGAGATAAGTAAAACTGCCTTTAATGTTGCACACAAATCACTAAACTTAAAGGAAAAAAAATGATACTTTAGACTACTATACTATTAGGAAATTTTTATACCAAAAACATCATTGAGAGAAAAAAAAAAAGCATGCAAGAAGATACTTGCAAAACTTCTGAGACATATATATCTAGAATTTCAACAAATAACTAGACAAAAAATTAAAGTGCCCAATATCATTATTTATGAAAAAATACAAATTAAAATTGCAATGAAATTCTACCACATATTCCCTAGCTTGGCATTCATGAAACTAATAACAATACTAAATTTTGATAAGAATCTGGTGGAACAAATGGAAGACTCATAATCTGCTGATAAAAGTATAAATTGCAGCTGGGCTTGGTGGCTCAACCTGTAATCCCTCGCCTTTGGGAGGATGAGGTGAGTGGTTTGCCTGAGCCTGCGGATTCGAGACCCGCCTGGGCAGTGAAACCTCATCTCTACAATAAATTAAAAAAAAAAATTAACCGGGCGTGGTAGCGCATGCCTGTAATTCCAGCTACTTGGAAGGCTGAGGCGGAAGGATCGCCGGAGCCTAGTAGGTCGAGGCTGCGGTGGCCGGGAGTGGCCACTGCACTCCAGTCTGGGTGACAGAGTGAGACTCTAACTCAAAAAAAAAAAAAAAAGTATAAGTTGCAAACTACTTGGAGACCCGGCAGTATATACAAATTTGAATATGCACAAACATAGTAATGCACAAATCTAGTAATCACACTTTTAGGTATATATGAGAAATGAGTGGACATGTGTGCCAAAACACTAGTATATTTGTAAATTAAATTTTCTAATGACCAAGTATGGAACAAAATAAATGGTCATCAACAAATGAATTTATACACAAATTGAGGTATATTTATAATATAGTATATTAAAATAAATTAAAATGAATGCACAACTCCTGCATCAGAAAGATAAATGAATCTCACAAATACAATTTTGAGCAAAGTAAGCCAGAATCTAAAGCATACAATCAGTAATATTTAATGTATATGAAGACTAGAAATTGAAAAACGGAGTCTATGGTGATAAGTCTGAAAAGAAGCTACCACTGGAGACAATGAAAGGGCTTGGATTTTTGGTTGGGAGGAGACACAAGGTTTTTCAAGTCATCTGATGTGTTGGCAACTCTCTATTTCTTGTCTTGGATAGACAATACACCAGTGTACACAATTTAACATATTTAAGATTTGGATTTTTAAAAATTTTGCATGTATTTCATACAAAAAGTAATACATTTGTATTTTAAAAGATTGAAAGATAGTGTAGACACAGAAATAGAAGCTATGAACTCTCCACCTGTCTAGAATTTCAAATACAATTTAGAAGACACAAAGAGGAGCACAAAGGGTATACCCTGTTATTTAACCTCCATTTGTTTTATTAGATAAACATGAATCAAATGTCTGTGAATGAAAGGCTTTTTCAAGATACACCATAGGATAAATAAGGTCACTGCTCTTAGGAACTTAGTTTAGGCAAATAATAGCAATATAAAAGATTGAGGTGAGAAGAAAGTAAAATATTAGCCTTCAGAAAAAAAGAAATACCATTAGAGTTGAATTGACCAGAGAAATAGACATCAAATAGAGGAGATGAATACATAAGAAGCCCACAGGGTGGAGTTTCCTGGGAGGAAGTAAGATGATTTCAGGTCACAGAGGGATGTAAATGTCATATTAAAGATTTTGGATTGGAAATTATGCTAGTATAAATGTAAATTCATTGATCACAGCCACTGTACAAAAATTAAAAGTGCTTTTTCTAAATACATGACTGGAGTTTTATAGAATAAATCAAACTGGATATTAATGAGGGAATTTATTTGATATAGGATTTGATAAGAAGGAGAGATTTTGACAGAAGATAGAGAAGGGCATTCAGAAAATGAAAGCTAGAATTCACAAACAATAATCTGTAATTTCAAAAATAACAATACTTGCAGAGTTTGGAAGCAGCAAAAATAAATATACATGTGTATCCAATCAAAACAGAGTCACAAGTAAAAAAGATACCTGAGATTAATCAATCACGAACTATTAACTGAATGACAGCTTCGTACTTAGCACTTTACCAGGGGTGCTCTGGGATACGAACATGTCATCATCAATTTTGTTCAAGAATTATTGATGTATATGATGTTCAGGAGAGAGGAAAAGACATCAAAGTGTTCAACCAGGACGACAAAAGAGAGGCCTACATAATGCAGAGACAGGAACGTTTTAAGAAGACATTACCCATGTCCCACTAAGGAGTAGCACTAAACAGTGCTGGGGGAATTTAAAGAAAACTTATGCTATGGGCTGGAATTGTGTCACAGATGGAAAGGTATTACTTTATAAAAGACTTAAGTGAGATTTGCATAAAGATGGCACTCAGATTTCTTCCTCCTTAATCTTTCTCCTAAATGTTGACAGTTACAATAATACTACCTATTCATATCTCTTTCAAGGGTTAAACAAAATAACTGGTGCACGCTTTAAGTACAGTCTTGAATAATTGCCATATTTCACAATACCTTTATCCCCTCAGAACCAAGTAGAAGAAAATATTATTTTGTATTATTTCCAACAAGAGAAAAACCAATTCAAAAGAATGCGCCCAGTTAGTGATAGAGGAATTGTTCTATTAATTTTGGTACAAGCATTCAACATAGTAATCTAATTAGTAAGTTACGATTATAACTTAATTATATTGTTACTATCATACAATTATGCAGTCATTAAAAATAACATATCCATGGGCTACATAACTATAAGCCAAAAGCTCAAAATGTGAAGCCAAGGCAAAAACTGAATTAAAACATTATTTTACCTTTGTGAGATACCAATGTTTTTATAGTCAGGAAAGTAAAAGCAACGTGTTCCTAGTGATTCAATATTATTTTAATTTTTTCAAATTATTTAATTCAGTTAGTCTTCATTACCTTCCACATAAAAGTGCAATAAATATTATTTTAAAAAGATAAAACTTGCCTATAACATTGAGCTTGAAAAGGTACTTAGAAGCCCAAATCTCTGCTGTCTCTTTGGTAAACTTACACATCTCTTCCACTCTTCGTTCACAGGTAGCCTAGTGATACACGTACTTTAAAATGCATTTGTAGGTGTTATTGGACAGAGACAAAATACAAAATTAAGTAATTAATTAACTACACAAGCAGCACAACATACCTGAGAAGTATGCAAAGTATCAAAAAATCTATCATGTATGGCATTGCATGACACATGATTGGCAGCTGTGTACACACTTCTTTGATCTACTCTTTCAACTTATTAGGTTCACGCTAAGAACCATATTTTCATTGCTAATATTCTTACAATAGCTGATTGCACAGAGATTTTCACCTACCGCTTCAGTTTAGGCAGCAAAGGAAAGAAAGTTGCATTCTACAGAACTTTCAGTTATGGATGAAGCAAAACTTAAATAAGGCACTCAAATGAATGATTATTCAGAAAATTTAGAAAGTAGTGATCTACAAAAGAGAAATGAATTGACAGAACATGAATCAAAGACAAGATGCTGTTGTTTTTGTTGAAAAAAATGTGTTATATTTGATCACCACAAATATGAACAAAAAGATCTACATTTGTTGTGAAATTAAAAAAAAAAGAGAGAAATAACTCAAGATTCTTTCTTTCTTACATCAATCCAGGAGTATTTAATCAGCAACTTCCATATAACAAGAACAGTGTTAAGTACTGGTCATTCTAATCAGGTACTTTTGAATTAGTGTTCGTATTTCTTTTTAATTCATTAGTTTATCTCATTGTATAGTAAAATATTTGAATATGCCAATATTTGCTTATTTTGTAACTGTTTCTAAAGAATATTATTCACGAATATTTTTCTAAACTCATAGGATATTAGTCACAAAATCTTTCCCAGAGAAATCTTTCTCATATCCCCAATTCTTTTTTTTTTTTTTTTTTTTATTATGGTTTTGTGGGGTACAGTTAAGGGTTAGGTATACAATTACGTTTCATTCAGGCACCCTGTTGTCCCCAATTCTTAATGATGTTTATGAGTAGCAGACTGAAGAAAAAATATGTTCTTTTAATTAAATGAGCTTTGGAAATACAAGGATAAAAATTGGTTATGATGTTTTTCTGATTTGTTTGTTTTAGTGCACACCTTCTTAGAATTTTAGTTAACATACATCTTGAATATCTAAGAAAAAGATATAGTAAGTATATTTTCTTTTATAAATTTAGCCATTTGACTACACGTCTTTTATGATTTCATAATTTAATCTAGTGTATTTATTCATAATAAGATGCATTCATTTGAGCTTTGACAAATGTAAACAACTGTGTAAGCATCACCACAACCAAGTTACAGAACATTTTCTTTTTACCAATTTTTTTCCCAATACTCCTTTGAAGTTAAATAACACCAGACTTCCACCCACATCTTGGGCAATTAGTGTTGTTTTTTTGTAACACAGGATAAATTTTGTCTTTTTTGGAATTAAATGTAAGTGGAATCAAGCAATATGCATGGTGGTATCTATCTTTATTCACTCATCATAATGTTTTTGAGATTTATCTATATGTTATTAGTAAGTTACTTCCTTTTTATTATTGAATAATAATCTATTACATGGGTTTACCAGAATTTGTTTATTCATTCACCTCCTAAAAGACACTTAGGCTACTTACTTAATATATTAAATATATTGGATTTTATGAAGGAAGTTCTCATACATATTTGGGTACAAGTAATTGTGTTTTCATATTTTTTATTTAACAAGTAACTGCAAGTGAAATTCTAGCTCATAGAGTAGGTTTATGCTTAACTCAAAAGAAAACAAAAAACTGCAAAATCTTCTCTCTCTCTCTCTCTCTCTCAGTAAGTTTGGTATCGAAAGAAAATGTATCATCCCCAATGGGGATATCTATTTATGGGTCACTAACATATTAATGGTGGACAATTGTCATTTTTCTAATATCAGAACCAAGGCTAGGATATTTCCAGTTTCCACTTCTCTTCAGCATTGTACTGGAAGTGTGAGCCATGAAAAACAGGCAAAAACTGGAGTAAAAAAGGTCACTTGGAAAGAAGAAAGAAAAGTGTCTTTCTTCATTCACATCTGGTATCATCAGACATACATAGAAAATCCTAAGGAACCTATAAAAAACTGTTTTAATACATAAGCAAATTTAGTAGTTTACAAGGTAAATATGAATGAATATATCAATTATGTTTCTTTTTTCTCCCCTTCCCTTCCCCCAATTATGTTTCTATATAAAGAAACACAAAACAAATGAAAATTTTAAAATACCATATTCATCAAGATTCAAAAACATCAAATATTTACCAACACATTTAATAATGTAGGCCTGGCTCAGTGACTCAGCCTGTTATCCCAGCACTTTGGGAGGCCGAGGTAAGTGGATTGCCTGAGCCCGTGGGTTCGAGACCAGCCCAGGCAAATTGAAGAGCCCTCGTCTCTACAATAAACTAAACTTAGAAAGACAGAGAGAGAGAGAGAGAGAGAGAGAGAGAGAGAGAGAGAGAAAATGTGTGATTGCAATAAGGAGTGTGTTGAGTGCAATAGTTTTTTTGCCACCTAATGAGGTAATAATATCATTTTTGTAATTTATTATATTAATATGTTGAATAATATTGGTTGATTTTTTTAAATGTTAAATAAACATTGATTCCAGGGATAAACTCAGTTTGGGCATGGTATTTTATCCTTTTATATATTGCTTAATTCAATTTGCTAATATTTTTTAAGAATCCTTGCATCTGTGTTCAGGAAGGATATAGCTGTCTGTACTCCTCTTGAAATGATTGGTTTAGCTTTGGTATTATGGTAATGCCTCATAAACTGAGTTGGAAAGTGATATTCTATTTTCTGATAGTTTGTGTAGTCTTAATATTGTTACTTCATTAAATATTGGAGAAAATTAAGCAGTGACTCTAACTAGGCCTGGAGTTAACTTCATGGGAAGATTTTTGTTGGTTTGTTTTCTTATTAGCTGTATGAAGGAATGGTAAAACACTTTAAACTGCAACTAAGCCAGGCGTGGGTGTTCACACCTATAATCCCAGCACTTTGGGAGGTCAAGGTGGGAGGACTGCCTGAGCCCTCAGGTTCAAGACCACCCTGGGCAACTTGGTGAGACCTCATCTCTACAATAAACTTAAAAAAAAATTAGCCAGGCATGGTAGCTCATGCTTGCAGTTCCAGCTACTGGGAAGATTGGGGTGGAAGGATCGCCTGAATCCAGCAGGTCGAGGCTACGGTACCCATGAGTGTGCCGCTGCACTCCAGCCTGGGCGACAGAGTGAGATTTCAACTCATAAAACTGCTACCACAATCACTTTTATAAAATATCATCACCACCGTCCTTATCAGATTCCACATCTCCCTTCAAAGGTCTCACTTCTCATGACTCTTTGCCTTTGGCAATCATTAGCATGATTTTTGTCCATATGTGTTAGCTCACATTTCACATAAATGAAATCATATGGAATATATGGCTTTTTTGGTTGTTTTATTATCTCTCAGTATAATGATTTTGAGGTTCAGTCATGCTGTATCAGCAATTTATTTTTAAAATTTTAAAAATTTCTGCATAGATTTTGTTGTAAAAGTATACCACTTTTTTTAATTCATTCATCTAATAAAGGACATTTGGGTTATCTTCATTTTGTGGCTAATGTGAAAAAAGCCATTGTGAAATATGAGAAAAAAAATGCCTTCATCTCTCTTGAATAAATGCCTGAGTTGGATTGTTTTGTACATATGTATGTGTATTAAATTTGTTTGAGGATGTTAAAATTTGCAAGAATCTACTAACTGCTTACAAATGTACTAGTGCAATTTTATGTTCCTCACATTGATATGAGATGCTATTACTACAAATGGTATCTACAACTGTTCTTTTTAGTTGTTTTAATTTAATGTTATCACTTTTAACGAATGTATAATGGTGTCTCATCATACTTCTAGCTTATGTTTCTTTGATAACAAATGATTTTGAGCATATTTTCATGTGCTTATTGTTTTTTTGTATCTTCTTTTGTCACGTATGTATTTGAATTTTCCTCCTACGAATTTTTTGTTTTCTGTTTATTCAGTTTTCTATTTTTAAATACACATAATTTAAACTCCTTGACAGAAATATATATACATATATTCATATTTATGTGTATGTGTATTTGTGTGCTATATTTTATTTTATTTTATTTTATTTATTTTGAAGAAAGCAGGATTTATTAAGAAGACAGAATAGCTCCCACAGTGGAAGAGGACCCGAGGGGTTGCCCGTGTGCTATATTTTAAAATTCTTTAATTAAGTGGCTTGGGCTTTACATTTTCCTAATTATTTTTATATTCAGCCTTTTTTCACTCTCTTTGAATTTTTTTTATTTTTTTGTATTCATATGTATCGCTCCTTTCCTCATTAATCTTTCTGTTATTAAAGCCATTCACTACACTTTTTGTTTCAAGTATTGTATTTTTTAGTTAGCAAACTTCTTGTTCTATTTTATATTTTCTATTTCTGTTTTAAATTTTTCTATAATTTTATTCATTAAAATAATATGTTCCTGTCCCTCAATGGGCATATTTATAATATTTGCCTCAGCATTTTTTTTTCAGTGGTGGCGGTAATCCTACTGTGTCATTTGAGATTGATGACTTTTTAAAATGTGACATGTATTGTGTCTTTTTTTTTTTTTGAGTTGGAGTCTCACTCTGCCGCCCAGGATGGAGTGCTGTGGCACACTCATGGCCACTGCAGAGTCAACCTGTTGAGCTCTGGCGATCCTTCCGCCTCAGCCTTCCAAGTAGCTGGAACTACAGGCGCGTGCCACCACACCTGGCTAATTTTTTTTATCATTGTAAAGAGGAGGTCTCACCATGTCGCCCAGGTGGGTCTCAAACCCATGGGCTCAGGCAATCTTCTCACCTCGGCCTCCCAATATGCCTGGGATTACAAGTTTGAGCCACTGCAACCAACCATTATTGTCATTTTTATACTTGACCCTTATAGTTTTGTTATACACATTCTAAGTTCTGATATACTGCTCTAAAAACTGTTGATGGGCTTCTCATTCTCAAGTCTGTAATCCCAATACTTTGAGAGGCCAAGGTGAAAGGATTGCCTGAACCCACGAGTTCAAGAACAACCTGGGCTACTTGGCGAGCCCCCATCTCTACAGTTAAAAATAATAATAATAATTAACCAGGCATGGTAGCACATGCCTGTAGTTCCAGCAATTTGGAAGACTGAGGTTGAAGGATCACCTGATCCCAGCAGGTCCACACTGGGTTGGCCGTGAGTGTGCCACTGCACTCCAGCCCGGGCCACAAGAATGAGATTCCAACTCAAAAAGAAAAAGAAAAGTTTTGATGGTTGTCTTAACAGGCAGTTAATTTGATTAGATGGAAATTACAAATTCTCCTGCCTCTGGTACATGACAGCTAAAATCTCACTTCAGCTCCTTAAGCCTGTTTCCAGAAGTCTTCTTTTTGTCCTATACAAGCATGGGTCATAGATGAACTAAAAATCTGGACTGAGCTTATACACAGAAATATGACTAAATCTTCTCTTTTTCTTTCCTTGCTGATGTTGTTTACATACTCTTGTAGTTGGGCTCTTTTGTGTGTGCGTGTGTTTCACCCAGAAAGATCGCTGGTATTTCTATGAAATTTCTGACTGCCTGACACTGAAGCTTTTGGGATTATGGCTATCCCTTGGATAAAGTTCCCTTTGGAAAGGGAATACTTACCATACTTCTCACTTGTTCCAAATTTCAACTTTTACACTAAACTTCCCTGCTTTTCTTCAGTTTCCAGATTCATCTGGCATTTCCAGAATTTACAAAAATTCCTTTGGGAGTATTGATTTATTAGGAATTCATACCTATATACCATTACGGAATAATTTTTAAATTAATTGCAACCTCTTTAATTGATAAAGGGCTATATTGTCTGTTATTTCTCAAAACATTTCTTTTGTTAGTTCTGTCTTCAAGGAACGTTTTCAGCTTGTCTAAATGTAATATGAAAAGGCTGTTTAAAATATTATCTTATTATTCATTTTATGTTCATAGCAATGATTTTCTACTGGAGGTAATTTTGCCACCTAGGAGATCTTGGCAATGTTTGGAGACATTTGTGTTTGCCAGGACTGTGGGTTGCTACTGGCATCTAGTACATAGAGACCAGAGATAATACTAAACATCTTTAAATGTACAGAATTGCCTGTTGCAACAAATTATTATCTGGCCCAAAATATCAATAAAGCCAAATTTAAGAAAACCTAGTCTATGGGATCAAATATAATGTTCCCTCTTTGTTTCCTGTTTTATCATTTTGTTCATTTTATTTGCTTTATATCAATCTAGTTACACATCCATTAACTGCAATGTTCCTTTAGGAAGAAAAAAACAATTTTTGGTTGCATTTAATTTTATTGCTGTTTGTTTTCAATGTCATTGAATTTCATTATTGCTTTATTTCCTCAGCTTGCTTCAGGTCAAATGTGTTCATCTTTCTCTAGCATTCTATGTTGAAAACCTACCTAATTTATCTTAGATAGCTCCCCTTTTCAAATATTAACATTTAAAATCATAAATTTCCCTCTAAGCATGCTATAGCTGTATCTCAAACTTTTTCATTCAATTCAAAATATTTTATAATTTCCTTTGTGATTTTTTTTGACACGTGGTTTATGAAGGAGTGTGTTTTTAAACTTCAAAACATTGGGAGATTTTCTAGATATCCTTATGTTGGTTAAGTTCTAAGAAAACTTGTTTTACTTTGAAAGTATACAAAGATAATTTATATATCTACAGTCATATGTAATCTATTATTTAAATTCTTAAACATTTATTGAAAACTATTTTGTTATTGGGTAGGTAGTGTGTTTTTATAAATGTCAATTCGATCAAGTAACTTGATAGTTTCATTTTTGTATATCCCTACTGATTTTCAGTTTTTTAAAATCAATTACTGAAAGGATAGAGTTAAAATACCATCAGTAATTCAAGACTATCTCTATTTTTCAATTCTGTTAGTTTTTGTTGCATGTATTTTGAAGTTTTGTGACGGTGTGCTTGGATACTCAGAGTTGTATTGTCCTCATAGAATCAACCCTTTTCAGACTGGATTGTCCGTTTATTCTTGGTAACATTCCTTGTACTAACATCTATACTTTCAAAATTAGTATAGCTACTATAACATTCTAATAGTCTGCGTTTGCATAGTATTCTTTTTTCATTCTTTTACTTTTACTTTTGTCTTCATATATAAGATGAGTTTCTTTTAGACAGAATAAAGTTGGACTTTACTTCCTTACTACTGTAAGGAAGTATTTGGAGTATTTGGACCAATTTTATTTAATACAATTATTACAATTTGTTTTTAAAGACTGATTTTTATTGATTGTTTTCAATCACTATATTATTTTTTGTTTTCTATTCATGTCTTTATCTCTTTTATCTTGACTACATTTGGAGTGATTGTGTCCTTTTAAAATAGTAACTTAATCATTATTATTGACTTATTAAAAGATTATGTATTTTAAGGTATTGGTTACTATGTGGTTTATGTTGTGCATCATCTTATCATAATCTACCTTTAAAATATTATACCACCTTACATATAATCTCATATTTCATAAGAGTCCAGTATTTTTCTACTCTTCTGCAGTCAGTAAACAGTTACTTACTTGTTTGTCATAGAAGTCATACGGAAGTTCCACCTTCATGGAAGAAAACAGACAGTCTCTTATCCTTTTATATGGCCCATTTTTTTCATAAATGCCAATTAATTTTACAATGTTATCTATTATTATGTCATTGTTTTACTCCTTGTTCTACTGTTTCAGATATTACCATTTTATACTCTTCAACCCATGTGAATCTATAAGCTCTTATTTCAAGAAATTACAATGAACATTTACAGATTTCTGCATGTTTTATGCAATAACTAAATATCATATTTAAGATGATAGTGAGATGATTTCCTAAGTATTAGAGATACTAGTATTCTGTAACCATTGTATTTGCATTTTATTAGAGAAAGCATTTTCTAATAGCACTGAAAATCAGAGTATGAATTTGACAAGATGTATATCCCTTGCAAATATTGTTGTTGATGATTCCTAAATTGACTTTTTAAAAATCACTTGTTTTAATTATATTGATCTACCAGAGAACTCAGCCACATTAAAGAATGAGCAGCAGATTCTTACAGCTAGGAAAGATACTATTTGTTCAATGTTGTGTACTATTATACTGGAAAAAAGTGTTTGGTTTAAAACCATGTAAAAATCAAGCACTGAATACTGATAATGTCAAGACTTCCCAGGAGGTCTAACAATGACTGCTAACTTTCATGTAACAAATACTATGAGTTAGACACATAGGACATATTGAGAATTTTTGTTTCTCAATACACACATTTTTCTGCATCCTGTTCAGTAGATTCTCAACTACATCCTTAAAGTTACTGTGCAAAAATAAATATGAGAGAATAATCTTTGAATCCACAGCAATCATTATTAAAATCTTTGAATTCTTTACTTTCAGTAGAGTGGCCAATCATAGAAAAATAGTTAACAATTGGAACTAGTGTCAGCAGCACTTCATTCCTTTATCTCTGCTAAATAAATTAATTATATAAAATATTTGAATAACATAATGCTGGACCAATATGTGGAATTTGTAACAAATGTATAGAAATAAAAAAGATTAAACAAATATAGAAATTAAGCAAAATATAAAAGCAGAAAATTTACAGTGGAAAATGTGATGACAAACTTTTATTTTTTTTTTTTTGAGTTGGAGTCTCACTCTGTCGCCCAGACTGGAGTGCAGTGGCCGCTCCCGGCCACTGCAGCCTCGACCTGCTGGGCTCCAGGGATCCTTCCACCTCAGCATTCCAAGTAGCTGGAACTACAGGCGCGCACTACCACACCCGGCTAATTTTTTTTTTTATTGTAGAGATGAGGTCTCACCAAGTTGCCCAGGCGGGTCTCGAACCCGCAGGCTCAGGCAATTCACTCACCTCAGCCTCCCAAGGTGCGGGATTACAGGCTGAGCCACAGAGCCAGGCGTTGACAAACTTATTATGTTAAATTTTAAAAAGTCAGACAAACAGAAATTGAACAAAGGCTAAAACCAGAAATTTTTTGATGAAAAAAATGTGAATGACATAAACTTATGATAATGGTCAATCAAGTGAATATAAGACTAAATAGAAAGTCAAATCAGTTATCCCTCACTAAAGAACAGCACTTAAAAAAAGATATCCTATATTATCAAAAATACCAAAAAAAAAATTAGTCTTACACATTGTGGCTAAGAAAATGTTTTTTAATGAAGCCTCTTTGAAATATCTTTAAAGAACTAAAGTGAAATTTTAGCTGTCATGCACCAAATGCATGAAAGTTTACAATTTCTGTCTAATCAGATGTCCTGATAAAGTCAAGTTAAAAATCATATTCTCTGTTTTCTGATGCTTTGATTATCGACAGAAAATGTCTGGTGCACATGAGGTGACAAGAGAGACGTAAGTAAGCTTTTACATGAGAATTTACCAATGTCTTGTTTATTTAGAAGAGGAAAATCTCTTAAAAAACAAATTTAAAGCATATAGACTTTAAATTATTTAATTATTTCTGGATACACATTGTATCCCACAATTGTACCACTGGTCCAGCTCTAGAAACCTGCTACCTGAGTTTGTATCCTCTGACTTCATCTCTTTCTACCAGTTTGGCCTTGCTCATATTAAACTCTTAACATCTTAAACTTAATATCTCTGAATTGCAGTCTCTTTATCTGTGAAATGGAAATAATCATAGTAATTTTCACATACTGTTCTTGCAAAGCTAAAACAAGGCAAAATGCATGATGTAGAGCTTGACACATAATAAGCACTACATACATGTTAATTGCCATTATTGTGAATATCTTACAGGAATTCTTCATTCTGTGTATAAAGACATATATGTAAGCAGCCTCTGGGATCATTGCTTGCTAGTTGAAAACGTTAACAAAGTAAGTGGCCATGCACCAGTCAATAGTTAAATAAGTCATCATACATCGATAGACTATTTCATAAAGTAGGACATTATAGTATTAAAAAATGTGTTTGTTCTCAGGAATTGACTTGAAAAAATATTTAAAAAGTATGTCTTAAATGAAAATAGCGTGACAAAAATAAATGTGTGGTAGGAAGAGGTCATTTGTGTGAAAAAAATATGTAATGCATAAAGAAATGTTGAAAAGGCTATGCACAAAACTGTAAACACTGGTGAGCTGTAGACAGATGAGAAGGAGGGAAAAGTTTAAAAGGTCAGTCTAACATCATGCTCTCCATACTTCTGTTAAAAAAAAAAAAACCTGCCAATATATCCTTTGTGTAATTTAGAAAAAAAAATAATCGAGAATCTCCGAGCACTCATGTTTTCTTCTTGGTTTTCTTGTGCCCAGACTACTTTTACTCTGGCTACGAACCTCATCTCCTGCTATGTTCCTCATCCTTGTTTGATAGTGTGTCGTAGCACTTCCCCGGCTTTGATCTCTTCCCCAATTCAACCACCAAATAGAATCTTGGATGAGAAGTTTTTGAAATAACTAATCCTAGGATGACTGTCTAGTTCTGGTTTGCCTGGGACTTACTGGTTTTGGCACTGAAAGTTTGATCATCCCATATCAGACCTTTCCCTTTAGCACCTGCACATCCAGTTTCTTCATGCTAAGGATGACAGTAACAATATATTTGCAGAAAGACTTTTTTTTTACAAATTAAATGTAGTTTCCTATTTGGAAGCCATCCCTGTTTCTTCTTCTCTCACCAATTTATAACATATATTATGATGCACTCTATCAATTAGCAACACAGTAAAATGCGTCTGTCTTGTTTTCCCCTAAGATTTGGAAAGTGGGTCCCTGGAAAATACATTTATAAAATGCTTGCCAATTGTGTGCCTATATGCATTAATTGGAGCTGGAATTACTCTATGGATAATAATAATGTGATAACAATAGAAAGAAGACAAATGTCCTGTTAAGTAAGAAGAAGAAATTTCATAAAAACGACTTATAGCAAACATCTACTTTTACTTAATTTCCTCACCTATAGAATACTTTACATGAATTTACCCCCAGAAAGCAAAAAATCTACAATTGTCATCCCTGACTGTTTCTTTGATGGGGAAATGCCAGGTACAAATGAAGTGATGAGAGTAAAATAAGTTTATTTATCATTTATAAAATGTATATAAAGTTTGTATATTACTTACAAAGCTATATAATATATAAATACTATATTATGTATAGTAAGTCTATACTTGTGGAAATATAGATATATAGACTTACTTTGAAGAATCAGTTCACACATTATAGAGGCTAAGAAGTTTAAGATATGCAGCCACAAGCCACAAGCTGGAGACCCAGCAGAGCTCATTAGCTCCAGTCTGAAGACTATGAATTTACCAGCTTGAAGACAGTCAGGCAATCAGGAATAACTCTTCCTTACTCAGACTTTTATTTTACACAGATCTTCAATGAACTGAACAAGGCCCACCCATATTTGAAAGGGCAATCTGCGTCACTCAGTCTATTAATTTAAATGTTAATCTCATCCAGAAACAGCCTCTCAAACACACCCAGAAATCCTGTTTAACAAAATATCTGGGCATCCATGGCCATGTCAAGTTGACACATAAAATAAACCATCACAGGGACCACGTGGCTCAGGCACTATTTGTTCTCAAGGCCCAAGTAGGTAAATTAACATGACCAAGGACACAAGAAACTGGACAACAGGGTTTATAATTCTATTCTAATAACTGTTCCATAAAACCATAGGACAAATGTGTTCTTAGTATAATGTCCTCTGTGGACACAGAACTTCTGAACACAGATCCTACTTTAATGCTTACCCAGCTCTTACCCTTCTGACAGAGTCCACGTTTTAGACCAAGTGGGGTATGAGTTAATCCTCATCACACCATGAATTCTAATTTCTTAGAGTCCTACTTTGTGAATGAATCGTAGCATCTAATCCGTCTATTCTTAAATAGAAGTAAATATCACAAGGACCCAGGGTTTTTTTTTTCAAATTATACATTCCTGATCCCCACGCCCCATAGTTTGGCATAAGTCTGACAGGCTTTTCTGGTTCCTTTTAAAGCACACTACAGAGCAGGTCACTGCCTCCACTGGCAAATACAGTTGGTCCCAACAGAAAGCTTGTGAGATTTATATGATGTTCATGCTGAGGAAATGTTCAATCCATAAAGCCTCAAGGTTAGCATTTCTGCTTGAAGCCTTATCATGTTTCCTCTGCCCTCAAGATAAATTATTTTCTGTCTGTATGTGCTCTTACAAGAGGTAATAACAGACACTTGCTTAGTAGCCAACTTCATAGCCAATGACCTTTTCCTGAGTCATAAAGATTCAATGTGAGCAGAGCTGTACTCCTGTTTGGATGAGATGTGTCTGTACAGTCCGGAAAATCTTATGTAAAGAACCTAACTGAAGTCAGTCTGCAGGGAAACAAAGATCACTCTTCCTGTTTGACAGCCCTGGGTGACTAGCAGATCCATGGTAATGAGAGAAGTGCTCAGAACCACAAAGGAGATGTCTTCTAGGAACTTAGGGGCAGAACTTGAGGAAAAGACTTTGCCAGGTCTAGAGAGAAAATCTATAGCAGCAACATTGTAGAGGCAGTGCATTGAAAATGTCATATTTAAATAAGGCCTATGGTAGGCAGAATCATGATTTTCAGAAAAATGCCCACATTCCCCCAGACCCTATGAACATGTTACCTCACAGGGGAAAAGGGACTTTAAAAATATGACACAGTATTACCCACATGGGCCCAATCTAATAAACATGAGTTATCCAAAGCAGAGGACACTTCACCAACATAGTCAATCAGAAAGTGACGTTAACAACAGGAGAATGGTCAGAGAATATAATATCGCTACCTTTAAGATAAAGAAAGGGCCCTTGCGAAGAATTACAGATGGTTTCTAGCAACTGGAAAGGTAAGGAAACAAATTATCTTCAAGCGTCTCCAGAATGAATGCAACCCTGCCATCACCTTGATTTTTGCCCAGTAGGTTTCATGTCAGACTTCGGACCTCCAGACCTGTAACATAATAAATGTATATTGTTAAAGCCACTATGTTTTTGATAATCTGTCTAAGGTCTTTCATCAGCAATAAAATTAAAGCAGACCAGCTACTGGAGATTTCCCTTGTTTATAAAAGAAAACTTCCTGTGCTGTTTTTCTAAACCGTTTTCCAAGCTGTCTTTGCACACAAATCAACAGCCTCGACTCTTAGACTTTGCACACAGAATACCAGGCAGAGCAGCTACAGGTCTCATCCACACATGATGGAGCTGAACTGATGTCACAGACGAGCAGAAATGATTTGAGCTGACCACTTTCTGGTGATTTCTCTGAAATCAAAGATTAAACTAAATTAATTCTACTGAACTGAGAACATGAGAGCAGGAAGTCTGAAAGAGGGATAACCACTTTGGAAACTCTGTTAATCTCCATTGCCTAACTCATGTATGTCCTGCTTTATGTAAACTTTTTTTTTTTCTGGTGGTATCTAGTGTGTGCCCTCTCGTTTTGTATTTCTTATGTTTTCCCTAAATACTATGATACTGTCTGTGCCCTGAAATTTTTCAGGTCAGCTTCAACTTACTGGCTAGAGTTAAGATGTCCGTGAATTAACGCTTCAAGTCAAATAAAAAGGTTAATACAGAAACTTGAAGAGAGAGCAAGACCTAGATTTCTAAGATAGTTCTTTTTAGTTAATGGGATTGGTTTTACATGGCTATATCTATGATAAAAATTGCATCAATGAGACCAGGCTACAGGATGGTTTCACCCGAATGTGTGATATTCCACTGATAATAATCTTACTATAAAGACACCTTAGCCGAGGGCCAGGGGGGTAGGATGGCAGAAAGGAGTAAACCAAGTAGGTCTGAGGCTGCTATATTCAGAAGGTCTTACTTACAAAATTGCCATTGCTGGCATCTCGGAAATTGGCACTTAAATCATACCTTAACTGACAAGATTTGGAGTAGCTAAGTATACATGGATTTTTTGTACAGTGTGCTTATGCGAACAACCGCTTTGCTTTCGGTGGTCTGAAATTTTGTCATGTGCTTGAAAGAAGTGCTTAAAAGATTCCTTCAATAAATCTGGATATTTAGTCTCTAATACTCTTCCCTTGACAAAAATATTGCATGTGCATTTCTGTATATTTTTGCAAATGCTGGAAAAAAACATGCCTGATATGCTTCATCACCAGAGGAAAAGAAAATCAGAATCCTGTATATGGATTTATCCAGACTCCATCTGTGTCTTTTCCCCTTGCTGATCATGATGTGTTACCTTTCATTGTAGTAAACCTTAGCCACGAGTATAACTATAAGCTGAATCACGTGAGTTCTTTTAGCAAACTGCTGAATGAGTTGATGATCTTCAGAACCTCACCATAACCAGCACATGCATGTGTGTGCATGCATAACCAAAACTGAATTAATGTATATAAAGTTATATACACGATATATAGTGCTATACCTACTACATATATAACTGTAAACTACTACATTAACCTACAATGTGAACTGTAATAGCCATATGTTTAATGATAAAATACATATTCTACATAATGCTTATGTTATATATTATATCCACAGCTAACCCTTGGACAACGCAAGTTTGAACTGCACAACTTCATCTATAAGCATTTTTTTTTTCAATAAAAACAGTTGGCTCTCTGTATCAGGTTCAATTTCTCAAGAATTTTTATTTTTGATGAGATGAATAATTTTACAAATTATGTGAGTGATTTAATAAATACAGTTTGGGTGTCTACAAGGTCCCATGCACTATGTTACATTGCACAATTTTTAAAAAATCACCTAAAGCAATTACAAATAATTGAGTAGATATAATGACGGGAATGTACACAATCATGCACCATATACAATGTTTGGTACAATGAGGGGCCACATATATAATGGTGGTCCCATACAATTATAATAGAGCCAGAAACTTTCCTATCATCTAATGACATCGCAGCTGTCATAAAGTCTTAGCACAACACATTACTCACAAGTTTGTGGTAATTTTGGTGTGAACAAATCTGTGCTTTCAGTCATATAAAAGCATAGCACATCCAATTATGTAGAGTCCATGATACTTGCTATTGATAATAAATAACTGTTACTGATTTACTTATTTACTATACTATCATTTTTATTGTTATTTTGAAGTATACTCCTACTCGTTAAAAAAAAATTAACTGCAAAATCTACACAGGCAGGTCCTTCAGGAGATATTCCAGAAGAAGGCATTGTTGTTATCGGAGATGACAGCTCCGTGCATGTTATTGTCCCTGAAGACCTCCCAGTGGGATAAGAGGTGGAGGCGGAAGACGGCGATATTGATGATTCTGACTCTGTGTGGGCCTACGTTAGGTGTGTGTTTGCGTCTTAGTTTTCAACAAAAGTTTAAAAAGTAATACCTAAAAAATATTTAAAGTAGAAAATTTGTTACAGAGTAAGAACATAAAGGAATAGAATGTTTGTGTTCAACTGTGCAATGCATTTGTGTTTTCAACTGTTACCCAGCCGGGCTCGGTGGCTCAGCCTGTAATCCCGCGCCTTTGGGAGGCTGAGGTGAGTGGATTGCCTGAGCCCGCGGGTTCGAGACCCGCTTGGGCAGCGAGACCTCATCTCTACAATAAATCAAAAAATCAGCTGGGCTATGGTAGCGCCTGCCTGTAATTCCGGCTACTTGGAAGGCTGAGGCGGAAGGATCGCCAGAGCCTAGTAGGTCGAGGCTGCGGTGGCCGGGAGTGGCCACTGCACTCCAGTGTGGGTGACAGAGTGAGACTCTAACTCAAAAAAAAAAAAAAAACTGTTACCGCACAAGGGTCAAAGCTTTGAATATTAAATGTTACCGTAAACTAAGTTTAATTTATTATTGAAGAAAAATGTTTTTTATAAATTTAGTATTGGCTAAATGGATAGTGTTTATAAAGTCCACAGTAGTGTACAGTCATGTCCTACACCTTTATGGTCACTCACCACTCAATGACTCACCCAATGCAAGCTTGATTCATGTTAAGTGCCCTATATAGGTGTGCCATTTTTTATCACACATGGTCTCTTTTTTCTTTTCATTGCATTAACATTTTTTATTTTATTTTATTTTAGCTATTTTTTTGAGTTGGAGTCTTACTCCATCGCCCAGGCTGGAGTGGAGTGGCATGCTCACAGCCACCCCAGCATCGTGCAATCCTTCCGCCTCAGCCTTCCAAGTAACTGGAACTATAGAAGTGCACTATCACGCCCAGCTAATTTTTTATTTATTGTAGAGACGAGGTCTCGCTAAGCTGCCCAGGCTGGTCTTGAAACTGTGGGCTCAGGCATTCCACTCGCCTTGGCCTCCCAAAGTGCTGGGATTACAGGCTGAGCCACCAAGCCCCGCCTACCATTTTTTGTATTTTAGACAATATTTTTACTGTATCTTTTCTTTGTTTAGACATATTTTGATGCACAAATAGCATTGTGCTATGATTTTGCCTACAATATCCAGGGCAGTAACATTCTGCACAGATTTCTAGTCTAGGAGCAATAGTCTATACCATGTAGCCTAAGTGTGTAGTAGACTATGTCATCTAGGTTGGTATAAGTACATCTAGCGTGTTTTACAGTGAAGACCTTTCTTGATGCATTTCTCAGAAAATATCCCTGTCATTAAGCAATGCATGGATATATAAACATGCATGAATATAGTGAATCTGTATCATATGGTCATTTAAATTTTATATAACAATCTCAGAGAGAGAGAGACAGATTTAAACCACAGGTAAATTCACACATCTTTGTATTCAATAAGCACTTGCCTCAGAGCATATGGGAAATGAGAACATGAATCAGCTCTCCCTAAGTTGTTCTCTGTTCCCACAGGCCTTTTATAGTATGATTCTCTCACCTCACTGAATAGTATTTTATACTTTTCATATAAAACATGGCCCCAAGACATAAGTCAGCTTCTTCAACTTGTATTCAATCAAAATATTTCTTTCAAGGTTAATTTTATCTCTATGTTTCTGTCTCCCTATATGATTACTTTAGAAACTTACTCTCAAGTAAGATGCTTCGATCTGTGTATGTGTAACATGCATATCTCACAGGGTCCCTGAATTCCCAGCACTTTTATTTTCAATTTTAAAAATGTGGGCTACAATTCAACATCAGAAATATAAATGGTCATTATTATGCAAGTAGCCTTGTTGATGAGGTGTGACACCTCCTGCCCCCCCATCCCGGCACCTGACAGTTTCCCACTACTGCCAATCCCTTTCTTATAGTATTATGATAATTGTTCAAGGTCCACTTATGGGTGAGTTCTTTGTTTCTGTGATAGATCATTCAGTATTATAGACTTTAAGGTCTTTCAAGTTGCTGGGAAGTTCATAAGTTTGCCCTTCATTAAGGCTTCATAATACTCTGTCATGTATATGTACTGCATTTTTTTAATCCAGTCTACTTCTCGTGGGCAGCATGGTTGGCTCCATATTTTTTGCTATTGTGAATAACGCTGCAAAAAACATGTGTGTACAGGTATGTTTTGCTTACAGTGATTTGAGTTCCTCCAGGTATATTCCCAGAGGGGTATTGCAGGGTTGTATGAAAGACTGATTTTTAGAGCTTTTAGGAATTGCCAAAATGTTTTCCATAGAGGTGGTACCAGTTTACACTCCCGCCAACAGTGTAGAAGTGTCCCCGTTTCCCTGCATCCTCTCCAGCATCTGCTGCTTCTTGAGTTACTGATGATGGTCATCCTGATGAATTAGGTGGTATCTCAGAGTGGTTTTAATTTGCATTTCTTTGATGATTAGTGAGGCTGAGCGATTTTTCATGTATCTGTTGGCTGCTCGTATGTCTTCTTTTGAGAAATGTCTATTCATATATTTGGCCCACTTGGTAATAAGGCTGTTCGTTTTTTTTCTTTTGGGCACATTTGTGTTTCTTGTAGATCCTAGATGTTAGGCTTTTGTCAGATATGCAGTTGACAGATATTCTTTCCTAATCTTTGGGCTATCTTCCCACTCTCTTGATGTTTTCATTTGCCTTGCAGGAGCTTTTCAGTTTGATGAGGTTCCACTTGTCTATCGTATCTCTTATGGGAGGGGCTTATGGGGTTTTGATCAGAAATTGGTTGCCAGTTCCAATTTCCGTAATGGTGTCTCCTGCATTTTAAAAGGTTTCAGGTTTTACAATTAGGTCTTTGATCCATTTAGAGTTGATTTTTGTATATGGTGATAGGTAGGGGTCTTGTTTCATTCTTCTGCATATGATCAGCCAGTTTTCCCAGCACCATTTACTGAATAGGTTTTCCTCTCCCCAGTGGTTTTTGGTGGGGGCTTTGTCAAAGATGGGTTGGTTGAGAAATTGAGGTTTTGCTTCTGAAATCTCTATCCCGTTCCATTGGTCCATATGCCTGTTCTTGTACCAATACCAGGCTGTTTTGATTATTGTAGCCTTATCATAAAGTTTAAAGTCTAGAAGTGTCATGCTTCCCACTTTGTTTCTTTTGCTGAGGATAGTTTTGGCTATTTGTGGTTGTTTATGATTCCATATGAATTTCTGTTTATTGTTTCCAGGTCTCAGAAGAATGATGCTGGTAACTTAATGGGTATTGCATTGAATCTGTAGATTGTCTTGGGTAGGATGGGCATCTTAACAATATTGATTTTTCTAATCTATGAGCATATTTGGAAATATTTTTCAATTTGTTTATGTCATCTTCTATTTCTTTGAGCAGTATTTTGCAGTTTTTGTTGTAAAGGTCTTTCACTTCTGTGGTTAGGAGACTGCCTAGATATTTCATTTTTCTGTGGCTACTGTGGATTTTATTGAGGTTTGTATTTGTGCTTTGGGATTGTGCATTTTATTTAAGTGTCTCTTTGTTTATTGTTGGCATATAGGAATGTGACTGTCTTTTGGACATGTATTTTATTCCCTGAGGCTTTGCCAAAGTCCTTTATCAGTGGAAGGTAGGTTTTGACAGATTCTCTTGGGTTTTCAGGGTACAAGATCATGTCATCTGCAAAGAGGGATAACTTAACTTCCTATTTTCCTATGTGAACACCCCCGATTTCCTTCTCTTGTCTGATTGTTCTAGCTAGGAATTCCAGCACTATATTGAACAGGAGGGGTGAAAGTGGGTAGCCTTTTCTTGCTCTTGTTTTCAGGGAAAATGGTTCCAATTTCTGTCTGTTTTGTAGTACATTGGCTATTGGATTCTGGTAGATGGCTCTTACTATTTTGAGGTAAGTTCCATCTATGCCTAGGTGTTTGAAGATTTTTATCAAGAACATATGCTGGATTTTATCAAAAGTTTTTTCGATATCTAATGACATAATCATATGGTTCTTGTTTTTACATCTGTTGATGTATTTAATTATTTTTAACATCTTGTGGATAGTGAACCAAACTTATATCCCAGGGATGAAGCCTACTTGGTCATGGTGATTGATTTTTGAGATGGGTTGTTGGATATGGTTTGCTATAATCTTGCTGAGAATTTTAGCATCTATGTTCGTCAAGGATATTGGCCTGTAGTTCTCTTTCTTTGTTGGATATTTATCTGATTTGGGTGTCAGTGTGATGTTAGCTTCATAAAATGATTTGAGGAGAGTTCCTTCTTTCTTAATTGCCTGAAATACTTTCAACAGACTAAGTATCAGCTCCTTCTTGTATGTTTTGTAGAATTCTGCTGGAAAGCCATCTGGTCCAGGGATTTTTGTTGTAGGTACTTTTCTTATGACAAAGTAAATTTTCTTGGTTGTTATTGGTCTATTTAGGGTTTCAATTTCTTCTTGTTTCAACCTGGGGAGGTTATGTGATGTCAGAAAGTTCTCCATTTCATTTAGTTTTTCAATTTTGTTTCCATACAAGTGTACATAGTAATCTCTGATAATCTTTTGTATTTTCTTAGAGTCAATTATGACTTGATCTGTTGCATATCTCACTGTGTTTATTTGGGCTTTTTCTCTGTCAACCTAGCTAGGAGTCCATCAATCTTTTTATCCTTTCAAAGAGCCAGATTTTTGTTTTGTTGTTTTTCTATCGTATTTTTTGTCTTCTATGTCCCATATTTGAGCTTTTACTTTGGTGATCTGGATTCTTCTACTGAAGTAGGGTTTTGGTGTTCTTGCTTTTCTAGCTTCCTTATATGCTTTGTTAGGCTGTTAAATTGTGTTTGTTCCATTTTCTTCATGTGTGTTCATACAGATATGTATTCTCCTCTTAGAATTGCTTTCATAGCTTCCCTGAGATTTCTTTATTTTAATTTTTTCCAGAAATCTTTCAATTTCTGTTTTGATATTTGTGTTGATCCAGAAGTTGTTCAGCATCATGCTGTTTAGTGTTTATTTCTTTGTGGGTTTTGGGGGAACGTTTTTGGTGTTGATATTTATTTTTATTCCACTGTGTTCTAAGAAGTTGCATAACAGTATTTCAATCTTATGAGATTTGTTTAAGCTTGTTTATGGTTGAGGATGTGGTTGATCATACTGCTGCATCATGATTTTTTTTATCCAATTTGTCATTCTATGTCTTTTCAGTGGTGAATTTAATCCATTCACATTGAGGCTAATTATTGACATGTTAGAGTTTATTCCTGTCATGAGATTCTTATAGAGTTTGCTGTTGTTGCTTGTTTGTTGGCTTTCTTATGATATTTGGGATGATTTACGTATGTTTTCAATCTTTTTCCTACGTTTGGGAAGGGCATGATTGTTCTTTTTTTATTTCTTCTGTGCTTAATACTTTTTTTTTTTCTTTTTTTTGAGTTGGAGTCTCACTCTGTCGCCCAGACTGGAGTGCGGTGGCCGCTTCCAGTCACCGCAGCCTCGACCTGCTGGGCTCCAGCGATCCTTCCACCTCAGCCTTCCAAGTAGCTGGAACTACAGGCACGTGCTACCACACCTGGCTAATTTTTTTATTGTAGAGATGAGGACTCGCCAAGTTGCCCAGGCAGGTCTCGAACCCACGGGCTCAGGCAATCCACTCACCTTGGCCTCCCAAAGCACAGGATTACAGGCTGAGCCACCGAGCCCGACTTCAATACTTTCTTAAGTATTTCTACCTAGCTGATTTAGAGGCAGCATAAAATCTTAGGGACTGAATGTCTGGTAAGGATTTTAATTCTCCATTGCTGATGATACTTAGTCAGCTGGGTAGGAAATTCTTGGTTGAAATTGTTTCTCTGAGAACTTTAAAAATTGGACTCCTGTGTCTTCTAACCTATCATTTCTGTAGATAAGTCTGCTACTATACTAATTGGTCTTCCCTGGTAGGTATTCTGACCTTTCTCTCTTGCTGCCTTTAGGATTTTTTTTCTTTTATATCTACTTTGTGTAAGTGAATGACTATGTGTTTAGGAGTTGGTCTTCTCATTTTGTACCTTTTAGGGCTTCTCTGAATCTCTTGTGTTTGAATGGTCATGTCTGTGATGAGGTGAGGGAAATTTTCTTAGATAATTTCATGGAATGTTTGTTCCAGGGGGGTCTCTGTCTCTCTAGCTGCCTCAGGGATTCCAATTAATCTTAGGTTTGGTTTCTTGACATCATTGCTCATCTTTTGGAGGCTTTGTTCCATCTTTTTAATAGTTTGGGCTAGTTCTATATTTTTGTACTCAAGCTCTGAGATTCTTTCCTTTGCTTGTTAATTCTGTTTTTCATGCTTATTAATTTGTTATTTATTTAATTCACTGTATTCTTTATTGCCATTGTCTCAGATATCAACTCCTTCATTTTTTCCTCTTGTCTCTCCTCATTTTTATTTATTCTCTTTGTTAATATCTTGATAACTGGGTTTGCAGTTTAAGACCAGTCATTCTGAGGACTCTTCATTGTTTGCATTCCAAATTCTGTATTCTCGTTGTTGTCTTCCTAGGGGTCTATAGTAGACCTGTATTCTTCTGTTGGTCCTTTTTCATTTGTGAAGGTTTCCCTTCCTCTTTCTTTCTCTTCTTTAATTCTGTTGTTCAGTCTTGGGGGGATAGCTTTTGCTTCTGTTTGTTCAACTCCCTATTCTTCCTTATGTAGATCTTCAGGATTTGTTCAATTTTGAAGCCAGACTGGGGTTGGGGTGGGGGGCTGGGCTTTTGCACTTTTGAGATTTGATTAAGGGGGAGCTGTGGTTCAGGAGCTATCTGCAGATCCCAGTGTGAGTCCCCTGGAACCCGCTTCCCACCACCTTACAATCTGTCCATGACTTAGGGGTTTGCCCCCTGAAAGCAAAATGGGATTAGGAAAAGAATGGAAAAATGAAGGAGGTGGATAAAGGAAGTGAAGAGAAAGAAGAAGAGGGAATACAGACAGGCAAACCAACTAATGAATAAACAAAGACAGAAAAAACAAAACAAAAACATACAAACAATTATAGAAACAAACAAAAAGCCTTATTGATATACTCACCCTCAAAAATTCCCATATGCAAAGAAAAACTCTAAAAATATGACATCAAAATAATAAAAACAAAACAAGTATAAAAATTTAAAGAAAAACAGAAATAAAGGGGAATAAAGAGCTCACTCTGTGGCTCTTTCTGGAATTTCAGGTTCCTTTCCTAAGCATGGCCACCACATTTGGCTGCCACTGCCTTTTGCTGCTGTCATTTTGGCTGCCACCACTTTTGGTGGCAGCTCTGGTCTCCAGCCCATCCCCTCTGCTCTCAAAGCAGGCTGATAGGGTTGCTCTCAGCATGTGTCAGACACCCCATGGACTGCTGTGAGAGCAGAATGCATCAGATTCGGACTCACCCGACTAGTCTGCTGCTGCTGCTGCTGCTGTCAAGTCTCCCACTCAGATCAGACATGTCTGTGCCTGTTCCAGCGTGGGAGTGGGGCATCTGTCTCTCCAAGTCCTATGATCGATCCCAGAGGGGTGCAGAGATAACCTCTGGGTCTCAGGTTGGAGTCTGGACAGAGCTGGGCAGAGCAACATAGGTCTCTGCCTGGTCCTGGGAAAGAGAAAATGATGGCATTTGGCATCGCCTCACTGGTTGTGAGGTCAGTTCCAGATTCTCTCACCACTCCTTCTCCACGGTTACTTCTGCTAGTGCCTGAGTGGGGCCTGCTGCCTCAAGTGCTGGCATGGGCCAAGTGCCAGGTTCTGAGGAGCAGCTGTTCTTTGCTGCCTCCTCTCAAGAGACCTCCAAGAACAGCAGATGATTCTGCATGCCAGGGGCTCCAACTTCAGGGCATTGGTGATTGTAGCCACCTCTAGAGGAAAGCCCCAAGTGCTTGAACCCAAGTCTCCCCTGAGATGGACTTTCACTCACCCCTTGGCACACACTCACTCACGCAGTCTTTATGGACACTTGCTTTTGCAGAGACATTCACACTCTGACCAGTTCCATCACCATCTTGCCCTGTCTCTCAGAACTTTTTATTTAGCTGCAAGACAATGGCACATAAGACAACTAAAGCACAACAAAAGTGTCAATGATGAGAAAAATGGTAGGTGTGGCCACCTGAAAGTTAGAAAATAGAGAGAGTTGATATTGCTATACTGACCAGGATAGACCCTATGGAGGAGTCTCACATATAAGCTTGGGTTGTTTGATGTCTCACGTATAATATACAACCTACCTGTTAAATTTGCTTTACTTTTGTCTTGTCATTTATTTAAAATATTTGAGAAGCTACCATGTGTCATATGCTGTTCTAGGTTTTCTGTAGATAGCAAATAAACATTATTAGGTAGATATTATTATTATTGTTATTATTATTCATTATGGTGCTTCATTGTCACTGTATGTGTGGGTTGGTGATACTCTGAAAGACTCACTCCTGCCCCTGTCAACTGAGAAGTTATATCATGCTCAAGTGAAGACAGAATGGCAGATTGTTTATGCTCTGCGGTTTATGAATACTGGAATGATACTTAGACCCCTCAAAGAGCCCCTACTACATTTACAACTCTCATCTCAGTTCATTCTCAAAATTCTTCTAGCATTAGCAACTTTTCCCTTATGTGTAAAATTCTGGTCTCTTTACTAATATGATATGCATCACCTTGAATGGCATAGTTTTTAACAGCTCAAAGTAAAGGAAGAATCTGAGAGGTGGTTTTGAAATGAGTGATACAAACAAGAGCTGAAGGGTGTAAGTACTTGAAGGTAATTATAACCCGGCTTTCCACAAAGAGGAAGAGAAAATGAAGAGTGAATTTTGGAGCTCTAAAAAATATTTGTGTCTCACTGTATATTTACTAACAGTTTCCTTACTTTAAAAAAAATGCAGCTGGCTAGACTTTTTAATGGCTGCAACTTGGAAAAATCCTGAAAGATAGCCTGTGATAAAATAATAAATGTCAAGAAGATGATGGATTCATGAGTACTCCTGAATCCAAATGATACCAACCCCCATTTATCTGAAATGATTCACAATCAGGATAACCAGACTGTAACAGGTGGCTACTTTTAAGTACAGATGCTAAATGTCATACCTGCAGATGGTTCATCAGTAGAACATGTAAAAAACATCTTAATTATATATTATGAAGCCTTTTCATAAAAAATTAAAAGATAGGCACTCATTATGCTTGTTTGAGTTATATCACTGAGTACAGATGCTGTTATGAGTTAGCTGGTGCTTTAATCAAAACAAGTATCAGTGGATCAATTTAATGATATGAAACTTCTGACTTCAGGTTGGAAAGTTTCTGGCAATGCAAATTTCTTGCAGTTTCCTGATTTATGCATCAAAGCAGAGAGCTCTCCTCTATCAGAATCCCACATTAAAATGTGCCAGAGTAAAGAAAGGAATACGCAGCTAGTAATTCCTAAATAGAAGCATTCCAGCTTGGCTTGGAATGCTCCTGGAGTCATATAATACATGAAACCTAAAATAGAGACATTTAACTCTTTACATGGACTTTGGAATCATTTGATTTATTTGTAAAATAGCAGAGGTCATTTATGAACACAAACATTTCATTGTCAAATTATTTTTTTAATTTTACCATGATTGACCAATTTATCCACAGGCATGCTTGGAATGACTTAGCAAATCTACTTTTGAAAAGGGAGATTCGATTCAGTTTAACATACTATAAAAATATCTCAGACTCTGAATGTGATTCCTTTAAAAATAGCTCTCTAAATGTTTTGAGTTCCAGCAAATTCTCCTGGATTGTGTATGACCTCAGGGGATATCAATGGTGTATTTGTTAAATTATCTTTCCCATTGCCTGATATATTCATCTTCTAATTCCCCTTCATGAGGAATGGATCTTTCGTGTCCATCTACAGTACAGTATTAAATTCTCTAGATTCATTGCCTTATCTGAAAAATGAGATAATAATGAATGTCATGCCATTGTTTAGGGGTGTGTGTTTTATATCCTTGAGTGTATTTTACAAAACTGAAATTGCCATATAAACACAAGGTTTACTATGATTTGTTTTGATATAAAATCAAATCCAAAGGAACTTCCTCAGAACTCCGAGCAAGCTGCTTTGTAAGAAAGAAACCCAGAACCAACCTTGCCAGTAATTAAGTGCAAGTGCCCGGAAACTTTTTGTGAGGGAAGCTATCTTCTTTCTTTTTGTCCTCTTCTTTTTAGTTAAAATAGGTGAAACAGCAAACAAACCTTCTATTTTATATTATAATGATAAAATTATATAACATAATGACATTAAAAATAAAACAGTACTGGAGCTAAAAACACAAAATAGAAGCACTCCAACCTCCTCATTCCCACCTCCCAGTGGTACCACTATAAACTGCTTTTTGTACATCCCTCTTGTAACTTTGTAAAAACAGGCACATATATTTACATATCTATATACACATATTTATAAATCTTTCCTTTACACATAGAGCAGCATGCCTTACCAGGAAAAAGCTTGCCAGAATTTAAATTTATTTTTTATTCTTATTTGGCAAGAGATGTATCAGCTATTTCACCATATTGGTATAAACAGATAGTTCCATCATAATTACAAGCAGTAGTAGGTGGGTGTAGAGCGAAACTTCTGATAGTCTGAAGAAATGGGGCATAACAAGACTTTTATACTTTGAAAAGAACTACCTCACCATCTTAGTCATGAAAAAAGACTTGGTTTCTAAGTCTATGAGGTGGCAAACTCTCATACCTGTACTAACACAGCATCCTATGGTCAGTTTATACCTAGGGAACTTGTGATGAATTTTTTTTATTATAAAGATTTGGGGTACAATTCAGGGTTAGGTACACAAATGTCGATTATGTAAGTATCCTTGTTGATGAGGTGTGCCCCTCCCTCCCCTAGCAGTTTTCCTCAACTGCTAATCCCACCCCCTCCCCTGATAGTTTCCCACTACAGCCAGTCCCTTTCTTATAGTATTATAATTGTTCAAGGTCCACTTATGAGTGAGAACATATGATACTCTGTTCTTTGTTTCTGTGATAGATTACTGAGTATGATTGACTCCAAATCCACTCAAGCTGCTGCGAAAGTAAGTCAGTTGCATTCCTATACACTAATAACAAGCAGGCAGAGACCAAAATTAAAAGCACAATCCCATTCATAATAGCCACAATAAAAAAAAAAAAAAGAAATACCTCGGTATCTTCCTAACCAGAGAAGTGAAAGACCTTTACAATGAGAACTACAAAACACTGCTCAAAGAAATCCAAGAAGACACAAACAAATGGAAAAATATTCCATGCTCATGGATAGGAAGAATCAACATTGTTAAAATGTCCATCCTACCAGAGGCAATCTACAGATTCAACACAATACCCATTAAGTTACCAACATTCTTCTCAGACCTGGAAATGGCAATACAGAAATTCATATGGAAACATAAACAACCACTAATAGCCAAAACAATCCTTAGCAAAAGAAACAAAGCAGAACTTCCAGACTTCAAACTTTACTATAAGGCTACAATAATCAAAACAGCCTGGTATTGGAACAAGAACAGGCACATAGACCAATGGAACAGAATAGAGATTCCAGAAGCAAAATCTCAATTCCTCAGCCAACTCATCTTTGACAAAGCCTCCAACAACAACTGGGGAGAGGATAACCTATTCAGTATATGGTACTGGGAAAACTGGAACTTGTGATGAATTTAAAAGAAATGAGTTAGACTATAATAACTGCACCTGGGGAAGTCTAGATGATCACCATTGTAGAAGAGAAGTTGGCTTCCATGAAGATTTTCTGAGGCTTCAGGAGGTAGTCTGGCAAGCATGTGTGCATAGTGATTATAGACAAGTTTTGCTTGTTACATTGTGCTTGTTCAGTCTTAATGTGTAATAGTCATGAAGTAAAAGAACCCATGTTTTCACTTCTAAAGTGTAAATAGTCAAATGACAATTTAGACCAAATTAGCCCAAGTATCCTTAGTCTTCACATTGGGGAGGAGAAAAGAGAAGTAAAAGCACTCCAAAGAGAAATCTTGGACTCGATTCAAATAATATATGAGAAGGGTTGCACAATTCATTTAAATAATGACTTTTCTACCTCTCTGCTATGGTCTCTTATATAAGTAGATGGATTCATGTTCACAAAAATGTGGAAAATATGTTTTAAAATATGAACTTTTCTAACTTAAAATATGAACTCTATGAAGTGTGTGAAATTCAACTGGGGGACATTAAGAAATATCTCAAAGGAATAGATAAATATCCTTAATAACAACTAACGTTTGTAAGCTCAGAGACCAGAAAGAATGTCAAATGGACAGTCATACCATACAAACTAGTGCATCGTGGGCAAAGGAAATGAAGAGTGGTTTAAATATGAATCTCAAACCAGAAGCGCCAAAGGAGGATTCTTTGAAGAAAACCAGTTGCTTCTTACATGGGCCATTCTTATCTGCTGTAGAATAAGTAATAACAGGGATTTATTCATTTTGACTTGTTTTCACAAGTTGCATGCATTTTAGTTGGTTTAAAAATGGAAAGTTCCTCCCAAGTGTACACCATATTATCAAATTTGAGATTACAATATACTCAGAGCATTGAAACTTTCCTTTCTCACTTGAAATATCTCTGGCATCTTCTCAGACCTGCACAAGCATGTCTATACGTCTCTATTTTCAAAGATTGTACAATTTTCACATTTTACAAAAGTATTATGAATCACTTAATCAGTTCCTAATTAATTATAATTTAACTTGTTTTCAGTTCTTTGTGAATGTAGCATTGCAAGGGCTATGATCATACATGTATTAATTGCTGGTATAATCCACAGACTACATTCCCAACAGAAAAATCCTTGGTCAGAGAGAGGATATATTTTCAAGTTAGTAGCTATGTGAAATGGCACTCCAAATACTTTTGCCTGTTTATACTCCCAGCAGTGATGTATGTGAATCAGAATGTCTTTGCAAACATAGTGACACTTTGCAGATGTGATCTTAAAGTTATTTTAATGTTATGTGAGGTCAAGACGACTTATCTCAAGACACCTCCACTTTCACCACTCTAAAGCACCAATCCAAGTCATTCTTTCTGTATTTGTAAAGAGTCATAGTTAGCTCAGCAGCATTTTTTTTAAAATAAAAGCAGCTCCCAATTTTCTTTCGAGTACCTCATATTCACAGTTTTTCAGGCACAAATATCAAGGAGGTGTGTGGTACACCTGCTGATTCACAGCTCTGTTTGAGAAAACCACATCAAAACAGCTGAAAATGCTGGCTCAATTTCATTTGCATCCCACCCCTTTTCCCTCACCTCCCCTCAACACATCCACACACAGATGCTACTCACGCCTCCTCATTTGTGGCACCTCCAGTTAATCCATTTACTTATCACACAGGCATGAGATACTGATATCACAAAAAAAAAAAAATCACTCCTTGGGGAGCTAATATATTTCCAGAAGTTATATAAGCAGAAAGAGAGATCAATTTTAGAATATCTGCACAGCCAAAACATGTATTCCTTAGCTCAAATGTGGCCAAAGTTCTCTCTCTTCTATCAAAATCCACCTAGGTTCAGCTGCTTTGGGCGTAATCATTGTCCATGTCACGTGCTTTCTTTACCATCTGGGATTCCTCTACTTTCAGTTTATGATAATCAAAAGTAGAGCTATAATTTGTGTCAAAAATATATAAAAGAAGATTGTCAAAGAGCTACTAAGCTTGATGGCTAAAGAAGGTAGATCTGACAAAAAGACTGTTCCACCTCCTGTCTTTGACCCTGAGTCTGTGGCATTATTATAGTTACCTTAAGCTTCCTAACACATGATTGCACTAGGGTTCTGGAGTCTGATTACTTAGGTTTGAACTCTTGATGTATTCTTACTATATCTAGAGTCTTAGATAGTTACTTAACCATGGCCAGACAAAATTTGGGGCACTGAGGATTGAATGAAATAACAAAGTTGCCCTATCTTGTAGAACTTATACTAGGAAGAAGAGGTATGCAATTAATAAATAATTGGTGTAGTTTTCACACAGAGTTAAAACTACTATGAAGAAAATAAGATAGGATAATATGATAGATTATTCCAGACTGTGTAGAGAACAACGTTAGAGTGGAGATGGAAGGCATCTTTGAAAAGATACCATTTGAGCTGGCACCAGAGTAACTTGGGGAAAGAAAAGACCAGGCAGATAAAATAGCTCTATAATAGAAATGAGCTTGAGATATTAAAAAAATGACAAAAAATAAATAAAAAATGGCTGGTCCAACTGGAGCGTGATAAGCATAGGTGAAATGGAGATGGCATGATATAAGGTCAGAGTGAGGGCAGGCCAGCTCATAGAGGATCGTTACAAGGAACATGGAAATTAGCTCTCATGCATATAGAATATGAATTAGAATTATACATACATGCGATACTATTCATTTCAACTGGAGCAATCTGGAGAAAACCTGCACTCTCTTTTGCCTTTGAACATATTTAGTCTTCATTCTACATGCTTAATACGGAACTTTTCTGCCCTTAGCGATTTATCTGGTCTATTAGTTCTAGGCATGGGGTCTAATCCAAATAAAGTTTTGGCACCATTGTGATCCATCTAGTATCATTTATGTGTATGGGCTGACACCATGAGGTACACTATGTCAAAAATCTATAAAAATCAAATCTTTTTATATAATATCTCTGACAACATTTTCCTCTGAAGTGTTGGTAAAGGAAAAATTGACATACTCGTCTCTCCACATTGTGTTATCATTTTATCATGGAATGTGGGGCCGGACGAGGTGGCTCAGCCTGTAATCCCAGCACTTTGGGACGCCAAGGCGAGAGGATTGCCTGAGCCCGCAGGTTTGAGACCAGACCTTATCTCCACAATAAATCGAAAATTAGCAGGGCGTGGAAGCCCCCGCCTGTAGTTCTGGCTCCTTGGAAGACTGAGGCAGAAGGATCGCCTGAGCCCAGCAGGTGGACGCAGGGGTAGCCGTAAGCATGCCGATGCATCCAGCCTAGATGACTGAGACTCCAACTCAAAAAAAAAAAAAAAAACATGGAATGTATATCGTTATGGAAAGAGTGGAGGAAAAGCTGAACTGGGAAGTTACTGTTAATGGTTATCCAATGTGAACATATTCTCATGGTGTTTGTTGGCATTCTAATGTCAATAAATTTTGTATGATCTTTTGAGGCAGATCTTTTTTTCTTTGGTTCTCTCTATATTATTTCAAGACCTTAGGAGCACAGAGTAAAAAATCTCAGTTAATGGGTGGCCAGTTCTTTGCCACTTTCTAATGAGTACATGTCACATCTGTTGCTTATATTATGGTCATCATTAATGGTAGCATACTGAGTGAGTTATGGAAAGGCATATCTTTTGTGTATTAAAAAAGGATGCAGACCAAAGTCATCTCATAATGTTGAGTAAAACCACGAGGGTATAGAAAACCACCTGATATTTTTCTCTTTAGGGGATATACACATACTACAGCAGATGTTAATGTAGCCAGACTGAGTTTACCAACAGTTGTGGTACAGTTTTTATACCCCTATTCTCTCTTTTTATGACGGCTATTCCTGCCACCATATGATCTCTCTTGTTGCAATCAGTCACAGCTTGAAGTGTTCATGAGTTAATACTCCATGAGTTAATTGTCTTCAGGAGGCAATAGTCAACCAATGGAGGATGGACACTTGTGGATAAATGTCCCATACTCCTGGTCATCTAGTAGGAAGGTTCTGAGACAAATTCTATATGATTTTTAAAGAATCCTAAAAATATCAAATACTAATTATTCTTAGCTGTAACCTAGTGATTGACACCATCTTTACAACAGCATTACCCCAGTTGCCTTTCTTTCCTTTCTAATACCCACTGGGAAAGTGAAGAGTGCCGACTGGTGGGATGCTTTCCCCTTCACTCCTACCAAAGCTGAAAAACACACAGAAAACTTGGGAAATTCCCAGAGCGCCACCCTTGGTCTAGGTTGGCTGGGCATCCTTGGAGTAACATTCACCAAGGAGAAGCCTATAGTCACCATTTTAGCTAGCTTTCTTCCACAAGTACCACTTTCTAGCCAGAAGTCAACAGTACAGTCAACCACACTGGATACAATACTTCAGCTTTAGAGAAGGCCTGATCCCAAATGCCAGCTAACAACATGTTCAAGTCACTCCAGGCACTAGAATGCTATGAGCCAGTACAGATACACAGCACAGGGCCACTACATATGAAAATTGAGAATGCCAACACATCCAGGGTATATATAACCAAGGGAAACCTATAGTGCCTATCCCAGTCCCCTGGAAACCTCAAGTAAGAAGAAATTGTCCTCACGAATGAGAAGGAACCAGAAAAATAACTCTGAAAATATGAAGAAACAGAGTTCTTCAACACCCCCAAAAGAGCACATTAACTCTTCAGCAACAAAATCTAAAAAATAAAATAAAATTTTTGAAATTCCAGACATAGAATTCAAAAATTTGATGATATAATTGAACAATGAACTTCAGGAGAAAATTGAAATCCAACATTTAAAAACTGTTTTTAAATTTTTTAATATTTTTTAAACTTCTTAGGACATGGATGAGAAATTATCCAAAGAGATACACACACACAGACACACAGACACACACAAACACCAAGCTGAAATTCTGAAAATGAAAGAAGCATTTAAGTACAAAAATTTTAACAGTAGACTAAAACAAATGGATGAAGGTATCTCAGAATCTGAAGAAAAGACTTTTGAATTAGCCCAATCAGATAACAATAAAGAAAAAATAAATTAATTAATAAATGTAACAGAGACTCCAAGAAATGTGTGATTATATAAAACGTGCAAACCTGAGAATCACAAGAGTTCCTAAGGAGGAGAGAAAGCAACAGGTGTGGATAGCCTATTTGAGGAAATAATGAAGGAAAATTTCCCTGGCCTTCCCAGAGATATAAACATTCACATACAAAAAGCCAAAAGAACTGCCAGAAGATTAATTGCCAAAAGGCCATCTCTGGGTTATATGATCATCCAGCTATGCAAAATTAATGTGAAGAAAAGAATTCAAGAGAAGTGAGATGAAAGCATCAGAAGTAAACTTATCCGAATAACAGCAGACTTCTCAGAAGAAAGACTGCAAGCCAGAAGAGATTAGGACCCCATCTCTGATCTCCTTAAATAGAATTACTGTCAGTCAAGGACGTTGTATCTTGCAAAACTAAGTTTCATAAATGAAGAAGAAATGACGATCTTCACAGGCAAGTCGATGTTAGGGAATTTGTCACCACTAGACTGGATCTACAGGAAATATTCAGGGGAGCTCTAAATACGGAAACAAAAGGTCAAAATACACCAATAGAAAAATGCTGGAAATCATAAAGTTTGTAGGCTTTATGGAACATCAATATAATAGAGAAAAATAAATGAACAAAGCAAATAGATAGCAACCTGTGTAATTAATAGAATAATGCCTTACATATCATTATTAACTCTGAACATAAATGGCCTCGATGCCACACGAAAAAGATATAGACTGGCAGTGTGGAAAAAACAAAAGCAAACAAACAAACAACAAGAAACCCCACAAATATCTGCCGCCTTCAGGAGAGCAACTTAACTCACAAAGAGTCCCATAGAGTTAAAGTAAAGGGGTGGAGAAAAATATTCCACACAAAAGAAAATCAAATACAAGTAGAAGCAGCCATTTTTATAGCAGGTAAAGCAATCTTTAAGTTAAAAATAGTTTTTAAAGAAATGACTATTATATAATGATAAAGGATTAACCCAGTGAGAACACATAACAATTTTAAATACATATGCACCTAACACCAGAGCCCCCAACCTTATAAAACAAATTCTACCAGATCTGAAAAAGAGATAGACAATAATACAATATGGGAGATTTCACTCCAAAGAAAACAATAGACACATTCATCAAGGCAGAAAGACAACAAAGAAACATTGGAGTTAAACAGGTCTCTAGAGGAAATGGAACTAATAGATATCTACAGAACATTCCATCCCCAAAATACAAAATATACATTTTTGTCATCAGCATATGGAACATTGTCCAATATAGACCATATGATAAGACACAAATTAAAGTCTCAATAAATTCAAAAAAGTCAAAATCATATCAAACACCATCTCAGTGGAATACAACTAGAAATTTGCTCCAAGAAGAATTCACGAAACAAAAGACATAGAAGTTAAAAAAATTTGCTCCCAAATGATCCATGAATCAACAACGAAATCAAGATTGAAGTTAAAAAAATTCCTTAAAACGAATGACAACAATGAAACAAATTATCAAAACCTCTGGGACACAGCCAAAGTTGTGCTCAGAGAAAAATGTATACCACTTAAGACCTTCATAAACAAGACTGAAAGAGCATATAACGACAACAACACATCTCAAGGAACTAGAAAAACACAAACAAACCAGACCCAAAGCTAGCAGAATAAAGGAAATTTTTAAAAATCTGAGCATAACTAAATTAAGTTAATATAAAACAAAATACTCAATGAAGCAAAAAGTTGGTACTTTGAAAAGATTAACATAACGGGTAACACTAGTTAGATGTATTAAGAAATGAAGAGCGTAGACTCAAATTAGCTCAATCAGAAATAAAAAAGACATTCCAACTGATATGACAAAAATTCAAGGGATCATCTAAGACTGTTATGAACACCTCTATGCAAACAAATCAGATAATCTAGAGGAAATCGATAAATTATTGAAAACATACAACCCTCCCAACCTTGCATTAGGAAGCAATAGAAAACCTGAACAGACTAATAAAGAATAGCAAGGTTGAAATAGTAATTAGAACAACAACAACAAAAAGTCCAGAACCTGATGGACTCACAGCTGAATTCTGTTGGACTTTCAAAGTAGAACTAGTACCAATTTTACTGAAGCTATTCCACAAGGTTGAAGAGGAGGAAATCCTCCCTAACTCATTCTATGAGGCCGGTATCACTCTGATAACAAAGCCAGGAAAATACACAGCAGAAAAAGAAAACTACATATCATTATCTTTTATGAACATAGATGCAGAAATCCACAACAAAATATTAGCCAACCAAACCCAATAACACATAAAATGTAATAACAATATACCACAACCAAGTGGGTTTTATCCAAGGAATACAAGGGTGGGTCAACATACAATAAACGTGATTCACTACATAAACAGAATCAAAAACAAAAATCATAATAGGATCATTTGATAAAATCCAGTATCCCTTCATGATAAAAACCCTCAGCAAAAGGGACATAGAAGGAACATTCCTCAAAATAATAAAAATTATATATAACAAACTCACAGCCAATGTCATCCTGAACAGAGAAAAGATTCCTTTCAGAACTGGAAAAAGGCAAGGATTCCCACTTTTACCACTGGAAAAACACAGTACTGGAAGTCCTTGCCAGAACAATCAAGCAAAAATAAAAAATAAATTGCATCCAGATTGGAAAAGAAAATTTCAAATTATTTCTGTATACTGATGATATGATCTTATTCCTACATAACCCTAAAGACTCCTCCAAGAGACTCCTGGTCTTGATAAATGAATTTGGTCAGGAATCAGGATACAAAATCAACACACACAAAAATCAGTAGCACTGCTATACACTATTAGTGACCAAGCTGAGAATCAAATTAAGAACTCGATTCTATTTACGACAGCCAAAAAGCTAAAATATGTTGGAGTATTAACCAAGAAAGTGAAAGATCTCTACAAGAAGAACTACACATTCAGATGAAAGAAATTTCAGAAGACAAAATAAATAAACTTCTTGTGCTCATAGACGAAAAGAATCAACATTATTAAAATGACCATATTATCCAAAGTAATCTACAGATTCAATGAAATCCTTATCGAATTACCAATGTCAATTTTCGCAGAATTAGAAAAAAAATTCTGATATTCTTATGGAACCAAGAGCCAGAACAGCCAAAGCAATTGTAAACAAAAAGAACAAAGTTAGGGGTATCACATTACCAGACTTCAAATTATACTACAAGGTTTTAGTAACCAAAACAGCATGGTACTGGTAAACGAGCAGACACATGGAATAATGGAACAAAATAGAGAATCCAGAAATAAACCCAAATACCTAGAGCCAATGGATCTTTGACAAAATAGACAAAAACATACATTGGAGAAAGGACACCTATTCAATGAATAGTGCTGGCAAAATTGGATAGCTACATGCAGAAAGGTTAAACTTGATCCCTCTCTCCTCATATACAATAATTAACTTAAGATAGATTATAGACTTAAACATCAGACCTGATATCTTAAAAATCCTAGAAGAAAACCCAAGAAAAACTCTTCTGGTCATCAGCCTAGAGAAAGAATTTATGGCTAAAACCCCCAAATCAAATGAATCTAAAACAAAAAATAAACAAATCGGAGTTAATTAAACTGAAATGCTTCTGCACTGCCAAAGAAATAATCAGAAGAGTAAATAGATATACTAAAAAATGTGAGAAGGTATTTGCAAACTATTCATCTGACAAAGTACTAATATCGAGAGTCTACAAAGAACTCAAACAAATCACCAAGAAAAAAAACAAGTAACCCCATTAAAAAGTGGCCAAACAACATGAACAGACATCTCTGATATGAAGATATACAAATAGCCAACAAACATGCAAAAATGTCACTATCACACAAAATCGGGAAATGCACATTAAAACCAAAATGAGATATTACCTCACAACAGTCTGAAAGGCCATTATTTAAAAAAATCAAAAGACAATACTGTTAGGGCATGGATAGGATGAGGGTGAATGGATGGAGAGAGAGGAGGGGTGCAGTGAGGCGCAGCACTGCCGTAGCCGGCATGTCAGAAATGCACACTGGCAACCCAGAGACCCCTGTAAATGGAATGAATTGCAACAGACGGAGGTGAGAGAAGAAAAGATTTCTTTCAGAAAAATTCGCCCCCCACAGACAGGGAGTGGGCCTACACTCTAGGTGAGTGTGGTGTTGTAGCCCCCCAAAGCCCTGGCTTAAATCCTTTCCCCTGGATATGTTGCAGTCAGGCAGACGTGACTGCCGTGACTTTCTTACCTTACCTGTGGATGTCTTGGAGACCCACTGTTGTTCGCCCACATTATCATAGTCCCTAGAGAAGGGCATGACAAGGATTCTAATTCTCCTGCACCTTCCCAAACGACATTCCTTAGAGCTAATGGAGGGTGCACCTCCCCTTGTCTCGTAGGTATTCCCAGTGAGTAGCTTCAGGGAATCCTTGTGGATTCCCTGTAGTTAGTGCCCAATTTACTGGAGGATCAAATTCCCACCTGCTCCCCCTCTGACCAGTCATAACTTTTGTAATTACAAGTTTTATGACTTTTACAATCATTGCCCAATGCATGATGTCTTAGACCTTGTAAATTCCCTCTAGGCAAATTTGATTGCTGCTATGAGATACCTCTGATACCTGGCACCAGGAAGTCTGTTTCTGAAAAGACAAAGTCGGCAAAGTTAATTTTACCTAAAGCGTGCATTTCTCCAAAAGCATAGTTTCTACTTTCTCATCATTGTATTAAGGTTTAGGAACAAGATGAAAAATGGCTTCCCACTCTTGGTCTGCCCTTTCAAATAGATGCTGGCATGGATGTGGAGAAAAAAGAATGCTTATATACTGTTCATGGCAGTGTAAGTTAGTAAAACCTCTACAGAAAGCAGTATAGAGATTACTCAAAAAACTAAACGTAGATCTACAATTTGACCCAGCAATCCCACGACTAGGTATCTACCTAAAGAACATAGTTCAGTATATAAGAGACACCTGCACCTGCATGTTCACTGCAGCACAATTCACAATTGCAAAGATGTGGAATCAATCTAAATGTCCATTCACCAATCAGTGGAAAATGAAAATGTGGTGTATATATATACCATGGACTACTATGCAGCCATAAAAAAGAATGAAATTATGTCCTTTGCAGCAACAAGGATGGAGCTGAAATCATTATCTTAAGTGCACTGACTCAGAAACAGAAAACCACACATGGCATGTTCTCACATATGTGGGAGCTATATAGTCACAAATGGTATAGACACTGGGGACATCAATAAGGAGAAAGGGGGAAGAGATTTAGGGTTCAGAAACTACCTATGGAGCACAAAGTGCACTGCCTAAGGAATGGACCACCTGAGACCCATCTCCACCATGACACGATATGTTAATGTAACAAATACACAGCCGGGCTCGGTGGCTCAGCCTGTAATCCCGCGCCTTTGGGAGGCTGAGGTGAGTGGATTGCCTGAGCCGCGGGTTCGTGACCCGCCTGGGCAGGCGAGACCTCATCTCTACAATAAATCAAAAAAATTAGCTGGGCGTGGTAGTGCGCGCCTGTAATTCCAGCTACTGGAAGGCTGAGGCGGAAGGATCGCCGGAGCCCAGCAGGTCGAGGCTGCGGTGACCTGGAGCGGCCACTGCACTCCAGTCTGGGTGACAGAGTGAGACTCCAACTCAAAAAAAAACAAAACAAAACCAAAAAAACCAAAAAAACCACGTGTGCCTCCTGAATCTAAAGTAAAAATAAATTGTAAAAAAAATTAAAAAATTATTCCTGCCTCCTACAAAAAAAAAAAAAAAAGTATGAGTAAACAAATTTTGCAGTACTCACAGTGGAATGTTATGAGAGAATGGAAATATTGTCATGACATTAAACAATATGGATGAATCTGAGAAATATAATGAGGGGAAAATGTAACTCAAAAAATAAAAATAAAGCGATTGGTAGTAGCGGAAAACTATGGGGGGGGGTGGGACTGGCAGTTGGTGGAAACTGCTAGGGAGGGAGGAGCATACCTCGTCAACAAGGGTGCCTGCATGATCAATGTTTGTATACATAACCCTGAGTTGTACCCCACATCTTTATAATAAATAAATAAATTTTAAAAATAAATAAAAATTAAAACACCATCTTCGCTGACTTTCTTCCCCCCCGCTCCACTTTTTCTACAGCCTCAGTATAATTAATGGGATGTCCTCTCAAACAAATAATTTATACTCAAGTCTTTCCTTTTCAGAGAAATCCAAACTAAGCTGTATATTGTACTCCATTAAAGTCCATAACCATACTCTGGGATGACATTATTATGGTTGGGATGCCATTGTACTAATGGATATATTTCCATTCCACCATATTCACATTTTTCAAACAAGCAATAAGGACATTATGCTTGAACTTGTGTAGGACATCTATTAAGGAATATATTACAATGATAGAATAAGATATTCTCTTATAAATGTGTCTTTTTTCAAACTATTTCTTCTTAGAATTTCCTCTCCACTTTTTTCATCTAGGGAAATTATTCTCATCTAGGAAACAAAATAGACCAAAATAAGAATTTTATTGTGACTTATTATTGATTGTCATAGGAATTACTAATTTTCCTCTCCCCTTTTACCTTGAAGTTCTTTATTTTTGTCTAAATCACATTTTATTACAATTCAATGCATGTTTCTTTGGGTGTATTCTACTCGATAGGATCTTAAGAACAAGCATAAAATTGTATTTAACTTTCAGCCGGGCTCGGTGGCTCAGTCTGTAATCCCGCGCCTTTGGGAGGCTGAGGTGAGTGGATTGCCTGAGCCGGCGGGTTCGAGACCCGCCTGGGCAGCGAGACCTCATCTCTCCAATAAATGAAAAAATCAGCCGGGCATGGTAGCGCATGCCTGTAATTTCGGCTACTCAGAAGGCGGAGGCGGAAGGATCGCTGGAGCCCAGCAGGCAAGGCTGCGGTGGCCGAAAGCGGCCACTGCACTCCAGTCTGGGCGACAGAGTGAGACTCCAACTCAAAAAAAAAAAAAAAAACCAAGCATAAAATTGTATTTAACTTTCATAGTTAATGTAGAACTATTCTATCATTTTCACCAAAATTTTCATTTACATCATTTCAGAATTGCTAGGAGCATATTAATTGTTATAAGCATATAAATTTGGAGATTTTTAAAAAATTTTTATCTTATTTTAGATGCAATGTTAAGACTTTCAGAGAGGTCCACACTATTGTTTTTGAAACCTTTCTTTAAGTGACATAGAGAAGTGTTATAGTTATCTTTAAAAGCCTACTCCTTTCATATAATATAAATGCACATATTATTTTCTATGTCCTCATAATATCACCTAAAGCTATTATTCCTTATATGAATCCTAACACCAAAGCTCTGAAACCAAGTAGCTATCCAACAATTCAGTTGGCCATTGACACTATCTTGAGTTAACATCAGATCCATGTGTTAAAGGGCAAGTTCCCCCATAAGGCTGTCCTTCAAACACCTGCTGCAAGTGGCATCAGGCTACCTGCACTTAGGTTTAACTGATGGCTAATTTGGAGTCTCCTACAGTCTTCTTAAGTCAGATATTCCACTAGAACGACTCACAACACTCAGAAAAGCACTGTATTTATTATTACCATTATATTATGAAAGACTCAAATGAACAGCCAGATGAAGAGATACGTAGGGTAAAATTTAGGAGGGTCAGGAGCACAGAAACTTCCATCTCCACGGAGTCAGGGTGTACCACTCTCCCAGTACATCAATATGTTCATTGTTGAAAAGTGTAAATTTTCCTCTGAAGGTTTGATAATTGGGTTATTTCGCCAAAATAAACTGACAGGAGAAATATTAACAGGAGAAAAAGGCATATGCATTTATTAACATACACATGGACACAAGGGTCCTGTAAATATGAGACATAAAGCAAAACCAGATGGTTAAAGCTTATATACTCTCTTCATGAGAGGAAAACGAGAGGTGTAGGTAATTTTGAGAGGCATAAATGATTTTAGGGAGAGTAAATGAGCCCAAAAAACCAGCAATAGTTGGCAAATTACGTTATTTGATGAATGGGACAAGTAGGTAAGTTATGGAAGGTGGGGGCAAAACAATACTGTGAACAAAAGTTGCCTTATTATGCAGATAAAGTCTCTTAGATAATCTCTCAGAACTGCCCTCAGAAGAACAGATGAAAATTTTGTCTTGAAGTGGCGATTGCTTTTAGTCTTTTTTTTTTCAGTAGTTAATTATTCCTGCTTATTTGATGATATTCCCAGTGAAGGGTTCTTAAGACAACTGCACTGAATTTTGAAGGTTTTCTTAGCCAGAAGGGAACCTCCAGAGTGAGTCCTTCCTTGTGCTTGGGAGGTGGAGTTAGAGAAAAAAACCAGAGAAGGTTCTTAGTTCTTAGTTCTGAGTGATCTTCTAAGGCCTTTCAATGTCTTTTATTTCAAAATGCTTATCATGCCAAACCACCATATTTTGGGGTATTGCTCGCCTTGCCTCAACATCTGAATAATGCTCTGGAACGTTCCCAGACCCCTATATCTGGAGTTTCATTTATCTATTTATTATTTTATTTATTTATTTATTTACTTATGTATTTTTTAATCAAAGATACCTTATGTAGGCATGATTGACTATATCAAGGCTAAAAGTTTCAGCCCTTTAATCACTGGGTTATTTTTTCTGGTGACTGATCCCTCTAGTGAAACCACATAGGGACCTCACAACAATTTACCACACAAGCATAAGAAAAACAGTTCTGTCACTTAGAAAATTCCAAGAATTTTTGAAACTCTGCATCAAGAACTGGGAAAAAGAGCCAGGCTCAGTGGCTCAATCTGTAATCCCGCGCCTTGGGAGGCTGAGGTGAGTGAATTGCCTGAGTCCGCGGGTTCGAGACTCCCCTGAGCAACTTGGCGAGACCTCATCTCTACAATAAATAAAAAAATCAGCCGGGTGTGGTAGTGCGCACCTGTAGTTCCAGTCATTTGGAAGGCTGAGGTGGAAGGATCGCCGGAGCCCAGCAGGTTGAGGTTGCAGTGGTCAGGAGTGTGCCACTGCATTCCAATCTGGGCGACAGAGTGAGACTCTGACTCAAAAAAAAAAAAAGAAAGAAAGAACTGGGAAAAAGACCAAATGTACTTTTTATTATATCACAGCATATACAAAATTATTTTTGCATAACTGTTTAGTAATCTGTTACCTTATTAAATATTCTGATGATTTCTAATATTTTTAATTTTCCTTTTTCAGTTTTCTAAGTATACAAGCAAGTTATATGCAAATAATTATCATTGCATTTCTGCCTTTCTAATGTATGCAATCTTTATTTAATTTTTTGAATGAATTTGTCCATTATTTTTTACATTAGCTTCTCCTGCATAAAGAATTAAAATTTAGAGGCATGAAATAATAAGTATTATTATTTTTTACAGTTTTGTGGACTGGCTGTGCAATAGTTTTGGTTTGAGCTGCTCAGTCAGTCTGAAGGCTCAGATGGCCTCTCTCAAATATCTGGCTGTTGATTTCATGTTAGTTGTGGCATGCAGACATAAGTTAACCATGAGTCTTTTCTCATTCAGCATGCTAACCCCAAGATTACTGCCATGGTGGTGAGTTTGCAGAGTTCTCAAGAGCCAGCAAGAGAGAGCAATTGTACCACACTGGCACTTGTAAGCCTCTATTTGTGTCATATTTGTTAAAGTCCCATTTATCAAAGGATAACATATATCCAGGCCTAAATTTAAAGAATGGAGCAATATATTTCGCATTCCACCTCTTAATGACAAGAGGAACAAAATTAGATTGCAAGGAGATATTCAATAGGGAAAAGGTGGCCATTTTTGTGATCAGCCACTCTTTTAGAGTGACGTTTAGAGTGAAAGTATCAGCAAACATCATTTTCCTCATTTTTGCATTTAATAACAATATTTTGATGTTAACTATGTAGTGTGTGACATTGGCTGTAGGATAAACTACTCCCATTTAAAATATCCTTTTTCCTGATATTGTACAGTTCTACTCTTCTCCGCCTTCTATGACTACTGTTTCTAAGTTCAACTCTAATTTACTCATTCTTTCTTCTACTCTACTAAGTATTAATACCTGCTTGGTTGCTTTCTTGGTTTCTTTCTTATACATGATTTCTCGAAGAGTTCTTATTTAGCTTAGTACTTTAAATATCTATATAAAATGTCTATAAAACAATTTCCAAATATTTCTCCCCATTTAAGACATGGTGCAATATCTACTTTTCAAAACTACTTGATAGGTCCACTTGGATACTGTTCTATGAATTAAAGCTGAATGTACTAAAAAACATTCATGTTTACCTTACCTGTGGCAGAAAGGGGGCTGATAGCAGTTCAAAGCATTCCATTTGAAAGTCAATCAGCAAGCTCTGAAAACCCACCAGACCAGTTTTGTTTGAGAAACCAAATAGCCAAAGACTGATAGTTTTCATGAAAATGAAAAAGAGCGACCAATTCACAAACTTACCCAAATCCTCTCTTTTTGAAGTTATCAGTTTACAGCCCCTAGTTGCTCTGCATTTCCTGGAGGCCATTTGTTCTTTGAAAATCTGATTTTGCTGAGTACAACCTTGTGAATTCCAAAGAAAATGTGTAGTCGCTCAACAGGACTTCCCCTCCCTTACCTAAACTAAGTTATAAGACCCCTCTCCCCTCTCCCCGGGGTGCTCAGCCTTAGAGCATTAGCTTACTGAGTCGCACCGGTGCTTATATAATAAAATTGCCACTTCCTATAATAGCCTCGGTATCACAGCATCTCTGTCTTCCAGCTACATACCCACTCTGTTCTGGGTCATTACTTCCAGATGCTGAAATATAAGCTTCATTCATATTACTTTGTCTTCCACTTTAGAGAATTTTTTCTGTCCTTCCTTCATATACGATTTTACCTAACAAAAAATGACCAAAGGACTTACTTTGAATCATTGTTGAAATTGGTAGCCAATGAAGCTGAATCACCTGACGAGAGTCCTTGAACCAATATATGCGCTTCTGAAATTGATACCCTCAGAAATGTCCTGGTTCAAATTCTAAGCAACATTTTATTTTCAAACTTTCTTTTATTTATTGGAAATACTCCAGTAGCTTTCCAGTAATATCTGTCCCCATTTTTCTTTAGTATATATTGCTATTATTTTCAACTGAAGAATTCTAGTTAAAAATTCTGGTACCAAAAAGTGGTTATGGTCAGTGAATCCTCAGAGACACATAATACACATGCATGTGTCTTCAGAGGCACCATGAGATAGTCCCTGTAGGTTAGAGTCTAAAACTAGGTGAACTGCAAAGAAAATTCTATTTATATAGTGAGGGAAGTTGGGAAAGTGAAAATTCATGATGAATGACTCTTACTTGTGTCAACCTAAGGTAGGGTCATCATTGAAGGTGAAAGTTGAGGAGTTCATATAGTTGCTTTCATTCCATCATTTTTTTTTTTAAAGTGAGAACTTTTTTTCAAGATGGTTGTTCATAAATCCATTAGCTAACAGGGCAATAGCAAAGAAATTTTAACCTGAAAATCTTTATCTCAAGTTAGGAACTAAATCTGAGAATGCATATAACATTGCCAAAATAATTTTTTGTTCTATATAACTGCAGGCTGACACTCCTAAAAACCAAGGTCACAAAGTCATTTTTTGGGTTAATGAATTACAACTCCAGCTGAATGCACAACATTGTTAGATCTCTTATATGAAAGTTAAGATCCTGATTTTTAAAAGTTATAACCTAATAATTGTAATCAGTGTTTCCTTGAGGACCCCAAAGACTTCTGAAATGCTTTTCAAAAGAACTGCCTTGCTTGAAAAAGTCATGACTTTCCTTTCATCATTGTTCATTTGGAAACAAAAATTTACATTCAAAATTGTCTACAGAGTGAAAAGCAAAATCATAGTTATATGCAGAAAGAAATGCAGTGACTCACTGATTTATATTGTCAAAAAATAATAAAAGATTGATTAAGTGGGTGCTTCATTGAGAAAGTTGAGAACATATTCTTTTTATTAGGCTTATTTTATTGTTATATGTGCACTTACAGGGAATTCTGCATCTATGAGGGTATTGAGACCTTTGTGATATTTTATAGCAGTTTGCTAAATTGGCTAGTGAAACCTCAATTTTTGACTAACCAACATAAATGACTTGTAAGGCCAAAGAAAGATGGGCATAATGTTGGGAAAGATGTTTAAGTGTTTTGGGAAATGGGAATTTTATGCTTTCTGCCTTCCTGTGCCTTCCTTCACTCTATCTTGACAGTGTCCAGAATACTCTTCATTTTCTTATCATCAGGAATCAACTCATATAGAAAACAGTAAAGTGTTTTGTAAAAATAATGTTCATCTGTTGTCTGTGGGTCAGAAATGTTGGTACAAAGGCTTACAGTTAAAACTGCATAGCTCCTTTCAGTGGAACTGAGAGACCTTTATGATTCAAAATGGAAGTAGAAGCAATTAACACCTAGAATCACAATGGTTCTTAGCCACATTTTAGGCATAGCGGAAGACTGTGTTTATAATGCTTAAGTACAGATTGCTGACCTAAACATGTTTCAGGGAATAGGTTAACCTGAGATCTCTAACTGTAGATTACAGAATACATCATAGAGTACTGAGGAAGAGTACAAACAGACAACTCGTTAAGATTTTATTAAATTTATTCATCCATCAAACTACTTTGGTTACAAAAGACTCCTAATACCAAACCTGAGTAAGTTCATAAATGCTGAGCCTTGAATAAAGTTAGCATTTGCTGCTTACAATCAATGACCCTTAATTAACACAATCATCTTGTATACCACTGTGGACTGAAAAGGTATTTTCTTACTCCCATCTGGTATTGTTCAGTTAGTTATTTGGTGAATTTACCATCCATAGGCTTTTCACCCAAAGAATGTGAGCAGAAAATGAAGAGCTGTGTATTCCACTGTAGAATTATCAAGTGAGTTGGTCATGACTAGCAATAGAAGCGTAGAATCCTAGAGATTTAGAAGAAAGGAATTAGAACCCAAAATTTTAGTAAAAACTAGCATAGTTATGTACAAGAGATAAAAAGTAAACTGCATATACTATCAGAGAAACTGCAAACATTTATTGCTGCTTTTAGATACCTGAGAGTGAACTAAGAGAAAAACTAATAATTGACTTCACTCTAAGGAAGTAATATTGCTGAAAGTTATTTGTGAGAACTAATTACTGCTGTTATCATATTACTATATGCACACAAACTATTGTGTGCAATATAAGTATATGTCAGATTAATTCTGAAAATGTTTATTAGATTACAATTCTACACTTTGCTCCTGCATTCAGTTTTCTGTTGCTGGGCTGGCAAGATCACCTGATCACACCGTAAAAACAATAAGGAACATTAACTGTAACATTTCATAAATACTTGCTGAAAGTCATATGCTTTTTTCCCTTAGCACAGAAATCAGAGACAGTTTTCATTTTTTATATTCTATATTCAGTTCTAAGCTGAAGGCTCTAGAAGAGATAAGACAGGGGAAAACAAAGAGAGGTTTCATGTCTCATCTGCCCAGTACAGGATTAATGCAGGTGGACTTGTGATGGGACCCTGAAGGATACAGCTGATCGAGTGGGAGCCGGCTGAAACCAAGAAAGGTTAAGAATGAGCCCATATCTTAAAAAATGAAAGGAATCAAAGCTAAGAAGCCAAACGTCTTGTCAAATCCAAGGGGAAAACATAACCAAGATTAGACAAACAGGTCAAAAGTTTAAAGAAAAGTGAGAATCACTTATCAAACATTTGGAATGTCTGCAATGTTCTGAGTGGCTGAGGATATCTACACTGAATAGGTTATAGCCTAGTGAGGGAGTTAAACACACAGACTGATCATTAAAACACAGCAAGGAAAATTTTCATCCTAGAAAATTGAACATGGTATCATAGATACAAAAGACAGGTTTATTTAAGGTAGTTGGAATACACAACTGTTTTTTTCTGAAAGATAATGCTCAAGCTGATACTTAAAGAGTATACAGGAGTTAGATAGATAACTGATATCTGTGTGATCAATTTGGCAACATTCAAGGATGGAAGTTAAAATATCCGAAAGAATAAAGTCAAGACACAGCACAAAGAATGTTGGAAATTATAGAGAAGTAAATGCTACTAGATCTTGAAGTGCAAGGAAGAAAGTAGCAAGATGGTGGAAGACAGAAAATGTGGGTAAAAAAAAATGTTTTCTTCTATGTCATGTTGAGGAGTTTAAATAATAACCTGTAAGAGGGACTGGTGGCCATTGAAAGGTTGAGGGAGTTTTCTCAGAGGTAAATCATTTCATTTGAGCTAGGATTTCTCTGAAATAAATTGCCCATGTCTCTTTCCCCACCTCTTACTCATTATTTCCCATTGAGTGTGAATGAGTTACCTAACTGAGTTGGAGGGGGAATGATCTATCTCCTGTAGGTTATCTCTTGAGTATAATTGCCTTCTGAGTTTGGTCTTCTCTTTTGTCGAGTGGTTAGCTTATAGTAACAACATTTCATGCCATGAGGAAGACCTGATGGCTCAGCTGTGCCAATGACTGTAGCTATCTGTCACATTTAGAAGAGAGTGGTGACTTGTCTTTTGTCTCCAGATAAGAAGACACTGTCTACTTTTCTATAATAAAGCTAATGTTGTGATCTCTAATTAATTTGTTCAAACACAGGTAGAAAAAACATAGTGTTTATTAGTATCATAAAACTCCAGTAATTTTCCTTTAATATGTATCATTGGTAGTTGTGAAGGCCAGTTTCAAAATTACAAAGTCTGTCAGGAAAAATTAATGACTTTTACATGAAGTAAGATGACTAAAAAGGTTGATAGTGTACATAAAAAGCAAAAGGCATCTAGGTTTCTGAAGAGGATTGGTTGCGAGTACCAATTTCCATAAGAATGTCTCCTGCGTTTTCTAAGATTCTTAGAGTTTGATTTTACATTTAAGTCTTAGATACATTTAGAGTTAATTTTTGTGTATGGTGATAGGTAGGGGTCCTGTTTCAATTTTCTGCATGTGGTCAGCCAGTTTTCTCAGCATCATTTACTGAATAGGTTCTCCTCTCCCCAGAGGTTGTTGGTGGAGGCCTTGTCAAAGGTGAGTTGGTTGAGAAATTGAGGCTTTGCTTCCAGAATCTCTGTCCTGTTCTATTGGTCTATGCACTTGTTTTTGTACCAATACCAGGTTGTTTTGATTACTGTAGCCTTATAGTAAAGTGTGAAGTCTTGGAAGTGTGATGCCTCTTGCTTTGTTTCGTTTGTTAAGGATTTTTTTGGCTATTTGTGGTAATTTATGTTTCCATATGAATTTCTGTATTGTCATTTCCAAGTTTGAGAAGAATGATATTGGTAACTTAATGGTTATTATGTAGAATCTGTAGATTGCCTTTGATAGGATGGACATTTTAAGAAATAAGATAGACAAGTGGGACCTCATCAACCTAACAAGCTTCTGTAAAGCCAAAGAAATCATCAGGAGAGCAAGGAGACAACCCACAGAATGGGAAAAAATATTTGCCAACTCTATATCTGACAAAGGCCTAGCATCTAGAATCTACAAGGAACTCAAACGCACTGAGAGGAAAAAACAAACAGCTCCATTAAAAAGTGGGCAAAAGACATAAATAGACACTTCTCAAAAGAAGATACATGGGCAGAGGCAGCCAAGAGACACATGAAAAAGTGCTCAGCCTCACTCATCATCAGAGAAATGCAAATCGAGACCACACTGAGATACCACTTAACCCCAGTAAGAATGCCCCTCATTAACAAAACAAACAACAGATGCTGGTGAGGATGCCGGAATGCTTTTACACTGCTGGTGGGAATGCAAACTAGTGCAACCTCTTTGGAAGACTGTGGCGATTTCTGAAAGAACTAGAAATTGACCTTCCATATGACCCAGCAATTCCCTCTTGGGAATATACTTGGAGGAACTCAAATCATTCTACAAAAAAGGTACCTGCACACATATGTTTGTTGCAGCTCTGTTCACAATAGCAAAAACATTAAACCAACCATGCTGCCCACTGAAGCTGGGGTGGATTTAAAAAAATGTGTTACATACACAATGGAATATTATACAGCCATAAAGAAAGACAAACATGGACTTCACAGCAACTTGGATGGATTTAGAGTCGATCATACTCAGTTGAAGTCAGATCAATAAGCCCAAGAGCTCATAGGAGATGCCTTGTTTACGAGGTGGCTATGTGATCATGAGAGTGAGAGAAATTGTTCCTAAATAGTCTAGGGCATAAAAAGAACAACAGAGTAAGGACAGACAATGAACGTATACACACACATGCAAACTTTTAAATTATGTATTAGAATGCTACCCCATTAAAAGACATAGACTTATGGAAGAAGAACTAAAAAGTTGTCACTGAAGCAAAGAGAGTCACATTTTTAGAAAAAAGAAACAGCCAAGATATCAAATTTGCAAATAAGTTTATTAATAAAATAATTGAAAAACTGTAATTAAATGTAATGGCTTGTACCTCACCAGTGGAATTATATTTTTGTTTATTTGTTTATTTTAAATGTTTATTTTTATACAGTTTCTCACTCTGTCATCCAGGTTGGAGTACAGTGGCATGATCAGGGCTCACTGTAGCCTTGACCTCCTGGGCTCAAACAATCTTCTTGCCTTAGCATCCTGAGTAGCTAGGACTACAGGGACAGCACACTCCTGGATAATTTTATTTTTTTAATTTTTTGTAGAGGTGGGATCTCACTATGTTACCCAGGCCGGTCCCAACCTCCTAGCTTCAAGTGATTTTCCCACCTTGGCCTCCCAAAGTGCTGGGATTACAGGCATGAAACACCACACCTAGCTGGTATTATAGTTTTAATCTATGGGTAAGGAGTCAAATGACCGCATCTTCAAAAACCGCAGACTATAATAAAAAATAATTTTAAGCTGGGCTCAGTGGCTCAGCCTGTAATCCCACAACTTTGGGAGGCTGAGGTGAGTGGATTGCCTGAGCCTGCGGGTTCGAGAACTGCCTGGGCAACTTGGTGAGACCTCATCTCTACAATAAATCAAAAATTAGCCAGGTGTGGTAGTGCACGCCTGTGGTTCCAGCTACTTGGAAGGCTGAGGTGGAAGGACCGTTGGAGCCCAGCAGGTCGAGGCTGTGGTGGCCAGGAGTGGCTACTGCACTCCAGTCTGGGTGACAGAGTGAGACTCCAACTCAAAAAATAATAATAATAATTTTAATTATATTAAAATTAAGAACATCTGTTTATTAAGAGACCATAAGGAAAGTAAAAAGACAGACCACACAATGGGAAAAAATATCTGATGCAAATACACTTAATAAGGGTTTAGTAACCAACATATATAAAACTTCTGCCATCAACAATGACAAAATGCCTAATGACCCAAGAAAGAAAAAAAAATGGGTGGGAAATGTGAACATTCAATTACAGAAAAGAAAACGTGAAAATGTTCTCCAACTCATCTTTAATTAGGAAAATACTAATTAAACTAAAAATGATACAGTATTTCACACCCACCAGATTGACAAAAATAAAATAAACTATAAAGTTAAATGTTGGCTGAAATAGTTAGCAAATTACAAACCCTCATTCACTGCTGATGGGAGCAAAAACTGGTAAAAATCCTTTGCAGATATTTTGTTGCTTTCTAGCAAAGTTGAATACGTCAAGCTCTATGATCCATCAAAATGGTCATTAAAAAGTGATTGACACACTTTTTTCCAATCAAATGTGTCACTACCTCGAACAAGCATTGTAGCAGAAAATATGCTTACAAATTTTATACCAGCCTGTTTATTGCATATATAAACATGAAAAATTACAGACATATGTGTTTATGTATATATATAATACAATTATTCTTTAATAAAGAACTGATAAAAATGGTATGCATAATATGTAAGTCACACTTGCACATAGCAACACAAGATTAAATATCTTGATAGTGTTAAACAAAATAAAACCAAGAACAAGTATAGCTAGACTACGTTTGCATAAATGTAAAAGCCAGTCAAAACTAAAGAATACATTTTTAGGAATACACCCACAAGTGGTGAAACTATATAGAAAATGCAGAGAATTATTATTTTAACAGTCCTAAGCGTGGCCGTCTGATGGAAGGAAGAGTTTGGATGAAGCTATGATTGTTAAGAGGCATTGAAGGACTTCTGGGGTACAATTGATAAATGTTTGTTAGTCTAGGTGATGGGTACACAAGTGTTCCCTTTTTGTTTTTCTTTAAAATGTACTTTACATTTCACATGCTCTTTAAAATATATCCCACAAATTGAAGAAAAATTTCAAACAAAAATGAAGAGGCTCCCAGAAGGAGCGCACCACTTCCTCTCCAACATACTTGAAGTTATTATAAGAACTACTTTTAGAAAAGTCATAGTAAATGAGACTTCTGTGATGTGCAATCTGACAGATTAGCTCTTGCTACAAATCAGAAATGCAAATAGAACAACATCATTTTGCTTGTATAATGGATCTGCTAGGCAAGTCAAGAAGAATCCATGGAGTATAAAACAAAGCTAGAATTGAAATTGGGAACTGTAAGTATATGTAAAGCTGAAACCACTATACTACTAACAGAGATGCAGACAGAATGGTAGCTACAGGAAACAGGAAACAAGTACTGTAGCCAGTGTGAGGAAGGTTGGGGTGGAATTGAGAAAGCTTCATCTCATTGGCGCACCCAAAGGCTACAACCTCAGTGAAAATCCAAATGAGGAGGACAAAAGCAAAGTAAAACAAAAATTTTGTCAAAAGATTTCTTTGTGTCTGTCTTTGGGTCATGGTGGGACAATTATATCAAGAAACTTTAAAAAGAATAGAGATTTGGCTCAAGAAAATCCCTAATAAGCAATAAAAAAAGAAGAAAAAAGATGTTGTAATACATTATCTATCCTTCTTTTTTTCTTTTCTTTTCTTTTATTTCTTTGTATTTGTAAAGACGAGGTCTCACTATGGTGCTCAGGTTGGTCTTGAACTCCTGGGCTCAAGCAATCCCCCTCCTTTGGGCACCCAAAGTGCTGAAATTACAGGCGTGAGCCACCATGCCAAGCCTTTCTTTAGATCTAGATCATTCTATGGGTAGAAAATTTATTTTCTGAAGTTCATCATTTCTTTATGTTTTCAAACTCTCAAAAACCACAAATATAATAAAAGTCCCTTAACGTCGTAAATGACATGCAACAGCAAAAAAATTATTTAATGAAGAATGGTGCATTTATTATCTATCAGAAATGAAACTTTGTTATCACCCTAGGACTCCGTATTTCCTTTATACTATAACAACTAAAACAAAAATGTGAGGTATGAGGTTTAGAAAGAAAAAGACTAAACCGTACTTATTTTCAAGCATTGTAATCATCTATCTAAATAGAAAATCCAACAGATTCTACATCAAGCCAGAAATGTGTGGCGTTCTGGAATTCATATCAAGTGTTTCAGAAGGAGAATGATCAGCAAACTCTAACGCTGATAACTCAAGTGATATGTAGTATGAATAATGAATGTTTTATCTGGCATGGTTCTCATGATCTGTGTCTTGTATAAAAATGCCTCCTTACATATTTTAAGTTCAGCCTAAAAGGCTCACTCATACATAGTGCACTGTAACCTAACTGTGTAAATAGGCTGTAACCTACTCTTGTACCAATCGCCATTTTGGCCAATAAAAGGTGGCCAACTGTTCAAACCATGCTCAAATAGGACAAATGCCATACTGTCATCAATACGGCTGTTTCTTTATCTCACTTCCGTTTTCTGCATGTCACTTTCCTTTTTCTGTTCATAAATCTTCTTCCGCCATGTGGCAGAGTTGAAGTCTCTCTGAGCCTACTCTGATTTGGGAGGCTGCCCGATTTGCAAATCATTCTCTGCTCAATTAAACTCTGTTAAATTTAATTTATCTAAGTTTTTTTTTTTTAAACACTTGGATAAGACCAATTTTCGTAGTGTGGTAGGAAGAAATAGATCAAGAAAGGCACAAAAATAAATGGCATGTCATGAGTTTTCTCAACTCTTTCAAGGAGTATTGTAAAAGAAAATAGAGATCTGGGGAAGTAACCCATGGAAATATGAATTTTGTATTTATGTTAAGATGGGAATTAAATGCTGGTAGAAAGAACCTGGCTGCAGATTGGACAGAGAGATAGAAAAGAGAGGAGAAAAATATAGAAGTGAAATCCTTGAATAGGCAAGAGAAGATGACATTCATTTTGACAGGAATTAATGTCAATTTTATGTATTCAAATATGTAGTTGTTAGCATTGGAGAAGGGGGACAAAGAACAGCATTTAAAAGTATCAAGAGAAGTTGAAGTACTTGGACTGTTTAATATTTAATCTTAAAAACTTAGAAAAGTAAAATGAGGTTGTAAGTACAAGTTTGGAGATTTTTTTTCTTAAATTGCAGAAAATTTAAAAAGAGAGAGAGAGAAGCCACAGGAGAGAAGCGTTAATAAGTGATAGTACAGAAAATTGGTTAGATCATTTCAAATAAACTCTTCTGTTACCCACTTCGTAGGAATCATAGTCATCTTCTGAGAGTGCAGTGGATAGGAGACTTTGGATTATGATGGTAAAAGTTCAATATTATGAATTCCTAGTAAAACAGATCTGCTTGGTTTGATGCTTTTCCCCAGAAGTGTTTGGATACCCAGTGGAGGACCAAAATAGTAGCTGGGTTGTTGGACAGAATTGCAATTTTGCTGAACTCTGGAGTGAATCAAGGTTTTGAGAGTGATGAGGAGAGACTAGCCATACATTAATCAGAGCATTTGTGCTGAACCACAGAACAGGGCTGATTAGGTTACCTCATGTGAAAACATGCATTGGTGACATACCAGCAGAAGAACAATAGTCCAAAATTATAGAAAATTTTAAATAATATTTTACACTTATATTCACAATATTGTTTTTCATTTTCCTGGCTTTTAATCATTACTGAAAAATATAGGGTCAGTATAAAATTCATGTAAGGATTCCTTCTAATATGTCAGAAAATTACAAAGTCTTTACATTTCTTTTAGCTACATTTTGCTCCAGTTTTTTTTTTTTCCAAAGAATTCCCAATCTTAGGAATGCATTTGTTTCTTTGTCATATGGAATGTTGTAAATTAAATAGCACTCTTTGGAATTGTGCGGTGTAGCAGACTTAATGATTATTGTACTTTATTTGGGGTGATTTGCCCATTATAGATTTTATCCTGAGTTCTTAATTTTTTTCTAAGTACCACTGATACAAGGGTAATTGTATGAATAAGACTTTCACTGAAGGCTTAGCTTAATGGAGGAGAACTACAGTGGAAGCAACCACTTAAAATTGACAAATAGAAATACTCTAAAAATTCATCTGGCATTTTCCCCCAGTGGGAAATTATCACTGGTTCCACCCAGAGGTGCTTGTACACATGATCAGAGAATAAAAAACATTATTTTTTAAGTGCCATACCAAAGAAAGGATCATCTACACCAGACCTCCACATTAAAATATTTAATTATTCACAATTAATTTAACGTGAAATATTTTCTGAAACATAATCAAAATCTTAAACAGGGTTTCCTTCTACTTTTATCTGAAAAAAGAGAAGTATTAAAATTTTTTCTCCCAATGTCCAGAAGAAACCCATATACGTTATGATTTTTATTTTTCTTTCAATGAACACATAAAAGGGGGAATCCAAAAAAGCCAAAAGCCTGGAATTTATTTATTAAAAATTGTGTATGTATTCGTACCTGTTTAAACTTCAGTCACCTTCAGAGTACTCTTTGTTTGATGTAATACACCTATTGAGATTTTTTTTCTACTCTCAAACAGTTTTTGAACTTGTCAACTTTGATTCCTTTTAGTGCTTCTGCTGTTTTTTGTATCACCCCTTTCACATGGACAAAAAATTTCCCTTTGAGGGCTTTTTTCATTGGAGAAACAAAAAGAAGTTGCTTGGCAAGATCAATGAATAGAGAGTGTGGGGAATGGGGAGTCATGTTTTTGGTCAAAAACTGCTGAATACTCAGTGTGGTGTGGGCAGGTGTGTTGACATGGTGGAAGAACCAGTCAACTGTTTGCCCCAACTCAGGACGTTTCTTCCAGAAACTGTGACACAACAACTTCTCAAAACTTCTAGATTAAAACTTTGGTTGGAGCAAACCCTTCGGATCCCCTCCCACTATGGGAGCTTTTCTGTCCTCTTAATAAATCCTGCTTTTAAAAAAAAACAAAAACAAAAACTTTGGTTGACCGATTTGGAGGAGGAACAAGTTCTGGGTGTATTACAAAGGACCCGTCCTCCAAAAGATAATTTCATTTTTTGGGTGGGTCCCTCCTCATATACATTATATGTGTGTACACGTGTGTAAAAATATTTTGGAATTTGATCAATAAATTTACACCATTTGCCAATGATTTGGGCTTGATTTTATTTTTGTGGTTTAATAATATGTTATAGATATCTTTCCATGCTGGATTTATATAAACCTATTGTAATAACTACATAGTATCCAATAATGTGGCACAAAATAATTTTTAGTGATTTAGTAAGGTTTTTTCTAAGATGTTACTACAATAAAGATGGCTATAAATAAACTACTTGAAAATATATCTGTGAAGGTATATGCAACACTTCCATTAGAATAAATGTACAAAAGGAGTTTATGGCTCATGATAATATGATTTGAAGTTTTCACAATTATTGTCAAATGCCTACTTTCATTATCTATCCCAATCATATATTCACTTTTACCTTCTTACAAAGAATATATAACAGGATCTCTTTCCCAATGCCCTAAACAATACTGAGCATGCGTGATATCTTACTTTTGTCAGTCTTCTAGTACTGATGCTTTCCTATGAATCTCTTAAGATTATGAGGATGAACTTCATTTTATGTATTTATTAAAGACAAACAAATAAAGACTTGCGTTTCTACTGCTGTTAGTTTTCTCTTTGTAAGTTTGCTAATGTTACTATTAAGTTGCTTATCGACTGGATGTGGTAACTCAAAATCCTAGCATTTGGGGAGGTCTGGGGAGGAGAATTGCTTGAGACTAGCAGTTCAAGACCAGCCTGGGCAATATAGTGAGACCCCTGTCTTTACAAAACAATAGAAAAATTAGCCGGACACGGTGGCATGCACCTTAATCCAAATTGCTTGGGAGACTAAGGCAAGAGGTTCACTTGAAACCAGGAGTTCAATGCTGCAGTGAATTGTGATCATGTCATTGCTCTCTAGCCTAGATGACCGGGTGAGGCACTGTTTCAAAAAAAAAAAAAGTTGTTTATTATTTTTCTTATTCATTTAGAGAAGTTTCTATGAAATACTTACAAATAAACATTTTTCCCCTTTCAATCTCTTCTTTGTTTAAGCATCATTCAGTATATTGAAGTTGAAGTGTTTACCATGTTTTCTTTTCTTGGTATTGGGTTTTATTCTCTTATTTTTGTTGTTGTTGCTGTTGTTGTTTTTTGAGTCGGAGCCTCACTGTTGCCCAGACTGGAGTGCAGTGACCGCTCCCGGCCACCACAGCCTCGACCTGCTTGGCTCCGACGATCCTTCCGCCTCAGCCTTCCGAGTAGCCAGAACTACAGGCGCGCGCTACCACGCCCGGCTAATTTTTTGATTTATTGTAGAGATGAGGTGTCACCTGCCCAGACGGGTCTCGAACCCGCGGGCTCAGGCAATCCACTCACTTCAGCCTCCCAAAGGCACGGGATTACAGGCTGAGGCACCAAACCCGGTGGGTTTTGTTATTACTTATGATCTTCTGTATGCCATAGTTATTTAAAAAAAAAATTCAGTAATTTTCTCATATATTTTAATTCGCCAAGTTCCAACCCCGCTATTCAATAATTCCACATCTCAAATCTTAAAAGTTCTTTTTTCCCCAAATTATGCTTTACATTTTTAGAAAGATAGCAATTATAAAAAGTTTTCATAAAATTATACTTAAAGATTTAACCTGGTCTTCATCATTCTATTGTTAAGTGCTTTCAGTATATTATAAAACCTATAATAGCCTCAGTTTCTTTATCTGTCTAACACAAATAATCATAATTAGCACACAAATTTGTAGTGAGAATTAGACAAATAATGTATGCATCTAGCCATATAAATTATCCACAAATGTCAGCTTTATTCTGTCTTGGTACATTAAATTTACTTAATATATGCTTGAAATACACAAAGTAAAACTAAGTAGTCTTATGCTATGATATTTAAGACCCATGAAATTTTTATTGTATTTGCTTTTTAAATTATGTATTTGAAATTATAAATTTTATTTTTAAATGTATGTTCCAATACATCAATTTGAATAAATCATGCAAAAAATTTGTAATTCCTATATAGAAATCAGGTTGTTCCTGGTTGCTCTCATCTGTAACATTCATGTATGTGACATTTCTTCCATGTAAACTTTTTTTTTTATAGATGTGGGGTACAATTCAGGGTTAGGTATACAAATGTTCATTATAGAGTTACCCTTGAGGATGAGGTGTGTAACCCCCTCCCCTGGTTGTTTCCCACTACTGCCAATACATTTCTTACAGTATTGTGATATTTGTTCAAGCTCCGCTTATGAGTGAGAACACATGGTACGCTGTTCTTTGTTTCTGTGATTGATCACTGAGTATGATAGATTCTAAATCTATCCAAGTTGCTGTGAAGTCCATACTTTTGTCTTTCTTTATGGCTGCATAATGTTCCATTGTGTATATGTACCACTTTTGTTTTTGTTTTTTCACCCAGTCAAGTTTCAACGGGCAGCAGCACAGTTGGTTTCATGTTTTTGCTATTGTGAATAGTACTGCAATAAACATGCATGTGCAGGTATCTTTTTTGTAGAATGATTTGAGTTCTTTGGGTATATTCCCAATTGGAGGAATGCTGGGTCATATGGAAGGTCAATTTCTTGTTCTTTCAGAAATCACCACACTGTTTTCTAAGGAGATTGCACTAGTTTGCATTCCCATCAGCAGTGAAGAAGCGTTCCTTTTTCTTTGTTTCTTTGCCAGCATCTGTTGTGGTTTGTTTTATTAATGATTGCCATTCTTACTGGGGTTAGGTGGTATCTCAATGTGGTTTTGATTAGCATTTCTCTGATGGTTAGTGAGGCTGAGCATTTTTTCATGTGTCTGTTGGCTGCCTGTATATATTCTTTTGAGAAGTGTCTATTCATGTCTTTTGCTCACTTTTTAATGGGGCTGTTTGTTTTTTTCCTTTCAGCAAGTTTGAATTCCTTGTAGATCCTAGATATTAGCCCTCTTTCAGTTATTCAGTTGGCAAATATTTTTTCCCATTCTGTGGGCTATCTCCTGGCTCTCTTGATGGTTTCTTTTGCTTTGCAAAAGTCTTTCATTCTGATGAAATCCCACTTGCCTATCTTATCTCTTATGACATGGGCACTTGGGGTTTTCATTAGAAATTGGTTACCAATTCCAATTTACATAAGGATGTCTCCTGCATTTTATAAGGTTCTTATAGTTTGAGGTTTTACGTTTAGGTCTTTGATTCATTTAGAGTTGATTTTTGTGTCTTGTGATAGGTAGGGGTACTTTTCAATCTTCTGCATGTGATCAGCCAGTTTTTCTAGCACGATTTATTGAATAGGTTCTGCTTTCCACTGTGGTTTTTGTTTGAGGATTTGTCAAAGATGAATTGGTTGAAAAATTGAGGTTTTACTTCTGGAATCTCTATCTTGTTCTATTGGTCCATATGCCTGTTCTTGTGTCAATACCAGGCTGTTTTGATTATTGAAGGCTTATAGTAAAGTTTGAAGTCTGGAAGTGTGATTACTCCTACTTAGGGACAGGAGAGATAGCTTTTGCTGAGGGTTGTTTTGGCTATTCATGGTTGTTTATGATTCCATATGAATTTCTGTGTAGTTTTTCCAGGTCTGAAAAGAATAATGTTGGTAACTTAATGGGTATTGTGTTGAATCTGTAGATTGTTTTTGTTAGGATGGCTATCTTAACAATGTTGATTCTTCCTATCCATGAGCATGGAATATTTTTCCATGTGTTTGTGTCTTCTTGGATTTCTTTGAGCAGTATTTTATAGTCATATAAAGTAATTTTAAAATTTCAAAGTTATACTATTCTCCTACCACCCATGAAAAATATGAAAACTCGTCCTAATTTAACTTTACACAAAAACTTAGGCCCAAAGAGATTTGATGGCTCATCTGGTTTTATATGATTGATTAATTAAGCCTGAATTATATTTCTGATTGTCTCCTAGTTCAGGATTCTACTTACTACACCAGTGCCAAGGAAGTTTGCAGACATGCACCAAAATTACCTGGAAGGCTTCTCCAACCCAGAGTGCTGGGTCTAACCCTCAAGAGTTTTTCATTTAATAGGTGTAGCTTCTTTAAGAAGTGTCTAGGTAGCCGGGCTCAGCCTGTAATCCTGCGCCTTTGGGAGGCTGAGGTGAGTGGATTGCCTGAGTCCACGGGTTCGAGACCCACCTGGGCAGCGAGATCTCATCTCTACAATAAATAAAAAAATCAGCCGGGCGTGGTAGCGCATGCCTGTAATTCCGGCTACTTGGAAGGCTGAGGCGGAACGATCGCCGAAGCCCAGCAGGTCAAGGCTGCGGTGGCCGGGAGTGGCCACTGCACTCCAGTCTGGGTGACAGAGTGAGACTCCAACTCAAAAAAAAAAGTGTCTAGGTGATAGTAATGAGACTCATCTGGAAATTACTCTTTGTGTAACACTGCACTAAAAGATGCATTCTTGAGATTATCATGAATGAATTAGAGACCATATGGGTAGGGCTTCATGCTTGCCATCCAGCTTCAACTGAAGGAGACTCATTTTTTCAGTTGTACACTTTGTGCTTGCATACAAACTAGCCGAGAAAAAGTTTCTGCTGCTTGAAAAATAATTAAACAATAAATAAAAGTTTAAAAACTTGCCTCAGTATGGACCAGCTAACTCATTTTTTGTTTGTCTATTTTATGCTTAGTAACATATATAAAATATCCATTTACCACTTTTCTCAACTTGGATGAAGACTCTTCTAAAATAGAGTACCACAACATCCTACAGTTATATGCTATATGCCTAGAATCATCAAAATAACCTAATGGTAGACTTCTTAGAACCAGACAAGTCAGTGTAGTATGAGAGGGAATCCATCCTTAGAAGTCCACATACAAGCATTTTGACTCAGTTGGACACTTCATGGGTACTGTTTTCCATGTTTGCTTATTTGTGTGTGTGTGTGGTGTTTAAACATTCACAAAAGCCTTTTTGACAACTATAATAAGTTACTTTAGACATCAAGCTAGCCTCTCCTTTCCCTAATCTCTCACTTTTTAAATTAATGAGTGTGGCCTTAATGGTCTCTCCAGGCACATTCAGCTGTATCTTGCCATGATATTGAGAAAAGCATCAGCAGAGCTATGCTCGAAGCATATCTCCTAGAGAAAACAGTAAGTAAACTGTTTTTTTTTACTTTCCTGGACTAACTCTGCCTTGACTTTCTCCATCTCATTCTACCCTCAGTTATTTTAAAGTAAAGCTTTTGCAGTCAAATACTTTTTTGGTGCTATTGCGATACTTAAGAATTTGCTGAGACCCATAAAATAACTTGAATTCACTTGGCCAGAGTCTTTTCTCAGATTTCAGAAAATCCTTTATCTGTTCAGTATTTTGCACAGTCCTTAAATTCAAACTCTCTTCCGCATAGATAACAAGTGGTTTGCACAAAACGGAACACAGTTCTCTCTGCATCTGCCTTTCTCTGTAATTGTTCCAGTATGCAGAATTCACAGTTATGAAAAAAAAATTCGCTCGAGGAAGGGAATGGTTTGACATAATTTACACTGAGTACAAAGTTGTGTCCTAGAAGCTGTCTTGGAATTCAAATGGGAAGACCTATTTTCTAATCGAGATAGCATCTTGCCAACTATGAAACTTGGCATTTTTCCTCTCTGGAATGGGAATTTTCTCAGCCTTTGCCTCAAAGAACTACAGATGGTCCTGACTTACAGTGGTGTGACTTATGATTTTTTGACTTTATGATGCTGTGAAAGCAATACACATTTAGTAGAGACTATAATTTAAATTTTGAATTTTGATCTTTTCCCGAGCTAGTGATATGTGGTACAATACTTTCTTGCAATGCTGGGCAGTGGCAGTGAGCCAAAGTTTCTAGTCAGCTAGGTGACCACGAGGGTACACAAATGATACTCCACAATGCACTGTGTTGCCAGATGATTTTGCCCAACTGTAGGCTGGTGCAAGTTGTGTGGGTATGTTTAAGGTAAGCTAGGTTATAACGTTCCGTAGTTTAGGTATATTAAACGCATTCTCAGCTTGCAGTATGTTCATCTTATGATGGATTTATTAGGATATACCCCATTTTAAGTGAAGGAACATCTGTACAGAATGTGGGACTCAACAAATGCTTTGTAACATAGTAGTGCTTTATAATTGTAGAAGCAGAATTATTTATCTTTTTCTCCCTTAAAACACACTTCCCAACCATGTCAGTAATTTGCAGTTTTCATTATCTGAAATCATCAACTCCATCAGGTATAAATAATAATCAAAGGAAGACTTTTATGCCTCCTGAGATCTTCTTTCTCTTTACTTTGGCCTGGGAAGCGCTGTCATCAAGCCAACTTTGATCAGATGAGACAGTGAGGGCCCAACTACAAGAGGAAGTTATTCGCGATCTGAAATAAAGGCAACAGTACACTAACCGTAACAAAAGAAAGTGTAAAACCTTCATGCACCAAAATCTAGCCCAATATTGAATGGTAACACAGGAATTTGAGGAGTATTAATAGTGAAATAGATAGAAATGTGATCATGTTATGGGTTTTGTCACTGAGAGGCTCTTAGTCCATCCAAGACAACTAACAGTTGAAAATGCAAGAAAGGAGCTGGACTCGGTGGCTCAGCCTGTAATCCCACGCCTTTGGGAGGCTGAGGTGAATGGATTGTCTGAGCCCACAGGTTCGAGACCCGCCTGGGCAGGCGAGACCTCATCTCTATAATAAATCAAAAAATTAGCCGGGCGTGGTGGCACGCGCCAGTAATTCCGGCTACTCGGAAGGCTGAGGCGGAAGGATCGCCGGAGCCCAGCAGGTCGAGGCTGCGGTGGCCGGGAAGGGCCACTGCACTCCAGTATGGGCGATAGAGTGAGACTCCAACTCAAAAAAAAAAAAGAAAATGCAAGAAATGTGATGAATATGATATGATATGCAAGTAGATTGATGGAAGTGGATATAGAGATAGATGATAGATGGATAGATAGAGAGATGATAGATAATAGAAAGTTAGACAGATAGGTAGATAGGTAATACAGTCATGGAGATGAGACAGACATTATAGGGAAAGAAGAATTACCAATCTACCCTTCCTAGGTAAGTTACACAAGCATTCAGAGAGGGTCAGAGTCATTCCTTGGAAATATTGTCGGTCTCCTTAGTAATATCCTTAAAAGACGGACTGTAGCTTCCCTCTCATACCCTTAATCCATTCGGGTCTCTTTCCATTTTTCTCCAGTAGAACAAAGAACAGTTAATATTTGAGTTGGCAACATTTGAAATGATAAGCTTACAAAGAAACACTCTTCTTCTATGTTGAGAAGTGGGTAAGTCACAGATTTAGCTACCTAGTTTGTCCTTGAGAATGTAACAGTTCTCAACATGTTGTTTCTGTTACTTAAAAGAAATTCCATAGGGACGGCAGCACTTCTTCCAGTTTATTAATTCTGATCAGTGTGCCTAAATGTCCACTGATTTGCTAACAGCTTATAATAAAAATTTTAAAATCTGCCACATGGCTTGAAAGCAAAAAAAAAAAAAAAGAAAGAAAAAAAATCTGCATTGCATCATTTTCAGTCTTGAAGAGAATGCATTTAAAAGTATACATTTAGGTACCAATGATTTTTACAAGGTCATAGTCTGGCTTCTTATATAACATTCTGTGAAATTAATAAGGAACCCTACACAAAGTAATGTCTACAACTAAAAAAAAAAAGGAAAATAATTTCTGATAACAATTCATTTTAGCTCCATTCTTTAAGTTAAATGTTACTAAACTCAGCACTTCCTCTCTCAATCCTCCCATTTCCTCTCTCTCTCTCTCTCTCTCTCTCTCTCTCTCTCTCTCTCTCTCTCTCATTTTAATGCAACACAAGAAAAATGTCTTAATTAAATATCCTAAAGAGAATATTGGTCACTTAACATTTATGATCAGATGAAAATGAAACGCTCTCTCTATAAGTTCCGTGACAACTTACTTTTTCCCATTTTCACTCTTCACCCTGTATCTTGTATGATGCATGCTTTTAGTTGGCCCTCAACAAATATGCCTAACATGAATTAATGACAGGTACAATAGGTAATATACACAAGAATGTTCCTAACAGTACTGTTCACAATAGAAATTTTTTAAAGAAAAAGAAGTAATGCAATACCCATCAAGAGGAGAGTGGATGAATGAACTTTGCTATATTCACACAATTATATAATGTATAATATTTACAACAAATAAACCATAGGCACACTGGATATGGATAAATATTAGCAATATCTTATACAAGGGTAAATCTCAAAAGAGTACATGTAACTAATTGCCTTTTGCATGGTTAAAAAAACTAAATTACAAATAAATATTTTTAGGGACGCATATATATGCAATAAGAAATTATGTACAAAAAATGTTAGCGAAAGATGGATTTGGCATTTGGGGAAATCATTATCTCAGCTACAGGTGGGGAACCAGAGGGTATGTTGCCAAAAAAGTATTAGATGGTCAAATAAATATACATTTTTATGAAGTTCCAAGTTTTTTTTAGTGGGTTCTGATAACATACAAATAACTGATTGAGTATATATGTTTCAAATGTTAATGATGAAAGTGTGTTGTAAAACCAAGATCATATCTGATTTAAATCTTTGACCTGAGATAATCAAGCAAGCACACAAAAATCAGTATGTGAATGGTGGACTGAAAATATTGAGAGATCCATTTCTCTACATCCTTGCTAATGCAGTCATCCCTCGATATCCATGGAGGATTAGTTCCAGGACTCGTCCCCAGTCATGCCCTGCCCCCACACCCCGGGTACCAAAATCTAAGGATGCTCAAGTCTTTTATATAAAATAGCATAGCATTTGCACATAACCTAAGCACGTTTTCCTGCATACTTTTAATCATCTTTAAATGACTTGCGATACCTAACAGAATGCCTACACATCATTTCATTGGCACAAATTCAACAGTTTTCAGTGTGCAGCAAATTTTACATATATATATATATATATATATATATATATATATATATATATATATATAAAGAGAGAGAGAGAGACTCTAGTAGTCCTAGTGAGCATGAAGTGACATCTCATTGTAGTTTTGATGTGCTTTTCCCTAGTAGCTAATGATACTAAGCACCTTTTTTAGTTTTGTTTTGGTTTTTTGTTTTTTTCCATTTAAAAAATTGGGTTTTTTGTGTTTGTGTGTTGCATTACAAGTGTTTTTTATATAATCTGAATGACAGATCATTACCAGATACATGATTTGCAAATATTTTCCCCCATTCTGCCCATACTCATTTTATTCTCTTGATGGTGCCCTTGATGCATGAAAGTTTTAATTTTATTTTGAAGTCCAACTCATCTATATTTTCCTTTGTTGCTCATATTTATGGTGTCATATCTAAAAATTTATTATTGAATTTGAGGTTATGAAGATTTATTCCTATGTATTATTTTAGACGATTTGTAGTTTTAGCCCTTAAATCTAGCTAGTTGGCCCATTTCAATTTCATATTTGTGTGAGATATGTTGTGTGGTACAATTAAAACTTTATTTGTTTTCAAGTAAATAGTCAGTTGTCCCAGTACCAGTTGTTAGCGTCTGGGCACTCTTGTTGATCAGTTTTGGCATTCTTGTTTAAAATAAATTGATCATAAATATATGGTTTTACTTATGGACTCTTATTGCCATTCCATTCGTTTATATGACTATCGTTGTTTTGATTACTATAGCTTTGTAGTAATTTTGAAATCGGGAGGCATAAGCTTGTATTTCTGTTTTAATATTGTTTTGACTATTTAAGGGCCTTTACAGTTCCACATGAACTTGAGGATTTGTGTTTCTCTTTCTTCATAAAGGGCCCCTTGGAATTTTGATAAGGGTTGCATTGCATCTGTAGGTCACTTTGACTAGTATTGACATTTTAGCAATGTTAAGTCTTTCAATTCATAAACATGAGACGTCTTTCCACTTATTGAGTTGTTCTTTCATTTCTTTCAGTAATAATTTTCAGTTTTTTAATGTAAACTCTTTTCATGTCCATAGTTAAATCTACTCCAAGTTTTTTTTCTTTGAATGCTGTTGTAAATCTTTCTTAACTTCCACATAGTATTTTTATGTTGGTGTTTAGAAATGCAACTTGTTTCTGTGCAGATAAGTTCACCACAACATGTAGAATTGTTTATTATTGCTAGCAGCCTTTTTTGTGGAATGTTTGATATTTTGTATATATAGAATTATGTTATCTTTTTAATTTTTTTTATTTGATATAGAGATGTGGGGTACAAGTGAGGATTAACTATGTAAGTAGGCTGCATGCAGGTGAAATTTGGGCTTGTAACTGGCCCTCACTCCTCCGCTACTAGACCAGGTATCCTTTACATTGTCACCATCTCCCAACCTTTTTCTTCCCTCACTCCTAGCAGTGTCCAGTAACTACCAATCCCTTCCTTGTGCTAACATGATGATTGTTTAAGTCCCACTTATGAGTGAGAACATGTGGCATTCAGGTATATTTTCTGCGATCGATCAATTAGTATGATGGTCACCAACTCCATCTAATTTGCTGCAAAGTCCACGAATCATGTTATTTTTAAAATGAAATTTTACTTCTTTTTTTAATTGTGATGCTTTTTAATTGCATTTTCTTGCTTAATTGTTCTGACTAGAATTTCGGGGCAATATTGAATAGTAGAGGTTAAAATGTGCATACTTTGTTCCTGATCTTAGGAGAATATCTTCCCATCTTTCATCATTGACTATGACGCTAACTATGAAGCTGTGAATTTTTCATAAATGCCTCTTGTCATGTTAAGAAATATTTCTTCTATCTTTTTTTTAATGTTGTATCCTAAAAGGATGTTAGACTTTGTCAAATGCTTTTCCTATGCCAGTAGAGATGATCATATGGAATTTTCCCTCATTCTATTACTATGAAGTCTTATACAGAATTTTTAATATTTTGAACCATTTTTACGTTCCTGAAATAAATCTTAATTTATCACAGATACTGATTTTTCATGTTTTTGTGAAAGTGTCTTTGTCTGGCTTTAGTATCAGAGTTATACTGGCCTCATAAAATTAGTTAGAAAGTGCCCTCACCTCTTATTTTCTAGAAGTTTGTTGAAAGAGTGGTATTAATTATTTTTAAAATGTTTATTAGAATTCACCTGTGAAACCATCTTATTTTATTTACTTTTATTTCTGATTTTAGTTATTTGTGAATTCTCTTTGGGTGGTGGTGTTCTTAATCATTACAGCTAAAATTTTTCTAATTTTGTTAATTTTCCGAAGAATAAAATTTGGATTTATTAATTTTCTCTATTGTTTTTATATTTCATTAATTTCTGGTCTAACTTTTATCATTTCTTTCCTTTTGATAGCTTTGGGTTTATTTTGCTTTTGTTTTTCTAATTCCTTGGGAGTAATGCTAGGTTATTGATTTTAGATCTTCCTTCTTTTCTAATGTGGTCATTTATAGATTCCCCTCTGAGCACTGCTTTCCCTGTATCCTATAGTTATGGTTGTTATTATTGTTTTCATTTTTATTCCTCTAAAAGTATATCAAATTCCATTTGTGATTTCTTATTTGGTGCACTGGTTAAGAATGTGTTAATTTTACATATTGGTAAATTTTCCTTTTTTTCTTTCTGTTATTGATTTCTAGCTTATTCCATCATGGATAGAAAAGATAATTTGCATTATTTCAATCTTTCTAAATATCTTGGGACTTTTTATAGCATAACATATGCTCTATTCAGGTGAATGGTCCATGTGACTTGCCAATAACATGTATTCTGCTATTGTTGGATAGGTCTAGTTGGTTTATACTATTGTTCCAGTCTTATATTTCTTTCTGAGGCTTCTTTCTGGATGTTCTATTCATTATCAAAAGAGCTTACTGAAGTCTTCAACTATTATTGAAAACTTATTCATTCCTCCTTTTAACATTGTCAGTGTTTGCTTCATTTGTTTTGGGACTCTGCTATTTACTGTTTATATATTGTAATTGTTATAGCTTATCAATAAATTGAGATTTTTATTAATATACAATACCAATTTTGCCTCTTTCATCCAACAGAGTTCTTAATATATTAATTTAGTTATTTTATATTACTGGTCTGATAATTCCAACATCCCTTCAAGATCTGAATCTGGTTCAGACGCTTGCAATTTCTTCAAACTATTTTTTTTTTTTTTTTTTTGCCTTTTAATTTGACACAGATAGATAGATAGACAGGCAGGCAGGCATGATATACTAGGTAAAAGGAACTGTGGTATATAAGACAGTCATTGTTAAAATCAACAGAATTTTCTGGAATATTTCAAAATTGTTCCTTTTCTTCTGCCTCTGCAGAAGCATAAGAAGAATCATCTCTAATATTCTCTATGATAACCTAACAGAGATACTGAAAGGAAAACTCACAGAAGTGGAGACAAGGACCTACAATTAGCCCCTCATGGAATGTTTAACTATCAGACTGGCCCAATCTGAGCCTCTAGCAATTCTTTAATTAGTTAATAATCAATAAGTTAAATAGTCAATAAGTTCTTGTTCCCACAGAGGTTTCCACCCAGGGTTTCTGTTCTGGTAAGTTTTGACTCTCTATATTTGCTTGGCTATACTTTCAACTTTGAAGGCTGCAGTGACCTCACTTTTCTGATGGATCTAAAAAGAGTTGTTGAAAACTATAAAACACTGCTCAAAGAAGTCAAAGATGACACAAGCAAATGAAAAAATATTCCATGCTTATGGAATGGAAGAATCAACATTGTTAAGATGTCTATCCTACCCAAGGCAATCTGCAGATTTAAAACAATATCCATTAAGTTACCAGTAACATACTTCTCAGACCTGGAAATGACAATACAGTAACTCATATGGAAACATGAAAGACCACAAATAACCAAAGCAATCCTCAGCAAAAAAACAAAGCAGGAAATATCATGCTCCTAGACTTTAAACTTTATTATAAAGCCACAATAATCAAAACAGCCTGGTATTGGTACAACAACAGGCATTTAGACCAATGGAACAGGAAAGAGATTCCAGAAGCAAAACCTCGATTTCTCAACCAACTTGCCTTTGACAAAGCCTCCACCACCAACAACTGGAAGAGGAGAACCTATTCAGTAAACGGTGCTGGGAAAACTAGCTAGTCACGTGCAGAAGATTAAAACAAGACCTCTACCTATCAACATACACAAAAGTCAACTCTAAATGGATCAAAGACCTAGACATAAAACCCCTAAGAACCTTAGAAAATGCAGGAGATACCCTTATGGAAATTGGAACTGGCAACCAATTCCTGATCAAAACCCCAAGTGAGCATGCCATAAGAGATAAGATAGATAAGTGGGAGCTCATCAAACTGACAAAATTCTGCAAAGCCAAAGAAGCCATCAAGAGAGCAGAGAGATAGCCCACAGACTGGGGAAAATATTTGCCAACAATATATCTGACAAAGGACTAACATCCGGATCTACAAGGAACTTAAATGTGCCAAATAGAAAAAAAAATTGCCTCATTACAAAGTGTGCAAAATATATGAATAGGCACTTCTCAAAAGAAGACATACGAGCAGCCAAACAGATACATGAAAAAATGCTCAGCCTCACTAGTCATCAAAGAAATGCAAATTAAAACTACACTGAGATACCACCTACCTCCAGTCAAGATAGTCATCACCAATAACTCAAAAAACAACAGATGATGGAGAGGATCAAGGAAATGGGAACACTTCTATGCTGCTGATGAGAGGGTAAACTAGTACAATGTCTGTGGAAAACAATTTGGCAATTCCTAAAAGGTTTAAAACCTTCCATATGACCTCTCAATCCCCCTACTGGGAATATGCCCAGAGAAACTCAAATCACTCTTTTAAAAAGATACCTGCACACGCATGTTTATTGCAGCATTGTTCACAATAGCAAAAACATGGAATCAACCATGCTGCCCATTGAAAGAGGACTGGATTAAAAAATCATGGTACATACACATGATGGAATATTACACAGCCATACAGAAGGACAAATTTATGAATTTCATAACAAGCTGGGTAGACTTAAAGTCTGTAATACTGAGTGATCTATCACAGAAACAAAGTACTGAGTATCACATATTCTTACTCATAAGTGGACCTAGAACAATTACCTTCATACTATAAGAAAAGGATTGTCAGTAGTGGAAAATTGCTAGGGGTGAAGGGGTGGGATTGGCAGTAGTGAAATTCTGCCGGGGGAGGGGGTGGCACACCTCATCAACAAGGGTACCTGCATAATGAGCATTTGTATACTTACCCTGAACTGTACCCCACATCATTAAAATAAAAAAGTAAAAAAATAAATAAATAAAAATTAAGAATTATTAATGTTTTATTTATTGTTGTGTGTATCAACAAGCTTCTTACATGGTGGACCAGTCTTTCTTTGTCTCTAGTAACAGTTTTAATTTAAAGTCTATTTGTCCAATATTAGTATAACCTGTTCATCTCCCTTGTGGTTACTTTTGGCAAAAAAATATTATTTCTTGCCCTCTAGCTTTCAATCTATATGTGTCTTCGGTTATAAAGTGGGTCTCATGTAGAATGCATATAGTTAGATTGTGTTTTAAATCTACTTGCCCAATTGTGCTCTTTGATTGGAGAGCACAATTCATTTAAATTCAAAGTATATTTTATAGAAAGGGATGTATTTCTAAGACAATGTTGTATTTTTTAAGTCTTATATTCATTTTTTGTCCCTTATTCTCTTCATTACTGCATTTTATTTTGTTTGATTTATTTATTTTTTATTTTTTGAGTTGGAGTCTCACTCGGTCGCCCAGACTGGAGTGCAGTGGCCACTCCCGGCCACCGCTGCCTAGTCCTGCTGGGCTCCGGCGATCCTTCCGCCTCAGCCTTCCGAGTAGCCGGAATTACTGGCGTGCGCTACCATGCCCCGCTAATTTTTTTATTTTATTGTAGAGATGAGGTCTCGCCTGCCCAGGTGGGTCTCGAATCCTCGGGCTCAGGCAATCCACTCACCTCAACTTCCCAAAGGCGCGGGATACAGGCTGAGCCACCGAGCCCAACTTCCTCATTTTCTTAATGTATTTTTTTTTAGATTTTTACCTGCAGTGGTTATCAAGAGGATTACAATTAACATCCTGAATTATTTTTTTAATCTAATTTGAATTTTTACCAACTAACTTTCAATAGCATACAAAAACTGGACTCCTGTAAAGCTCTGTCACTCTATTTTACTGTTGTCACAAATTACATCTATACATTATATTCCCTTTAACATAGATAAAACATTATCTCTTTATATATTTATTTTTTGTTGCAAAGACAATTAAAAACAGGATTTAAAAACAAAAATAAAATAACAGTGACTTTTATATGTACCTATGGTGTCATGTTTATGGGAGTTCTTTATGTCTTTGTCTTTCAATTACAGTCTAGTGACATTTCATTTCAGCTTAAGACTATCATTAGCATTCTTGTAAGGTATCTGTATTAGTAACAAACTCCCTCAACCTTTGTTTGTCTGGGAATGTAATTTTTTTTTTCATTTTTGAAGCAAGCTTAGTTTTGCTAGATAAAAATTATTGTTTTTTATGGTTTTTTGTTTTTTACTTAACACTTTTAAAATGCCATCTCACTCCCTTTTAGACTCCATACTTTTTAATGAGAATACTGTGGGTAATCTTAATGGAGATAACTGTTATATGATGAATCACGTGTGTTTTTCTGCATTCGAGATTCATTCTCTGTCTTTACCCTTCAACAATTGTATTATAACATGTTTCTGTTTGAGTTAATCTCTTTGAATTAAATCTTCTTTGAATTCAGTGAACTTCTTGCATGTGTAGATTCATACCTCTTATCAAATTTGTAGTTTTCTGATCTTTATTTCTCTAAATATCCTTTCTACTTCTTTTCTTCTTCTGCTTCTTGGACATCTGTAATGCATATATTGGTGTGTTAATGGTGTTACACAAGTCTCTCTCTCTCTCTTTTTTTAGTCTTATCTCTTTCTACTCTTCAAATTTAATAACCTCAATTGACTTGTATTCATGTTCATCAATTTTTTTTTTTTACCCTGCTCAAATCTGTTATTAGATCCTTCTAAGTAAGGTTGCTATCTTAGGTATTTTATGTGTAAGTTCCAGAATTTGCTCGGCTCCTCTTTTTAATAAGTTTTAATCTTTACTGATATTCTCTATTTGTTCAGACATTTTTCTGGTTTTCTTTAGCTCTTTTAGCATATTTAAGATCATTGATTTAAAGTTTTTTTCTAGTAAAGTCAATATCAGAACTTCTCCCATTTCTGTTAATTTATTTTTGTGAAAGGGGTCATAATTTATTATTTGCATGATTTGCAATTTTTTTTGAAAACAGAAGATCTTTACATTATTACATAGTAACTCTAGAGATTAGATTCATTCCCCTCCTCAGGGTTTGTTTTTGTTGTTTTCTGTGGACTATAATCCTTTGTTGTTTAGTAATTTTTCCAAACTATTTTTGTGAAGTCTCAATTATTTGCCATGTGTGGATTCTGCAGACTCTTTTTCTTTAGCTTACACTCAGCTAGTGTTTTGACAAAGAGATTGAGAAGGAGAAGAAAAAGAGAGAGGGAGAGGAATACAGAGAGAGAGAGAAAGAAACAACCTCACAATTCTTCACCCACTGTCACTGAGCTTCAGCATTCCTTCAACTCAACCTGGCACAACTCTACCTTAGAATTTTCTTCCTACTTGCACTGAGGCTAGGAATCAGGATTATCACAAGATGCAAATTTAGGGATTTCTCAGGGCTTTCATAAGCATAAAATCTGCCTTGGCCATGCATGAAAATTCCCAGTACTCATGAACCCTTTCGAATGTCTTTCCTAAAGACTCTGACTCTAGTATTTGCTTTCGGGCTTTAGGCATTCTGTTGTTTGCCTTATTTGTAATCTTCTACCCCGAATGGTTGTTGGGTTGTGTGTTTTCTGTACACTGTTTCAGAGAAAAGCCTTCTACTTTTCTGCCAATAGTCAGTTTCTTAATTTGCTAAACAAAGGCAGCATGTTGTTTTAGTTCTTCAGGCATCCCCTGGAAAAGTTAGAAGGGACTAACACAATCCCTTATAAATAAAATATTCTCTGTTCCCTTAGGAATGGGGGGCCAGAGTTACACACTGCGAATGTGAGCTGCCATCTTCAGGACCTGGTGAAGATTAACTCAAGCAGAAACATGTTATCACATAGTTGTTGAAGGGCAAAGACAAAGAATGAATCCCGAATGTAGAAAAACATAAGTGATTCATCAAATAAAAGGTATCCTCGTTAAGATTACCCACAATATTCTCATTAGAAATTATGGAGTCTAAAAGGAGTGAGATGGCATTTTAAAAAGTGTTAAGTAAAAAAAAAAAAAAAAAAAAAAAACAATATTTTTTTTCTAGCAAAACTAAGCTTGCTTCAAAAATGAAAAAAAAAAAAAAACATTTCCAGATAAACAAAAGTTGAGGGAATTACCTTAATAGAGGACAAGTAAAAAAGATCGCAAAAATTTTCTACCATTTTGAATTGTCTTTTTATTGATTCAATGTTCACTTGGTTACTAGACTTCTTTTTCTATTTTCCAGAGTTCTGACCAAGTTGACTGTGACAATTTTTGCTTGTGCTTAGATTTACCAACTTCACTATTTTAGTGATATCACTGCTACTCACATAAGCTTTTGGACTTCATATTAATCTCTTTTCTACTTTTTCTCTAAGTTCTGGGAGATTTGTTCAAGCTAGTAATATAATTTTTTTTTAAATTTAGCTTTCAATCTTCTGTTTAATCCCTCCTTTGGGATTTTTATTCAATAATTATGCATTTCATCTTCAGTCAATCTCACTCATTCTTAGATTTCTCCTTTTGCTAGGTATAATGATGCATGAAATTCACATAAGACTACAGAATTAAAGATTTTCTAAAGCCTTATTTTATGTGTTTGCCATATTGAAAACTAGGTCTTATTTTTAAACAACGTAGTTTCTTTTTTTTTCCTCCAAATTCGTTCTTATAGGAAAAAGATGTTTAAAAAAATACAGCAATTTTTAAGTCAGAATGCCAGCGGGGCCTCAAACATGTTAAGTCAGACTGGAAAGAGGGGTTCTGAGATCCAGTGCCAAGCAAAAGATGCAAAGAATTGCACAGAAGTTTGATTGGAAAATATAGCTTATTTAGAATGTAAATTAGAGAGAGAGGAGATTCACCTTCCCAAGGTAGGGGAGATGGAAAACATGGTGACCATAGCTCAAAGAGCCACGTGGCCAAACCACACCAGAGTTAGCAAAGTAATGACGCTTGAGGTTGAATGCTTTTAAATCTTCCCTTTGATGGGGGCAGGTTGTTAAGGTGATTGGGAGGTGGTCTATTTCACGTCATCATCAAGGGGACAGATAAGCACAGGTACTGACATCAGGTGATGGACTGAAAGCAGATGGTTGGGTTAGTCACATGATTGTTGCCATGTTGATGGATTCTGTGTCATGGAAGTTCATCAAGGCTGATTAACTTAACTGGTTTAGAAAGCAAGCTCGGGTGGAGTTGTAAAGCAATGATCCAGAGTTACCTCTGAGAAGCCTGTTCTGTCCTTGATTAGAGGGCAAACTAGGTAATGTTAAGAGAATATAACAGAACTAGACATGTCAAAATGGCTGATCTTTGGTTTTGTTGACTCCATTTTATGTCTTTGCAGTAATATTACATTTTCGTCTCTTTTTTTCTTCTTTGGTTTTAGAAGCTGGTCTCTTTTTCTGAATCTTTAAGTCTTTCTTACTATAAAAATGGAATATTTGAAGAAGAGTGCACAATCAATAGCCAATTTATAATGAGAATCTTTATTTGCTTAACTTTTTTCAATGTCGTATATTATGTCTCTGGATTTTTCTGATTTTCGTCCAAAAATTCGTATTTTTTCTCTAAGATGCTAGCTATAGCTTTTGCCACTTATTAATATTTAATTATATTGCCTTTGTCAAACAAGACAAGGGGAGGGGGAGAGAGAGAGAGACTAACCTAACTATCTCTATTTGTCTTTACCTATACCAGCAAAAAATCCTGACCTTTTAGGCTATGAGAAGTATTGAAGGTTGGAGAGAAAAACCATCACATCTCTAGAAGCCACTGTAAGTGATTGGGTGAACATGGGAAGAGGTAAAAGACCTTCTAAATATACAAAATGGAGCAGGTAGTATCTACAGAAATAGGGATTTTTTTTTAAACCAACTGCATTCAAAGGTTATTTGTTCTATTGCACAGCCTTCAAAAAGAAAACATACCGATCCCTCCTTTCTAGAAATACTTAAATATAATGAAATAGCAATTCAAAAGGAATGACACTGATAGGAGATTTGGCATGTCTTTTTGTAAGTTGTTCAAATGTTTTACAATGTTTAGAGACAGGACATTTTAAATGAGATCTATTACTTTTTCATGCTGTTCAAAAATACACACACAATATTTTTTCAATATGTCACCCAGCATTTTACCCTTTCTGCATGCTCTGAATTAATGAAAGGTTTGAATGTCCCTATCAGTAAACTGATGTAAAATCCTTGGGCTATAATGACAATGTTGTAAATGTTCCCAGTGACTTTCAGAATTGCATCAAAAAGGCAAAAGATCAACTAAAATTCCAATTAAAACAAAGTGTAATAAAATCCTGTGCAAATGGCTGACTTCATTAAATACCAGTATTAAATATGCATTTCTTTTAAGAAAAAAGCTTTTGGGCTCCATGAAGAGAACTTGTTTTATTGCTGAATAAACATGGCAATTGTAGGCACAAAATAGATTTAACTTATTCTGACCCTGAATCACAAGAAGCCTGGGGAGCTTCTCAATTTTCCCAGCTCTTGTAACTAACAAGTCCTGAAACAAAGAATCCATTTGATTTCTCAGACATTTGACTTCCATCATGTTTAGGACAATGGTTCCCAAACTCTACTGCATATTAGTATCACCTGGGAAGCTTTTATAAATCCTAATGTTCCTGTCCAATAAAATCAGAATATTTGGAGATGAAATCAAGGTATTAGAAACGCATCCCTAGGCCGGGCTCGGTGGCTCAGCCTGTAATCCCGCGCCTTTGGGAGGCTGAGGTGAGTGGATTGCCTGAGCCCGCGGGTTCGAGACCCGCCTGGGCAGCGAGACCTCATCTCTACAATAAATCAAAAAATCAGCCGGGTGTGGTAGCGCATGCCTGTAATTCCGGCTACTCGGAAGGCTGAGGCGGAAGGATCGCCGGAGCCCAGCAGGTCGAGGCTGCGGTGGCCGGGAGCGGCCACTGCACTCCAGTCTGGGCGACTGAGTGAGACTCCAACTCAAAAAAAAAAAAAAAGAAAGAAAGAAACGCATCCCCAAGGAAATACAATGCAAAACAAAGTTTGAGAATCATAGTACAGATTTCTAAAAATTAGTGTAGATAGAAATCACATGGCATGCCATCATTAGATTCATGGCTCCTCCCCCAAATAGTTTGATTCAATGAACACTCCAGATGGTTTAGATATGAGTAAGAAAGAATCACTGGTCTGCAGCACTGCTACACAAAGAGTTGTTCTTGGAATTAGCATCATCAGGATCAACTGTGAGCTTGCTTAAAATGCAGATACGTTGGTCCCATCCATTGAAGAAGAATCTCTGAATCTGTTTCTGTTAAGCTCTCCAAGGGGTTCTTTATGCATGTAAAATTTGAGAACCACAGTTCTAGAGTATATAAAATGTAAATAAAGATAAGTGTTTCCATCAGGGGCCACTGTTCTTCCCAGTACGACAGATTTCTCATGTGTTTCACATTGTTCATCATGGCACGGAAATTATGGCATATGTTCATGATCTCAGAGGCAAAGGATTTTGAAGGACGAAAGTATGAGGGAAGAGGGGATGCTGAACAAGGGGACAGGTCATTCACAGGAAAGATCAATATGCTTGGTTTTACAAGTCCCAATTTTCTTTTGTGTCACTGACTAGCTAGATTAACTTGGGCAAATGTCTTCACCATTTTTCTTCCAAATGTGACAGTGAGAGTCAAAATAAGACTACGTGTAAAAGGAATTTTAAAATATAAATTATTCTATGTAGGTATGGCATTTTATTATTATTATTTCTCAAATCAAAGTAATATAATTATGAATTATGAAATAAAATACTAATTTCATATTAAACTCTTTGGAACCATAGCCCAGGGCAGTACAGATCTGCAAAGGCAGCATTCCTCCTTTTCCCATAAGGAAAAATCTAGACTGGCTGCAAACAAATGACTTTTCTTGAACCCATTACAAAACTGCGGTTATGAAGTAATCAACTAATTCTATATCTGGGAGAAAGACTGCCTTCCAGGAGAAAAAGGACAGGAACACTATCTTACCAGGGGGATAAATACATGTAATCAGTAAGATAATTCAGTTAAAAAATTTAACAAGCACTAAAAGCCCAACTGTGAGCTAGCTTGAGAAAGTGAAGCTAGCCAAAATAAAATAGATCATCTGAATAGTCCTATAACCATTAAAGAAATTGAATTTGTAATTTTAAAACTTCCCCCAAAAGAAATCTTGGGCCCAGAAGATTAGAATTCTATCAAATGGTTAAGTAATTTGTACCAAAGCTATACAATCTTTTCCAGAAAATATCAATGAAAATAGAGACAAAAACTTATGTTCATATAAAAGCCTATTCATGAAGTTTATATCAGCTCTATTTATAACAGTCCTAAACTGTAAACAACTAATATGTCCTTCACTGTGAAAATGGTTAAAAAAGTGGGAGGTATCCACCATGGAATACTACTTAGAAATAAAAAGGAATGGATTATTAATACACCCAACAACTTGGATGTATCCCAGAGTAATTACACTGAGTGAAAAAAGGTTATCTTTAAAGGTTACGTATGCCATGATTTTATTTATCTAGCATTGTTGGAATCACAAAATTATCGAGCTGGAGGACAGATTAATGGTTGCCAAGGGTTACAGAGGAAATGGGGGAGGAATAGAAGTAGGTTTGCCTGTTAAAGAGAAACATGGGGTATCTTTGTGGTGACTGAGGATGATGGACATGCTCTGTATCTTGACTGTCAATATCCTGAATGTCATCCTGGTTGTGACCATGGACCACAGTTTAGCAAGGTATTGCCATTACCCAGGAAAACTGGGTAAAGAGGACACAGAATCATTCTGTTATTTCTTACAACTCTGTGTAAATCTACAATAATCTCAAAGAAGTCATTCAAAACTAAGGAAAAGACTTCTGAACTCTGTACAACTTATAAATGAGACAAATAATTAAAATTTATATCAATAAAGAGATCCCCCAAATCACTAAGAATACAAGCAGTCTTATTTTAAAAGTGCAATGAATTAGGATTCCATTAATTTGTGAGAAAATGCTTACCTTATCTGTGAATCAACAATGAAAATTTTAAAAATAAATTGTGTTTCGAAGATTTACATGCTGTGGACTCAAAAGAGGAGAGAGTTGGACAGCTATATTTATTGTTAAGAGTAGTATAAATCAGTACAACTTCTGGAATGGCAATTTGCCAGTATCTATCAAAATTTTAAGAATATAGAGTGCATACAAATAACCCAGAAAATCTGAGTCTGTCCTCTAGACAACTGTACTGTATGACCTCTGTAAAGCCAATATTATTGACTGTTGTGTAGTAAGTGATGGGAAAATAAAGTTAAAAGACAGTCTCCTTTTCCGCCGCATCCTCCCAAGCATCCGTTGTTTTTTAAGTTATTGATGATGGCCATCCTGAATGGAGTTAGGCGGTATCTCAATGTAGCTTTCATTTGCATTTCTTTGATGACTAATGAAGCTGAGCATTTTTTCATGTATCTGTTGGCTGCTCGTATGTCTTCTTTTGAGAAGTGTCTATTCATAAAAAAGCCCACTTTGTAATGGGGCTTTTTTTTTCCTTTTTGGTAAAGCCTCTGTGGAAAACAGTGTGGCTATCCCTAAAAGGTCTAAAAATCATCCTTCCATAAAACCCTGCAATACCTCTACTCCGAATATACCCAGAAGAACTCAAATTGCTCTATAAAAAAGACACCTGCCCAGATATGTTTATCGCAGCATTGTTCTCAGTAGCAAGAACGTGGAACCATCATGCTACCCATCAAAAGAGGACTAGATTTTAAAAATCAATGGAATATTAAGCAGCCATAAAGGACAAAATCATGAATTTCACAGCAGCCTGGATGGACTTAGAGTCTCTAATACTGAGTGATGCGTCACAGAAACAGAGAACTGAGTATCACATGTTCTCACTCATAAGCAGACCATGAACAATTATCGTAATACTGTAAGAAAAGGATTGGCAGTAGCAGGAAACTGCCCAGGGTGGAGGGGATGGGGAGAGGCAGAATTGGCAGTAGCAGGAATCTACCAAGGGAAGGGGGCACTCCTCATCAACAAGGGTGCTTGCATAATGAACATTTGTATATCTAACCCTCAATTGTATCCCACGTCTTTGAAATTAAAAACAAACAAACAAACAAAAAGACAGTCTTTGCAATTAAACTTATGCGTGTGATAAGTACTCAAAATTATACTAGATGGAGCTAGTAGGAGAAAAAGGAGCTTTCTGTGAAAATGTAGAATCGTGTTGAGTATTATTTAGCTGTGCATCCAGAGATACCAAAGAGAACACTGAAGGGAGGGGGATTTTATGCTCGGTGCTGGTCCCTTTTTCTCATGAATATCTCTAAATCTGAATTACCTGTCCTACCAAAGAATGGAACACTGGAAAAATAACTTATTAAAATAAGTTATAACGCTGATAAGCTTTGGGTCTGAGGTTTGTTGAAAATCCCAGGAAACTCTGTGAGAAAAACAGAACCTTATTTGGGGGATCAAACTGGCCTCAAAGTGATGTGGCAAAATGTGACTTGTCTAAACCAACACAAGTTCTAGGCAATGGAAAATTTTCGACAATGATCACGGAGGCGTGTTGTGAAGTGTTGTCAGTATCTTTGTAGCAGTTCCCAGTCATGAATGGCGTCATGGAGACGAAGAACAAACTTTTGTTTTGATACCAGGCCTTAGATGAGAAATCAAAGCTCTGATAAAGTGGACTGACTTTCACAGCAGTAATTGTTTCCAAGAATTAAAAACTCTTTTTTTTTTCATTTTTTTAACAACAGACGCCCGTGTTAAGTAAGCAGGACAGGGGTTATGCGAAGACCATGCCTTCGCTGGGATGCAGATGTCAAAGGATAGTTCCAGGTACTCTCTAAACCAACTAACAAGCAAAAATAATTACTTACGAAAAAATGAATTCTAAATCCCACTTAGGGCTTTTATACTAAATTTCTGGAATTAGCTTCAACACCTGTTTCAGAAAGGCATTAGAAAAAAAAATCTCTAAATTTTCTTCCTGTTATGAATAATTCTGTTTATGTTCATCTTGAATCCTATTTTTAACAAGAGAGAGACTCCCGGGGAAGGAATGCATAGGGGAAAAAATTTAGATACAGAGAAATTACAAATAGAAAATAATGGTTTCAACCACCTCTAGCGATTACTTATTGTTTGAAGGGGAGGGGTTGAAGATAAGGGTTTTATTTAGTTTTTGGATGCAAAATGTTTCCACAGGGTTAAAAATTCAAAATTTTTTAGTGTAATAAAGAGTCTGACTCTATATCTTGATGTATGACTACTGGCTTTCTTTAAGTCTCTTCCTCCCCTTTGGTTCCTCATCTAGAAAGGCTGATAAGAAAGCCTTCACACGTCTCCTCCTTCGATGCCTGCTGGAAATTAAAACATCACAAAATCCCAGCCCACAAAAACCTCTAGCCACTTAGAAAATCCCAGCCATAGTACCTCTGCCTCCTCAAGCCAACCAGGATCTATTTGTGCCACCTTGCTCTCTCTGAGAATCTCTTACTGAGTAATAAACCTTTTTTACAACCTTTGGGTGTGTGGCCTTGTCAATCTCCAAATGCAAACTAAAATTCAGACTTGTGGAAGTGGGGGTGGCCTTTTTTTTTGGTGGAATATCCAAAATAATGGTGCTGTGAGCGGGATGTCTAGATAATGATCACTATAAGTGGGGGTCTTTCTTCTCTTGTTTTGACCTGCTAACTAGAACTGCTGCTTGCTGCTGGTGAGCAATCATTTTGGTCAGTCACTTGCTGACCAGCAGCTTCTTTGAGCCGTGTTGCTGCCTTCTGGAGGGGTTGTGCCTTCAGCTGTGCTGTATTAACTAAGTTCTACCCAGTCTCAGTTATGGGACAGAAGACCCCTTAGAGTGGTCTTGGCGTGTGCCACAGTCTCAGCCAGGACCTATTGTGTGTCCCAGTTTCAACATAAGTCATGATAGAACCTAGGTTGGAAAGAATAACCCTCGTCTTGTGATCCTGGGTTGTGTCTCAACCAGGCATTTGCCTTCTTTCTATAGAGTCCTCAGGGGAAAGACCGATACCCTATAAAATATGTGGGCCCTTCTGTGAGGGAAAGCTGTTACTATGTGATATGCTGAGGACCACACTCCTAAAAGCAGATGACTCACTAAAACCTTACAAAATGTCTTTAAAACTGATGCTGTCTCTGATGCCTCTGTCATCAAAATAAATGCAGATCTCAGAGTTACAAGGGAAATTACCCAGGGTATATTTGTGGCACAGCCAAGGGATTGATTCAGCCATTGTGGTGGGGAGGACCCTAGCTCTATGACTGTCAATAGAGACTCTCTGAAGGAAAACAAACAAACAAAACATACATATGAGCTGGATGGAGATACCCCTCCAAAGTATGTCCAGAAACACAGAGGAAGAAAGAAAAAGAGAGAGAGAGGTACAAAAAAAAGGAACAGCTAAAACCAATATCCATAAATTGCACAACTGGATATCCAAAATTAATAAAATAATTGATGCAACAAAAAGATAAAAGGCCTGTCATCCCAGCACTTTGGGAGGCCGAGGCGAGTGGACTGCCTGAGCCCACGGTTTCGAGAACAACCCAGGCAACTTGGCGAGACCTCGTCTCTACAATAAATCAAAAATTAGCTGGGCGTGGTAGAGTGCGCCTGTAGTTCTGGCTACTTGGAAGGCTGAGGTGGAAGGATGGCCGGAACCCAGCTGATCAACGCTGGGGTGACCGTGAGCGTGCCACTGCACTCCAGTCTGGGCCATGGATTGAGACTCCAACTCAAAAAATAAAAATAAAAAAAAGATAAAAGGGTACCAATTTCTTTCATCTCTGCAACATAAGTTCTGAATTAAAATCTGAATTAAAATCTGGGGTGACCGTGAGCATGCCACTGCACTCCAGTCTGGGCCATGGATTGAGACTCCAACTCAAAAAAAAATTTAAAAAGATAAAAGGGTACCAATTTTTTTCATCTCTGCAACATATGTTCTGAATTAAAATCTGCTAAAATCCACCAGTTGGCAAACCTTCATTGTCTTAATCAACACAGAGTCTCACATTTTAATTACACTTGGGAATCCCACTAAACTCAATCAAGGTATTTCCTATAATCTTATCATCTTAGGAAATCTATTGAGCATAAAAATAGAGGAATGATGGTTATATCTTACCTTATCTATGAGAACTCATTTCTTGCCTAAATAGTCCATGATCATAGAATCCATTGCCTTAAAATATCCTATGGAAGACATGGACTTTCTAAGCCAATGACTAACAAATTAAAATTGTATGGAGTTTTTGGCACTTATACATTGACTTGACAAAATGGGAACCTGTAAAATAGCTCATATGACCCAATATAAATTAGAGCAGGACCTTCAAAGATTGAAGTTTTACATTATTACAGAACTATTTAGTGTCAAGGAGATTAGCCCCACTGCTTGTCCATTTAAAAGTTCAATTTGTCCTATTCTTAAACCTGAAAAGTGTTGAATGGGCATCTCATGGTGGATTACTACAACATTAGTGCCGTGGTTCTACCCGATATTATTGAAGTATTGATTCCATCTAATTAGTAATTGGAGATCGTTGTTACTATCATAAATCTGGCTAAAATGTTCTGTTCGATGCCAATTTCGGTAGCCCTCCAGCCATAGTTTGTCTCCCCCTTTGCAGAGACACAACACACCTGAACACCCTTGTCATTGCACACAGTCTTTACAGGCAAGATCTTAAATGCATCCAACTTTCTCCAGGAGCACAGATGTGATATCACACTGATGATATTATCCTTTGAGAAAATTCACTTGGAATATTCATACAAAGGTTATCATCAAAAAAGGGGAAACACCTTTGTCTATATATAATGTAAGACTCTGTCACCTTAATTAAGTTCCTGAATATTATTTGGCATGCTGAAGGTCATTTGATTCCTGATACTATAAAGAAATAGCTATGTACCCCCTCAGAATCCAAAATGTTAAAACAAGCCCAACATATTTTAGACCTTCTTGGGTGCTAAGTAAAATTGACTAATTTTACCCTAAGACTATTTATAATGTTATATAAATACCAGTCTTTCACTTCACCATTAATTTGTTTTTTTAAATGGGTACTAAAGTTCCATAAATTTCTGGATCTATATTGAACTCTATTTTTTATTGATCATTATTTATTCATGATTAGTACCGCCCAGTTTTAACTATTGAAGACTTATTACAATATGTATATAGGCAATATGTATGTGTGTGTGTGTGTGTGTGTATGTGTATATATTATACATATATATACATATATATGCAATAATATCTATACACATACACACAAATATACATACATACACATAAATATATATATATGTGTGTGTGTGTGTGTGTGTGTGTACATACATATGAAGGAGGATCCAAGAAAAATCCCAGAATTATCTTCTGGGGGCGGGCCCCTGAGGGAATTTGTTTCTCTGGATCAGTCAACCAAAGTTTTTATCTGGAAGTGTTGAGAATGTTGCTTCACAATTTTCAAATATCCCGAGTTGTGGCAAACATGTTACTAGTTTTTTCACCATGAAAACACACCTGCCCACACTGCTCTGAGCATTCAGCAGTTTTTGACCAATAACAACACGACCCCCATGCCCCACCCACCCAATTTACCAAATCTCGATGCAAGCAGTTTTATTTTTTGTTTCCCTGGATGAAGGGAAACATTTTGCTAACGTGGAAGAGGTGGAAACAAAAAAAAAAACAAAAGCACTAAAAGGCACCAAAATTGGCAGGTTCAGAAACGGTGTGGAGCAGTGGAAAAAGCATATCAGTAGGTATATTGTATCAAATGGAGAGTATTTTGAAGGTGACTGAAGTTTAAACATGCAAGAATAAGCACACAATTTTTTATAAATAAATTACAGTTTGGGGGGTTCCCCCATATAACTTAATACATAGTAGGGCTAGCTCCCATTCTTATTTCTGACTCCCAGCTGATATTAGAAACTTGTGAATTTTTTTTAGGCAAAAAGATCTTTCCCCTATAGGTGGAACTGCTCTGCCCTCTGTATTATCAACCCTGCATTGAATCTCTGGAGTGAATACTGACCTTCAGCCTGTGGTTTCCAAAACTTACTGCATATCAGAATCTTCTTTATAAAAAAAATTCCCAATGCTTATGCCTCATCCCATGCCAATTACCTCAGAATGTCTGGAGATAGCATCCAGACAACAGGAATTTTTAATGTTCCCAGGTGATTTCAGTGTACACCAAAGTTTGGAAACGAATGTCCAGATAATTGCTCACCTTGCCAGTTGTGATGCAAAAACATGTTCATTTGTCTAGTAGCCCTGTGATCCAATGCCTTGATCTTATGAACAAAATTATCTATATAGCTAGTTCTCTTTCCCTTTTCCTCCCTCTCCTTCTCTCTCTCTCTCTCTCTCTCTCTCTCCCCCCTTATCTCTCTATCTCTATCTCTATCTCTCCCCTTCCTCCATTTCTCACATTGCTCCTATCAATTCTCTGGGAAGATTGAGAGTCCCGCTATCACAATACATGACAGTGATCTCTTATCTTCTTTGGTACCCACTAGTGTCATCTTACTGATATCCCTATCAGACAAGCAACTAACTGCTCATCACTGAATGTTTCTACTAACGTCAGTGGGTGTATCTAATATGTGATATGTGGGTGTACCTAATGTTAAGTTCCAATGTTTCCAGTCTGGCATGGTCCAGAAAAGACTAAGTCATTATCTCCAACCGATCCCTGAAAGACTCTTTGAGGACATTATTGTGATTTAGGTTGTGTAAGTTTTCATGTTACAGCAAATGAAAAGAAAATCCGAACAAGAAATGCATATCTGAGACATAGAAATAATACTTTAGAATCTAAGAAGAATTATCAGAACAAATTCTTTGGAGGCTTCTTTATTTCTTAAGACTTTTAATGAGAGTTAAAACATTTATATTTCACAAGAAAACTTTCATAGTTTTATTTTTAATTGCTTTTTATCTCATATTCAGGTCTTGGCTGAGCTTCAAAGTTTATAATTTGTGTTTGGTGTCTTAATTATTGGTGCGCTTTGCTGACACTCTATAGAATGGTGCCAACTTTCCACGTTTGGTCAGCTTCCTTTGCAAGGTAAATATGTCAGACGTCAATGAAGGAAAAGAAACCCAAATATTTTTTCAACTAAAGCCAAGCCATCTCAACAGCTGTTTATTTTTTATTTGTTTGCTTTTAATTAGAACAAGGAAATAAAAATTCCATTTGTTCAAAGTTAGTTTTAATTGCACTTCCTCAAATTTATTTTCTCTGATTTTATTTTCCTGCAGTTGAGTATTATTGTGATAATACACAGTGGTATTGTTGGCTTTTATCTGTTGCTTACAGTTTAATTTTATATAAAACTTTTACATTAAGGAACTAGAATTTTGTTTTCTGGGTATTTATTATTTCTATTGCTCTTTTTTACTGAGTAAAAATATTCTTACATTTATTATTTAAAGTAAAATTTGGCAATACCCAATGTAGCAAAATGTAGCTCTTATCATATGCATTGTTTCTCCCCCAATCCTTCAAAAGACTTGAGTGAGAAGCAGCTAGTATCAACTGTTACCGGTAAGATATCTCTGGCAGCAGAGTCATAGATATCCCATCCTCTTAGCCACCTACAGAGAAATGCTCTTGGTGTGGGCTGTAAATTGAGGTATCCATAGTGCTAAAGTTTCAGAAAAGTAGCCTGTGTGCCTCTCTGCCTTCGTTTCCAGACAAGACTATGTGATGTCTGTTGAATTATAACAGAGCCTCTTATACAACATTCACCAATACATAGTCTATGCCTCTCTACTTCAACAGATCATTTAAGCATAGCACTTCAAGAAATTATCTGAAAATAATAATTATGCCATCTCTGTTTACTGATATACTTAATTTATCCTTAGTCCTATATCACATCTTATATTCAATGCAGTTCCTTTCAATATATAACGAGAAACTAAAGACACTAGGATAATTGGGAAAACCATGAGCTTTACAATGAGGCAGAGATTATTCCCATCTGAGTGATAGCAGTTAAGATCTGTGTGACTTTGGACAAACTAAACCATCTGAGGTCTAATATCATCATCCATACAACAGGAACATAGTGCAATTCTGGTAGCATTACTGAGTGGATAATATATGAGTGGTATTTAAATTTTCTTTGCAGCAGAATTCTTTCTAAAAATGAAATTATGAAATTTGAACTTGTGCACAAAAGCCCAACATACAAAGCAGATTTAAAAATTGAGTATCTTGGCAATTATGTGGTTGAATTATTTGCTAAAATCTTTAAGAAAGAAAACATAAGGAATAGGGAAAATTTCTTTGGAAGGTCAGAAAGTCTCTGGATGAAACGGACTAGTTTATTCATTCAAGACTTTTTGATGGTAGTATCTGGTGTTTAACACTGTAATAGGTACTGGGGATACTTTGGTCAGCAGATCAGAACAAATTCATCCCCTACGGATTTTGCATTTTAATTAGGGAGAACTGTAGTTGACAAATAACCAAAGGTACTTATGAGACCAATCTGAGAGTGACAGGTTTGTTTGTTTTTTATTTGTTTGTTTATTTGTTGTTACACAGATACAGAAAGAGTGACAGGTTTTCCGATACAAATAAAAATGAAGTAATGTGATAAAGAATTCAGGGATTAATTTTCAAAAGGATGGTAAGATAAGGCTTCAGGAGATGATAACATTTGAACAAAACACATCCTTCAAGTGAGGGAGGTACGCTAGCATGTAGAAGAGAATGTTCTCTATGCACTATTTGGAGAAGAGAAGAGCTCACGTGTGTTAAGGCAGAACCATTGTTGGTCCCTTTGAAGTAAAGCAGGGAAGATAGTATGCCAAGAGAGGAGGAAACCAGTGGGGAGTAATACAAAATGCAATCAGAATTAGTCAAAGGCTGCATCGTGTGGGGTCTTTATAAGCCTTGGAAAGGGGTTAGGACTTTATGCTAAGCCATTTTATAGTTCACTGAGGTGTTTTCAAAAGATAAGTGCCATCACAGGTATGTTATTAAAGGAATATTTTGCTTGTTGAGTAAGAGTCTATAGGACACAAGCTTAGAAGAAGAGATACCACAATTGCACTGCTCCACTAAGTCAGGTTATTGACTTGGGCCAGAGTGGTAACAAAGAAGGATGAGGAAGTGTCATGGTTGGAGACGTATTTTGAAGGAAGAACCAACAGAATTTGCAGATGGATTGGATGTGAGCTCAAGGATATTTCCAGAGTTTGGGACCAGACCAAAAGAGAACCAAAAAATGGCAGCGGAAGGGAAGCCACAGCATTTCTTTACCAAGATTGTTGTGAATACATTTTGAGGGAAAAGCGCTCTTGAAAATTCTTCCAGATGTTGCCCTGTGACATCCATAGAAACATGTGTCACAGGAGAAAATTATATATTATGGTGTGAATCTCCATACAAGACTGTGGAGATGTGGAGATAGAAACAGAGTATAGGACCATTTGCCATCACTTGTTTTGCTTTGCTTCAGCACAAGGATGTCTCCAGAATTTTGTTTAGGAGAGTTTTAGATGCAGTGGTCATATTGCATGTGATGACAAGAGAATTTTTCTTGAAAATGCTTTTGAATTTCAATGTACAGTTTTCAATAGATGGTATTTTGAAATTAATAAAAATAGCACAGGTTTCTAAAAAGTACATAGCACAATTAAACTGATGTAAGCTGTGATTCCCCCTCCCGAGAATCTTCCAAATTATCTCCAACATGGTTGCCAGAATTATTTGTCCAAATCACAAGCATTCTGCCTAAATGTCATATGAGAAAACCACTGACAGATCAATGGAAACATTTTGGTAAACACCTCCTAAAATTAATTCTTCACATACATTATGAAGCAACATTATACATCCAAAAGAAATGCTGACATGTTTTATCAGGAGACATGCATGCAAATATCTTTTAGAACTACTGATTAAAAGACCAAAAACCTGAAGTTACATAAATGCTGATTAATAGGAGAGTAGGTGAATAAACCGTGACATACTAAATGACGTAATATGTTCTAAAAGTCAAAACAAACAAACTACAACGTGCAATCATATGGACCTTCATAATATAATGTTAAGAGGAAAAAGGAACCCCCAAATAACCAACAAAAAATGATATCCTCTTTCTAAAGTTTGAAACAAATAACATTAAAAGTTAACGTTTGAGTTAAAAAGTAAAAAAAAATATCTAAATGACAAAATCACATTTAAAAAGAAAGCAAAGGAAGTTCTAACACAGGATTCAGGGTGTGAACTCTGTGCGTCTGGGGATGCAGAGAATGTGTCAACTGGAAGCACAGGATTCCACATGGGATCTGGTCAAGGTCCTAACTTCTTCGTTTAAGGTGATGGGTCCATGAATAAGTCTTGCTTTTTAAAACTGTCTAACTATATGTCTTAAAAACTTTAAAAGGTGAAGAGGTCGTTCAAGAACCGATAGATCAAATATGCCATTTATCAAAAACTGAAATTTTTTCCAAGTCAATACAAGGTTCATTCCTTATACAAAATGCAGATGATTTCTGTTCTTCATGGTAGCAGAATCCAAGTGTTTTTAATTACACTGATATATTTATGAAATATTATTTATGAAATAATATATCTTGCATACCCCAGATTTATATCTATATTGATGTACACATTTTAAATATTTTGTTATAGAATTATCTCATTTAACATATGTAATATTTATGACATTATATTACCTCAAAATAGACATTTTAAAAGAATTAACAGATAAAATAAGTATTTTAAATTATTTGTTTACTATTAGCAATAACAAATCTTGTAAATAAGACTATAATTCATACATATAATAAATAAATATGTGATTAAATACAGTTTTTTATTTCTGAAAATTTTCATTTAACCTTTAGACTACTTCAAATTGAAGGTATGAATCTAAATCCAATATGCTGTGTTACTTTATTTTAAGGACTATATATTTGAAAAATGTGCCTCACATGAAAATAAATCAAATTGAAAAATTGGCTCATAGGCTTATGTTATGAACCTCATTTTAAAATCTAATACCCCAATTATGCAAAGATTTGTTCTTGTTATTGGGACTCAACAGACAAATTTTCCTTATAACACTCAGTTGTACTTGAAAACAAACTGAGAATTTACATCTTTTATTTTTACACAGATTGAAAATCTTTTTTCAAATTCTTTGAGAAGACAACTTTGGAATAATTTACAGTTGACATATCTATATTGTTTTCAGAAGCAAAAATCACACAATAGTACTTGGTTCCAATTATGTTTATCTTTACCATGTTGAAAAAGTTTATTTCATTTTATTTTAAAGTATCTTCTTCACCCTGAAGGGGCATAGTTGGGCTTCTATTTTAAAAATTTAGCTAGACAGAAACATGTATACACAAACTTATTTAAGCTCAACAGCTTTTTAGTATTTTGTCCTTAGATAACCAATGAACTTGTGAGTGGAACAAAAGGTTTCTGGGTTATGTATTGTACTTTGAAGACAAAAGGATTAGAGATATACCTTTAAAATGTTTCAAAGAGCTTATGAGATGCTTGCTCCATTCTAAACCATTCTTGAACCCTTTCTTTCTTGTAGATGTGTCATGTATCTAAACTTCTCTACTTTCTATTTATTTTTCTGAACATGGTATTCTTCATAATACTCTCTCTCCAGGAGATTCACTTATTCACCAACAATCAAATTAAATGACACTACTTCTCTGAAATCTTTCTTCATGGTTCTTCATGCAAAATTAACTTTTTTTTTTTTGAGTTGGAGTCTCACTCTGTCGCCCAGACTGGAGTGCAGTGGCCGCTCCCGGCCACCGCAGCCTCGACCTGCTGGGCTCCGGCGATCCTTCCGCCTCAGCCTTCCGAGTAGCCGGAATTACAGGCATGCACTACCACGCCCGGCTGATTTTTTGATTTATTGTAGAGATGAGGTCTCGCTGCCCAGGTGGGTCTCGAACCCGCGGGCTCAGGCAATCCACTCACCTCAGCCTCCCAAAGGCGCGGGATTACAGGCTGAGCCACCGAGCCCAGCTCATAATTAACTTTTAGCAGTATGTGTATTCACAGTCATTGATGAATCACTATGATAGTCCATGTCATAAAATATTATAATTTACTGTCTGTATGGCTGTTTCCCCTACAGATTGTGATCAGCCCAGAGGAACTTTTGAAAACATTCATTAATCTTATTTAACTTCATGCTTTCTCTATAGTGCCTGGCACATAGCGGGAATTCATTTTAAGTGAATTCATGTCAAGTGAATTCATGTTAAGTGAATAATGAACAAATGAACGAGCAAGTGTTTAGATAAATCAGTGAATAAATTAATTAATTTAAAAGGCACATAGAATTTCAATGAATATTCTTATAAAGTTAATATAATTTTAGCAAATTTGGACTCTGGGTCAATGCATAGAGTTGGAAATGTTACTGAAAAATTCTTCGCAGTCATTTCCTTCTTTTCAGCAAGGAAGAAAAATAGTCTATTTCATTGAAACTTCTCATCAAGATATGGTGAGTAGAAACCAGGTGTAATTCTGAAGACTGAAAAATTAAAAGATAATGGGAGAAATTAGTGTTAGGCTATATAATAATATAACATGCATATGACAGAAATTACTAGTATGCAGAACTAGTTGGAATCATGTTGGAAACATCTAGCAAGCACTGGGTTAATGATAAGTCAGAACCTGATTGATAAATGTCCCAAGAAAGTCATAGAAGGAAATAAAAATAACTATCTTTTTTTTTTAATGGCAATTGAATGAGATAGTTGTTTTAAAAGTGTTTTGTAAATTTAAAAATACCACAAATTGCAAAAAGATGTTCAGTGTTCTAAGAAAAAAAGTTTTGCCAGGACAATGGAAAGAAAGATCACTTATTGAAAACATTTTGGAAAGTACGTGGGTAGCAGTTAAGCTGGACCTGGAAATATTATTCCATAGTCTGAAGCCACACACATAATTCATCATAGTTGTAAAGCTGATTCCATGTTAATACATGATGGATGACAGAGAGCTTTCATTGGGTCATAATGGACAACATTAGAATTTAGAAAAGCCCCATCATATGCCATTATTTAAGATTTCTGAGAAAGCTAAAAGTCCCCCTAAAAACCCTACATTTTTAAAAATTTATTGAGAAGCATATAATGTACCAGATTCTCTAAATAAAATGATGCATGATATTGTGTGCTCATGACAACTTTGTCTAATTTAATGTATGAAGCAGTGATACATCCAACCACAGTATGTGATCACCTTGGATAACTATGGATATTAATAGATAACCATGGATATTAATAGATAACCATAATCATTAAACTAATGACATCTGTCACCATCAGCCATAAGGATAATGAATGAGTTACAAGATCAAATTTACATCATCTTCATAATGCCTAATGATAGAGAATGAGCAGTGACCAACAGATTGCAGAAGCTTGAAAGATAAAACATAAAATAGTGTTTGTTCTAATTCTCCATAACATTAATAGAACCAGGCAATTCAGCTCCCAAAGTGGATTTAGTGAGGAAATATTTATGAACTATCCAAACCAATAGATTCAACCAAACTTTTGGGTTTTTTTCCTCACTAGCAATTTAAACCAAGTGAAAAATCAGTGTGACAATGGGCTGCCTGAATATTAAAGTTTGTTCCACATAACTCATTCCACGCTCTTTTTAGACGTCTCCACCACTATCTGTGCAAGCAAGTGACATGGTGTGTAGCACTCACTGCCTGCTTCAAGGACTTACCTTCCAGTTTTACCTTTGCAGGATGCCAAAACTAAACTCCTCTGTTCTGTGACCCTTTTGTTAAGATCTTGACGACCTTTTTTAATAAATCAAGAATTTATTTGAGGTAATATTCTTAGTCAGTATCTTTCCATATTTTGACAGAATTGGCTTGGAACAGAGAACCAGTTATCCTTGTATTCTGAGCTAAACCAATAAGTAACAGTTCAACAAAAAATAAATGTAAAGTTTTAAGTTGCGATTGCAAACATAAAAAGATGACAGATGCCATGCTTCTAGAGTCTGTGTTTGTTTTGACCACCAGAGAGCTCAGAATAAACTAGATAGTCAGTTCCCCTGATATCATTACTAACTTCTCCTTCTGTTTTTACTTCTACTTGGTGTCATAAAATAATGTTTCATGTGTTAATTCGAAGTAACAATTTTTTAAATTTTTTCTTGAATTTGTAATTCTACGTGTTTTGTTGTTATTATATTCAAGGATTTATGAAAAAGGTGTAATACAATTAAATACCAATAATGAATACAGAATTAAAATAACTTGGACTGTCAGTCATGCCTATATAAAATCACAGAGTAAAGAGTTGATGGCAAGTTGATGTGAATCAAAGTATGTCTAACTTTTAAAAATTAGAATGAGGGTCAAATGATATAAATACTGTGTTCTATCAGAAGTAATACTTTCCTTGAACTTTATTGTATGGTGTATTTATACACCGTACTGATAAAACTAAATTTAGAGAATTGTGTTTGAATTTTAAAATCATACATTAAAAAGACTATTAATTATTGGTGATAAATTTTTGCAGTCAGAGCAGTAACACAATTGAAGTCTGCCTTGACATCTTTTTGGCAACATCCTCACTTAAATCCCACAAAAAGTCCTCAATTTTAAAGTAAAATTAGAAAACACTGAGGACAATCCATTGAATCATGCATACATAAAGCACATTTAGTTGATGTGTACCCATCTAATATGCCACTTCATGTTATCAACCTTCTAGCTGCTTTTGAATTTGTCAGACATGATGGGGTTAATTACTTTTATCAATTATTCCAGAAATTGTAAATACAAGAAAAGCCTGGTTGTAGTAGATCAACAAACACATGAATATTCTTTCCAAGTGGAGAAAGAGTCGATAAACTTAACTCCTAAGAAAGCCCTATAAAAACTTCTGGAGGCTGCAATTGTGTGAGTAATAAATTTGTTTGGTTTTGGTTGTGATTTTGTCTAAATTAAGAAAAGGCTCACAGAGATGATTAGATGGATGAAATGTTTTCTAATTTGCCCAAAATATTACTTAACTTTATAGTATGACATATAGATTACTCTGGTTTTTCCCTACACAATAACTCTTCCTCTTTTGTTTTGATTTTTTTTTCAGTTACCCTTAAAATAAGATTTAAATTCTTCATTTTGATTTTCAGGGTTCTCCAAGATCTGACCTCAGTGAAACTACTCTATTGTCTATTTTTACCCAATATAAAATGGGAATAAAAAAGATGGCTCTATCCCCAGATTGTAAAAAGAAAAAACCATACAACATAACAAAAAGTCATAGTCATTGAAAAACAACTATCATTTTCATTATCAGCATCTACATGACCAGATATGTTGTCATTCCCCAGTATTTATGAATCTCTTTCATCAGTGTAAACTTTAGGCACTGGAGAAAGAGAGTGTTGATCAATCCTGGGCAAAAGAATCATATTAATAATAAATCTTATCATAGAAAATAATTTTAATGTTTTGTGACTCTTGACTTTTCAGAGAAGGTGAAAAGAAGAAAACCATCCAATATTAATGATTACAAAAAATAAAAATAAAACTCATCAACTTCGTTCATTGTTAAGCAGTCTTGAGAGACAGCATCATGGAGTGTTTAGAGTCTTAGACTCTAGAGACTAACGACCTAAGTTTGCAACCTGGTTCTGCCACAGAGTAGCATTGTGATCTGGAACAAGTATTATATTTTCTCTGTGCCTCAGTTTCCCATACAGATAAGCCCTAATTCACAAGGGTTAGACTTACACTTTTTCAACTTTACAATGATAGGTTTAGTAGCACAGTGTAACTTCATTTTAAGTCGAGAAGCATCTGAACTTACAGTGGCTTAATCTATAGTTTTTCAACTTTATAAGCACTTTATCCATTATATGCATTTTAACTTACCATAGGTTTATCGGGATATAACCCCACTGTAAGTCTAGTAGCACCCGTATTGTAAAATGGGGTTTGCAATAACATGCCTACATCATAGGGCTGTGGAGAGGATTAATGAGGTAAAATACTTAAACAGATCCTGCCAGACATTAAATCTAAGATATCTTGGTAACGATGGTAATGATGATGTGATGTGAAAATGTATATTTAAATGATTTCTTCCAAGATTTTCAATCATAAACACAAACGAAATTACATTTGGTAGACCAAGATTACTGAGACAAAATAATGGTTTTAGATACTTGTGGCAAGATTAAAATAAGATCCACAAAAATAAATATTAATCAAATGAGCTTTACTTTTCTTTTTTTTTTTTCTGAGTTGGAGTCTCACTCGGCTGCCCAGACTGGAGTGCAGGGGCCGCTCCCGGCCACCACAGCCTCGACCTGCTGGGCTCCGGCGATCCTGCCACCTCAGCCTTTCAAGTAGCCGGAATTACAGGCGCACGCTACCATGACCGGCTAATTTTTTGATTTTATTGTAGAGATGAGGTCTCGCTGCCCAGGCGGGTCTCGAACCCGCGGGCTCAGGCAATCCACTCACCTCAGCCTCCCAAAGGCGCGGGATTACAGGCTGAGCCACCGAGCCCGGCTCAAATGAGCTTTTCATTAAAAAATAATTACTAAAATATTTTCTACCTGTCCTCTCAATCCCCAGGAATTTGACTAATGAATGTATATTAGATATTTACTGTGGTGTAACAAATTAATCCAAAGTTTAGAGGCTTAGAAGAATTTATGTATTTATTTATCCTGCAGTTTATTTATTGTCTTAGAGTTTCTGTGGATTGGGAATTTAGGCATGACTTAACTAGATCTTCTAGCTCAAGTTCTCTCTCAAATTTGTAATCAGATGTCAGCCAGGGCCACAGTCAACCCAAGGTTCGATTTTACAATGAATTTGCTCCCAAGCTCACCCAGCAGTTGGTCAGCAATATTCAGAATTTTGCAGACTGTAGGACTGAGAGTCTTAGCTCATCACTGATTGTTGGGTGAATGTCAGAGACCTTTCCATTTGCTCTCATGACACGGCATCTGGCTTCCATCAGAGGATGGACAGGATGGAATCAGAGCCTGCTATAACCAGGTCTTTGAAGTGACATTCTTTCCCATTTGTCATATTCTTCTCATTAAAAGCAAGTCACTATGCCTAAACTGTGCTCAGCGGGAGAGAATTACACATTGGTAAGAACAGTGGCGTAGAGATCCTTGGGGACCATATGAGAGACTACCTGCCACAGTTGCTAATGTTTGAGACCTGTGTTCCCTACCATAGGAGGCTTGAGGTTCTAGGCATACTAATATTACCTGGTCTAGTTGGTCATGAAGTGATCAGACAGCCATCCTTTAATGCCTGTCTTGAGGAAGGATAGTAAATAGATAATTTGGGTTTTTTTGTTTTGTTTTATCTTGAGGGGAACATTCTCCATTTGGAATAAAACTTAGAAATGTTTTATTTACCCTCTAAAAGCCACAGCATATCTGAAGTTTTCCCACTGCTATGTCACAATGGGAAGAAACCTTTCCGCTGCTATGTTGCAGATCAAAGAGAGAGATTGAGAAGCCACACTTAGCACTGATGGGGGATGTAACAGAGTCAGACCACAGCTTGAGAAAAAACCCTTTCAGGATAATATATTGTTGCAGCCAGCAATCTAAAGAATGTAGTGAAAGAATGTTCTCTCTTTGGTCTAAGCATCACATAGACATATGAATCAGACAAGGTCTCAAAATACAATCAATAATAACTATAACTAAAATCATGGGGCATTCAGTTTGTGACAAACATTGTCCAAACTTTATAATTTTTAAACTCTCATCTTTACTGCAACCCTATGAGGCAGGTTCTTCTATCACTCTCTTTTTTGCAGATAATAAGACTGAGGCATTACATAGATGAAGTAATTTTCCTGGGTCATATAGCTTGTTAACGGCAAAGTGAGAGGCCTTGTGACTTAGGGCCAAAGTAGAGGTATTCTTCTTAGCTACACTTAGCTATAATTTTTTTTAATCAATTTTCTAATGAAGACAAACACTGTACAGGTTAGAAATTTGTTATATTACATAATCATGAGTAATTTAATCATACAGTTTACTATTCTCATTCTATAAGATAATTTCAATTATTATTCAGTAGTTCTATTACTATCATCACAAAGTCCTTTTTAATGAAACGCTATCTAGTATTGTAGCAAATAACCAGACAAGTCTTGACATTACTATGTTGTCTGTAGTGACCAAATGAGCAAAACCTGTAATCAGCAATAAATATATACCTGTAGTAATATCTTTAAAAAGACATTATACTTCTCTCTCTTTCTCTCTCTCTCTCTCTCTCATACACACACACACACACACACACACACACACACACACACACACACACAGTTCTTGCCATCTGACAGGAGAGTGGCAAAAGGTAATTATCAAAGAAATGCAAATCAAAACCACACTGAGATACCACCTAACTCCAGTCAGGATGGCCATCATCAATAACTCAAAAAACAACAGATGCTGGAGAGGATGTGGGGAAAAGGGAACTCTTCTACACAGTTGGTGGGAGTGTAAACTAGTACAACCTCTGTGGAAAACTGGTGGTTCCTAAAAGATCTAAAAATCGAACTTCCATATGACTCTGCAATCCCACTTCTGGGAATATACTCAGAGAAACTAAAATCATTCCACAAAAAAGGTACACGCATGTTTATTGCAGCATTGTTCACAATAGCAAAAACAAGGAAGGAACCCACTGTGCTGCCCATCAAAAGAGGATTAGATTTTTTTAAAAAGTGGTGCTTAAGCCGGGCTCGGTGGCTCAGCCTGTAATCCCGCACCTTTGGAGGCTGAGGTGAGTGGATTGCCTGAGCCCACGGGTTCGAGACCCGCCTGGGCAGCGAGACCTCATCTCTCAATAAATCAAAAAATCAGTCGGGCGTGGTAGCGCATGCCTGTAATTCTGGCTACTCGGAAGGCTGAGGCGGAAGGATCTCCAGAGCCCAGCAGGTCGAGGCTGCGGTGGCCAGGAGCGGCCACTGCACTCCAGTCTGGGTGACAGAGTGAGACTCCAACTCAAAAAAACCAAAAAAAAAAAAAAAAAAAAACGAAAAACAAAGCAAACAAAAAGTGGTGCTTATATATGATGGACTATTACACAACCATAAAGAAGGACAAAATTATGAACTTCGCAGCAACGTGGATGGACTTAGAGTCACTATTATACTGAGTGATTTATCACAGAAACAGAGAAATGAGTACCACATGTTCTCACTCATAAGCGGACTATGAACAATTATCATAATACTATAAGAAAGGGATTGGCAGTAGTGGGAAACTGCCAGGGGAAGGGGGGGCACACCTCATCAATAAGTGTACCTGATCTCAAACCAGGTGAAGTGGGGACCAAAGTGAGGCCCCAACTTTACCTACACAATGACCATTTGTATACCTAACACTGAACTGTACCCCACATCTTTAAAATCAAAATAAAATTTTAAAAAGAAAGAAAACAACAACAAAAGGAATGAATTGAACTGAAATCTGTGCCCTGTTTGTGATAAATATTTAGATCATGAATTCAATTTTTAAAAAAAGAAATTTAGAAAGTCAAATTTACCCCCAGAGAGTGCGCTGAATTTCAATGCTATTCATCCAACATTTGTTGCCCATCCAGTATATTCCAGGACATGTTCTCTCCAGTACCCCTCAGACAGCCTCATTTTCAGCCATAAAAGTTCTGGTGCTATGGAAGTCTACAGAATTCAAAAGAAGGGTGTCCAGACAAGTTACAACCCATGTCAGGAGATTTGAGATAGGAAATAACCACCAAGCAGAATGCTCAGTATAGACATGCATTTTCCATAATGCGTGCAATTAGTTTCTATTTGATAGGTATCAAAAGAAACCTAAGAACTATTTTTAATTGTGGTAGAGGAGAGGCAGGGGAGAACCGGAGAAATAAGTCAACTCACTTAGCTCCTTCCTGTTTCCCTTTTCTCTTCCTCCACAAGATGACTTGTTCCTTGGGGATTTTTAACTAAATAAGAACTGAATACATTAACCTTTTCTGTATACAATACATTCATCAGAACAGACTCGGCATGCCCTTGGATTCCGGGGCTGGGCTCTGAGGAAAGTTAACATGATATTCAGCAAACACCAGCAAAAACAGGTCCAGGTGAGGACTAGGAAGCCTACACAAGCATGTACAAATAAAACAATTTATTTCAAAAAGGATTTTTCATGAGTGCAACTTTGAATAGGACAAGTATACCAGAACTATGTGTGTGTTTGGCTGACTCTTCTCTAAGATAAGGTTGTACTAAAACACCCTGCATTCATATTTAATTGCAAAACACATGTGTAGAGAGTTACTGTTGATACAGTCGCTTCATATGTATTATCTCATTTGATCCTCACAACAACTGGTGAGATAGAGCAGGAAAGAGAAGACGGGAGTTCTTACTATATGTCATTTAATATTTTAGGGGCAAGTATTTTTAATATCTCTATTTTTGTTGGCATCAGATCCAGAAAAGCTAAATGACTTACCAATTAAAGGGTGTCTTAAGGTGAGCATTCTGGAGCATTGTGAAAGGATAATTCTTTGTTGTCTGGGACTTCCTGGACCATGCAGGGCATTTGGGGTTTCTGGTCACTCACGTTAAATCCCAACAGTACCCCTCAATCAGTGCAAGAACTAGAAATGACTCCACACATTTTCACACATCACTTTTTAGGATAGGTATGACAAGAGCTGTCATCCATACCACTTCCGCTTGAGAACTGGGGCTACATCCTGCATTTTCTGCCTCATGGATATCTTTACTCATGCCTACTGGAGAGCTTTCTTACTTTCCTGTGTTAGCATGAATGGACTCGCCAGCTTTGTCATGTGGGAAGAATGGGCATCTTAGTCCAGAACTAGAAATTTGGGTGTGTGGGTATGACTGAAGAACATGGCTTAAGGGTTGCCTTTGTGGAAAATGAGTGAATTAGGAGAAAAGAGAAAGTTCTAGACAGGACTGTCTGGCCTGGATAAGGAAGCCAAATCTGACTCTGAGAAGCAGGGCAGGATTCAGTCATGGTGTCAGTATGGGTTCAAGGTACCAAGAGGGAATTAGAGAGGCAAGAGATATACTCAGCAAATGTCTATGAAGATAGAACAGAAAGAACAGGAAAGCCTTGAGACCAATACAGGTCTGATAGGACAGAGGGATTGAGGAGGTTAGAAGAGAATTTGCCTCAAACCTCATGGCAGTTCTGAGAAAGTCTCAGAGTAGCAGGCGGTGATCCCAGGGCACAGTTTCTGTTAGAGAGTCTCACATCAGGCAGAAACAACTCTGTTAAACTACTTCAGTCACTGGCTAGGAGCAGTGCAGAACAATCCAGGTGTGAATGTTGAGACAGATCCCAGAGGATCAGCGCTGGGGGCTGATGGGAACTACACAGCTCATGGCATGCTCTCCCTTGGAGGGGGTAATCTGTGCAGTTACCACCATAGCTGCCTTCATTGTGCTTGAGAGAATGTGTTAAGTAAAACTGCTTCTCACTGAGGTCCTCAGAAGGAAGAGGGTGAAGGGGGAATGTGAGGAGCAGTGCTGTGGAGACAGTAATGAAATAAATGAAAGATAAATGAATGTGCTAAGAACAACTCTTAATAGCCATCCTTGTGAAAAACAGGCCAAGCTGTCCAAATCCCCCTTCTCTGTCAATCTGTGCATACAGGGCCTGCCTTATTTGATGGCAGAAAATGTAATCAGATTTCTGAGAGGTTTTGAGAAACCTCAGAAAGGACATTGTCCCAAACTAGCGCTTGCACTGAAATCTTCATTGTTTTCCTTCCAGTACTTTGTCTTTTATTAAACTTAGTAAAGGGAGACTTTCAGCTAAATTCTGTTTAAGAATCTCCCTCATATTTGGCTGGGTGTGGTGACTCACACCTGTAATCCCCACACTTTGAGAGGCCAGGGCAAGAGGATCACTTGAAGCCTGGAGTTCGAGACCAGCCTGAGCAACATTTCACAACCAGTGAGACCTCATCTCTACAAAAAAAAAAAAATTAGCTGGGTATGATGGTGCATGCCTGTAGTCTTAGCTACTCAGGCGGCTGAGGTGGAAGGATAACCTGAGCCCAGGAGGTTGGGGCTGCAGTGAGCCGTGATTGTGCCACTGTACTCTAGCTTGGGGGGGAGGGACTTAGAAAGCAAGGCGGGGAGACTGGGAGAGAGAGAGAGAGAGAGCTGAGAGAGAGAGAAAAGAAAATATCTTCATGTTTTGATGGGTATCGGAGTGGAAGAACTGTTTTTTTCTGGTTTAGAAAGAGAGGTGGGGAGAAAAGGCTAGAGACAGTGTTAAATCCATTCCTTGTAATGCCTGTGTTTCCCCAGAAGTGTGTATGTATGTGTGTGTGTGTATATATATGTATATATATACACACACACACACACACACACAACACAAACATATATATATATATATATATATATATATATATATATATATATATATATATATATGACTCCTCAAATAGTAAGGGTTGCTGGAAAGGAAGTAAAACACTAAAAGCCATTCTCAAATGATGATGATGATTTTCTGACAAACAAGAAGTAGAGAGAAACCTAGCAATCCAAGGCAAATTCAGTTCTTTATGTCATGAGCTAGATGATAATATAGTTCATGTATTTTTCTCTTTTATTCTCTTTGTTGTTCTCTGCTGGTGTTTTCCGGTCTTTAGTGGCTGTCAGACAAAGCAATAAGTGGGCTTGTTGTAAATACTTGAATAGAATGTTCAAGAAAAAGAAGCACACATTTGTGAATCCGTGTGGTTTTTGGCAACAATAAGAACTGTGAGAGATCCCAAGTAGACGGTAAACCTTGTGGAGAACAGTAAATTCCCCTGAGTCCATGTGCCTGTGGGTTCTCTTTCACACTCACCGAGTCTAATAAATTCTAAAATGAATGGAAATTTGAGGCCAAAATATAATTTTAAGTCATGTGTATGGTTTGCATAAGGCCCATAGCATGTCTTGCACCTTGGTCTTGAAAAGCAACGTTCAAGACTGCAGAAAATACAGTCATGAATTGTTGGCTGAAATTAGCTCCTTAACTTAGCTACAGGAACATAATTACTCACATCAAGGAAAGCAAAGCAGACATGCAAAAAACTTGCCGGGGGAAAAAAATGCACCGTTGAGCCCTGGTAGACTGAACACCACTAAATGGTTTTGTTGAATCCAATTTTGATGATATTTAGCAATCTCCTACCCACAGCATCAAAGTTCCTAGGGCATATCCTAAACTGAAGGATATTTGTAAGAAAAAGATATAAGCCTCCAACTTTCATTTTTGCCAAACATTACTAAAAATCGAATTAATAGCAAGTGCTTTGAACGGCTACTAGCAGAAGCTGTGAGTGTTGTAACAATGTGGATCTGATAAGAAAAGGAAATCTCTCTTTTTTCTTTTTATGATAGTCATATTATCAAAACACGCTTTTCTTAAGCTGTGTGAAAAACACAAAAATTTTCCCACATTCTGATACATTTAGAAAGAACAGAATCTATTTTTTTCCACATTGCAAAGAACACAGATATGAAAGGAGCTACCATGATTAAAAGCTGCACCACTACCTTAAACCACAATGGAAGTTCTGAGTCCAAATGCCCTTTTCATTATTCTTAATGAAATGTGACTTCATTTTCCCACACACTCGAAATTGTGTCAGCAGAGAGTTCAAACATGTAAATTAAGCCAAACAGTCAAAAGAATCCCCCCATTCTCTGTTTCCAAAGGTCGTGTGAGGACACCAGCTTGTGCCAAGAGAACACATGGGAAGAAAAAAAGGGGGGTGTTGGATGATCAGCTTTTTGCTTCCCAGTCTTTTTTGGACTTAGGCTAGGGCCGTTGTTGATTTTGTTTTCCTGTGTTCTCATGGATATAGTTAAAACTGGTTCCAGGTGATTTGGGACCAGCTACATTTCAGAAAGACTATTTCTGACTGTCAGGCCCCCTAGATCCGCCAGGACCATCACCAAGACCCTCACAGGTCTTTCTGTGTTCCACTCTTTTATTATCTAAATACGCACACGATGTTGTTCCCAGAAAGGGTTGGGTATTGAAAGACCTGTATCACAAATTCAGTTTACATTTACTCTTAACCAAAAAAGAGCATAAAATAAACAAGTAAATGCTTCTGCTTCGTTGCCCTTATATAGATACGTGACACCTACAATCTTATCACCCTATTTATGCTATATCTCCTGTTTCCTTGCCTTATTTCTAAATGCAAAGGAAGTTTGGGGGGATGGGCAGGTAAGGTCAAAGACGCATAATAGAGAGTATAAAGGAATTAGGCGTTGGACATGATAAGGGGTGACATGTACCTCTTACAAGTCCACAAGGCCACGCTCACAAAGTTCCTGACTTTTCTTTCATCCCTGTTTCTTGTCAACGGAGCAGCCTTGTTTCTTTACCTTGAAAATGTCAAGATCATTCCAGCCACTGGGCTTTTATCCTTGCTGGCATACCATGCCTGAAAACGTCTTTGCCCAAATCTTCATGTAACTGGCTTGTCACCCATTGTACAGGTCTGAGCTTTCATCTTAACTTTCGAGAGAAATCTGTCTGATCCACTTATCTAAAATAATACATCCACACACAAACACTTATTCACTCTCTGCTTAGCACATATAATTATCTAATGTTATTTATCTGTTTCTTTGTCAGTTGTCTGGCACTTCTTAATCACTAGAATGGAAGCAACATCTGAGCAAGAAACTCATCTATTTCATTCACGTCTGTATCCCCAGGGCCTAGAACAGGGTAAGAGTATATTTTTCTCACCTTTTAATTCTATGTTTTCCCTTCTATTCAACTGCTCAACACATGTAGGTGAAAAATGAATTCTTAGAGCATTAAAGATGATCCTTGTCCTGGTTTGCTTATAATCAAGTCAAGGAGACAGAAAGTGCCATAGTAGAAGATTTAAGTAAGACTTCAAAAGAAAACAAAACCAGGGCACCATCACAATGCCTAATGAGGGAGTAGCGGCAATTGGGTCTTTCCTCTTCTAGGATGAAAATATCGCAACAGAATTTTGTTCCCTTGTTTTACTCTTACAGGCAAATGGTAAATAAATTAGTATTTTCCTGAGAATGGATTTATTCATATGTCTTTGAACTTTTCCTTCTGTTCCTGCAGCATCCCTAGTTTATTATCTCCATTAATTTGAAATCACTAATGAGGGTTGACATTCTCAATGCCATTTTATATATATTTAAGATTATAGGATTCAGATTTTTCCACTACTTTCCTCTTGCCACATGAGGCGTTTGTTTATTTGAGTTTATTTTTCACTGGCCTGAGAAATCAACATTCAGTACCTTATGTGATATAGCCCAGGGTTTGCTCAGAAATTTGCTTTTTTTTTTTAACATAGAATAATCTCAGGGTTATGTCACTTTTTCTGATATTTCCAATGATGTGTTAGACACTTCCTGGATTTATTGAATATGTACATCCATATTTCCATCTGAGAAAAATACCACACTCAACACTTGTACACCAAAGTTCTAGGCAGTTCCTTATTTGTAAGTGCAAACATGCTTTTGTAACACATGATGTTGGCCCCTTGCCTACAGCTGGTAGGATGGGTCCAGTTTAACTGCAGACACAGGAATATTATGGTAGCTGGCTTCATCTAACTCTTCTGAGCCTTAGATCTACATTGTGTAATGTAAAATATGATGATCCTTGCTTTCTTCACCAGGTTAATCTGTCTCTGAAGTAATATATGCACGTGATTCAAGATGATCTCAGGAGACTACTACAAATTTTTCAAATCTTTGGTGGATCCAAAAGAAGAAAAATGATTATTTTTATATTTTATAGCAATGTGTGTCCAGTTCTGATAATGAGAGAAATAATTTACTTTGGAAGGGAACAGTTATTCTTTGATTTAATGATCAAGATTATTTGGTTACCCAGAGGGGTAGCCTGGAACCTAGGCCAGAAGAGAGAATTTAAGAGAGAGGGGACGGGATTAATGCTGCCTAATATGCAAAATACTGCTTTACTAAAAAAGGGATAACCTATTAATTATCTTACCCCAGAGGAGACTGTAGACAGAGGTTTTTAACTTTCTTTTTCCTGCTTTGAGTCTTAAGGAGGAAGAAGATGTAAAAGCAGAGATTAAAAAGAATTAGATAGATAACATGCTAAAGGCCTTAGAAGAAAAACTAGCCCTTAGGAAATCCCTGTGAAGGTACATTTCTGACTAATGAACTCTAGAAGCAATTCTGTCTGGTACTAAGATAATTTTTTTTTCATTCTTTCTCTGTTAGTAATTACATCTGTTGCTGTCAAGGCTTCAGCGAAATCTTTTCAAAACTAAAATTTTGTGTTAGTAGTATACCTCAGTGGCAAATGATAATGGAAAGACTTCACCAGAATGGATGAGCCATAGGTCAGTAAAATACAACTCAGTGTAGTCTAAAGCAACTTTATAGAACCACGGGAGCACGCTGGGAGAGATGCATGAAGAAAGGAAAATGAACTTCCTGCCATCGTAGCATGGTTGTGCAATTATTTATCCTGCTTTTAAAGAAAAGTGTAATCTCAGGAGATGAGACCATTTGCAGAAACTCAGTTTATATTAGAAGGACCCCAAACAAACCAGAATTATCTTTTGAAAGGTAGGCCCCTTGTATTATAGACCTCCTCCACTAGGTAAGCCATCTAGAAATACCACTGTTGTGAGAGGCTGCGTTCAGCTTCAGTGAATTTATTTTTTGAGATTTTTTCCAAAACTTTGCCTATTTTATGATGGGTGATTTATGAGTGCACCCGCCCACACCAGGCTGAGTGTTCGGCATGACCCCCCCATGCCCCACCCTCTCTGTTCACCCAATCTGACCCAAAGCAACATTTTTTTGTTTGTTTGTTTCCCTGGTGAAAAAAAGTCATCAAAGGGAAGCGTTTTGCCAGTGTGGAAGACGTAAAACGAAAAACAGAAGCAGCCCTAAAAAACATCAAAATTGACGAGTTCAAAAACTTTTTTGAGCAGAGGAAAAACACCTCAATAGGCGTGTTCATCAAACGAAGACCACTTTGAAGGTGACTAAAGTTGAAATATGTAAGAAAATACACACATTTTTCATAAATAAATTAGAAGTTTTTTGGGTCCCCCCTCGTTTATGTAAAAGTATTTTAAAGTCTTTAATAATGGGCTATTTTAAGGACTGTGAATCTTTTGAAGATCATTCCAAAATGATCATGGACTTAATGATACCTAGCAATGTATCCACATGAGGATACCAATGTATCCTCATTTTTTGGGGGGGGTGGACATTTTAACTACATGTGCCGAAGACCATTGTCCTTCCACTATGATTTTAAACACCCCATTCTATATGCTCTGTTGTAGAGTGCCATAGTAGTGGAATGACAATCTTTAGGATACCACTAAGATAAAATTGAATTAGGAGTATTCCTAAAGTACAAAAACAGCATTTTGAAACATTTTAACAAAACAATAAAGAGATTAGGAATATTTGAAAGATATTGTAGCAAGTACTGTCCCCCAGACCCTAATATTACAGTCTAGAGTTTATATCATTTGTGTTTTTTCCTGGGGTCTTTTACTGGTGGCCAGAGAATATCTACACCTACTCCTTTGTTTAAGAATAAGACTCAAAAATCACTGAAGTAGATTAAGCCTTCAGCTCCCATATTCCTTATAATTTAGACTGGATACTTCTGAGAAACCTAGTTACACTGATTCCTCAAGTTTCTAAACTGGTTTAAGCTCCCTAACCCATAGAGGTGAAATGCTTCATTGTCTGTCTATAATCTCTCATCTCACTTCCTCACTACTTACTGATACTTCCAGGGATTGTTTCCCAAATGAAACTACTCACATTCATATCCTTATTTTTGGCTTCTGAGGGAACCCAAACTGAGATGAATACTTTCTCTTGTCATCTTTGTACCTACTTACTTTGTTTCAAAAGGGTGATTTCAGGTTTAAAAAGAGAGAGAAAGAGAGAATACGAAACATATTCCATTAAGTTGCAAATATGAGCAATAAAATCCACAGAAGTCACTGGAGAACTGAATTGTAACAAAAATATTTGTCAAATCGTAGCAAGAATAGTATTTCTTAAAGTGTTATATTTTGAATAGAAGTAGCAGGCTATGGGATTTCTAGCAATCTAATTAATGAAGAGGATTAAATCATAATATATTAGAAAAATGTAGAATTTATTTGTATTTGACACTAAGAGACATTTTAAGACACCAACAAAACACAAGACTAAGAATAAATAGTCACAGTTAGGACTTTAGTGGTACATGAGTTAATAAGCATTATCAATTCAAGCAATGCTTAAGATGAACCATTGCATAAGAAAATTTGAAATGCCCAGAAATGTTACAGTTTCTTAATGGGAGAGGCAATCTGTCATGAGCCGTAAGCATCCCTTCATATTCTTACTGGATACACCAAGAATGCAAGGCCCTGGCAACTTTATCTAGACCATTTCTCAGGACTGTATTTGCAATGAGCAAACTTGAGGAATGAGGCAATGTCTCCCCTTGGATAGCAGACTTGCTTGTACTTAATATAAAAGTAGTGAATCCCTCAAGCTTACAGTACCTCTCCTGTAACACAGCCCACAGCATGTATACACATCCATGATAAGATCTTTGTGTGACCCCTGTACAGGCTATAGTGAACCTGCCCAAAACTGTACAAATCTACGTTAATCTCTCGCTATAGTTTTCACAATGAGTAATATAGTCCTTTGTCCTTTGTTTCTGACCCATCAATTTCATATCTTCTGCCAGTATCTGTAACAGTAACAGGGTAACTTGATAGTTTAAAAGGAAAACAGAATCTCAGGCCTGCACAGTTTTTGCCTCTTTTATATCAAATAAACTTGAAAGAGCTGTTCCCAAATGTGTAAACAATTTTAAAACTTGATGTGATATTCCCAAGAAGGAGCTGTAATGCAGAAATAAACTTTTTTAATCTATCAATACTAAAAAGCAAATTTTAGCCAACCACACTGAAAGAACTAAGTTATCGTTCTCTTTTATGTGGAACATGGTTTAGCAAAAATTGTTGTTATATGCAGAGATGATCAAAGAGTCTAAAAGCAAAAATATGAAAGAAAAGAGTATTATTGGGGCATGTTTTAAATATGTTTATTATAAACAGGAATCTATTAATAAAAATGCTAGAAAATTTTTCTAGATTTTGCTAAATTTGTGGCAATTGCCAGCTTTTGTAAATTTACTATATGTTGCAACAATTTTTTCCTTCTAAGTAAGTATTTACTTCTTGCTTTTTATTTAAAATTGTGATTTCTTTTTCCAAAAAGCAAGGCCCTAGCTATCACGGAATCTTTAAACCCCCCACCAACATATGTCCTTTTTCTCTTTATTTTCTCTGTCTTTAAATGTCTAGCAATTACAGCTCCTGGTCTCAGCATCTTTACCTTTCTGTCCCAAGTGACACTTGTTTATATTAAAATATTGATTGCTAATAATCAAATTACTCTTTTCTTCACTATGACCCCAAAAGGTATTTGCATATAAAGATTTTCAATTGCTTTGCCTCAAAGAATGAATCTCTCATGGTACATTTCAGTTGTAGGGGAGTGTCTCTGTCACGTAGTATGAGTAAGTATCCACTACAACAATGCAAAAGACTGAATTACCCTGACATTGGCCTAATAGGTTAATAACAGAATCATTAAGAAAAACCAAGTGCCTAGAACAGAGGTCAGCTGCCGGGAGCCGCGATCACTAGTAAAAGTAAGGTAAAAGGGACCTGAAAACAGGAAAAACGCCAGCTGGGAGCAAAGGCCCCAGTAAAATGCGGCCATGACGGAGGCAAAGCCCCATGGATCCTGTTGATGGACTTTCCCTAGCTTTGAAGGATTGCGTGCATAGGCTTGAGAATATTCCCTCTTTAGTTGGGATAATAGATGTGCAAGTGGATGATGGCATTTGACAGCAAAAATTATATATAGGCATAATGGCGGTGAGATTGCAGCAAAAAGGGTGCCCCTTAGAATGTGCAAGGATGTGGAATTAGCAGTAAACCCATGTATAGAAATGTAAACAAGGCTCAACAGCAAAAATTTCCCCCATGAAGGGACAAGGGAATGCAAATTTTGCAACCTTTAGCTAAAAAGGAAAAGCAAGTACTTCCTCATATCCTTTATAAGTAACAACATTGACAGTTGTGATTGATGAGGAAGTGGGAAACTGAGACAGAGTATCTTCACAAACAGGTGTTTCTGGGAAAAACAAGTCACAGACATGCCTTTTTGATTTAAGAAATATTATAGTTTAATTAGAAAGAAGGTTAAAATTAAAGTAAGGATTAGAATTAAATAGATAGCAGTTAAAGAGATAGATGTTTATTATAGATGTAGGTACTAGTTAAATAGAAGGAATAGGAAATAATTAAGTTTTAAGGCAAACTTAAAATTATATACACTTAATGTAGGTTTAAAATTAAATACATTTAGGATTAGAAGTAAGATTAATTTCATATATAAGTATAGATTTACACATAAGTTTTGTTTAGAAATATAAAATGTAAAATGGTAGAATTAAGAAAATAGATTACTAAAGGAAAAGAAATAGAATAGCGAAGGGAAGAGATTCAGTTGGCCTAGAGGTCACAGGATGTGGCTGATAAATTGGCGCTGGTATTTTGTTACACCACTGGTAGCAGGAAGGAACAAAATGAAACTTGTAAAGGTCAACTTCCCCACAAACAAAAGAAAAAACATGATGTAAACATTTAATGTGTAACAAGGGATACATTTTGTGGGTAGGGGGGTCAGTAAAAAAAACTATATAAGCTTGTAAGAATTGAATAAAAACTGGCAGAGTCTTGAACTCTCCCCAGGAAGAAGATTCCTGTCGTGTTCGTCTTTTCTTTTATGCCGCTTCCCGATTCCCCCGTCTCAAGCCCTGACTCTCTCCTGGAGCTGGACTCCAGCAGTCAACAAACTATAGCTCAGGTTTTTTTTTTTTTTTTTTTGAGTTGGAGTCTCACTCGGTTGCCCAGACTGGAGTGCAGTGGCCGCTCCCGGCCACCGCAGCCTCGCCTGCTGGACTCCGGCGATCCTTCCGCCTCAGCCTTCCCAGTAGCAGGAATTACAGGCATGCGCTACCATGCCCGGCTGATTTTTTTTTTTGATTTATTGTAGAGATGAGGTCTCGCTGCCCAGGCGGGTCTCGAACCCGCGGGCTCGGGCAATCCACTCACCTCAGCCTCCCAAAGGCACGGGATTACAGGCTGAGCCACCGAGCCCGGCTTAGCTCAGGTTTTATATAGTCCTTATGGTAAAAATAAGCTTCACATTTTCAAAAACTTATTGGAAACCTGGTGCTTATATAGCCCTAAGAATGAGCCTATTGGGAAAAAAAATTTTTAAAAAACTTGCTAAAGAAGTGGGGAGAATGAAAACGAATACATGACAAAGAATTATATATATGTAACCCTCAATGACTAAAGGATTTACTATCTGGCCCTTTACAGAAAAATTTTGCCACCCTCTGACCTACAGTAACCACCCAATGGACCATCCAGGTAGACAGCTGAGCTACAAAAAGTAACCCCAGCCATGACCAGGCATACCTTGTCTTACCAGTTAGTCATTGCAGCTTTGCCACCCCTCTCTCCCAAGGTTGGTCATTTAAATTTATTAAAATTAACTGAATCTCAATTAAAATTAACTCATTTCACAAAGTACTTGCATATGATTAAATCTATGATCATTCTTAATTCAGAAAAGAATGGAGTACTTTAGCCAAATAATTCAGATAAATTGAACATGCTAAATGATATTGTAATAAAGAGAATGTAAATTATTTTCCCTTTCATCTATCACCAGTTAAATTTCTTTCATCTGAATAGCTCTGCACCCAGGAAATATGATTTTTGGTTTTAGAAAGAAGTAAAAAACAAAGGAAGAAAGTAGGAGGAAGAAAGGAAGAAGTTTTTTTGATAGTTTTTAAAATGTTTCCAGTGCTGAATTATGCCTAGAAAAGGAAAACAAAAGAGAATAAAAATTTTAAAGTTAAGAGGAGACCAATTTGATAAGGAAGTAGCTTCTACCACGTTTTTGACATAAGTCCACCCAGGTGAAGGCTTGCCACACTGCTTTCAAGGTAATAGAGCTCACTGTTATTGTTAGAACAAAATCTGTCATATTAACTGATAATTCTCTATAACTTTTCTTCTTTTTTGAACTGTGAGGAAAAAAATTATCATTTTAAGATTGTGGCACTTTGTTATGGCAGTCCTCAGAAACTAACGGAGTGTTCCAAGCAAACAGATGATATCGCCTTCAAACATTTCCCACAGTGCCGTATCGAAACTCATACCATCCAGAATGCTCTTCACTGAATCATCTCTCCTTTGCCAGTGATCCTTTTAAATGAATGCCTAAGGTTGGAACGCTGAACTCCAGGTACACGCTGTTTTTCTCCTGTCTATGAAAGTCAGAGAGTTAGAAACACAATAAAATTTGGTTTAATAGTGCTCGAGAAACTGGTGGAAACAAGGAAAAGTCAGTCTCATAAAAGAGGCCCTTGTCACAAAGCAAAGGCAAAGTATAAAAGATCGAGACCTAAAACTCTCTCAGTTTGCTCCAGATCTGGTCCTCGTGTATGTTGCTTTATTGTTATTATTATTTATTATTCCACTCAGTCAACTTTGCTCCATACACTGTGCCGGGTGCTGGACTGACAGACGAAGAACACTGTCCCTGTTCTCAAGAAATTCACAGCTTTATGGACGGAGGCAAGAGAGGAAGGAGAGGAGGCTGCAGACAGGTGCATACACCGTAACTTACATACATAAATACATGTGGGTAACACAGCAAGGACGTGGGTTGCTAAGACAGAAAAAGGAAAGGAGCAATTAAGAAAATCAAACGTACCGAACTCGGTGCTCTGCCTGTAATCCCAGCAATTTAGGAGGCAGACGTAAGTGAATTGCCTGAGCCCACGGGTTCGAGACCAGCCTGGGTAACTTGGCGAGACCTTATCTCTAGAATAAATCAAAAATTAGCCGGGCGTGGTAGCATGTGCCTGTAGGTCCAGCTATTTGGAAGGCTGAGGGCTGAGGCAGAAGGATCATCGGAGCCCAGCAGGTGGATGTTGAGGTGGCCAGGAGCGTGCGACTGCACTCCAGTCTGGGCAACAGAGTGAGACTCCAACTCCAACTCCAAAAAAAAAAAAAAAGAAAGAAAAGAAAATCAAACGTTCATATGTGCCTACTATGTGCCAAGCATTCCAGCAAATGTTTTAGGTATGTTAGCACACCAACGTAATAAACTGGGGCATCCAGAGATCTTGATTTTTTTTTTTCTGAAGAATATGAAGCTTGAATTGAGCTTAGGAGAGTGCTAGTTATAGGCTGGAAGAACAAGAGGAGTGAGTGGTCAGGCCTTGAGATCACCACAGAGCAGCACAGTTTGCTAACGATCACCAATTGGGGTGCGTGAGAAGGAGGATTCTGCTCTTTAAAAAACACAATATTTAAAGCACACAAATTATTTCCAAATAATAGAAGGAATACCTCTGTTTCTAGCACCCAATTTAGAAAATGAAACTCTGCCAAACAGTGAAATCCCTCTCAGTTGCATAGAGGATCTCCAGGCAGGCCTTCAGGCCTTCCAGGCTCTCAGAAAGTGTTTGAATAACCACAGTAGAAGGAGTCAGATCGATAGAACAGGGCTCAGGGTCCCGCATCTTCCTTTGAGTTCTAGCTTTATAGATATGTTTTCAAGTTCTGCAGCTAAAAGCAGTTTTAAACTCCTTTAGCCTAATACTGTGGAAAGCCACTTTAAAAAGGTGACAAAATCTCCTTCTCTAGAGTTTATTAAAGATAATGCAGAAATCCTTTCTCCCTAGGATGCCTTACGCGTGGAGCTGCCTGCAGACAGGACTTGGGTCCGAATGATCCGTCCATTCATTTCTCCTTATTTTAAGCTTATTACTAAATCCGCAGGAGTTAATGCCCTTCTGTTTGCCATGAGAGCAAGGCAAACTGAAGTGTCAGATAAAAATGGAAATTCCCAGTCTTATGATTTTTTTATTAAAAGAGGAGAAAAAAATATTAAATGGGATTTCATTTATTATTGTAAGAAAACCTGTAAGTGGAATCATGTCTACATGAGAGAAGAAGAATGGAAAATTGCAGTGATTTTTTTTTTTTTTTTTTTGAGTTGGAGTCTCACTCTGTCACCCAGACTGGAGTGCACTGGCCGCTCCCAGCCACCGCAGCCTCGACCTGCTGGGCTCCGGCGATCCTTCTGGCTCAGCCTTCTGAGTCGCCGGAATTATAGGCACGCGCTACCACGCCCGGCTGATTTTTTGATTTATTGTAGAGATGAGGTCTCGCTGCCCAGGCGGGTCTCAAACCCGCGGGCTCAGGCAATCCACTCACCTCAGCCTCCCAAAGGCGCGGGATTACAGGCTGAGCCACCGAGCCCGGCTGAAAATTGCAGTGATTAACAAGATCATTCAAGTACCCTTCAAATACCTTCCCATCCTCAATTATCTAGTTGTTTCAGATCAACATCTTTTTTTTAACTATAAAGATGTGGGGTACAATTCAGGGTTAGGTATACAAACATCGATCATTCGGGTAGGCTTGTTGATGAGGTATGTCCCTCTCTCCCCGAGCAGTTTCCCTCAACTGCCAATCCCAACCCTCTCCCCTGACAGCTTCCCACTACCCGCCAATCGCTTTCTTATAGTATCATAATTGTTCAAGGTCCACTTATGAGTGAGAACATATGGTACTCTGTTCTTTGTGTCTGTGATAGGTCACTGAGTATGATCGACTCTAAATCCATCCAAGTTGCTGCGAAGTCACATTTAGCTGACTGATGGCTTTGAGTCTTTATTTGTTTGGATTGGACTGGATTTGATTTTTTTCTTTAATTTAACTAAAAGACAAAGGATGTATCTTCAGCACCCAATTGGCAACTAGCATGGCGGGCCATGTTATAATAAATGGTGGAGTGCTTATTTGCAAAATTGTTCCCTCAGTCCGGGGTATACACCCTACAGCCTCATTTTTCCCAGCGGAAGTATACCAGTTCAAAAGAAAGGAACTGTCTGTCGACAGGAGCCCTCTGTGAAATCTATTTTGAGGTATTCATTAGAAGCGACATTTGGCCTCATAGGGAACCAAGCACCCTACTTCTATAAAATCAGAGCAGTGAAGGAATGCTCAACAAAGACATCATGACTATAGGTCCTGAATGCTGGCAGGATCCTCAGTTTCTCACAAGTTTATGTGATTTCTTTTCAGGCCATTTGTCTTGATGATGATTCCAGAATATACGTCACCCATGAGCACAAGAAGTCAATACTAGGGAGGCTGATGCATTTTCTCCCAGCTCTGATTAAATCATATCGATCTGTTGAGACTGGGGAAAATACACTTATTTGGAAGCAGGATTCAAGTTCTGAATTGAACTTTGAGTGCTTTATTTCATTGCACTCACCCTTTGTTCTTCTGCAAAAAGGGGCTTAAATATCTTTCTCATAAACTTCTTGGGAATGTCAAAAGAGATGGATAAGAACTACACCCATCTCTCACTAAAACCATGGGCAAGTGAATTAGTTCTCTGTGTTCAGTTTATTCATCTGTTAAATGGGGATATTATTAGTGCCTAGGTCACAAGAGTTCCATGAGGATCAAATCTGTGTGTGTATGTGTGTGTTTAGTACACACATACATATACATACACACATACATATCAGTAGTGCCAAAAATGTACACACTTTTTAAGAGATGTTATCTATGTATTACCTTTTGAAGTTGAATTGAATTACGGTAGCAATGTGTAGTATGACATTTGCTCAAAAGATGGCATTATTTCCAGAATCTTTATCCTGTTCCATTGGTATATGTGCCTGTTCTTGTTCCAATATCAGATTGTTTTGATTACTGTGGCCTTATAGTAAAGTTTAGAGTCTGGAAGTGTGATACCTCCTGCTTTGTTTCTTTTGCTAAGGGTTGTTTGGTTATTTGTGGTCATTTGTCTCCATATGAATTTCTGTATTGTCATTTCCAGGTCTGAGAAGAATTATGTTGGTAACTTAGTGGGCATTGCATTAAATCTGTAGATTGCAGCCAACAGACACATGAAAAAGTGCTCAGCCTCACTCATCATCAGAGATATGCAAATCAAAATCACATTGACATACCACTTAACCCCAGTAAGAATGGCCAACATTAATCAAATAGATAGCAACAGATGCTGGCAAGGATATGGAGAAAAAGGAACACTTCTACACTGCTAGTGGAAATGTAAACTAGTGCAACCTCTCTGGAAGACTGTGGCAATTTCTAAAAGAACTAGAAATTCTCCTATTGGGAATATACCCAGAGGAACCCAAATCATTCTACAAAAAAAGATGCAGCTCCATTCACAATAGCAGAAACATGGAACCAACCATGTTGCCCATCGAAGCTGGAGTGGATTTAAAGATATGGTACATATACACAATGGAATATTATGCAACCATAAAGAAAGACAAACATAGGAACTTCACAACTTGGATGGATTTGGAGTCGATCATACTCAGTCATCTATTACGGAAACAAAGAACAAAGTACCATATGTTCTCACTCATAAGTGGACATTGAATACTGTAAGAAAGGATTGGCAGTAGTAGGAAATTGTCAGGGGAGAGGGTTGGGATTGGCAGTTAAGGGAAACTGCTAGGGGAGGGAGGGGCATACCTCATCAACAAGGGTACCTGCAAAATCAATGTTTGTATACCTAACCCTGAATTGTACCCCACATCTTTATAATAAAAAATTTTAATTAAAAAAAGATGGTATTAATCAAATGAACGCCAGCATCACCATGCAACAGGCAGGCATATATTGAGTATTATAATTTTAATTACATATACATTTTTTGATACCCTCTGCACACACACACACACACACACACACACACACACACACAGACACATACACACATATATATGTTCCTTAAAGATGTGTATATATATATAAATGTATATTATATGTATAAATACCTCAAGTGAAGTTGGTTTTATAGTAAGGGCTCAATAAAGACAGCTGTAATTTTGTGGTAATATAATTGTTAACACTCAGTAAGAGAAATAATTTTATTATCTTGGTCCAAAGCTAAGAAGATTGAGATAATACTTCTAGGTGAGACATCAACTAATTTTTTTTATCTGCAACAATCAACTTCTTAGTAAATAAATGTTGCTTTATCCTAGAAAGGTGAAAATAAACCCTGAGTTCCCTATTGCCCAAATATTAACATGATGTCTCTAACTGTGGTGGATGCTAAAAGTATAAAGTAAAAGAAATATATCTTCCCTTATCTAGCAGAGTTTATGATCTAGCAAACACTCAGATATACCTGTTTCACAGGCTGACACAGGCAGTCCTGTGTGGGTGTGTGGTGTGTGGGTGTGTGTAAGTGTCATGTGTGTGTGTGTGTGCACTGTGTGTGTTGCATGTGTGCTGTTGGTATGTGCTGTGTGTATGTGCTTTGTGTGTGCTGTGTATGTTGTGTATGTGCTGTGTGTGATGTGCATGTGTGGCGAGTGTGTTATGTGTGCTGTGTATGTGTGGTGAGTATATGTGTGTGACGTGTGTGTGAGAAGTATTTCTGAAGAACAGCTGTGAAGCAATTCATTCAAATGGGGGTGAGAAACAACTCTGGTTACATCCAAGAAAGTTGTTGTTTTTTTTTTCTATAAAGATTCTGCAACTTCATTTCCTAAATGTTGAGTTTAAAACAAAACAAAAAACTTGAATTGCATCACTGCTATGGAAAACATGCCCCTCAGCTGCACCACCAAATTGTCAGCTCATCAGACTTAAATGAAACAAAAACGATGGTTAGATGCCACGAAGTAGGTGGCAATGCCTTAACCATATGCGTGTGGTCAGACCCGAGAGCTTTTTCCATCCTTGTCAAGGGGAGTGCTAACCTTCTCTCCTTTCACACAACCAGAAAGTTTTTTAAGATGTAAAGACTATATATGAGATAAACTTACAGACCAGTAGAAATTCATGCAGAAATTAATCAATCCCCCTTCCTATGGAAACCCCTAGTCCATAGAAAAGTGCAGTTAATACCACAGTCTTAATACCACAGGTTTCACTGTACCAATTTTGCAGTTGGCAGTAACTCACACGTCAGAGGATTTAAACATTTAATTCCTAGAGAAAAATTAGCCCAATAACCCCCATCTGTAGGTCAGAATTGCTGAGGATTTTCCCAAAGCCTTTCCTCTAGTCGTTAGGAAGTTTTTTGATGGTCATAAAGTGCTAATCAAATGTAGGATCTTAGAACCATCATCTCAGAAAAGATTTTTAAAAATATATTCAAAGGTAAATGGCTTCCCTTGAAGTACTGTCAAAAATAATTGTGTTTCCAAACAAGAGGAGTTGCTAAATGCATTTTGAAGCAGGTAAAAGCCTGCTTTTTCTGAATTCCAAATCCCATTTTGCACTTTAGAATTTCTTTTTGCTTTTCCACTTCCTACGGTCAACCTTAGGGCCTTTGAGTTTCTTGGGAACCTCCCTCTACCCTACCTCTGCCTCAACCTGACTTTGTCTTGGCTTGGCCCTCTCGGACTCAAATTGAGCAGTCTTCTTCAGTTGTTGCTACTGGAACACAATTTCTCCTAGATTTTCTTTTTGACCTACTAATGACTCTGAGCAGTTATTCCACCTAGATGTCAACCATATATTTGATTAACATACCAGTTAATACATTCACACTGTCCTTAAGGACCTCCTCTAAGCACTGGCAGCATAGATTGACGTTGAGATGACTTTCCAACTTTGTCATCAAGAAGCTTAAATTTTAGATGAGTAAATAGGAAACAAACAAGGCAAACAGTTTAGAAAATGAAACAAAACAGAATGAAAAGAGCAAGAATTGAAAAGAACAGAAACTTGTCAAACTGTTTGGTCTACGTCCCTTATGAGAGATAATTGGTATTTTTTATGTATCTTTTACTTTATTTTAAATATGTGGGGTACAATTCAGGGTTGGGTACATAAGTGGTCTATGTACAGGTGGTGTTTGGGCCTCTCATTGATTCTCACTTCACCTGGTCTGGGATCAGGTGCCCTTATTAATGTTATGTGCCTCTCCCCCAGTATTTAGGAGGCTTCTTCCATTAAAAAATAAACCAACAAAACTATGTTATCAATGACAATGTTAACGGAAAAACTGACTGAGAAAATTTTTTTAAAGCTTTATTCTGAGCCAGTATGAGTGGTCGTAGCCCAGGAAAAACATGCGGCCTGGTTGGATTACAGTTTCGTTTTATACATTTCAAGGAAGCAGGAGTTATAGGCAAAGATATAAATCAACACATGGAAGGTATGCATTGGGTCAGACTGAAAAGGAGGGGTATCTTGAAATGAGGGGTTTACAGGTTATTGGTGGATCCAGAGATTCTTTAATTTGCAAGTGGTTAAAGGAATAAGATTCTGTCTAAAACTTGTAGTCAGAAGAGAGGAATGCTTTAAGTTAAAATAAGGATGCTATATAACAAGATTGATGGCCTATAGGTATAACTTAATTCTTGACTTGCAAGAATAAAGGTATTTTTGCAACTAGTATCTTATTACCACAAAGAATCCGTTTTGCCAGTCTTATGGTCTATTTTAACATGAATGCTGGTCAATTTTTGTACCTAAACTCCAAAGGGGAGGGGTTATGATGAGACTTGTCTGATCTCCCTTCATTTTATGACTGTGAACTCATTTTTTAAGGTTTCTCTGAGGTCCCCTTTGGCCAAAAGAGGGTCTGTTCAGTCAGTTGGGGCTAAGGATTTTATTTTTAGTATAAAATAATTTTCAGTTCAGTCCAAAAAAACCTCTATTCAAATGTGAAATGCCTAAAACCTAACACTTCTTTATTATTTTAGCTATTCTTAATCGTCATAAAAAATTTACTAAGGAAAATATATTAGAAATATTACATTGGAATTCTTAATAACTATAAACATTATTGAGCACCTAAGATATGTTAGCATTTCACTGGAAAGTAGGACAAACAAGGACTTTTCCTCAGAATAGGAAGAGAAGTTATAAACTACAGGAATCCAGGGACCTATTCACTCCCTATCTGCATAAGAATAAGAGGAAGCTTCTTTTCATTTGCATAAAGAATGACACCTCTAAGGTCAATCACTCCCCAGGTGCTCAGTACTAGAGAAAAAAGAAAAGAAAGGATTGTCCCTTTGAGGGTACAGGAATTCGAGGCAGAAGAACAAGTCATTCATAAGTCAAGGGCTCCCCAAATATGGAACGGCAGGTGAAAGTAATAAATTGCTGTGTCCTCATCTGTACCATGAGGGCTCTGACTAGATGATTCCTAATTTTCCTTTCAGCCCTGCTATACTAGTTTTCCTTGCAAAGTCTTGCCTGAAATAGTTGGCATAGATCCTCCATGCTGTATGAATTGGGAATAAGGAAACATCCTACTTAAGTATTTCACCCAAAGTATTCATGAGTGAGAAGGGGAGTAAACTGAGTCCTGGGGGAATCGATCACACTTGTCCGTGTGGAGCAGAAGCAGCCAGGAATTTGTGCCATGGTAACCACAGGAACCAAGGCTCCAGGATACATTGAGGGAAAATTCATACTGAAGCAGACAACCCAAGGGAAGTAGAAGGAAACGATTCCGTGGAGGCATCTGGAAAGAAGGAGAGTTCTGCTTATGGGAAAGATGCTGATAACAACAACGTGCTATGGAAACGGTGCCAAAATTCTAAACAGCTTCACCTCTAAAGAAGTCAGTAATGTGAGGATTTCAAATAAGGGACAATTCGGACAATTTTGCTTCCTCAAATTATGACATACTGGGCATCCTGTTGTTAAAAGACAACATTCAAAAAAATAGTAAAATCAGCCGGGATCGGTGGCCCAGCCCGTAATCCCGCACCTTTGGGAGGGTGAGGTAAGTGAATTGCCTGAGCCCGCGGGTTCGAGACCCGCCTGGGCAGCGAGACCTCATCTCTACAATAAATAAATAAATAAATAAAAAATTAGCCGGGCGTGGTGGCGCACGCCTGTAGTTCCGGCTACTCGGAAGGCTGAGGCGGAAGGATCGCGGAGCCCAGCAGGTCGAGGCTGCGGTGGCCGGGGGCGGCCACTGCACTCCAGTCTGGGCGACAGAGTGAGACTCCAACTCAAAAAAAAAAAAAAAAACAAAATCATGACTTCCATGCAGATATAAAAGTTAATGTGCGTTAAAGATTTTATATAACACTGTTAATGAGACAACTGGTAAGAGTTGGATGGCAACCATCTCGGCAGATATCTGCTAGAAATGGAATGTTAAAATGAGTACACAAACGGAGACAAATTATTTCTCCCCTTCCACAGTGAGGAGGGCAGTCAGTTGACAGAATATACGTGTATATAAACAAGAATCATTGTGTATTGTTATGAGCTACAAATCACAGAGATGCAAGCTGAAATCAGGAAGCTTGCCAAGGTGTGGTCTTAACAATGCCTATTTTCCTTTGAAGCACAACTCTTCTTTTCCTCTGCTGCTCTACTTTCCTATTTACAATACTGGAACCTCCTCTGAAAAGCCCTTTTGCGAGTCTTCATCCATGGATGAAGGTCTCCAGCATAAAATTTATAGCACCAAGGCCAGAAGGGCTAACATTTTGCAATTATCCACTAGGTTCTTTATTTTTAAGTATAAATAAAGGTCAAAACTTTTCGAGGAATTACTCTGACAGTAAAACCGGAGAAGAGAGAAGTGTGGTGGATAATAGATGTCATCAGATATGGAGGAATAAGGCCAAACAGGGAGAGGTAATAAATGAAGGGAAAGACAATCATGGTGAATTTGCGAGAGAGAAAGGTCCAACGTGGAAATGAAAGGATGAGCGTCAGCCGGGCTCGGTGGCTCAGCCTGTAATCCCGCGCCTTTGGGAGGCTGAGGTGAGTGGATTGCCTGAGCCCGCGGGTTCGAGACCCGCCTGGGCGGCGAGACCTCATCTCTACAATAAATCAAAAAATCAGCGGGCGTGGTAGCGCATGCCTGTAATTCCGGCTACTCGGAAGGCTGAGGCGGAAGGATCGCCGGAGCCCAGCAGGTCGAGGCTGCGGTGGCCGGGAGCGCCCACTGCACTCCAGTCTGGGCGACAGAGTGAGACTCCGACTCAAAAAAAAAAAAAAAAAAAGAAAGAAAGGATGAGTGCCCAGGTGGGAAATCAGGAAAGCAAGTGGGCTCCAGAAAGAGACAGCAAGGTTTTTAAGAATCCAGAGTAAATGCGAGTATAGATTGATGGGAGGATCTGTATAATGTTGTTAGTGTGTAGACATAGCTGAAGAATAGGGAGAGATAGAGAAATGAGGTCAAAAGTATATTTTACAAAGCAAACCATATTCAGAACTGAGTACTTTCTAATTATAGTTTAATTGGTATCTTTCTATAAGGTTGATATTAAGAGACTTTTTCCTGGAGGAAAAAGTTATGGAAGAGAGGAAGGACTTGCTGGCATTGGGCGACTAAGTGATCTAAAATAAGTAATCAGTGTTCTCAATTCAAACCAGTGGACAACTGAAGGGGAAAAAAAATCAATTCAATTATTTAACAGAAATGGCCTGTTATATATGCTAATAAGATGAAACCCTTAGCTATTTGCCTGGAAATTAGATAAAGAGAAAAAATCATGTCTAGATTTATGCTGTCTAGACTTATATGTTTCTGAAGTAAAAAAATAGAAATTCTAGAATTTTTTTTATATAAAGAAGAAAGGGAGTTTCCAAAGGGAGGTAATTTGCCCCATAGTCATATACTTAGATAGCAAGTAATTTCTAGACATCTAGTCTCATGCCTCTATTGCAAATTTTCTCTGCTACCAACAGGATCGCTGCACTGAAGAAGCTTAATCTTTTTGTAGGGGATCTCTTACGTGACTGCATACGTCTAAGTCAAGAAACGCTATGCAACAGTCCCTATGAGCTTTGATATTGAACAAAATAGAGGGATTAATGTACATAAACACACATATTGAAGCATGTTGTGTCATGCTATGCTGCCTTATTTATGCAGTCATATTTGTCTTAATTTCTCTCATATGCATTCATATCGGCTGCCTTTTGTAAACAAAGATCATAACGATAAGTATTCGTTGAAAAATTGGTGGATTAGCAATGAAGTGAGATTGGAAGCCAAAACCTTAAAGTTATGATACAATGAGAAGGCAGAATCAACCCTCAGAAACACAAGACAAAGAAGGGGCTTTCTTGTAGGGAGGTCTGGTGGTGAATGGAGGATACAACACGCAGGGATGGAGAGGTGTCAGAGACACAGGAATCGTTGCTCCTTTTAACACTGATGAGCAAACCAAAAACTCAATACCTTTCTTTTTTTTTTTTTTTTTGTAATGGCGAGACCTAGGCACTGCTCTCTTCCTTGAGTGACAGAAAATGTGGGCATAGCATTTCTACTTTTCAGTACCTAATCACGATGCTTAGGCTGACAACAAAGGTGCCAGGTACTGTCAATTGTGATCACAGTCACCAAACTCGAGGACGTGAACTGAGACCCCTGACACCGACCAGACTCGAGACAACAACTGCTTCACATCTTTACCACCCAGATGTGGTTTGCAAATTAGTGCTTGCGAGTGAAAGGCAGTCATGCTCCTCTGGCTCCTCTCACATACTGCTTTGCCCAAACTGCACCCCTGTCCCTTTCCATTTATCACGCCAGTCTTGACAAAGCTGCATGTTGTTTTCCTTCTGCTTTAACCTATTTCAGAAATCCTGACCTTGTTAAGGCAAGCCCTTCTCACATTTTTTTCTTGACATTTATTATTTTTTTAATAGAGCAAAGTGTTCGGTACAGACTTAATACATACTCAAATTAGTTGTTCTCAAAATAATTTCCTGCTAATTGGGCAATTATTTTATGTTATATTGATGGGGAAAGGAAAAATGCACTTCAATTACAGAATAAAAGGAAAAAAATACAAGTCGATTAATACTTGACTCCAATATTAACCTATAAAATAACCAGGACAGTCTGTCCCCCTCATTCTCATTCTCACCTACTGGAAGATGGAAAATAGAGGAATGGGAGTATGTTCAGACTCCCTTAAGGATATCCACGAGGGACTGGGATGGAAAAATAATGATCTTCGGAAGAGTACAGCCACAACAGAAAGGATGAACAAACTCTCACCTCATTAACAAGCATTTTTCCCTAAAATTTCAAATATAGTTTTTCTTTGGTTTTGATTTCTAGGATTTTTACAGCAATTTTTATACTGCTATTGAATTTACTAGTTTCCTATTTCTGCTGTAAAAAAAATCAGAAACTGTATAGCTTAAAACAATAAAAATGTATTATTGATCTAGAGGTTAGAAGTTCTGAGTGGGTCTTATGGGCTAGAGTCATGGTGTCAGTAGAGCTACATTCCTCCTAAAGGCTATTTACCAACTTCTAGAAGTCACCTACATTCCTTTAGGTCATTTAAGGCCCATCCTTGCAACCTCAGCTCCATTGTCAAGTTGCTCCTTTGATTCTAACCTTCTGAAAGGACACTTGTGGTCACACTGAATCCATCCAGATAACTCAAATTAATCTCCTCATCTCAAAATCCTTACCTTAATTATATCTACAAAGTCTTTTATGCCATGTCAGGTGACATACTCACAAGTTCTGGGGATTAGAGCATGGAACTCTTTGGAAGACCATTATATTATTATTATTATTATTATTATCATTATTATTTTAACTCCAGTGACATTTCTCCAGTTTTCACCAAGAAATTGCTCACTTTCAGACACTCTGTCAGCATGCTCTCCTGTCTATTTCTGTCTTTTCCTGCTCTGCTCTGTATCACAGGAAGCCACACTTCCAAGCCTCTCTATTATTCTCACTTTTAGGCAGCTTTAACTATAGAATGAGAGGCAATGGTAGAAGATTCAAAGACTCGAGAAAGAAAGAAGCCAAAATATATCTCCCCTTCTCTCTGGTTCCTGTGGTGTGTTCTGGTGTTGGCTTCATCTCCTCCAACTCCAGCCCCTGTGGAAGAATACTTTCATTATGTACTCAGGTATCATCATCAGCTCACTGTTTTTAGCAGATAACCCTGTTTTCTCTCTTGCTATAGGATGTGTGGTGCCTTCTTGAGAATTATTACTCTCTGAGATTGATCTCATTCCCAATATGGCTTCTTAGATCTTTCATCATCTGTACTAATCTTGAGTTAACTCCCTTTGGTCTAAAACAGCAGTCCCAATATTTTTGGCATCAGGGACCAGTTTCGTGGATGGCAATTTTTCCATGGAGAGGGGAATGGAGGAGGAGGAGGGGAGGAGGAAGCAAAAACACAAAAACAAATAACATCACTTGCTTAGAATTCATACAGTGACCTTACATCTCCCACCAGCCTCTCTCAGAATAGAAACAAGAATTGAGGTGGGTTTTTTTTCTCTGATATATCACATTTTATAGTCAGTATTGAGAAACGACTTAAATGATTTTATTTATTTATTTATTTTTTGAGTTGGAGTCTCACTCTGTCGCCCAGACTGGAGTGCAGTGACCACTCCCGGCCACTGCAGCCTCGACCTGCTGGGCGCCGGCGATCCTTCCGCCTCAGCCTTCCGAGTAGCTGGAACTACAGGCGCGTGCTACCACGCCCGGCTAATTTTCTTGATTTATTGCAGAGATGAGGGTTTGCCAAGTTGCCCAGGCGGGTCTCAAACCCGCGGGCTCAGGCAATTCACTCACCTCGGCCTCCCAAAGCACGGGATTACAGGCTGAGCCACCGAGTCCGACTTAAATGATTTTAAAAATGAAAAATTAAGAAAACGGTAATAATGTATATATTACTAGCAGTAATGACAGTAAAGGTTTGTCTTTCAACACTTTCATTTTGCTGATAAGGACACTGGGCACAGCAAGGTGCTACCAATGACCCAAGGTTATTATTAAATTATAGTGGAGGCCAGGCCTGAAGAACTCCTGAGCAGACAAATCAAATTAGGCCTTATACGTGACCTTAACCTTGCTTGATTTGCAAACTTAAGCAAAACTTAATGAGCTATTTCTTGAAAATGTCTGTTAAAGAAAAATTAAATTTAAGACTAACTAATCAGAGGTTGCCAGCTAACTTACATAACTAAGGACTTTCCAACAGATAGACCAAATAAGGCAACTATAACTATAATCAATTAAATATTTGCTTTATTTCTGTTTTTCTATAAAAGCCTTCCCCTTTCATTCTCTTTGGCAGAGCCCCCGACGACCTTTGATTCATGAATCACTGTGTACTCAAATAAACTCTTTAAAATTAAAAAAAAAAATTATTACACCTCAGTTTACCTTTTAATGTCATCTAGTACACACTGTAGAGCTTGAGAAGAATTGGTACTCACACTACATTCAACTGCCTTCCTGCCAGTGGTCTTTCACGGTATCGAGTTTCATAGTATGCAACTTCTAACATTCAGGGAAGATACATTTTGTTGCAGCTGGTCCAGATAAAATACACAAGCTGAATGAATTTGAGAGGCACAAAAGAAAACCAAGTTACCTACGAATTTGTGACAGATTAACTTCATTCCTCCTACTCACAGTAATGAATCTCCAACTAAATGTCACACTTGGGCAATTACCCACAAGCATCACAATATTGAATGGAATCACGTTAAGGAAACTTGAGCTGAGAATATTACCTTTGCTGATTGATGTAAAGTGGAGCCATACAACTGAAGCAGAAGGGAATGAGTGCTCTCCAGTGTTGCATTCATATCCCAAAACACCACAAACCTTTCTCAGCCAAGTATGTCTGAAACCCGAATCAAGCATGTAGAAACTGCAGAAATGTTGGTTTACCATTTCAGGATAAGACGCTAGAAGGTGACAATACACCTAGAACACCGTAGACACGTAAAAATATTTGTCAATTGAATTTATGGAACAGTTTATAATTTATTGATGCTTTATTAGAATTTTTATTACTAAAAGTAATTTTATTTTATTGGTCTGATTATTTTAAACTTTTACCATTTGTACTAAATACAAACATTTTAATCATAAAAAATGTAAAAATATAAATAAAGAAAAAGAAAATGACATATTAATAAAAGAATCATCCAGAGATAACCACCATTGAAATTCTGTTACATTTCCTTCCAGGGTTGTGTTCTTTTTGGGGAATAAACTATTTTTATTTTAAACTATTGCAAATGTATACCATATTTGAAGGTCTTACACAAAATCAGTTTGAAACAGCAAATTCCTTCATATTATTTCACCTTTTGAAATTTCCTAATTATTCTTATTTGTTTCAGCTTTCAGAAAGTTTGTAATAATTTTGTCAAGTTTAAAAATAATGACATCAGGATGTAGTTGAGAATCATACTTGATTTACAAATTAATTTGAGGGATAATTGCATTTTTATACTACAAAACAATTTATAGAAGGAATGAGTTATGGAAACAAAAAATGTAGCTGTTGGCTGGTCTGTGAAATTTCCAAAGAGTTTTCTACAAGAACAAAATATGGTTGTCATGTATTTGTCATCATACATTGATTATATAAACATATTTACATATATATTTATATATAGTTTACATGTATACGTTGATATATATTTGTATGGACTTCATCAATATTTTTTGCTTCCAAGCAAACATGTCCACATCATGACTAAGAATACTGACTGAGCACATTCTGACAAACAGACCGACAGATGATGTCTTATTTGAACTTACTTTCATCCATAAAGTACATCCAAAACAGTTTGACACTTTTTGCTACCATGTTGATTGAGAAGCACCAAGTCACTCATTAAAATACACACTAGCTTTCAGGTTAACGAGACCCCAACTACCATGAAACTGATGAGAAACTCGACATCTTCTCGTCTTTTGGTCTATGATATTTCATGATGCATCTACCGGGAACGCAATATAAATAATTTGAAGGTTACATTTAATCAACCAGTGTTGAAAGAAAAAAACAGCAGTCTTATAAGTTATCAATAAGATCACAGAAAAGTGAATACACATACCTTGGGGTATAGGAATGTAAATCCCATATCCAGACTTTCACATCAACATCATGCTCACTCACTCACATGTGTCCCTTTCTTGGTCAGGGCCTGGCTGCTCAGGAAATCGGATCCAAACTAAGAATTTTATCAATTCCTGTTATGTGATTTTTGAAAGCAAAAATAATCCATAGCTTGTTTACACGGCTACATAAGAACACATTTATCATTCTTAACCAAAATGTCGCTTTGTTTTGTTTTGTTTTCCGGAGCACGATGGCTTTTGACTGCCCTCCCCCAAAAGTACCCTAATCCTGCCATGTTTCCTTAAATAGTTAGGCAAATCTTGCACAAGAAGGGCCCCAGGATCTACTCAAGAATATGTTATTCCTAAGCTAGTGTTCTAATAAGGACAAAATATTTGGATGTCTAGTCCTGACTTCGATGATTTTTAACAATTTTTTTTTTGTTTAGTTCAGCTATTTGCGGAACTGAAAGAATGTCACTTTAAAAGAAATCTGGCTATTGTCAACTAAATGTTAAAATTGCATTTCTAATTACTTGGAAATAAAGAAATATGAGGCAAAGTCTGCTATTGGTTGAAATTCAAGCTTTTAGGAGAGTCTAGCATTGCCTGCTGACTTTTCAACATAACAGGCATCCAAAGTAAAAATTCCATTTTATGGGTCAAGATTATCAAAGAATTTAGAAAATTTAGGGTAAAAATACATTTAGCTTCTTCTTGCTGAGGCATTTCTCCTATGCCTCTTTGAGTTATGGAATAATCAGGCCATTTTTTCTAAAGAAGAAACAGAATGCAAGCAGGGAGAGTAGCTTTTTCCCCTCCCAGTTTTCATAACGATTCTCCTAAATATACCTCTACCCACCGACTTGCTTCGCCACTGGGGAGGTGAAGGACATTTCTGTTTGGTAAATTTAATGAATACCACCGGGTATGCTTGACTCAGCCCAACACTTCTTCTTCTTGGATGTGAGATAAACTCAGAAAGATAATATGTTTGCCTGTGTCTCCAGTGGTCAGCTCTATGTGGACTTTGAAAGACTCCAGTTTCCTTTGGTAAATCAGCCTACTCTTGGTGTTTATGACTTTGTGGACTTTGAAAGACTCCAGTTTCCTTTGGTAAATCAGCCTACTCTTGGTGTTTATGACTTTCACAACAAACGATCCTTCCTCAGTCTCTCTAAAGAGCAACACTGACATTTAATCTCTTAACTGTTCTACTCTTTGCTTCTCAACATATTCAGAACCCAGACAGGAAGGAGGAACAAGGAACCCAATCTATTTGGGGACTTCAACAGTGAATGTGTAATGCAAGTCATTAAAAAAGCTAATGTCAAGGATTACCATGAGGGCTTAAAGGCATGTGACCCAAAGCAAAAGAGCACCATATGCTAAGCATGTAACATAGATCTTGCCAAGAGCTAGGTCCACTCTTGTGTTCTTTAGTTTTATTTCGCCACATCTCAGTGGTCAGGAATTTTCTCTGTCACCCTTCCTACAAAATGAAACCAATGAAGAAAAAAGATTTTAGACAACTTATTTTCTCACCAGTTTACCTATCAGCTAATGACCAGATCAACCCTGGAGAATGTCAGGAAACTATTTAAAACCATTGCCAAATAATAGCGTCTAGCTTTAATTTGAAATAAACGGATTACATAAATCATTATTTTATTTGGAATTGGCTCTGCTTCCTTTCGATGCCATTCATAATCAAATAGTATTAATCAAAGCTTAAAGCTCTAGCAGAAATCCTCCAACATGTTCTGTTCACATTTTTATAAGTCAAATTTATATTATCAACCACTCTAAATTGTTTGTTTTGTTTCTAATGATTTTAATTTACCCTAAATACATACATTTTTCAAGTATTAAAGGCATGACTTTCTATAGGAACACATTTCTACTCATTGAAAATAATAGTTTAATAGCTGACTAATAAGGTTTAAAATATATGCAAACAAGATCTGGGTTAAAGACAAAATTCCCAGAATCCACAAAATAATAACTCCTACTATACTAATATGTCCTATAATAATAATAATAAGTACAAATATTTCCATTATCCTATGAATCAGGATTGTTGCAACTAATTTATATGAACTAGCAAAAGATTTATGCAAAATCCAAATAATGCTTATACTTTAATAAATTGCTGTTTAAAAGGTCATTAAAATTTAATTACCTGACATGCTATGTTCTTAGATAAAAATATGCAACATTCCAAACATGTCAATCATTTCTAAGTTAGTCAAGAAATTTATGAAATCTGAGCAAAAATGCTAATATAATTTTTTTATAAAGTGATCCTGAAGTTTATAGAAAATAAGCCAGCATAACTTAAAAATGTAATGTCTTAAATACAATTTGGAGATAATATAATGAGGAAAATATAGTACTGATGCATAAACAGACAACCTAATCAATGGAACTAGAAAATCTAGAAGTATTGCCCCCATGTATATCAGATTTCAGTGAAGATAATACAAATAATTTATTATATCATTGTGAGAAAATTTGGTAACCATGTAGAAAAAGATAGATCATTGCTTCATATCTAAAATGAAAAACATTCTAGATGAATCTTAGAGGTTAATGAACAAAAACAGCAATAACAATCTAACATATAATAGGAAAGAAGACAAAGATATACATAGACAGCTCATAGCAGATAAAGTATAAATACAAGATATTTAATCTTTTAACAAAGGGTCTTCGAACTCACACTATCGTTCAACTTATGAGTAGGCAATACTAACAACTCTCATATGCTTCACACAGAATCATGTAAACTGATTTACATGTATTCATTATTTCATCCACTAACCCATCCATCCATCCATCCATCTACCATTCACGTTTCATTTAACAAAATGACCTAATCATCTATCAGTTTTAGATACTGTTTTGGCCCCTGGGTTCAGTGTTTCAGAAACAAAAAAGGAAAAAATTATGAAATGAACCTTTCAAGGATTTGACAATGACTTGAGATAACCAGAAGGAAAGATTCCTTGGGAGCATTTCCTATGTTTGCCATAGGTATAGAAAATAATCATTGAGTTTGATGAAAGCCTAAAAGGTCATTTCATCTCTACTCCTCTCTCTTAGGCAGCTTACAGCACAAAGCCAAAGAAATTCAATATAACACTATGCACAAAAAAAAACAAACCGACTGTGTAGAATGCCTATGAAATGAACCTTGGCTTCCATATCAAAGACATTTACAGCGTAGGAATCCAACATATTCTCTCCTAGGTATTTACTGTTAAACATTATACTATGGTTCTTAGCTAATAAATGTAATTTTAGTGTTGCAGAACTTACTATAAGCTATGCAAGTCCTAAATGTTCTACATGTAAAGATGGTTACTTCTTGAGTTCACCTTGAACTTCATCCACAGCTTATGAATAATAGTGTTTTATTTTGGAAAATGAATAAGAATTTGCAAATCTAGTGCTAATAATGTAAAAAAAAATGACTTAAGAAGAATCAGATCATTTTTGCATCTTTTTAGGTTGTCTGCATGTGGTCCTGGTCAGCTGAACTGTAGGAAAACAGGAAGCTCTGAAACTGACCCCTGTGAGTCAATTATAAGAGATGGCTTCAGAATCTCTTATCTGAAAACCTGCAACTACCTCTCTGTTTTGATAGCTGTCTTCTTGAGCAGTAACAGGGAGAGGTAGAGGGAGCTCTTCCCTGTTTGCTTTTTTGCTTCCTGTTCTATCGGTTATGCCCAGCAATGCTTCTATACTCCAACAGCAGCGGTTCCTGCTCCCAGCAGCCGACGACAGTTTTCTCTAGCACTTGCAAAACCAGCTTTTTTGTGTCCTTTCCTCAGACTCCAGCAAGCCAATATCTTCTCCTCAGAGATCTGGGTCCCAACCCAATGGAGAACCTCTTCAAAACTCAGACTCCAGCAGATGCCAAGCAGTGTCTTTTCAGAGTTCTGGGCCCCAGCATCATGAGTTCCCTTCTCCAAGATTTCAGCCACCTGCTGGGACTTCAGCTTCTTTGAAGAGTCTGAGTTTCGATAATTCTGGTATATTTCCTTTGTTGTCTTACCCTTAATGGTGAGGCTATTTTCTGCAACTACTACTTCCTTGATACCTTAAAGTCTTCTTGTTGAATTTTCAGTTATAATAATATGCCTAGTTAACAACTCTTTAGGCGAAACCCTCTCAGTTAAAATAACTTGTGTGATTTATTTCTCCTGACTGCATCCTGACTAAAGCACTAATCTTATCGAGCTAACCTGGCATTAGGGCTCAGAACGGTCAATCGTAATTCTTAAGAGAGAAAAGTCAGGAACGTGTATGTCTCGGGGGAGGATATCCACAGAGAAGAACAGAGTTAACTGAAGGAGAGAAAAATGAGTTTAGTCTGGTGAATATTTTGACATCATCGAGATAGGGCCCAACCAACAATGCTGCTATAAACTTTTCTCTCCTGGCACTAGAAATTTCTTGATTTAACATTTGGTAGTCCCCAGCTTGGCACAGGGGTAAATAGTGTCATTTTTCCTTTGACCATAAAGAAAACCCGGCCAACCCAAGAGATGAACTAGGCCTGGTTTATCTTCAGTGCATTCTCATTCCTTTTTGCCCTATTCACCCTCCTACTGACAAATAGATGCCCAATCCTCTCTTGCGTTTCACCGCCTGCCTCCTATATTTCACCTGGCTGTGGGACTGGAGACCGCACGGGCAATTCATTCATGGGTCAGAAGGACATACTACTAATACAAATGTTATGCTACCCCTTTTGTTGTATTCGATTATTTGGCAGGTGAGTTCAATGACCACAACCAAGGAGGACCTAACAAGTGGATTTTATTACTTGTAACAAGCAAGGAGGACATCAGCAATAATTCCCCCAAAGCAGTGCCACCACAAAGGTGAAGACTGATTTTTGTTAGGCTGATTAGCTGAGTTATTTTATGTAGAGGTAGAATACAGTCAGCCCAGGTGCAGTTGTCGATCACACTTGTACAAATGTCGCATGTATTAAAGAAAATGGTAAATGAGCTCCTCCCTGGTGGCATTTTAGCATAGTAATGAGAATTTGCCAAAGTTCATCTCCAACTCAAGCATCTCTCTGGATGCTACTGGTTTTTGTTTTGCCAGGGCTGAACTTCTTCCTGGCCTTTTTTGAAAAAGCACTCAAGACGGCTACTTTTTCATAGTGTGTACCCAGGGACCCTGGGATCCATTTTCAGTATGATATGTGATCTAAAAGGGGTAAAGCCTTAATTAGAAGAAATATACACTAACAATTGAATCTGACAGATAAATCATATATATATATATATATATATATATATATATATATATATATACATACACATATAATCAAGAGGATGGATTTTTTAGATAGGAATTTGGAGAAAGGACCTTGTAGCCATTTGAAGTCACATCACAAAGGAACAAAATGTGTCTGTCTATAAGTAATGCTGTTCTTGTCAGACATTTCCACCTGAAGAGTCTTTATGTATCTAACCATTTACATTATTTGTCAATGTTTTAAGTACAGAAACAGGCTCTGAAACTAGCAACTATTTAATAAATACTTGTTCTGGATAATGATCAAGGGTTACATTACAAAATAGTTGTATTTTCTTCTCACTGTGAGTAGGGACTATCTTACCTCACTCTGCATGAATTTTTCTAAAGTCCACCCTGAATTTTCCAAAACTGTCAAATCGCTAACTAGAGACTTCTTAACAACCAGCTTGAAAATCTGCATGAAGCAACGTCACTTCCTGTCTTGGGTTCCATCCATCACACCAAAATTGAATCAGTCCGTTTTGAGTAGAAGAAAAGTTTATGAATTCTTATCTGGATGCAGAATAAAACCAACTAAGCATGTGCCCAGAAAGATGAAAATCTTTGTCCTGAAGGCTGTCAGTAAAGGCCAAAAGGCTAAGGACTTCAGATCACACACATTTTATTTTCTCTTGTTGAGGTACACTGTCCTATTTAAGTAAGAGAATGGAGCTTTAAGAAATCTGGATTATAAGAGAATAATCTCATCATCTAAGAGTCGGGGCACTAGGTGGTGTGCAGCCACAGAACAGCATAAATAAAGAGAAACCAGGAGCCAAGTTGCACAGTAAATGGAACGTTAAGCTGGCAAGTGAACAAAAGAACCAAATGAAAAACAATTTATGTGAAGAAAAAAATAAGTGGCTGAAATTATGCATTGAAGTTGAAGTCAGAATCCAGAGGATCTAGCCAAATTTGAAGTGGTAGGAAAGTTTAGTGTCCAAATAGTCTGGCCAAAATAGGTGACATGGAGTTCCAGAAACTTCCACAGGAAGTTTCTAAAACTGACAGTAACAATTTTCAGGGTAAGCTTCTCAAATACAGTCTTACAAAGCAGAAAGAAGAAATAGATGGGAAATAAAAAATTAAAAAAAAAACCAGGAGATTTGAAAATAGAACATTAGCATATTACTAGTACTAAGACTATAGTCAAGTGTCATGCAAATAGGATCTTAACTGATCATTACAATGACCTTATAAGACTGACATTCTTGCCAAAATTTTTGTTAAGCCCTGGCCCAGCCATCCGGCTCTTTGAGCTCTGGCTGGACCATATATTCCTAAGCTTTGGTCCCTTCCCCTACCTTGGGGAGGTGAATCTTCTCTTTCTTCCTCTCCTATTTACTTTCTAAATAAACCATATTTTCCAATCAAACAAAACAAAAAAACCCAACATTCTTATAGTACGCATTTGCAAATGAGGAAAGGGTGGTTTACTTAAGTAAGTTGCCTGCAGTTAAACTTTTATTATGTGGCATAGCATGGAATTAAGCTTGGGCTTGTTGATACTAGAGATAGAATATGTAATCACTGTGCTATAGTGTGCATTCCCAAACACCACTGGGATATGACTATCTGATTACCAAGACAGTTATCAGCTTTCATCGGCTATGCACGGAATGTAACTTACAGCTATGGGCAGTGTAAATGATAGGGTTACTGCTGATTTTCTTTCTTTTTTTCTTTTCCTTTCTTTTCTCTTCTTTCTTTCTTTTTCTTTTCTTTTTTTTGGGGGGAGGGGTGGGGTTATGGATTTCACTCTGTCACCCAGGCTGGAGTGCAGTGGGATGCTGGCAGTTTACCACATTTCTGATTTTTTTATACAGACAAGGTCTCATTATGGTGCCTAGGCAGTCTCGAACTCCTAGGCTCAAGCAATCCTCTGTCCTCCGCCTCCCAAAGTGCTGGGGTTACAGACATGAACCACCACACCTGACCAACCTGATTTTCTAATTGCTGTCTTTGGCAAAAATTTCTGGAAGAGCCCACCAAATCCTAATACTGGGGAAGGCCCAAGCATATCCAAAGAAACACAGTCAGAGTTAACCAGGTTATATTTAGAAAACAAGCACCTTTTTAATGCAGAAAATTTTAAATAGAGGTCATCTGAATAATAAAAGATAGTTGTCCAGGAATAAAGCATGCACTTATTCCATATCTAGCTTCTCAAGTTTGATAGAAAGTTGTTTCTAGACATTTACATAATGCACATCATCTGAAAATAATGGTACATCCTTGTAAAGGTGGTTTTGAAATGAACAAAATAGTATACGCTGATATTACAGAACGACTAGGCCTGAGTTTCTGACATTGATTTTCTGAAGGATAGAGCCATTAAGACACTTTACAGTACCTTGTGTGTATGTTTCAGGAAACACATTCACCACCACCCAAGAAAAGAATCTCTCAGGGTTCTAGTCCGAAATGTAATTGTGAGCAGGCTTGGTCAACTTGACCAGCTTGCCACGTGCAGTTGTTATGGTATTTCCACAGGGAGTCCATGACCTAACAGTTGAGTCCACAGATTCTCTTAACCCATGATCCCACATCTGCCAGCAATGAAGATGTTCTTGCTCCTTCACACTGCTGCAGCTGTGGACTTGCTCCTTCACACTGCTGCAGCTGTGGAACCACATCTTAGCATCACCTTTAGATGATGGGAGGGAGCAAGTGAAAACTGAAAGCAGCCGGGCTCGATGGCTCAGCCTGTAATCCTGCGCCTTTGGGAGGCTGAGGCGAGTGGATTGCCTGAGCTCGTCGGTTGGAGACCTCCCTGGGCGGCGAGACCTCATCTCTACAATAAATCAAAAAATCAGCCGGGGGTGGTAGCGCGCGCCTGTAATTCCGGCTACTCGGAAGGCTGAGGCGGAAGGATCGCCGGAGCCCAGCAGGTGGAGGCTGCCGTGGCCGGGAGTGTGCCATTGCACTCCAGTCTGGGCGACAGAGTGAGACTCCAACTCAAAAAAAATAAAAAACAAAAAGTAGGATATCGCCGGGCTCCATGGCTCAGCCTGTAATCCTGCGCCTCTAGGAGGCTGAGGTGAGTGGATTGCCTGAGCCCGCGGGTTCGAGACCCGCCTGGGCAGCGAGACTTCAACTCTACAATAAATCAAAAAATCAGCCGGGCGTGGTAGCACGTGCCTGTAGTTCCCGCTACTCGGAAGGCTGAAGCAGAGGGATCGCCAGCGCCCAGCAGGTCGAGGCTGCGGTGGCCGGGAGCGGCCACGGCACTCCAGTCTGGGCGACAGAGTGAGACTCCAACTCAAAAAAAAAAAAAAAGAAAAGAAAACTGAAAGCTCTTTGACTTAATAATCTGATATTTGAACTAAAACAGAGATTCTGGGATTCTTGCAATGAAGAATTACTGAGAACAGCAGAGAGTAGATTTGTAACCTAAGACTTTTGAGGAGTATCATTAAGCAGCCACTACATCTATGCATTTTTTATGTTCTATGAGACTTTGTTTCAACATATATACACACATATATATATATAATTGTATATATACATACATACAATTTTAACATTCTACCCCACCATGTGTCTGAACTTGTTTATTCTAAAATCAATATTTTAGACTACTTAACATTTTATAAAATAAATTATGTATGTCCTTTGGATTGACATATTACTGTAGTACATCATTATAGGTCCCTAGGGGGTGTGTGTATTTGTGTGTGTGTGTGTGTGTGTGTGTGTGTGTGTGTGTGTGTGTGTGTGTGTGTGTGTTTATATCTGAAAATGGAGCAAGAATTACTCTATTCTTAACAGGGAGAAATTGTTAGAAATAGGACAGAGATTAAAGTTTGAATCTGAGTAGGCTGAGTAATCACCACAATATTTATGGCCATAAATAGGATTCTTACTCCTAACTAGTTGATATGCAAACATATTGACTTAATCTCTAAGGAGAGAAAGTGAATGAATGTGAATAATGTGAATAGATTAATACAGGTCCTGTGCTACTATCAGAAAAAGCAAACAAAAAAATATGTCTCTTCAGAACAGAGCAGACATCTTTCACAACTTTATGTGCTTAATTTCTAATACAGTGCTTTGCTCATAGTAAATAGTAATTGCTCATTGATTGCTGATAATTGCTTATTAGAAATGGATCATCAGCTTCCTCTCTCATTTCCATTCTAAAAAATGATTATTTTTAATATTTTATCTTGTTTCCTACTGTTCTGTTAGACGCATATTCCTAAGTAATTTTTATAATCCTAAGCCCATCACACAAAGATTTAACTTTCTTCTTGTCAGGAGATTGAAATGGGTGACTGGCCACTGACCTCTTAAGGTTTCTTCAGATATCATAATTAAAAGATATCATAATAGCTATTCACACAAATTCATACTACATTTTTTCTTGATCATATGGCTGGACTGTCTTTCTTGTCTATTTGAGTTTACAGTGGCTTTGTGGCTAAGTTCTAGGCCAAGCCTTTTCAGACATAGCCTCACTATTGAGGCCAATATATAAACATATATTGATGATGCCAGAGCTTCCATCAGGTTTCACAAGTGACTTACTAGAGTAGAGATATCTGCTTATTTGAAACACATATCCTAGATGGTTAAATGAGCAAGAAATGAACTTTTCTATTTCTTAAGTTAATGAATAGTTTTTAAGTATCTTATCACATATTAGCCTTTGAACTAATTAATGAGCCATTCTACTTGAAGGCAGATAAAAACATTCTCTTGCTCTCTCTCTCTCTCTCTCTCTCTCTCTGCGTGTGTGTGTGTGTGCGTCTGTGTCTGTGTCTGTTTTTAATTTGCACTGTTAACTGATTTACTTGGCTAGCCAAGGAGAAGTAAAGTGTCAAATTGAGATGTTTTTCTAAATAACTATATATCATTTTCAAGTTGAGTACTGGGTGGATAAAAATTGTCTACATATAGTTTTCAATTTCTCCAACTTTAATCTGGTATATGGACATCATCTTGCCTACAAAGTGATACATTTAGTAAAGAAAAAATGACACACAACAGTCTCATAGAAACAGATTAAGAAGATTGAAAGAGACTTAAAGTTGTTTTAATCCTATTTTGTATTTAATTTGGCATCATCTGTACAAATATCTCTAACCAGAAAATTTTTAGCTACCGTTTATTCTTTACTGGTCATGAGATAGTTATTCAGTGATCACCAAAGGCTTATCATTAAGAAATACTTGCATAATATGTTTCCCTGACCTGTTAGTGAATTTACTTCTGGAAAACTATCACATGCTGTTATAGACATTATTTTAAGAAATGTTTTTCTTAGAGTTATGGACATTTTCCCCCAGAAATATACAATCATCACCCTCCCTCCAAGTAGGGAAAAATTTTTTTTTATTAATAAATTTACTCCGAAAATCATCTCTGAAATAAGTGTGTTAATTTTCTATCATTTAGGCTTGCATCAAAGTAAGTGATATCTCCCTTTCTTTGTGTCTTTAACGTGCTGAGGTGAGGTCTTCTATCTTTGATCTTTTTAAAACAATTTTCCACTTGAAAGAATTTGTTTAACTTTATTTTTTTATTTTATTTTTTTGAGTTGGAGTCTCACTCTGTCCCCCAGACTGGAGTTCAGTGGAATGTTCCCGGCCACCGCAGCCTCGACCTGCTTGGCTCCGGCAATCCTTCCATCTCGACCTTCCGAGTAGCCGGAATTACAGGCACGTGCTACCCTGCCCAGCTGATTTTTTTTTATTTATTTATTGTAGAGATGAGGTCTCGCCAAGTTGCCCAGGTGGGTCTCGAACCCGCGGGCTCAAGCAATCCACTCACCTCAGCCTCCCAAAGCGCTGGGATTCCCAAAGCGTTGGGATTACAGGCTGAGCCACCGAGCCCGTCTGCTTAGCTTTATTTTTTTATACATCGGTCATGTCTCTCTAATTATTCTGATCTATTTTCCTATCATTTTCCACACTGAAGGCTGTTCATCAATTAACAGAAGTGATAACGTCTGTTAGTCGCATCCCGCCTCCTCTGTAGTTTTCAGTGATCTCCTTTTGTAGATTCCTGAGGGTGTTTCTGAACCTGATCTTGATGATGTGAATGAACAGTATTTGGAACACTCAGAGAACATCACATTTGAGTTATCCAGGAGTCATGACGCCTGTGCACCAGGCAACATCTGTATCAGACAAAGGGTTTTTAAAGGTGCAATTTACAAAAGTATAAAAATGATTAAAAATGACAGCCACAGACGGGCTTGGTGGCTCAGCCTGTAATCCCGCGCCTTTGGGAGGCTGAAGTGAGCGGATTGCCTGAGCCCGCGGGTTCAAGACCCGCCTGGGCAGCGAGACCTCATCTCTACAATAAATCAAAAAATCAGCCGGGCGTGGTAGCGCATGCCTGTAATTCCGGCTACTCGGAAGGCTGAGGCGGAAGGATCACCAAAGCCCAGCAGGTCGAGGCTGCGGTGGCCGGGAGTGGCCACTGCACTCCAGTCTGGGTGACAGAGTGAGACACCAACTCAAAAAAAAAAAAATGGCAGCCACAAGACACAGTGCAACCTTCCAACACTATATGCAGCAGAGTTGCCATCTCTACCCCAAAGGGCAAGGAGAGGAGGCAGTTACTAAAACAAGTGACTAAAATATGAAAGCTTTCTGCAGCAAGCCTCCAGATAGGAGCTGTGACCTTCGGTAGAACACACCGCCAACTCTACCAAACCTGTCAAGGAAGGAACTGAGGAAAAATTCCCTGACTTTACATTCAACCCAACCTCCAATCTCCTACCAGTGCCTCCCGTTAGACTACCCCAATATGGATTAAAAGGTCAAAGTAGCCCATTAATAAAGCTTTCCTGTTCAGAGCCTGGGATGCACAGAGCAGGTTAAAGAAATGGAAGATACCCAGACCAGAGATCACAGAAGCACACTACTAGCAACGTAAAGATGGCTGTTTGTAATACACAAAGATATCAAAAACAAGAAGCCAGAGAGAAATGGTATCTGGAGTACACACTGTCAGCTGATGGCATTCTTGTTTAAGTAAGCCCTCAAGGCAACTGTGTGAAATATTATTATACCAGTTTACACTATTTCAACAACTTAGCCAAGGTCACCGTGGCTATGGCACAATCTGAATCGAAGTTTATCTGGCTTAGAAGTCAGCCTGCCTTACAAATTAAAAGGAGTATGCCAGTCTCAGAGAGAGTCAACAAGCTGACAATTAAGATCAAATTGAAAATCAGATATCCAGAGAACAGCCTAGATTCATAGGACAAACAGACATGGGAGAGAAAGCATAAGACACACAGACATGGTAAAGGAAGGTATAAAAGACAACAGAAATTACATAGCATCATTATTTAGCAAAAAAGCAACACTGAAATGAAACTTTGTATTCACAAAAGCTCTCGTTTTCCAGAGTACAAAGGCTGGATCACTGTTTAGAAGACATTGTTATGGCCATAGAATGCCTCCCTGCTCCCTTCAAATCCCCGTATGTAAATGGCCAACTATTTTTTTCTATGCCTGATGAAAAGTATAACTTGGGATTTACTATATAGAGTGTTCCATGCTTTTTAAGGGAAAATCTCTACTTTCTCCTGACAGTGTGCTAAACTTCAGTGATTTTAGCTGAGAAATCTATCCAAATCAGCATTTATATTGCTAATTACAGTTAAGTGTGGTGGAAACACGACCATCAAAAACTAAGGACATTGCTGTTTGCTATAAGGGTTTCCTAGATACTTTAACATTAGAACTGCAAATATAGCATTCCCAAAGTGGTGGGTTGCAAATAACAAGATGAGAAAGAAGTGCTACGTTATTTGAACCATCATGATTTAAAGGAGTTTGGTTTTACGTTTAACTATGTAATGATCTGTGGAGTCAGGAATTTCAAGTTGGACTCTCACCTTGTATGTATTAGCAAAGTTATACGGGTCTCACTTTTCTTATCTGCAAAATAAATTATTTGAATCTTCACTATCCCTAGTTATACTTTCTTAACCGTGGCTAGGTAGCCCATAATCAGGATTAAGCACAAATGAAATGGATTGATTACAGTGAGATTAGCCTTAAGCACTCTCTATCTTACCTATACTTATTTTTTTAATTTAAAAAAATCAAGCTTTTGTGACAATCATATCAAGCCTTGAAGACTGAATTCAAATTCTACCACCTCCACGTAACCATTTTTTTCCTTTGGAGGTTTTCTACTTCTATTCTCTTTTTTTTTAAGGTATGGTTATATATAGTAATATTTACCCTTTTTATTGTGCAATTCTGCAAGTCTTGACAAGTGCATACCACCACTCACCACAATTAAGATGCATACCAACCAGTTTCATCACTTACAAAAATTCCTTTGTGCGCCTTTCTAATCAACATCACTTTCCACTTTGCCCTAAGAAACCACTGATATATTTTCTGTACTTACAGTTTTGCACAGATTTCAGAATGCCATATAAATGAAATCACATAGTATGTACCCATTTGAGTTTGGCTTTTTTTTTTTTTTTTTTTGAGTTGGAGTCTCACTCTGTCGCCCAGACTAGAGTGCAGTGGCTGCTCCCGGCCACCGCAGCCTCGACCTGCTGGGCTCCGGCGATCCTTCCGCCTCAGCCTTCCGAGTAGCCGGAATTACAGGCATGCGCTACCACACCCGGCTGATTTTTTGATTTACTGTAGAGATGAGGTCTCGCTGCCCAGCTGGGTCTCGAACCCGTGGGCTCAGGCAATCTACTCACCTCAGCCTCCCAAAGGCACGGGATTACAGGCTGAGCCACCGAGCCCGGTTGAGTTTGGCTTTTGTAACAGGACATAATGCATTTGAGACTCATTCATATTACAAAATGCATCCATAGTACATGCTTATTTTTGTACTGAATGCCTTAAAGATTTAGGTGTTTTTCCTTTGTTCTTCACTGTTTGAATATTATGTGCCTGATGTAAGTCTGAGTTTTATTCTGCTTGGTATTCTCATATATCTCTGGATCTGTAGCTGAAATTTTCTTGTTTACTTTTAATTTTTTTTATTTTAAAGATGTGGGGTACAATTTAGGGTTAGGTATACAAATGTTCATTACGCAGGTACCCTTGTTGATGAGGTGTGCCCCACCCCCCAGGAGATTCTCACTACTGCCAATCCCACACCCCCCCGACAGTTTCCCACTACTGCCTATCTTTTTCTTACAGTATTACAATAATTGCTCAAGATTCACTTATGAGCAAGAACATGTGATAGTCAGTTCTTTGTTTCTGTGATAGATCACCCAGTATTATAGACTATAAGTCCATCCTGGTTGCTTCAAAGTTCATGATTTTCTCCCTCTTTATGACTCTGTAATATTCTATCATGGATATGGATATGTACCACATTTTTTTATCCAGTCCTTTCAATAGGCAGCATGGTTAGTTCCATGTTCTTGCTATTGTGAACAATGCTGCAATAAACATATGTGTGCAGATATCTTTTTCATAGAGTGATTTGAATTCCTCCGGGTGTAGTCCCAGTAGGAGGATTGCAGGGTCGTATGGAAAATAGATTGTTAAAAACTTTAGGAATCATCACAATGTTTTCTACAGAGGCTGTACTAGTATACACTCCCACCAATAGTATAGAAGTGTTCCCTTTACACCGCATTAACTTCAGCGTGTGTTGTTTTTTGAGTTGTTGATTATGGCCATCCTGACTGGAGTTAGGTGGTATCTCAGTGTAGTTTTAATTTGCATTTCTTTTATGACTAGTCAGGTTGAGCATTTTTTATTTATCTGTTGACTGCTCATATGTCTTCTTTTGAGAAGTGTCTATTCATATTTCTTGCCCGCTTTGTAATGGGGTTGTTTGTTTTTATCATTTTGACACGTTTGAGTTCCTTCCTTGTAGATCATAGATGTTAGGCCTTTGTCAGACATACAGCTGGCAAATATTTTTTCCCAGTCTGTGGACTGTCTCCCTGCTCTCTTGATGGCTTCTTTGGCTTTGCAGAAGCTTGTCAGTTTGAGTCTTATGTCATAAGAAAACTACATACAAAAAAAAAAAAAAGCCCTGAACCAGATGACTTTCCAGCAGAATACTACAAAACATATAAGAAGGAACTGATGTCAATCCTTTTGAAAGTATTCCAGGCAATTCGGAAAGATGGAACTCTCCCCAAATCATTTTATGAGGCTAGCATCACATTGATATCCAAACCAGGTAAAGATCCAACAAAGAAACAGAACTACAGACCAATATCCTTGATGAACATAGATGCTACAATTCCCAACAAGAACCTAGTGAACCGGATCCAATGTCACATCTCAAAAATCATCTATTACGACCAAGTAGATTTCATCCCCTGGATGCAGGACTGGTTCAAAACTCATAAGACCATAAACATAATTAAATATATCACAGATGTAAAAATAAAAACCACATGATTATATCATTAGATGCAGAAAATGCATTTGATAAAATCCAGCATACCTTCTTTATAAAAACCCTTGAACATCTAGGCGTAAGTGGAATATACCTCAAAATAGTAAGAGCCATCTATGAGAAACCCACAGTCAGCATACTGCGAAACAGACAGAAAATGGAACCATTTCCTCTGAAAACCAGAAAAAGACAAGAATGCCCTCTCTTATCTCACTTTTCAACAATGTTTTGGAAGTCCTAGTTAGAGCAACCAGACAAGAGAAGAAGATCAAGGATATTCAAACAGGAAAAGAGGAAGTCAAGTTATCTCTCTTTGCAGATAACATGATTCTATACCTCAAAAACCCAAGAGAATCTGTCAAAAACCTCCTTGCCCTAATAAAGGACTTTGGCAAAGTCTCAGGATATAAAATAAATGTGCAAAAGACAGTTGCACTTCTATACACCAACAATAAACAGAAACCCAAATAAAAAGCACAATCCCATTCACAATAGCCACAAAAATATAAAATACTTTGCCCATTAAATTACCAGCAGCATTCTTCTCAGACCTGGAAACAACAATAATACAGGAATTCATATGGAAACATAAATGACCTCGAATCACCAAACTAATCCTCAACAACAACAACAACAGCAACAACAAAGCAGGAAGTATCACAATCCCAGACTTTAAACTTTATTATAAAACTACAATAATAAAGAACAGACTGGTATTGGTCCAAGAACAGGCATATAGACCAACGGAACAGGATAGAGATTCCAGAAGCAAAACCTCAATTTTTCAACCAAATCATCCTCGACAAAACCTCCACCACCCACCACTGGGGTGAGGAGAACCTATTCAGTAAATGGTGCTGGCAAAACAGACTGACCACATGCAGAAGATTGAAACAAGAACCCTATCTATCCCCATACACAAAAATCAACTCTAAATGGATCAAAGACCTAAACATAAAACCTCAAACTATAAGAATCTTATCAAATGCAGGGGGCACCCTTATAGAAATTGGAACTGGCAACCAATTCCTGACCAAAACCCCAAGTGCCCACTCCATAAGAGATAAGATAGATAAGGGGACCTCAGCAAACATAAAATCTTCTGGAATATTTCTTTAGTTTTGAAAAAATTGCAGCCATTATGTCTTTACATATTTATCCTGCCCCTTTTCTTCTCTTTCTTCTTCTTGTGGGAGTCTAATTACACACTTATGATTTTAAGTTCGTTCATTGTCCTTGACTGCTCTGTTATCTCTTCAATTATTTTTTCTCTTTAAGTTTTGGATAACTTCTCTTAACAAACTTCAAGTTCACTGATTTATTCTTCAGCTCTGTCAAGTCTACTGATAGATTTGAAAAGCATTTTTCAAATAAATAACGTTGTGCTTTATATTTTTGGCAATTCTATATTACTGTTCTTAGAGTTTCCATCTTGCAGTTAAATTCCACAGCTGCTCATACATATTATTAGCTTTTCTCACTAAATAAAAATTATTAATCATAATTATTGTGCATGTTTGTCATATCTGAATCTAGGTCTACTGATAGCTTTTTATCCCCTCTGGAGGAGATATTCGATTCCTCGTTCTTTATTAATGCAACGTAGCTCTAAAAATAAAAACTCAGGCTCCTTATTCTGCCCCTTAGAGTCTGTGAACAATGAGGATGCCCTGTGATCAAGTTCAGCAACACAAGATTAATCAGGAGCATGCACTTCTCTTTCCCATGATGAAGGGCAATGTCCAGAAGATATGCATGTTTGCTTGTTGTTGATTGATAGCTTGCATCGACACTGATTAAAATTGCAGCTGACTAGAGAAATTACATGAAAGAAGGGTTTCTAAAGAAATAACTGTTGTGCCTGGCCATTCCTGTTCTGGAAACCATGCAAGTTGACATGTCCATCCTGATGTAGGTATGATTGCTGGTGTGTCTTCTGAGGCATGGAATAACAAGTGTTCCCTGTCTTCCCATTGACTTTATCTGCTTCAGTGCTTTAGTAGTCAAGCTAAAATGCAGGAGACTCCCTTATGGAAATTAGAACTGGCAACCAATTCCTGATAAAAACCCCAAGTGCCCAGGCCATAAGAGATAAAATAGACAAGGGAGACTTCATCAAACTTAAATTCTTCTGAAATATTTATTTAGTTTTGAAAAAATTGCAGCCATTATCAAATTCCTGCTTATGAGAACAAGGGTTGTCAATCTCTGTTCCTCTTTGCCAAACATGACTAAGGACATTCATGTAATTTGGACCACTCTCATGTATGTGCCTTGGGTGATCTACAGTTCCAGAGTTAAGTTCTTCCTTTCTCATTAAGAAAATCAAAGACTGAGCTGGATAGTATAGGTATAAAAGAATCCTCTAATTCCCAGAAAGTAAAAATAAATATCACCAAAGAAAATCATCTACAGAAAAGGATATTCTTTGCCCAATTAAAGTAAGAAATTCAAATATGAAATTATAAGCATATGTTAAATCTTAAACATATGAAAATTTTTTGTCTCTATTCCCTATCTTTGGAAAATGTGAGTTATTAAAACAATTCACTTGTGAGTGACAAATGGTACTTGTGACATTCCTAGTTATGTATCAACATACTGGATACTGTAACCCATGTTCTTGTTGAATTTATTGTTCATCCCCCCCCCTTTATGACTCTACCTTCTGTTCTCTTGGTGTGTATCATTAGGTACAAGGAAAGCCAAAGTAGAATTTGCACTTTTTTTTGTTTCCTGCCCTCTGCCAATTCTGATAAATAGCTGGCTTAGGAAGAAGATTGTATCATATAAATATATTGTGGTTTGGGAATTATTTGTACTCTTCAGAATTACATGTTCTTTTAACACCACCAGAGACACGGAAATAATTTAAAAATAAATGGTTTAGAAAAACAAATAAGCACTAGCACAGTAGAATAAAAATGACAGTACTCACCAACAAGAGGATGTTAACACAATCAGAGTAAGTTATTCTAAATCTCAATATACTTTCAGTGCTTTCTTCTCACCAGCTGAGTTGAATCTTCCACCAATAATTATGCTTTTGCTACATCTTACCTAGAAAAATAGCATTTGGACTCATCAGAACAGAACATAAATTCACTGCTCAGTATTAATGAAATGGGAGAAGCAATCTCAGTTAAAGTTTTTAAATTATATTATATAAATCAATAATTTATCCTTATGAAATAATCTATTTTAATATGGTGGGAAAGGCAATCTCAATTAGGTAAAGTGTTGGATTATACAAGTCAATATTTTGCATTTTATATTAGACATAGCATTTATTAATAAATTATTACTCCTGAAACTCACAATGACACTGAGACAGATGATGTCATTCTGAGTCCTCCTCACCTCTGTTCACCATAATAAGGTTTAGATTAGTAGACAGAGAGACCTTTCACCTTTCACCTGTGTCTGTCCCATCAGAGAATGGAGCTGAGATGTCATATTTTCACAATGCAAAACCCGGGAACTAGCTTTTCTGCCTCAGCATGTTTCCACAGTTCCTGGAATGACTCCAGGACCTTCAAGTTGTTCACTGGGTTGCATTCTTCTCATTTCCACAAGAAAATTGTCACCTATAATGACTAGAGTCCTGCCAAGAGCCCCACCCAAGGCCTGAATACTAGGCTATACTCCTGGTACTGTTTTGTTCTCTGTTCAGTTTGTTCTTCTAGGTATAAGGATTCTGCTCTACATGAGCTACCTCCTCCCCTTTTCCTCTGGTTTCCAATGGAGGAATATTTTCAGGGAAGTGACCAACCAAAACTAGGATGCCAAATTTGAGGAGTGAGGCCCAGAGAGGTTCAGGGAATTTCTCGGGCTATACCATTAAGCATAAAAAATACAGAAATGGTAGCCACTGAGAGTTGGATTTTTGTGAGTGGTGTTAGGTAGGGATCTTGTTTTAATCTTGTGCATGTGGTCAACCAGTTTTCTTGGCACCACTTATTGAATAGGTTCTCCTCTCCCCAGTTTTTTGTGATGGAGGCTTTGTCGAAATTGAGTTGGTTGAAAAATTGAGGTTTTGCTTCTGGAAAGCCATAAAGAAGAACAAAATCATGAACTTTGCAGCAACCTGGATTGACTTAGGGTCTACAATACTGACTGATCTTTCACAGAAACAAAGAACTGAGTATCACATGTTCTCACTCATAAGCGAACCTTGAAAAATTATTTTAAGACTATAAGAAAAGGATTGGCAGTAGTGGAAATCTGCCTGGGGAAGCAGGGACACACCTCATCAACAAGGGTACCTACATAATGAGCATCTGTACACGTAACCCTGAATTGTACCCCACATCTTTAAAAGAAAAAAAAAATTAAAAGAAAAAAAAAAGAAACGGTGGCCAAGTCTCCTCCCTTAAATTCAAGCCCCGGTGGGGCCTTTGTAATGTTCTGATATTGATTTGCAATAGTGAAACACTTCATAGACATAAAGTATAGGTATATATGTGTATATATAATATATGTGTACTCAAATATATTTTATACTGTTATATTCACTGTATGTTATTATACTTTTTATACGAACTCGTTGAGGTGAATACTTCTATCAAAATTTTATATATGAATAAGCTAAGGCCTGAAGTTAGTTGAGTAACTAGTCCTACAACTGGTAAATAACATAACTAGTACTTAAAGCCATGCCTTCTAACATATTAGATTTTTGTTTTGAAATGGAGTTTCATGACTTTCAAACATAGTACATTTTAAAACTTGATGGCCAAAACTTTTTCATGTTTTTCTTTCTGCTTGAATTGTGCCAGGTCTTTTAAAGAAGGTCACTGCTTTTGAATAAGTGTGGTACATGATTAAAGGCTTCAAAGGAGACTTAAATTTGAAATGTGGTTGAAAGCAACAGGACTTCGGTTACTAACCTGAGTGAATTCATAACCCCCCATATGCAATTTACTGTAATATTAGAGGGAATAGGAGAGACAAAGAAAAGTGAATTTATGAATAAAATTAGAGTTCAATATGTACTACATCATATGTGAATTATCATATTCAAAGTCCTTCAGTGTACAAGAATTGTAGCTGAATCTCGCAAGGTAAAATACATGATGGAATTTTTCATGTAAATAGTGCTTCTAAAGACACTGAATAATTAAAGTTTACATTAAACCACTTAAGGATAGGACTTATGAAGTATCACAAGTTTTAAATTAGAGACATCTAAATTTTATGTCTACTCTATCAATCAGATCTTCACATCTTAACTAACGGGTCCTAAAACATTGATGTGATATGACCAATTGCGAAGAGTGACCAAATCACGCCTTACTTATGAAAGCTAAAGTACCAAAAGTTACAAGTTATTTCATTTTTATGTATTATTTTATGGAAATGAGAGGATTCAGTTATACCAGTACTACCCAGCTCAGTTCCTGGCTTTCTTAATTAGAGCGGAAGAACTGAATTCTAGATAATAAACTGAATTCTGAAGTCTGGAATTCTAGATAACCTAGGGCACATACATGAGAATAATCTGAATCGCATGAGTGTCATCAGTCATCTTTGGCAAATTGGAACAGAGATTGAAAACTCGTGCTCTTATTAGAAGGAATTTGAGAAAGTTGCCCCGTATTCAGCCTTACTGCTAAAGCACTGAAGAAGACAAAGCCAATGGGAAAACAGGGAACCCTTGTTATTCCATGCCTTGGAAGATGCACCAACATTCATATCGACATCACAATAAACATGCCAACTCCCATGACTTCAAAAACGGGAATAACCAAGCACAACAATTATTTCTTTAGAAACTCTTGTTTTAGGTAATTTCTTTAGTCAACTGCAATTTTAATTGTTGCCAATGCAAGCTATCAGTAAACAACAACCAAACATGCATATCTTCCTGAACTTGCCTTTCATCATGGGAAGAATAGTACTTGTTCCTGATTAGCCTTGTGTTGCTGAATTTGATCACAGGACGGTCGCATTGTTTACAGACCCCAATGGGCCAGAATAAAGGGCTCAAATTTTTTTTTTCTTTGGAGCTCTGCTACATCAAAAGATAGAGGTTAAGAGAGGGGAAAAAATTTTCCTTCAGAGGAAAAGAAACAATCTTAAGAAACTGAGACGTTTTCATATTGAAGAAAATTTGCAAAATTTTCACACACGTGTTAACGAACATTTTGAAAGCATGTATGAGTACATGTGCATTAGTAAGCAAATACTTAAGGGAGAAAATTAGTGAGGTAGGAACTGTTTAGTGCACTGAATGTCCTGCTGACCTGAAAGAGTTAACACTAACTCTAGAATTTCAGATTATTTCCAGGGAGATGATTTTAATCAAATATTCTCTGACAATACAATGACATATACCTGTATTCTTTGTTTTGTACCAGTATCTCCCTAATCTCTCAAATGAAGTGTTATTACTCACACAATTTATGTAAAATCACTTTGTAGTGAACACAATGAGGCAACCAAGTTGTTTGGCTGCATCAAAATGTGGAGATAGTGAATTTGCTATTAGACATTGCATTTCCAGTATCTTAGAGCTAGAGACGAAATTCAGCTAATGTAAGCACTTCTGTAGTAAATATTCAAGCAAAAGGAAGTGTTAAAAGAAAGGACAGGAATGTGACATGCATAAACCACGGTCACTTTTCGATTCTCCAAATTTCTTGAATTCTTTAACTTATTTCATGCAGAGTTTTGAAAGTTTAGGTGACTGGTGACAAGGCTGACATAGATGAGAAATGTACAGTGGAAAGGGAAATTTAATAATAATTGCAACCTGGTGGTAAGATAAGAACTGCAAAGAGCTCATTCTCCCCTCTCTGCCCACATGGTGGTCCACATGGACAAGCAATACTACTTATAGTTCTATGACTATCCCACATGTAATAAGCAGAGAGATTACTTACATTATGAAAGATTTTACTGTACACCAGACATTGTAACCAGACATCATCGCCATAAATTGCTACTTGGAAGTTGTCCATCAGAGTCTCTGTAAAATGAAAACATAGTGACTGTAACTGACATTGTGGAAAGCCAAGACATATTAAAGCATCATAAAGAAACTGCTATGAAAACTCTTCTGGGTCTGGTGAAACTTAGCTATATTTTAACTGCAATTGCTGTAATGAAGCTAGTTCTAGATGGAAGCTGATCTCCCAATCAGTCACTTCTACACCCCTTTAGAGCAAATTGCTTCCTCATCTATGTCCCCGTTGTGCTGTATTCACATAGCACGTGCTCCATCAGACCAACTCTATTGGACACCACCTATCACTTCTACACCCCTTTTGTTTCCTCATCTATGTCCCCAATGTGCTGTATTCACATAACGCGTGCTCTATCGGTCCAACTCTATTAGTATTTTATGTATGCATGCATGCCTGCAAGTTATAAGTAAATGGAATGTAAATATTATTATTACTGTTACTGTATTTCTTCTCATCCCAAACCACATCAAGGGTTGAATAAAACCCTGATGGACTCAAGAAACTTAAAGTCTGTGAAGAAAGCAGAAACATAAGGATATGGAATGACAGCATGAGGGAAATCAGGAAGATGAGCATTGAGTATTGTGGAATCATTTTAAAAAAAGCAACATGACTCAGGCTTAGAGTCAAAGAAGACTTCCTGGAGAAGGAGTACTGCACAATTTGATAAGCTATTAGATACCTCAAACTAGATCACCAGTTAGGTGAAGAAATAGAGAATGTCATTCTAGGCAAAAGAGAACACACAACAGTGTGTGCACAAGAAAATAAAAATTTCATGGCAGGCCTTTCTGTCATGAATCTTCCTTTTTCCTTCTCTTCTCCTGGCTAATAAGCATTGCCTTAAAACTTAAAAAGAAAAAGAAAAATTGAAACCATGCTAGATTATACTGAGAAGTCATGTGACAAGAAATGAGGCCAGAAATCACCAGCCTGGGGGCACATGATGGAAATGGCTATAGGAGTTGTCAAAAGAGCTTTTACTTTATGCTTTGTCGGTGGGCAGTCATGGAGAAGTTTTTAAACAGGAGAGAAGCGACCAAATTTCTCTAGCTGCTACGCTGCTATTTTGTGTGAAGAATAAATTTGAAGTGAATGATTCCAAAGACCAGGAGCCTAACTGCTCTTAGTAATGTTTTCAGTAATCCATGGGAGAAACTGTGGGGGCCTGAAGTCAGGTGATAATGGAGGTGAAGAAACAGGCAATGCTCGCTTCCTCACTTTGGTTTACATTAAACACCTAGGGAGCTTTTGAATATCCTGATGTCCAGGCCTTCCCCCCACCCAGGCCATGTAAATCAAATTTTAAACTAAAGCACGGGTGTCTTTTAAAGTTGTCCAGATGATTCCAAGGAACAAGAAGGTTGTGAACTCCTGCACTAGAGACAATTTTTAAGTGGTCAGATTAGCAGATTTTGGCGATTGATTGATACAGGAAGGTAGGGAGAGATAGGCGTCAAGCATGAAATCCAGATTTCTAGTTTAGGAGACTGGGTAGGTGCTGGTATTGGATAAGGAATGCAAGAAGAAGATGATGATTTAGTATTGCTACAGTGAGATCAGTTTGAACATGTATGTCTGAAGTATCTAAACTTCAGATGCTCTGCTATCTTCGAATAGCATCCAGGTGATGTCCAGACAATCAGCTGGTTATATATGAGGACAGAGAAGAGAGGACTTGCCTACAACTTTACAGGTGAGCAGCAAGCGCTTTCTGAGTAAGGGCACTATGTTATACAGCAAAGAAGAAAGTGACCTGAACTTGTTAATATTTTCAAGAGATATGTACGGGATATATCAGCCTATTTTTCCCTTTCAGTTCATCAGCTAGTTTTCTTACGTTCTACTCATCATTGATTCATTTACTAATTTTTCTGTGTGTGTGTGTGTGTGTGTGTGTTGGAGTCTCACTCTGTCACCCAGACTGGAGTGCACTGGCCGCTCCCAGTTACCGCAGCCTCGACCTACTGGGCTCCGGCGATCCTTCCAACTCAGCCTTCCAAGTAACTGGAACTACAGGCGTGCACTACCACGCCCGGCTAATTTTTTGATTTATGGTAGAGATGAGATCTCGCCAAGTTGCCCAGGGAGGTCTCGAACCTGCAGGCTCAGGCAATCCACTCACCTCAGCCTCCCAAGGCGCAGTGTTACAGGCAGAGCCACTGAGCCCGGTTTACTAATTTTCCATCTTACAACGAGCATTTGTGGTAGTCTCCAACTAGACTTCATGATTTGTTACCTCCAAGCTCTTGCCTTCTGTGCAACTATAAAAATGCAAGCTCTTGGTCACAAAGCAGAAGCTAAGCTGGCTTTAGCATTCACTTTGTCAAGTGTTTGCTTTTATTTCATTTTAGCTTCCCTAAATGTCTTAATTCCTTGTCAACTCAGTAATGAATTTATAATTTTTATTTTAGTACTTTTTCAAAAGTTTTATTTGTTTCAATTGAAAGGCTTATTCAGATTGTCTATTATACTATATTGTGGGAAACTCAAGAGGAGACCCAAAATATATTGGAATTATCTTTTGGAGGATGGGTCCTTGTAGTACAAGCCTCCCCCTCTAGGTAAGTGTTCTAGGAGCCTATCAGCATCAGTTTACCAGCTAGTATTTTTGTGAGAGGCTGTGTTCAGCTTCAGTGAATTATTTTTGGAGATTATTTTAAAGTGTTCGTCCATTTCATGATGGGTGACTTACGAGCTCACCTGTCCACACTATGCTGAGTGAACACTGACCCCCTTGTACCACCTTAGCTATTCACTCAATCTTGCCCCAAGTAACTTTCTGTTTCTTTGTTTTTTTGGATGAAAAAAGTCCTCAAAGGGAAATGTTTTGTCAAAGTGGAAGAGGTGAAACAAACAAACAAAAAAGGCAGAAGCACTAAAAGGCATCTAAATTGACAAGTTCAAAAACTGTTCGGAGCAGTAGAAAAAGCATCTTGACAGATGCATTCAATCAAACAGAGAATACTTTGAAGGTGACTGAAGTTTAAATATGTAAGAATAAATACAAAATTTTATAAATAAATTTTGGATTTTGGGGGATCCTCTCTTGTAGAAATTAGCTTGTGTATTTTGAAAAAGATCTCAGGAATGTCTCTATGTACACCAAAATTTGAAAACCAGTTAACTAAACCTTATGGAGTTTATTTGTGAATGCCTGTAAGTAGAGTAGCAAGAATCTGAGCAGAAAAAAAAAGTTAAAACATTTAAAAATGTTAAAACACAAAAACTTAAGTGCAACTTAAGCACACATTTGGGCAGATTCAACCCAATTCAATTTGACATGAATATATAGACTAACCACTCTTCATTCCTTAACAATGCTGAAGAGGTTAAAAAAAAGTGCCAATCGCAATTCTTACATAATGTGACCAATAGTCATAAAACTATTAAACTTAAAAAATACTAAGAGAGGAGCAATGGTAATTTAATGGTTATTGTATTGAATCTGTAGATTGCCTTTGGTAGGATGGACATCTTAACAATGTTGATTCTTCCAATTCATGAGCATGGAATATTTTTCCATTTGCTCGTGTCATCCATGACTTTTTTGAGCAGAGTTTTATAGTTTTCATTGTAAAGATCTTGCACATCTCTGGTTAGGAACAGCCAAGATATTTCATTTGTGTGTGTGTGTGGCTATTGTGAATGGGATTGTGCTTTTTATTTGGTTCTCTGCCTGTTTGTTGTTGATGTACAAGAATGCGACTATCTTTAGCACATTTATTTTGTACTCTGAGACTTTGCCAAAGTCCTATATCAATGAAAGAAGTTTTTTTAAAACAGATTCTCTTGGATTTTTGAGTTATAGGATTATATCATCAGCAAAGAGGGATAGCTTGACTTCTTTTGCTATCTGGATTATCCTGATTTTCTTCTCTTTTCTGATTGCTCTAGCTAGGACTTCCAAACACTAGGTGGAACAGGAGGGGTGAGAGTGGGCAACCTTGTCTTATTTCAGTTTTAAGGGGAAATGCTTCCAATTTCTGTCCACTTAGCAATATGTTGGCTGTGGGTTTATCATAGATGGCTCTCACGCTTTCAAGGTATGTTCCCTCTATGACTAAGTGTTCAAGGGATTTTATCAAGAAGAGATACTGTATTTTATTGAAAGCTTTTTCTGCATCTAATGATATAATCATGTGGTTCTTGTTTTTACATCTTTTGATGTATTCAATTACATGTATAGTCTTGCAGGTATTGAACCAGCCCTGCATCCCAGTCATTGTGAATGATATTTGAGATATTTTGTTGGATCCGATTTGCTAGAATCTTGTTGAGAATTTTTGCATCTATGTTCATCAGGAATATTGGCCTGTAGTTTTCTTTCTTTGTTGGATCTTTGTTTGGGTATCACTGTGATATTAGCTTCATAAAATGATTTGGGAAGAGTTTCATCTATCTCGATTGTCTCAAATACTTCAACAGGATTAGTATTAGCTCCTCCTTATATGGTTTGTAGAATTCCACTGAAAATTTGTGTGGTCCAGGGCTCTTTTTTTTTGTAGGCAATTTCTTATGACAGAGTCAATTTTCTAGGTTGTTATTGGTCCATTTGGGATCTCAGTGTCTTCTTGTTTCAACCTAGGGAGGTTGTGTGATGTCAGAAACTCCTCCATTTCATTAGTTTATCCAGTTTGTTTCCTTACAGTTGTGCATAGTAATCTCTGATAATCTTCTGTATTTCTTTGGGGTCAGTTGTGACTTGATATTTTATGTTTCTGATTGTGTTTATTTGGGTTTGTCTCTCTTTTTCTGGAAACAACAACACAGAAATTCATGTGAAAACAGACAACCATGAATACCCAAAACAATTCTTCAAATAAATATGTGTGTGTCTATATATATACTTATATATATATTTATATTTTTATATGTATATTAATATATATGTGTATATATTTATTTATTTATTCATTTATTTAAAGTAATCATGGTTAGATATACAAATGGACATTGTACAGGTGAAGTTTGGGCCACCCTTTGATCCCCACTTTACCTGGGTTAAGATCAGGTACTCTTATTGATGTTGTGTTTCTACCCCAGACCCAGCAGTATCCTGCTAATGCCAATCTCTTTCTTATATTATTATGATAAATGATCAGGGTTCACTTATGAGTGAGAACATATGGTACTTTGTTCTTTGTTTTTGTGATAAATCACTGGGTATTATAGACTCTAATTCATCCAAGTTGTTGTGAAGTCTATACAATTGTTCTTCTTTATGGCTGTATAATATCCCATCATGTTTATGTACCACTTTTTTTTATCCAGTCCAGTTTCAATGGGCAGCATAGTTTGTTCCATGATTTTGCTATTGTGAATAATGCTGCAATAAACATGCGTGCGTAGGTATCTTTTTTATAGAATGATTTAAGTACCACTGGGTAGATTCCCAGTAAGGGGATTGCTGGGTCATATGGAAGGTCAATTTCTTATTCTTGTAGAAATTGCCACACTGTTTTCCATAGAGGTGGAACTAGTTTGCATTCCCACCAGCAGTGTAGAAGCATTTTCTTTTCTCTGCAACTTCACCAGCATCTGTTGTTGTTTTCTTAATGAAGGCTATTCTTACTGGGGTTAGGTGGTATCTCAATGTGGTTTTGATTTACATTTCTCTGATGAATAGTGAAGCTGAGTATTTATTCATGTATCTGTTGCCTGCCCATATATTTTCTTTTCAGAAGTATCTATTCATGACTTTTGCCCACTTTTTAATGTGGCTGCTTGTTTTTTTCCTTTTAGCATATTTGAGTTCCTTGTAGATCCTGGATATTAGGCCCTTTACAGATATGAAGTTGGCAAATATATAAAAATATAAAAAAATATATAAATATATATTTTCCCTTTTGTGGGTTGTCCCTGCTCTCTTGATGGTTTCTTTTGCTTTGCAGAAGCTTTTCAATTTAATTAAATACCATTTGTCTATCTCACCTCTTATGTCATGGATACCTGGAGTTTTGATAGGAATTGATTGCCTACTCTGATTTCTGTAAGGGTGTCTCCTGTGTTTTCTAAGATTCTTATACTTTGAGATTCTGTGTTTAGGTCTTTGTTCCATTTAGAGTTCATTTTTGTGTATGGTGATAGGTAGGGATCCTGTTTCAATCTTCTGCATGTGGTCAGCCAGTTTTCCCAGTACCATTTCCTAAATAGGTTCTCCTCTTTCCAGTAGTTTTTGATGGAGACTTTGTTCAAGATGAATTATTTGAGAAATTGAGGTTTTGTTTCCAGAATCTCTATCTTATTCCATTGATCCATTGCATGTTCCTGTACCAATGCCAGGCTTTTTTGATTATTGTAGCCTTATAGTACAGTTTAAGATCTGGAAATGTGATATCTCCAACTTTGTTTCATTTGCTGAGGATTGTTTTGACTATTTGTGGTCATTTATGTTTCCATATGAATTTCTGTATTGTCATTTCCAGGCCTGAGAAGAATGATGTTGATAACTTAATGGGTATAGCGTTGAATCTGTATATTGCCTTGGATAAGATGGGCATCTTAACAATGTTGATTCTTATTCACGACCATGGAATTCTTTTCCATTTGTTTATGTCTACTTGGATTTCTCTGAGCAGTGTTTTGTAGTTTTCATTGTAAAGGAATTTCGCTTCTCTGGTTAAGAAGATGCCAAGGCATTTCTTTTTTTTCGTCGTGATTGTGAATGGGATTGTGCTTTTTTTTGGTTTTCTGCCTAGTTGTTGGTTGTGTATAAGAAAGCAACAGTCTATTGCACATTTATTTTGTACCCCCAAGATATTGCCAAAGTTTGTTATCAGTGAAAGGAGATTTTTGACAGATTTTCTTGGATTTTTGAAGTATAGAATCATATTGTCAGCAAAGAGAGATAACTTAACTTCCTTTTTTCCTATTTGGAATCCCTGATTTCCTTCTCTTGTCTAACTCTATCTATAACTTCCAACACCTTGTTGAACAGAAGGTGTAAGATTGGGTAGCATTGTTTTATTCTGGTTTTCAAGGGAAATGCTTCTAGTTTCTGACCATTTAGTAATATGCTGACTGTGGGTTAACCACAGATGACACTTACTATTTTGTGGTATATCCTTTCTATGCCTAGGTGTTTGAGGGTTTTTATCAAGAAGGAATACTGTATTTTATCAAAGCTTTTTCTATATCTAAAGATATAATCATGTGGTTCCTGTTTTTGCATTTGTTGATATATTTCATTATATTCAGAGTATTGCAGATGTTGAACCAGCCATGCATCCCAGGGATGAAGCCTACTTTGTCATGTTGGATGATTTTTGAGGTGTGTTATTGGATCCGATTTTCTAGAAGCTTGTTGAGAAACTTTGCATCTATGTTCATTAGGGAAATTGGCCTGCAGTTCCCTTTATCTGTTGGATCTTTACCCAGCTTGGGTATCAGTGTAATGTTACCTTCATGAAATGATTTGGGGAAATTCCTTCTTTTTCAACTGCCTGAAATATTTTCAGTAGGATTAATATCACCTACTCCTTGATTGTAGAATTCTGCTGGAAAGCCGTCTGACCAGGGGCTTATTTTTTGTAGGTAGTTTTCTTATGATGGAGTCAATTTCGAAGATTGTTTTTGGTCTATTTAGTTTATCAAAGTCTTCCTGTTTCACCTTAGGAGATTGTGTGATATAAAAAATCCTCCATTTTATTTATGTCAAGTTTGTTTCCATACTGGTATGCATAGTAATCTCTGATAATCTTTTGTATTTCTTCTTGGTCAGATATAAATTGATCTTTCACCTTTATGATTGTGTTTATTTGGGCATTTCTGTTTTTCTTGGTTATTCTGACTAGTGGTCCATCAATTTTGTTTATTCTTTCAAAGAACCAGATTTTTGTATGTTGATTTTTTTATGACACTTTTGTCTATTTGGGCTTTTACTTCAGTGATCTGAATTCTTCTGCTAAAGTTAGGGTTTTGGTGATCTTGTCTTTCCAGATATCTTAGGTGATTTGTTAGGCTGTTTACTTTTGAGCTCTCCATTTTCTTGATGTGTGTTCATAGAGATATAAATTTCCCCTCTTGGAACTGTTTTCATGGCATGGATGCTTCCTTGTTTTCATTTATTTTTAGGAATCATTTAATTCTGTTTTGATTTCTGTGTTGACCCAGTAGTTGTTCAGCATCAGACGTTTTAGTGTCCTTGTCTTTGTGGGTTTTGGGAATTTTGCTGGTGTTGAGATTTATTTTTGTTCCACAGTAGTCTGAGAAGGTGCATGGGAGTATTGCAATCTTATGAAATTTGTTTATCCTTGATTTATGGCCAAGGATGTGATTGATCTTGGAGTATGTTCCATGTGGTGATGAGTAGAATATATATTCTGTGGTTGTTGAGTGGAGTGTTCTGTAGGTATCTTTTAAGTCCATTTGGTCAAGTGTCAAGTCGAGGTTCCAGATTTCTTTGTTGATTTTTTGCCTTAATGATCTACATAGGGTTGTTAGTGGGATATTTTGGTCCCAAGCTATAACTGTATTAGAGTCAATATCTTTTTTTAGTTTACTTAGTAGTTGCTTTATAAACACTGGTGCTCCTGTGTTGGGTGCATATATGTTTACGATGGATATTTCTTGTTGATGGATTGAACCTTATATCATTATGTAATATACTTCTGAATCTTTTAAACTTTTTGATAGCTTAAAGGTTGCTTTGTCTGATATTAAGACTGCATCTCCTACCTTCTTTTGTGATTCTTTTGTCTGGAAATTAGTTTTCCATGCTCTAACTTTGAGTCTGTGTGCATCCCTTGTGTTGAGATGAGTTTCCTGGGTGCAGTAAATTGTCGGATCCTGGTTTTTAAAATTCAGTTTGCCATTCTGTGTCTTTTCAGTATTGCATTTAGTCCATTCATGCTCAGGGTAGTTATTGAAATGTGATGTTTATCCCCATCATACTGTTCTTACATTTTTTCTTTGTTTTATTTTATCTTTTGGGTGGACAGATGTTTGTGCTTTCAAGTTTGCAATTGTGATGTATTCTCTGTTGATTCTGTGTTCTCCTGTTCTCTTGGGAAGTGTCGGTCATTCTTTATTTTTTTTTCTTCTTCTGTGCTTAATACCTTTTTGAAGTATCTCCTGTAGAGCTAGTTTGGAAGCTGCATAATCCCTTAGGGACTGGATGTCTGGAAAGTCTTTTAATTCTCCATTGCTGATGAAGCTGAGCTTGGCTTGGTAGAAAATCCTTGGCTGAAATTGTTTATCTTTGAGGACTTTGAATATAGGACTCCAGTCCCTTCTAGTTTGTGGTGTTTCTACTGATAAGGTCTCCTTCTATTCTGATTGGTTTTTCTCAGTAGTGAGTCTGACTTTTCTCTTTTGCTGACTTTTGAGTTTTTTCTTTTGTGTCTACTTTGTGTATTAGTATTTGTCTAGGGGATGGTCTTCTTATTTGATGTTTTGCAGGGATTCTCTGTATCTTGCGTTTGAAAGGTCAATCTTGGGTAAGATGGTGAAAGTTTTCTTGGAAAACCTGGAATACTTGCTCCAAAGTATTCTTCATTTTCCTTTCTTTTCTGGGATAACAATAGGTCATAGGTTTAACCTCCTGGTACACATCTCCTGGATGCTTTGTTTTTCTTTCTGAGTTTTCTTTCTGTGTTTTTTACAGATTGGGTTAATTTCATGTTTTTGTTTTCAAGTTCTGAGATTCTTTCTTCTTGATTAATTCTGTTTTCCATGCTTGTCGTCTTGTTATTTATTTCCTGGATTACATTTTTTATGATTAAAATCTCTGTTACAAGTTCTTTCAGTGTTGCATCTTGTCTGTCTTGAGTCTTATTCACTCTTTCCATCCATTCCATAATCCTGTTATATTCTGAGTCTAGTTATTGGTGACTTTCATTGTTTGGGCTCTGAAGTTTGATTTTTCAAACTTTTGTTGTTGTTGTTGTTACACTAGTAATTACCTGTGTCCTTCCATTGATTTTTAAAATTTGTGACAGATCTCTTTCTTTTGTCTTTGGTTCCATTTTTCAGTGGCACTGGGAGAGGATTTCACTTCTGTGTTTGGTCAGCCCTCTATTCTTCCTTGATCATACTGCTGAATCAGTTCTGCTTTGAAACAGGGCTGTTGGTGGAATGCTTTGCTGTCTCCTGCAGTTTTGAGAGTCAGATAAGGTGGAGGATGAGGAGCTAGGATTCAGAAACTACTTGTAAATCACCGTGTTCACTGATTGTGGTATGGGTTCCCTAAGACCCACTTCTCACTACCACTCTATCTGAAAATGCAATGGATACATGTCTGTGCCCCCTGAGTCCAAGATATAGTAACAACAATGAGAAGAACATGGGAAAGTCATATGAAATAAGATGAGCAAACTTCAAAAAATTAAAAAATAAGAAAAAACAAAAGCAGAAACCAAAGCAATAAAACAATTAACCTCTCTCTCTCTCTCTCTCTCACACACACACACACACACACACACACACACACACACCACAAACAAAAACCAAAACAAAGTGGAAAAAAAACAGGAAGTTGAACACACACCCCCCATACACATATACCTTACAAAGCAAATGAAATAGAAAAAAAGAGAAGAGGGAAAAAAAAGGAATTCAAATTGAACCCTTACATATACATTCACATGCATTAAGTTTAAAAAAAAGAGAGCAAAAACAAACAAAAAAATAAAAGATAAACATCTGATTATTCACATACACACATGAACAGAAAACAAAAAATGAAAGAAAAAAGAAAAAAACAGGAGAAAAATGAAAAAGAAAAAAGGGGAGGGAGAAATGCAGATCAAACCCTCACATACACATTCATACACAAAGGAAAAAGAGAGAAAAATTTAAAAAACACAACCTGTTCTCTTGTGACAGGTTCTATAATTTCTCCTCTCAGCTGCTCACAGGTAAGTCCCTCTGCTGTCTTCTGCAAAGCTATGACCTCATTCACAATCTCCCCAGTGTTCCTCTGAGGGAAGTAGTAGAAGGTGGTGGGGGTGGGTGGGACTTCCGTCGTCCCCTCCCACTCTCAAACAGCCAGGGGATCCCCTCTGGTGGGGAGGTACAGGATTGTCTCTTCTCCAGGTACTGGTGTGGGGGTGCCCCAGACAGGCTTAGCCTGGAGTAAAGTCCTCCTGTCACAGCTGATATTCAGGCTCTGCCTGGGTTTGTCCCTCTTACCTGTGCCCCATCATGTAGGTTTGACGTTCAGAGGACTGCTGAGGAGGAAAGTGTGGGTCAGCCCCAGACTTACTGCTGGTCTCTTCAGGGATCTCCCTCATCCTTTTCTGGTCACCCCCTTTGTCCCACAGCTGGATCAGGGTAGGAGGTGGGGTGCCTGATACTTAGCACTTGTCCTGTCCCTCCAGAGTTCGTGCTTTTGATATATTTCCTCTGGGTCAGGATCAACCCCTGAGTTGTTAATCTGCCAGTCAAGGGATCAGTTCTGTTGCTCTTTGGTGAGTAAGCTGAAGCACTTCCCTACCCAGTTTTCTAGAGGGTGGCAGGATATCTCTTTTTTCTTCTCCAGTGGGGCTCTGCCTCTGGTCTCACTCACTGTGCTCCTTCCACAGCCCAGTGTCTGGCCAGCACTGTGGTGGATAGGAAGAGCCTAGAGTCAATAGTCACTCTCAGCATCTTCTTCCTGGGAAGGGTTTTGTTGATTTTTTAAAAATGGCATCCAGAATGACCAAGAAAAAGAGAGAAAAAGCCCAAATAAATGCAATCAGAAATACAAAAGATAAAATCACAGCCGACTCTGAAGAAATACAAAAGACGATCAGAGATTACTAAGTACACCTATATGGAAGCACACTTTATGACCTACATGAAGTGGAGGACTTTCAAAATCACACAACCTCCCCAGATTGAAGTATGAAGACACTGAGACAGTAAACAGACCAATAGCAATGCAGGAAATTGCCTCTGTCATAAGAAAACTACCAAAAAAAAAAAAAAAGCCCTTGCCAGATGGCTTTCCAGCAGAATTCTACAGAATGTACAAGGAGGAGCTGATACCAATCCTATTAAAAGTATTCAGGCAATTGAGAAAGATGGAATTCTTCCCAAATCATTTTACAAAGCTAACATCACACTGATACCAAACCAGGTAAAGATCCAGCAAAAAAAGAGAACTACAGGCCAATATCCCTTATGAACATAGATGCAAAAATACTCAACAAGATTCTAGCAAATCAGATCAAAAAACACATCTCAAAAATCATCCACCATGACCAAGTAGGCTTCATTCCCAGGATGCAGGGCTGGTTCAACATTCACAAGACCATAAATGTTATCCCTCTTTCCTGACAATATGATCCTATACCTCAAAAATCCAAAAGAATATGTCAAAAACATGCTTGAACTGATAAAGGACTTTGACAAAATCTTGGAGTACAAAATAAATGTGCAAAAGACAACTGCGTTCTCATACAAAAAGAACAAGCAGTCCAAGCACAATCCCTTTCACAATAGCCACACAAAGAAAATGAAATACCTTGGCATCTTCTTAATCAGAGAAGTGAAAGACCTTTATAATGAGAACTACAAACACTGCTGAAAGAAACCTAAGAAGACACAAACAAATGGAAAAGCATTCCATGGTCATGGATAGGAAGAATCAACATTGTTAAGATGTCCATTCTACCCAAGGCAAACTACAGATTCAACGCAATACCCGTTAAATTACCAGCAGCATTCTTCTCAGAACTGGAAATGACATTACAGAAATTCATATGGAAACATAAATGACCACAAATAACCAAAGAAAACATGAAGGAGGGCATCACACTTCCAGCTTCAAACATTACTATGAGGCTACAGTCATCAAAACAGCCTGGTATTGGTACAAAAACAGGCACATAGACCAATGGAACAGGATAGGGACTCCAGAATCAAAGCCTCAATTTCTCAGCCAACTCATCTTTGATAAAGCCTCCAACAACAGACACTGGGAAGAGGAGAACCTATTCATTAAATGGTGTTGGAAAAATGGCTGATCACATGCAGATGATTGAAACAGAGTTCTTACCTATCACCATACACAAAAATAAACTCTAAATGGATCTAAGACCTAAACATAAACCCTCAAACTATGAGAATCTTAGAAAACACAGGAGAAACCGTTATGGAAACTGGAACTGGCAACCAACTCCTGATCAGAACCCTAAGTGCCCATACCATAAGAAATAAGATAGACAGTTGGGAACTCATGAAACTGACGAGCTTCTGCATAGCAAAAGAAACCATTAAGAGAGCAGGGAGACAGTCCACAGAATGGGAAAAAATATTTGCCAACCGTGTATCTGACAAAGGCCTAACATCTAGGATCTACAAGGAACTCAAACGTGCCGAAAAAAAACAAAAACAAACAGTCCCATTAAATGGGGGCAAAAGACATGAATAGACACTTCTCAAAAGAAGATGCACAGGCAGCCAACAGGTACATGAAAAAGTGCTCAGCCTCACTCATCATCAGAGAAATGCAAATCAAAACCACATTGAGATATCACTTAACCCCAACAAGAAAGGACAGCATTAAAAAAAACAAGCAACAACAGATGCTAGCAAGAATGGGGAGAAAAAGGAATGCTTCTACACTGCTGGTGGGAATGCAAACTAGTGCAACCTCTTTGGAAGACAGTGTAGTGATTTCTGAAAGAACTAGAAATTGACCTTCCATATGACTCAGCAATCTCCTTTTTGGGAATATACCCAGAGGAACTCCAAACATTCTGTAAAAAAGATACCTGCACACTCATGTTTGTTGCAACTCTATTCACAATAGTGAAAACATGGAACCAACCTTGTTGCCCATGGAAGCTGGACTGGATATAAAAAATGTGGTACATATGCATAATGGAATATTATGCAGTCGTAAAGAAGGACAAACATATGTACTTCGCAGCAACTTGGATGGGTTTAGAGTCGATCGTACTCAGTGATCTATCACAGAAACAAAGAAGAGAGTACCACATGTTCTCACCATAAGCGGATCTTGAACAATTATCATAATACTATAAGAAAGGGATTGACAGTAGTGGGAAACTGCCAGGGGAGGGGACTGGGATTGGCAGTTGGGGGAAACTACCCTGGGAAGGAGAGGGACACCTCATCAACAAGGGGACTGGCATAATAAACATTTGTATACCTAACCTTGAATTGTACCCCACATCTTTAAAGTAAAAATAATTAAAAATAAATAAAATAAAAATAAAAAATGGTCCTCAGCTTCTGTGCTCTGGTATGTGTTGGGATCCAAGCAGGGCAGCTGCAGCTCTGCTGCTTTACCAGGAGACCTCTGGTCACCTGCTTCTGAGTCCCCACTTAATCAGCTATTCACGTGCCACTTACAGACACATATGCAAAATTTTCCATATACTCACTCACTCACACTGGGACTCAAACAATCTGACTGGCTCCACCGCCATCTTCCTCTTCTCCCCTAAGCAATCCTTTACAAAAGAAACAAAATGGTAGGTATCACATTTCAAGACTTTAAACTTTATTATAAGACTGCAATAATCTAAATAACCTGGTATTAGTACAAGAACAGGCATATAGAACAATGGATCAGGGTAGAGATTCTGGAAACAAAACATCAATTTCTCAACCAAGTCATCTTCAACAAAGCCTCCACCAACAGACACTGAGTGAGGAGAACCTATTTATTAAATGGTGCCAAGTAAACTGACTGACCATATGCATACGAATGAAACAAGACCCCTACCTGTCAACATACACAAAAATCAACTCCAAGAGGATCAAAGACCTAAAAGTAAGACCTCAAATTTTAAGAATCTTAGAAAACATGGGAGACATGTTTACAGAATTGGAATAAGCAACCACTTCCTGATCAAAACCCCAGAAGCCCATGCCATAGAGATAAGATAGACAAGTGGGACCTCATCAAACTGAAAAGCTTCTGCAAAGTAAAAGAAACCATCAAGAGAGCAGAGAGACAGCCCACAAAAATGGGAAAAACTGCATATATGACATAGACCAAACATCCAGGATTTACAAGGAACTCAAATGTGTTGAAAGGGAAATTAAAAACAAAAACAAAAAACGGCCCTACTAAATAGTGGGCAAAAGACATGAATAGACATTTCTCAAAGGAAGACATAGGAGCAGGCAGAAGATACATGAAAAAGTGCTCAGCCTCACTTATCATCTGTAAATGCAAATCAAAAGCACTGTGAGATACCACCTAACTCCAGTAAGAATGGTCATCATTAACAAAGCAAAACAAAAAAAAAAACGGATGCTGGTGAAGATGCAGAGAAAAGGGAATGCTTCTGCACTGTTGGTGGGAATGCAAACTAATTCAACCTCTATAGAAAACAGTGTGGGGATTTCTAAAAGAACTAGAAATTGTCCTTCCAAAAAACCCAGAATTCTTCCTTCTGGGAATATTCCTGGTGGAACTCAAATCATTTTATAAAAAAGACACCTGCACACACATGTTTATTGCAGGACTTCTTACAATAGCAAAAACATGGAACAAGCCATGTTGCCCACTGAAGCTGGACTTGATTTTTTTAAATGTAGTATATGTACACAATTGAATATTATGCAGCCATAAAAAAGAACAAAATTATGGACTACGCAACAACTATGATGGATTCAGAGTCTATAATACTCAGTGATTTATCATAGAAACAAGGAACTGAGTACCACATATACTCACTCATAAGCGGACCTTGAACATTTACCATAATACTATAAGAAAGGGATTTGGGAGTAGCCAGAAACTGCCAGGGGAGTGAAGGAGATACATAACATCAATAAGGGTAACTGATTTCAAACCAGGTGAACTTGGAACCAAAGGGAGGACCAAACTTTACCTGTATGATGACCATCTGTATATCTAATCCTGAATTGGACCCCACATCTTTAAAATAATAATAATAAAAAGAGAGAGATAATTCACTCTTTAGAAAACATTGGACTTGAACTACGTATTAGAAGTTGAGAGAAGTTGAATATGTGGAAATGGAGAAAAGGTTATAGAAATCCAGGCAAGGGCAAAAGTTTGATCAGAATCTCAGAGGTGAAAATGGATGTGAACAATCCAAGGCTGGGATGAAGAGATCAACTATGTTAACAGAGCAGCACAGTGATGGCTCACAGAGTCAGATACTCTGAATTCAACTCCTCACTTAATTAACTTTATCACACTTACTCTTTGGTTAGAAATAACCTTGAACAACGATTTAAATTGTTAGATCTTTATTTTAAGTAATAACAAATATAACTCTTTTAACAAGAAGAGCTGGGCAAGGTGGCTCACGTCTTTAATTCCAACACAGAGACAGAGGCAAGAGGATTGCCTGAGCCTAGGGTTTCCAGACTAACCAGAACAATTTGGCGAGACCTTGCTCTATAATAAATTTTAAATTTAGCCGAATGTGGTGAAGCACACCTGTAGTTCCAGCTACTTGGAAGGCAGAGGTGGAAGAATCGCGTTAAGTTCAGCAGGTCGAGGCTGCAGTGACCATAAGCGCGCCACTGCACTCCAGCCTGGGGGACAGAGTGAGATTTTGACTCTTAAGATAAATAAAATTAAATTAAAACATGAAGATAATGTGATGGAAGAGACCAAAAACAGGAAGACCAGCCCCAAGGGAAGAAGGTAGGTAGTCTGAGACAACCTAGGCTCAATGAAGTATCATGTAAGTGACTCCTATGAAATATTTGTAAATTTATGAATAGCAGAAGGATCCTATATATGTTACAGCTGAAGTTTAAGTGCCATTTCTTGTCCAACCCAAGGAAGATTTATAAAGAATTGACATAAAAGCAAGTTTTGCCTTCGCTGTAAGTTTTTCTTATTTATGTGTTAAATGAGATAGACTGCAATTGTTAAGAAGAAGAATGTGAATATCATCTATTCTTGTAAATAAAGTGCATAATATTACTGATTGACATGTGTGTTATAATAAACTGGCTGGTAAACTGGACATGAAGTATGTCTGAGTCTTCTGAAACACAAATAGCTAATAGAGGAGTGATGGTGGGTGGTGCTAGGATTACAGTTTGTTGAACAATCACCACGTCAGGTCTTTCACATGCATGGTTTAAAATTACCATTCATAGAAACATTACTAGTAAGTATACCTGCATTCCAGTTTTGAAACTGGCTCTCAAAGCTTGTATAATTTGCCTGATTTTGCACAGTGGAACAGAGGTGAGTTTGGGAGAAATGTCAGATTTTAGCCTTTTTCACCCCAACAATTAACCATGACACTTTATAGCAATTGGATCTCTGGCTCTGAAGTGCAAAGGGAACGTGGTTTATGAGTTTAAACTATGATTAATATATGTGAAGACAAACATATATTAATAATAAAGCCATTGTGTGAGAAAGAGGTAATTATTCATAATGTTTGTAAATATACATTATATGTGGGGGAGCCCCCCAAAACCCTGGAATTTATTTATTAAAAATTGAGTATTTATTCTTACATATTTAAACTTCAATCACCTACAAAGTACTCTCTATTTGATGCAATACAACTATCAAGATGCTTGTTTCGTTGTTCAGAGTAGTTTTTGATCTCATCTATTTTGATGCCCTTTATTGCTTTTGCTGTTTTTTGTTTTACCTCTTCCACATTGGCGAAATATTTCCCTCTGAGGACTTTTTTCATCAAGGGGAAAAAAATGCTCTGGGCAAGATCTGTTGAATAGGATGGGTGAGATACAAGGTCATTTTTTTTTTGGACAAACACTGCTGAACACTCAATACAGTGTGATCAGGTATACCTGTCACTAACCCATCTTGAGATGGGCAAACGTGTTGAATGAACCTCCCCCAAAAATTCACTGAAGCCGAATGCAGCCTCTCACAACAACACTAACTGGTGCACCGATGCCCATGGGTTCCTAGAACACTTATTAGCAGAGGAAGCCTGTACTACAAGGAGCCCTCCCTCCAAAAGACAAATCTGGCTTACTTTGGGTGCTTCCTCTATATATGTCACACATACACATATATATGACTCAGAACATGGTATCTCTTGGCACATTGAGTAATTTAAGCTAAATGGAAGCCGGGCTCGGTGGCTCAAACTGTAATTCCGTGCCTTTGGGAGGCTGAGGTAAGTGGATTGCCTGAGCCCGCGGGTTCGAGACCCGCCTGGGCAGCGAGACCTCATCTCTACAATCAATCAAAAAATCAGCCAGGCGTGGTAGCACATGCCTGTAATTCCGGCTACTTGGAAGGCTGAGGCGGAAGGATCGCCGGAGCCCAGCAGGCGAGGCTACGGTGACTGGGAGCAGCCACTGCACTCCAGTCTGGGCAACAGAGTGAGACTCCAACTCAAAAAAAAAAGCTAAATGGAAACTGAAAACATGAGCAATAAAATCATTCTCTGACCTTTTCCCTCCTTCCTGCCCTGAAGTTCCTCATGTGACAGTTTTGCGGTTTTATATCTGGAGGGAAGAAATGTCATAAAAAGAAGCTAAGAAGAATCTGAACAAACAGACCTTGGTAAGTCTCCCCTGGTTTATTACCATTAAATGATACCTTTGTGTCCTTCAATGATACTTTTGCACGACTGTCCATAAACATACATGTTTTCCCCATATCTTTGGGTCTTCCCTCTGAAGATTCTCGTGTCACATAAACCTCTCTTCAAATAAAAGGTTTTGCTTTTCTTTTGTTCATCTGTCTTTGGCTTTAGGAATCTCAGTCATGAACCTTGCAATAGGTAAGAACAAGGTATTACTTATTTTCCCCTACGTGTGTGTGTGTGTGTGTGTGTGTGTGTGTGTGTGTGTGTGTGTGTGTGTGTGTGTACATACACGTGTATATCTAGATAGGCATACAAATAGTTTAGGGGACTGAGAATCTCTTTGGAGAGATCTTAGAATTCTTATTTGTACCACTAAATAAGGATTTTGTCAATATTGAGAGGCAGAGTACAGAGAATGTGCGAGATGAGAATCCATGATACAAATATGATAGAAAATAAGAGCTCCTCACACTGGGCAGAGGTTCTGAAAGGTGGGAAGGACAACTCAGTCTTCAAACTTTCATAGCCTGCTAGGTCACAGTCACATATTAAATAGCTACAAATAGTAAGTTAGGCACCTCAAGTTGGAAATAAGCTCATGAAAAATCTCCAAAATTCTAGAGACTTTTCCCTATTGACCATTGCTCTGACAGGAAAACCAGAACCCACACCTGGCCTGTTCTTTGCCAGTTGTCAGAGAATCCTTGTGTTGCCAACACCAAACTTCTATTGTTCATTACTTCTCTTATCCTCACTTGAAACAAAGGCTTCTGAGCTGCATTCAATGAGAAAAAGGTGAATGGGCTGCTGAGAAGGGTATTTGAACAGGGAATTTTGAACAGATGGTCTGGTGGGCCACCCGTGGGCCTCCACCACCCTTCCCTCATGCAAACAGAACAGTTTCATTTTATCTATATATATAGTGGGATACTGCAAAATATTTCATTTTTTTTAAGTCTGATGCCAAAATTAGTTAGAAAACATCTGTGCCAGTAGATGGGGAGTGGAAAGGGATTAATCAGATACAGTAAATGCTATTGATTTTAGTGCCTTAATGTTTAAGAGAATTATTAAAATGATTCTCAAATTACCAAGACAAGCTGAATCACGCCCTGGAGACAGCCATATATGTTACCTAAAATAAGGTTGACTGATGCTGGAGCAGACAGTTGGTATTCCTTGATTTAGCTCTTAAGCTTCCTTTGTGCTGAGTTTTCTGGCTCCACTCCTGATTGATAGCTGCACCGCTAGATACCTTGTTTCTCTAGACTTCAAATGATGCTCTTTCCCTTGGCGCTGATGAGAAATCCTTCTTTTGAAACGTTTAATAAAACTAGTCCTGCCTTTGAATGGATATTACACACACATGATATAATAGCAGAAGGTACAAGAATGTATAAAATAAAAAGTAAATCTCTCTTTCAACTAGATCTCCTGGCAACTGAGTTTCCTTTTTTACACGGGGTTACTAGTCAGATTCTTATGTCTTTGTGCATTCTCTGCATGTGGACAGGTGGACATATATGGTATTTTCTTCTCTTCTAACAACTAACCAACAAGGTCTTTTCCACTTTGTTTTGGTTGCTTCGCATGTATTTTGACAACTGTTCTATTTATATCCATATGTGATGGTCTCTCTCATTTTTTAATTTTTTTTTGGCAAGGAAGACTCTTCTAGTATATAAATGTTATATACATATTTAGCTAGTCCTATTATTTAGGATTTTTAAAAATATTGTGCTAATATAGACGCTACCATGAATATGTGTACATACATGAAAGCACACCCAGAGAACAAATTCCTAGAAGTGAAATTGCTGCTTCTGCATCATATTTCCATAGATATTGTCAAATTATTTCCATAAATATAGTACTATTTTACACTCTTAGAAAAATAGATGAGTTTCTCCCTTCCATATCCTCACCTACAGACACTGTGTTTGCAAGCATTTTCATTTTTGCTAATTGATAAAAGTTACTCTATAATTTAAACTTATATTTATCTTATTCTGAAAAGATTTGAGTTTCAGTATCTTTTTACATGCTTATGGTCAAGTGTAGCTGCATTTCTCTGACCTGTCTAAATCTTTTGAGTTGCTATTATTTGTTCTTGTTGATTTATAGAAACTTTTACCTATTAAGAAAACTAATCAGTTTCCTACTACATTAATTGAAATGTTTGTTGTTTTTGACATTTTTTAGTGTATTTGCTGTGTAGAATAATATGGAATTATACATCATGATTTTTTCATTCATGACTCCTGTTTTATTTCATAATTTCAAAGAACTGTCCTAATCCAACAAAAGACAAAGTTTCCCTAGATTTTCTTCTTGCTTCTTAAGTCTTGTTATTCATACTCAAGTCTTTAATGCAGCTGAAATTTATTTTCATGTAAATTGTAAAGGAAAGAATATTTTTTATTTGGCTAACCAGTTGTCCCCATCAGCTTTATTAAGCATATTTTTTTACCTATAATTTCAAATGTAATCTGTACCACATACTAAATTCCTGCATATATTTTATTTTCTGTTTCCAAACTGTTAGGACTTGCTATTGATCTCTTATTGTGCTAATCATCATTGTTTTAATTAAAAGATATCATTTAATATCTAATAGGACTATCCTTCTTTGTACTTCTCTTTAAAGCGTTTTTTGAGTTTAATTTTTGTTTGTTTGTTTTGCTTTTCAAAATATAAAGTTTAAAATTATCTTGTCTAGTTGGTGTTGTATTTTTGTGGAAGTTATGTTAATTCTATAGATCGACATAGAGAGAACTGACATCTTTATGATATTGAATATTCCTAATTAAAAGCATGATATAATTCCAGGTCTTCTTTTAAGTTCTTCTACAACAGTTGAATTTTTTATTTATCCATAACTTGCTCACTTTTTTACTAAGTTCTTGGGTAGTCTGTTCATTAATTTGATGATTTTAATTGCTTTGGTAAATGGGATCCTTTCTTCCATTACGTGATCTCTCTGGATGTTGTATCTTGTGTTTGCTTATGTTGCCTCCAGGATACTCGAATAGAAACAGCATAATGAGCTCTGGAGGTGTTTGCATGCGTCTGTGTCTGCATGCGTCTGTGTCTACGTGTATGTATGTGTGTAGTGTAAGTTAATTACAATCCCTACCCTAGGGATGGTTAATTAGCATTTAAAGTACATTTATCAGAAAGATACATTCAAAGTTATTACTTGATCACTTCAAATACTGTTACTGAAATGGACACAAGAAGTTTTATGGACTAGTAAAAGAGATGTTGTTAGACTACCTTGTTAGACTAATGGTGTTGAAACTATGTGATAAGGCTGAAAAGATTTTAAGGAACCCCAGTGACTTGGCAAAAATGAAGTAAGAGAATCTCAAGAAAGAGAAGCTCGGTTTCCTAAAGCTCGGCACCTAAGATACAGTCGTATTTAATGTGTATTCCTCCACTTCATAGAGGTCTCCATGGAGTGACCCTACTGACTCACCCTCCCACCAGAATGACATTATGTTCACCTCAGAGTGACTCTTTTCAACTAGATACTGGTCAGAGCGTATCTTGCTATGAGACACAGGAACTTGCTACAAGATGATTTTTGAATTCTTAGTAGGCACTGTTGGTACCTTTGTTACAACTTGATCTAAGTTCTACTTTCATTATTAAATACAATGTAGTACTAATAACCTCTGCAGGCTGGTATCCTCATGAATCTGCCACATAAAGAAGGCTTAACCACAGCTGACCTGGGCAGAATGGTCTGTGATTCTCCTGAAACATAAGAGCATGAGGGTCTTATGAAGAATTTCTATGAGGCCATTTCTCACCTACCTATGTCACGGAAACTATCTATGAATTAGTTTCTCACGTCCTCAGATACCGATGAGTTCTTCTCCCAGGTTCTCATGAGGTCTGAGAATTTGGGGTTTGCTATCCCCCTCGGAGTTTAGTTGCAGACTGTGATACTGGTTAACCACAGCAACAGAGCACCCAACCATTCATAGTGCATTGTCACCTGCCCCTTTTGTTTTGACGTCCCCTGTTCTAGTGTTGGGACAAGGGATATAGCAAGACATCATCTTTGCTATTCTTGATACTACTGTCCATGTAAGTGATAAAATGCATCTCAAAAGGGCTCATTGTTTCTTTCACATGCACATCTGTCAGAAGTTTTGGACAGGTTTCAGGGGAATAAAGTCCTAACCTACATATACCTCTACTCATTGGAGGCCACTGCCATTTCTTGATATCATCTGACAGTTGCCGAATAGATAAACTGGTTCAAAATACTACTATTGGTATATGTGAAGAGTATTGATTTTTGTACATTTTTAAAGTCTCACCACCTTATTGAATTTTTTTTAACATCTGGAATAGATTTTAGTTTTTCTTTCAGGTTTTCTAGATTCTCTTGCCTTGAGTTGATGCTGGACTCCTTATTAAAAATTGTCTTTTACTAGTTTTGGCTGGACTTAGCCTATATAGAGTCAATTTTCATTACTCTTGCTAGTTACATTCTATAAAATTGCAATGAGTGCTGATAGTTCATTCTGACCCTTGGCTCCTACGGGACATAATTATTATTATGCAGTACATATATAGATTATATCATATGACATAGCATATCATATTAAATAATAATATATATTAATTATATATAATTATAAGTAAATATTATGCCAGTAGGTATACATCACACATGGATTATAATCTAAAATTCTAAAAACAATTCATCCTGATAGGTTCAGCTTCTTTTACTTTACAAAAGGGAAAATGAGGTTCAGAAACACAAAGTGACTTGGCTAAGACTGCCCCACTAACAGGTGCCAGAACTGGGATTCAGCTGGAGTTTTTTGCACCACAATGTCGCTCCTCCCATTTCCATCCCCTGGTCATCTCTCTGTGAGAGTTAAAACAAAAGGCATTGTTACCTTGTTTGACCACAGTTGGTCAAAAGAATGGGATGAGTGATGCAAGTTTCTCATCACTTAGTATACGTCCTTGAATGATGGCAAAACTGTCATAAATATTCATTTTAGCGTTGCACATACATTTTGGTGTGCAGGCAAATTTGTGAATATGGACACATGTTCTGGTTTCAAGCAATGTGCTACTCTTCACATTTAAAGGCTCTCAGATGGAGAAACCCAAATCTGGATTTGGCCAGGTACACTTGGATGTTGGCACCGTGAAAAATTTAGTTCCAGAATATTAGTAGCCTATCGCTGAACTAGCAAACTGAAAACCTTGAAACAAATCAGAGTTGCATTTACTCAGTAGTGTTGCTTATAAGAATTGATGAGGGGAAAGGAAAGGTGTCCCAAAGGTCAAAGACTAGATTTTGTGCAGTAATGGAAATCGCACTAGAAAAATATTTTAAGTTGCCTAATAGTCAATTACAATTATCAGGGTGACTTTAAAATTTTCTAGCTCTCCCAAACAGTTTTTATCACTGAGTCTGCCACTCACAGGCAGAGACAATCTCCCATGCAGTGTCAGGTACATAGTTAAAGACCTCCTGTGGGGCTGTCAGAAGCTGTTTCTAATGGTTTAAATGTTATACTTCCTAAAGGGTAACTCCTTTGCAAATAATAGTATGAGTTCATCTGATTAACTTATTCAGTCCCTAATGTTATGTTTCAGAGACTAGAATCCCAAGCCATTAGAATACAGTTAGTATAAGGTTTTAATGAAGTGAGGCGATATTAATATTTAACCAAGAGTGGCTACTCGGTTGAAGCTTTAGCTAGCCAAGAAGGCAGCATACGAATACTTTGACAATATTAAAACAAATTCAAGAAATTTCCTTTGCCTTTAGTCCAGCATATCTCTAGAATTATAGTATCATAAATGACAACAGCACTTGTCTTAGTTCCTAGGTTCCCAGACTTTTGACTTTCAGCTATTTTTCTCAAGACAGTGCCTAAGAGAAACCCCGTGTCACTGTACTTTAGGGTTTTTAAATAGAAATGGGAACACATGAAAACAATAGGATGAACAACAGTCTGCTGTAAGGCATAATAAGAGGTGTAGTCAATTGTGTTTTTGCACTGAATACCAGCTCTTGGGCAGAAATATTGTAAGTCAAGATGCAAAGCATTTTCTAGAAAAGGAGAATTTAGTTTTAAGATGAATCTTAAAGGATTCAGCTTTGGAATAGTAACAGTCTTGTTGCTAATAACCAAATCTGCAGTGGTAAGTAGTCCCTGATAAGTGCAGGCTCACTTTAAGTTGCTTAAATTCATCTTTCCATCATCCACTCTTCCTCGTAATTACCTCCCCAAAGTCTGCTTTGATAGCCAGAAAAATGCTATAATCTGGCTCAAAAAAGTACAGTATTTCCCCATCCCTTAGTACGAGAGATACGCTTCAGAACCACCAATGGAGGCCTGAACTCCGTATACTATGCTTTTTCTATCTGATAACAGAGATGACAACCAAATGACTAATGGGTGGATATGTTGAACAAAGGAATGGTTCATGTCCCAGTGGGGAAAATGGTGTGAGATTTCAGTACGCTACCTAGAATGGCATATATATCTTATTTATGCTATAGAAATAGAGAAATAGCCGGGCTCGGTGGCTCAGCCTGTAATCCCGCGCCTTTGGTAGGCTGAGGTGAGTGGATTGCCTGAGCCCGCGGATTCGAGACCCGCCTGGGCAGCGAGACCTCATCTCTACAATAAATCAAAAAATCAGCTGGCGTGGTGGCGCATGCCTGTAATTCCGGCTACTCGAAAGGCTGAGGTGGAAGGATCGCCGGAGCCCAGCAGGTCGAGGCTGTTGTGGCCGGGAGCAGCCACTGCACTCCAATCTGGGCGACAGAGTGAGACTCCAACTCATAAATAAATAAATAAATAAATAAATAAATAAATAAATAAATAAATCTATTTCTATATAAATTTAGATATATATTATTCATACATGCAAAAATAGAGAAATACATTTCTCAAAAAACAAAAGAAAATATTTTATCATAAAATGATGAAGTTTTTCTCTCTCTCTCTCTCTTCTTTTAGTATTTTTTTACAGAATGTAATCTGGAACTTCTTACATTTAGACAAATCAGTTTTCCTCTGTGACTGCAGTGTTTTGGTACGTCTAAAAAAAATTTGTTAAACAGAGGTCTGAGAAGGAAGACTGGTGGGTCCTAAAACTGGTTCTAAGTTTCAGAAAAAAGTATCTGAAACTTGGACATAGGCAGTGGAGAATATCAGGGGTTTTTTTTTGGTTTTTTTTTAGTGAAATGGTAGATTTGCCTCTTGACTGGCCTTCTTTGGGCTGCATTATTTTAAAACTTTGTAAGTCAGAGGTTAACTTGTAACTTTTAGTCAGTAAAGTAAAAATAATTTGTGTCTTGTGAAAGACAAAACCTCAAACAGACAATTTATTGCTCTCTAGGACTTCTAACCATTTTCTTAAATCCAGTTGTCTTTTCCTAGCATGCCTGTATGAAATTGCCTATGAATACAAGTTCCTCAAATTCTCATTTCAGTTGGTTTCAATATCTTACTGGTTATCTCAATATTTTTATGAGTTCATTTTATATTTATATGAGTCTTGATTTTATATTTTTGATACATTATATTTGCACATATTTATGGGACATGTGAAATTTTGTTATATGCATAAAATGTGTGGTGACCAAGTCAGAGTATTTAGAATGTTCATCACCTAAATATTTACCATTTTTATATGTTAGGCATATGTCGAGTCCTGTCTTCTGGATATTTTGAAATATACAATATATTGTTAACTCAAGTCACTCTGCTATCAAACATGAGACTTCATTTCTTCTATCTGTATGTTTGTATCCATTAACCAACTTCTCTTCATCCCACCACCACTCTCACCCGTAGACTCTTCCTAGTCTCTGGTATCTATCATTTCACTCTATCTCCATACGATCAACTTTTCTTAACTTCACATATAAGCGAAAGCATGTAACATTTGTCTGTCTGCGCTGTCTGTCTGTTTCACTTAACATAGTGACCCCAGTTCCATTCATGTTGCTGAAAATGACGTGACTTCATTCTTTTTCATGACTGAATAGTATTTCATTATATAGCTATACCACATTTTCTTTATCTACTTACCTTTGATGGACACTAAAGTTGACATTTTATCTTTGCTAATGTGAACAGTGCTGCAATAAACATGGAAGACAGGTATTCCTTAGATACACTGAGTTAGTTTCCTTTGGATCAATACCCATTAGTAGGATTGCTGGAGTCTATAATAGTTCTATTTCTATTTTTAAGAAATTTCAATAGTGTTTTGCATAGTGGCTTTACTAATTTATATTCAGTATATAAGAGTTCTTTTTTCTTTGCATCTCACCAACATCTTTTATTTTTTGCCTATTTAATAATAGCATCCTAAATGGGGTAAAATGATATCCCATTGTGCATTTTCCTAATGATTAGCAATGTTGAGCTTTTTTTCATATACCTGTTGGATGTTTGTGTGCGTTCTTTTGAGAAATGTCTCTTCATACTCTTTGCCCATTTTTAAATAGAATTATTTGTTTTTTTCATTGCTGCATTGCTTGAGATCCTCGTATATTCTGGATATTAGTCTCTTTTTAGAGGAATAGTTTGTCAATAGTTCCTTTCTACAGGTTGTCTCTTACTCTGGCAATTGTTTCCTTTGCTGTGCAGAAGCTTTTTAGTTTAACATAATCCCAGGCCGGCTCGGTGGCTCAGCTTGTAATCCCAGCACTTTGGGAGGCCAAGATGAGTGGATTGCCTGAGCCCGTGGGTTCTAGACCCACCTGGGCAACTTGGTGAGACCTCATCCCTACACAATATCAAAAATTAGCCAGGCGTGGTAGCACGCACCTGTAGTTCAGCTACTTGGAAGGCTGAAGCAGAACGATCGCGGAGCCCAGCAGGTCGAGTCTGCAGTGGCCAGGAGCAGCCACTGCACTCCAGTCTGGGTGACAGAGTGAGACTCCAAGTCAAAAAAAAGAAACATAATCCCATTTTCTTTAGTTTTGTTGTTGTTGTCTGTGCTTTTGGCATCTTAATCATAAAACGTTTGTCTAGACCAATACCAATGTCCTGAAGAGTTTTGCCTGTTTTCTTCTAGTAGTTTCACAGTTTCCAGTTTTACATTAAAGTCTTTAATCCATCCTGAGTTGATTTTAATATACAATGAGAAACTGGAGTTTAGTTTCATTCTAATTCATACGATTACCTAGTTTTCCCAGCACTATTTATTTTAAAAAGTGTCATTTCCCCCATGCATGTTGTTGATGACTTTGTCAAAAATCAGTTGACTATAAATATGTGGACATATTTGGCGGTCCTCAGTTCTGTTTCATCTGTCTATGTGTCTATTTTTAGATCAGTACCATGCTGTTTTGGTTACTATAGCCTTATTATATATTTTGAAGTGAGTCGGTGTAATGCCTCCTGCTTTGTTCTTTATACACAGTGCTGCTTTCACTATTTTGGTTCTTTTTTGGTTCCATTTGAATTTTAGAATTATTTTTTTCTATTTCTGTGAACAATGACATAGTATTTTGACAGGGATTGTATTGGATCTGTAGATTGCTTTGGTTGGTAAGGTCATTTTAATGATATTAATTCTTCCAATCCATGAGATAGATGTCTTTCCATTTGTGTTCTCTTCCATTTTTTAAATCAGTGTGTTGTAGTTTTCCATATAGAGGCATTTTACCTCCTTGGTTAGATTTATTCCTAGGTGTTTTATTTCATTTTATTTTATTTTTGTAAGATATTATAAATGAGATTGCCTTCTTGATTTCTCTTTCAACTATTTCATTATCAGTGTGTAAAAATTCTACTGATTTTTGTATATTGATTTTATATCCGTCAACTTTACTAAATTTGATGATCTATTCTGAGGTATTTAGTTAAAATATTTTGGTTTTTCTACTTATGAAATTATGTTTTCTGCAAAAAGAGACAATTTTACTTACTTTCAATTTGGATGATTTTATATTTTTGAGAATTATACTTTAATAAGATATTTACAGGTATTTATGAATTTAGAAGAACTACCTTAACCTAAGGATCAGGTCTTTAGCTTGAAAGCAGTACCCCAATGAGACCAAGGGTTGTGCCAATCAATCTTTTTTAAAAGACTGAAGAATGAGACCATGATAAACATATTTATTGACAACAGGACATATGTTGGAATTGTATTCAAAATACTTAGATTGATCAATTAGGCCCTTATCTCTGGTTATAAATAAATCCAGAAAGCCAAGGTAATCATAAAAACAATATTTAGTGGGGAAAATTGAACACTGGGAATTAGAAGATCTTGAGTAGAATATTCTTTAGTCTATGGAAAAGCCAGTGAATTATTCACCTAATCTTCATTTGTCACTGGGTCTCCCATCATAGCCTTATCTAATATGTTCTTTGCCCCCAAAAGACTGATCCCTGTGGAGTAAATCACCTGGTCAGCACTTCTGGTTAGTTTCGAATTGGATTTGGTCATTAGAAAGCACCATCAGAAGAATGGAGTTATGTGAGAAAAGAAAAGTTGGAGAATGTCACCTCTGTTGTCTACCTGCTTTGGTACAAAACCCACCCCACCACTGCCCCTGCCTGCCACAGACCCCCTCCTGCAAGGCTACATCTCTCAACAGAATCTTGTATTACTAATTCCTTTCCTGTGTCTTTCCTATGGTGAATAAAGTCTAGTCTCTGGGTTCCTCAATATCACCCATCTAGTTCCTTAAACTAGAAATGATTATAAACCCTTATGCAAATATTTACTCCATTAAGATCTTTTTTTTTTTGAACCCACATCCCTCCTTAACCGGTACTCCACAGAGAGAACAGAATCAGTCCTTCATGCTCCATACGTTCTCTTTATAACCTACACGACCCACCTTAGTTCTGTTTTTACCTCACACATTGTCTATCACATTCCCAGGTACTAGACAATATGTACTCCTTTAGATCATATGCTCAACTGAATCTGGTGTTTTGAAAACATTTCCTGTTCTTTCATGCCCACTCTATATGTCTTTCTAAAATACCCCTTTTCCTATTTTTTGCCTGCCTGGAAAGGGCTAATGATTATTTTCTATCAATCTTACAAACCTTGATTTTCAAAGACTTCTATGGTCTACAATGCAATATTTGGAAGAGAAGGAATATTAATATCTTACATACCTCTGTACACCAAAGTATCCCTAAATATCAACTTGCTGTAAATTTTAACAATCAATTATACAGCTTCCAGCACATCGTTATCTTTATCTCTCGCTCCTTTCTGAATATTAAGTGTTCCCTAATCAATGGTGCTTCTGGTACACCTGCTATATTTCATTTACATTGTGCAAAAATAGCGGCTTTAGATTTAAAGTTTTGCCATGGCAAACTTCTTTCTTCAAGTTCCTTAATTTTGTGCCACCTGTCTCTGTGTACCCAATCACTCCTCAGACCAAAATCAGAACTTAGGATGATATGTACTTTTCCTACCCAGTCAACACTTCTGTGGCCTCCAGCCTGACAATCTCACATCCTTAGACAACAGTGACAGTTCTAAATTATCCTTACTATATTAAAAATGAGTGATGTCTAGAAATGCAGGCTTATAAGACATTTTTAGTATCCCTGCCCATTATATGAAGACTCCAGCTAGAGATCTTCGCAACACTCAATCTTGAAGATCCAGCTCAAACAAAACCTCTATCTACTCCAAGTCCGTTCTTGACTGTTCTTGTTTTCAGTGTGTGTTTCCTTCTCTGTGTTACATTTTTAAATGCCTCCTTTATACCACTTAGCACATGCTACTGTCATTACATGTTTGCGTATGTGTACCTCTTGTTGGGCTGTGACTCCTTAAAGACTAGGTCATGTCTGAATTATCTTTGTATTCCAGCTTCTGACATTGTGATGCCTATCACTTAAAAATATGATCGATAAAAAAATTGACAGATGAAGGAAGAGGAGGCCTGCATGGTATTGATTAGGTTGCCATTTGCTTCAGTGGCATTTAGTTTGCATAAATATCCTGGTCACAATAATTGGACTTGTGTATGTTCCACGTCTCCTGGCCACAGGGATCCTATCATGTGATTATTATCATTTTTTAAATTCTGAGCTTTTACTTGGTTGTTTGGCTTCTAGAAAATAACCTTCCTATTTGTTTTGAGGACATATTTAGGTAGCCACTAAGACTTAGCTTGCCAGCGGAGCTCACGGGAACTGAGCATATCAAGGGTTTAACTTCGTAAACTGAAAATCCTTAGTGAATCAAACATTTTATTACAATCATTTGTCACTTTCAGCCAACTTAGTTATTTTGTTTCTTAGTTGAAGAACATAGCTGATAACTCTTAGATGTCTATAACAAGTATACATTCTCCTAATCCTACACTGGGACAACATACGCCTGTATCCACAGAGTTTATGTCCTTATGATGACATTTAGGAGAATATACAGTGCTTTGTAAACTATGAAGGGCTATACCAAGAGAAAGAATCAATGATGTAACTGAAAATGATAACTGTGACACTAATTAATTTTTAAACATATTTTTTAAAAATGTACTTCAACATGACACTCTTCAGAGTAAGTACCTTTCAGGCCACATCTGCTCTGCTATTTTACACAGATCTTGTTGGTATGTTGTGGGTTACTATTAATACTATGAGCCTGCCTTACAGGGAAGGTATAAAAAACTACTAATTAAGGAAGAATATTTTTTAAATGTCAAGAGCAATGAAGCTGTTATTCCTGGACATTGTTGAATAACAAATAGAATGAAGGATGAACAGTTTTCAATTGTTCTTCTGGAGTGGCCTAACTAATTCTCGTAATCTTAGTTCTAGCATTTTATCTTTAGTTGCATAGGCAGAAACAAACAAAAACATCATTACGATCACATATGTCTCTCATTTTTCTTCTACTGGGCTTGTTGTGCTTTTCAGTGAAGCTAACACAGAGTAAAGGCACCCAACCCTCCTTCATTCTTGATATGTTGAAGAATCTTATCATCTTTTAAACCAGAAACCCCGGTATGATAATAGCCTCTTTCAACACATAACTGAATATGACATGAAGCCTACCTTAGAGAATGAATAATTCAGTATAAAATTAAAAGTTAATTTCAAAGTGTGCTAATAAATTATGAAATATCTTTGCTTAAAATTTCATTTTTTTTAGATCTGTAAACGTATATGGGCAGGAAAAGACATGAGCATTCTTTATTATATGGCCAGGGATTGGGGGGGTTCTATTTTTTTTGTCCCAAACTCTCCATACCAGCTAATATAATTTATTTATGAGCACCAGTTCCAACTTGGAGGAATTGTTGATGTGTGGTGCTGAAAATGATTCCTGTAAGAAATTAGTGCCATAGAATTTTAAGATGAGAAGGAATCTTGATGGTTATTTGACCATCCTTCTTACACAGTGTAATTGAAAGCGAGTATTGATTAAGCAACATGAATTGTCTAAGTAGCATACAGGGACAGGGAATGCAAGTGGTAGCTCAGTTAGATTGTTTGGGACTTGTAAAAGGTAGAATGAAAACAAAATAAAACAAAGCAAAGCAGATGTACCTTTAGGCAACCCTTTTTTCATATCTCAAAGCTTGGTTCTTCATTTGCTCAGTGTAGAGTCCATTCCCAAGCAAAAATGTCCATGTGGTCCCCTTGTGACTGTCAGTAGTTCTTGGCTTACATCCATCCTTGTTCATTGCTGCATTTCTAGCACGACTATTGAGATTTACTCCAATCACACGTCCCAACTCACCTGATCACTGAGTCATGTGCACATAAGGCACAGACTGGTTATTGTAAGTTATATACTCTTTACTACAGATGGAAGGAGCAAGAAGGAATTGGATACTGAGAAGACAACAAAAATATGACATCACGGTGTCTAATTGCAATAGCTACTTTTCAGATCGAAACAGATCCAGTATTTCATATTTGTCTTTATACATAAAGGGTGCTCCTCTAACTTTCAAGGACTTTATTGTCAGTATAACTAGATTTAATATACTTTATGGCACATTATTTATCATGTTGCTTTCTTGGTTACACTGTTGCTGTCCATTCAACAAGACTGCGAATTCTATAGCATCATACACTTTTTTGTGTCCTCAGCAAATACTTGACTTGGGGCTAGGCACACACTGAATACGTGGTAAACAAGTAGTGAATTGGTGTGAATTGCTATCAAGTTGATTGTTTTTCTCTGTCAGGAGGCAGAGTATCTTTTCCAGTCTATTTTTTTTTCTGTATCAAGCATAGATATCCAAGATCTGTGATGATTTGAACCTGTTCAGTCTGGCTTTGGATTTATCATTTAATTTTGAGCCTTGCTTTTGTAAAAAGGAAATTACATTTAGAACACATTCTTGACTTTGCATTTATTATTAAAATGTAAGGGGTAGTCACATTTATGAGGACTTTATCAACTCAATTACAATATCAATTAATGTGATTTTGTGTTTGTAGGTCTGGCACAGATTAAACTTGCAGGGAAGATCACAGATTCACTTAAGAATGTAGAAGTCATAAGAGTAATACCTTTAGAAACCACAGAAGCCCAAGAAGGCAAAATGAGCTTTTTTAGTAAAATAAGTTCCTGAATCTTTATCTTTGAATTTTTTTTTTACTTCCCTTCCTCTTCCTTCCTATACACACCTGTTGATGACTGTGGAAACATACTTAACAGAAATAAAGCAAACCATAAAATTCCTTTGAGCATTCATAAATTAAAAGTCACACTCAGTCACTCCGTAATATTGTCTCATGGATATAATTTATAGACTGAACTATCTATAAACACCTCAATAAAATGAAAAGTATTTCTTCAATATTATGATGGCATGCCCTCCTGCCTTTCCAGGTCCATGCTTCCTGGACGCTTATGCTTCAGCCACTATCACTTTTCTGTGCTTGGAACACATCTCAGGGTTATCATATGTGCTGTAGCTTCTGCTTGGCATCTTCTTTTCTTTCCCATCACATGGCTAACTCCAACTCTGACTTTAGCTCTTAACATAAGTATCACGTGCTCAGTGCTTTTCCTAGAGCATTAATCTATATAAGGCCATTGCGCTATAGCATTCTGTGTTTTTCCTTCATAGCACTTGCCCACATTTGCAATTCAATGCTTATCTATACATTTGTTTAGTTGATATCTGCCTTTTATGCTACCATGAGGCTGAAAACAACATCTCTTTCACTTACAGCTATATACTCACAGCATAGAACGGTTATTGGCTGTAGCAGGCACTTAATAATGATTTGTGTCTGAAAAATGCAACTTATAGTCTCTTACCGAGAAATCACAACAGCTATCTAAGGCTGACCAGGGTATAGTTTCCAAAGGCCAGTGCCATTTATCTATTTGTTCTTTGTATGTCCCTATAGCTCCACCTATCAGGAAAAGAAATCTATTTTCCCTTCCCTTGAATCTGAGCTGGTCTTGAAAGTTGGCTTAGTCAATAGAATGTGGAGAGAGTGATGTGACAGTTCCAGGTTTAGCCTTTAAGAAATCTGACATCTTTCTCTTTTTCTCCCTTAGATGCCAGAAGAACACTGAAAAGAAGACAAGGAAAGACTATTGGATGATAAGATGCTACACAGAGAAAGAGACTGAGACCACATGCAGAAATACTGAGGGGCCACATATGTTAGGACAACCTTCTTGGATGTCTCAAACCAAACCAGCCAAGATAATGACCTCAGCTAATGCCGAGAGGGGCAGACAGACTTCTCTGCTGATCTCTGCTTGAGTTTCCAATAGCACAATCATAAGAAATGACAAATTTTTGTTTCTTTAAGAAAACAAACTGTGGCCCACCAGGAATTGTCAGCATCCTTTTTTATTAGTATTATTATTTTATTTCAAAGATGTTAGGTTTAGGTATACAGATTAAGGTTAGGTAGGGTTAGATGTTCATTTTGCCAGTACCCTTGTTGATGAGGTGTGCCCCCCCCAGGCAGATTCTCACTACTGCCAATCCTGCTTCCCCGCCCATCGTCTCTTTTAAAGAAAAGAAACAAGAATCTCATAAAAATGTAGCCAGCCTTTCTGAGGTCACATAATTAGTAAAGGGGAGAATCAAGAGAAATTACACTTAAAAAAAAATTATCAGACCTACACAGTGGCTCATGCCTGTAATCCCAGTACTTGGGGAGGCAGAAGTGAGAGGATTGCTTGAGTTTACAACTGAAAAAAAAGAAGGTTAGTATATCATATTATGTGCTTTAAAAAGAGGTAGGGGGACAGCTCTCCAGTGCCTGGGTGTGGGCAAGAAAGTGAAAAAGAGGTTAAAATAGTCAGAAGAATAATTTTTACTAATTTCATACTTTGCCCAGGCATAGGAGCATCTTACAGGTTAATTAGGTACAACTAGTCAATATTAGTTTTCACTAATAATTAGTATCACTTAACTTAGTTTGACTCTTCAGGTATTTCCATGCGAACATTTGATGATCTCTGCCTCCCTTAAAAATACCACACAAGTTGGAAGGCAGTGCTAATCAATTTTGCTGATACCAAAACCCGAGGATTCGAAAATAGTGTAGCTGACCTTGATGCTTTGCCTGCAGATTTGCGGACTGAAAAATAATGGCAGCAGCCATGATAGACTAACTAGTCTTCCAGGATATGAATCTCTGTTGATTTTGTACCCTGAGGCCATACATCATTTCTGAACTCAAACTAATCCTACTACTCTTACTCCTGCCAGCTCTCAATGAGTAGTTCATCTTCCTCCATAACATTAAGGGAGAGAAATCTTCTAGATGGGCAGAAAACAATTTAAACTCAGTGACAACCAAGAGAAGAAAAACAAATGGACTCTAAGCCATCTTTACTGCAGCCCAGAGCTGAGGATGGAATTGAAATTAAAACAAAAAACTTCAAGCTATCACTTATTCTATAAATATAAGTTTAAAAGAAGGATTGCGGGAGGAAAATGGGATTCTGTAAGACATAGAATCAAATCCAAACCCAAATTTTATTTATTCGATTCTGCTGTAGATTAAAGTATAATTGTACACTGACCTCTTGTCAATCAGGCTATTCAAGTATCTGAAAAGAAAGACAAGCTTAGCGGTTTCCAAAACTCTTCAATCATCCGAAATACCAAAGGGTCTTGTGAAAAACACGAAACTGGAATCTCCACACTGGGTTTTCTGATTTGTAGCCAAGTAAACTACTGAACTAGAGAGTCTCAAAGCCCCATTAGAAACCATTAGAAACTCCAGAGGGTATGAATTTTATTTATTTTATACACAGCCCAATAGTCTACACACACACACACACACAAACACACACACAAACACCCAAATCTGCAAAATCCAGGACACAAAATCAGGAAAAAAAAGTCATCTTTGTTTTTTAAATATTCTTCAATTACTCTGGAAGAAAGCAGAACTTCAGAATCATAGTGAATACTAGAAATTCAGTATTTGCCAGTGTATTGTCCCACTGGATTTTCACAGTGTGGTCTGCACTGGAAAGTCTCTGCCAGCAAACCGTGAATCCAAAATCTACTAAGTTCATCTCTCTCCACTAAAGTACTACCATAGCTTGTAGTGGTTCTATAGAACTGAGCCTCTTAGGATGTAGAAAACATTGTTTAATATTATTTGATTTCCAAATACAACTTTTACCTTTTATCATCCACCTCCTATTGAAAGGCCAAGTCTTCCAAACATAAGTGTGACTGCTGCCTCTATGACTGTGGCTCTTTCCAGCTAGAAGAATACTCAGGGAAATAACATGAAGAAAAGGTAACTTCTACTTGCTACTTAAAACAACAGAAGAGAGGAAGGCAGACCTCAACGGGAGAGGGTCAATGCCCAAAGATAGTATAATAATTGCCCTTGGGAGTGCTTACTGGTTTTGTTCAGACATTTTTGTCTTACAGACAGCACAGAATGTTTGGATGTCTCTACTCTTCCCCATTTCCCTTCTATTTCCTGTTTGCAGCTACTCCTATTGCTTGAGTCTCACTGCTTCCATGTCTCTTGTTGTTTGGATTTTGTTGTTGTTGTTTTTTAGTTAAATCAACTCACATGAAGACAGTATAGAGTTAATGTTTTCGTCAAATTCTGTAATTTCCACTTTTCAAATGATGCAGTATGTGAAGTGTTTAACCCTAAAAACCCAAAAGAGAATCCCAACTGGTAACTTTAGGCATCAGTAGATGAGATAAAGTTACCATACTATGCATGCATTTTTTTTCCTTCATGCCATGTAAGAAGTTATCATTGACTTAAATGAGCTACCACATGCTGCAAAAGTACATTTGTAAACATGGGCACACAAAAGTTTTATCTTATGCACAGAAAATGTCTTGCAGAACATTCTTTTAAGCCCTCCTCTTAGAAACTGCATTAAATGGCCAAGAGAAAACTTAAGTAGGACAAAATAAACCTTCATGAGTTACCAGATGAGATGGTAGTGAGCTGCATGGTATAGAACAGAAATATCAACCAACTATTGAGCAGATGGGAATAAATTGGGGAAGAAGTCACCTGTGGGCTAACGTATAACTTATTTTCCTACAAAAGTAACATGCTGTGGAAATTGAAGTGATGGAGGACATTTGAAGACAAAGGCAGGACATGATGGAAGGGAGATCAATCTCACTCTATTCAGAGCCCCTTTATCTAATAAGAATCAAGAATCAAGCAACAACAAGGTTGTAAGGACAAATGGTACGCTGTGAAACAAAAAGCCTGGAGCCATGCTCAAAACTTGGCTTCTCAACAGAGCAAATATATAAATTGTGGCCCAAACAAATTACTTCTGAAATAAAAGGAGCTTTATTTATAATTACACTGTAAAAACAAACAAATACAAACCATAAGTGTTCTAAACAAATCTGATGTTCAGTTACTTCTCCTTCAAAATAAATAGAGTAGTATTTTTGTAAATAGTAACTAGGATTTTCATCAGCCTGGGAGAAAACTTGTGAAGTCTGAAGGGAAATGTCCTAATTTAGAGGAGCTAAAGCATTGGACAAATCCTTAGGGTTTAAAAAGGCCATCACGGATCTATCTTTTGCCATTTCTTACCAACAGATATCAAAGTAAATACTGTGGAATTGCCCCATAACAGGCAACATTAAAAGAAGTTGGTGGGTAATTGTGCTGAGTTCAGCCAAATGTCACTAACATGACCCATGTATCCTGATGCAAAAATTTTCCAAACTCTAGGGATACAATGCATCATCTCCAGGATACAACATTTCCCAAAATTTAGTAGATAAAACTCTAGGTAGAAAATCAGAATTACCTTGAGTAGACCTTGAGTGTAAGACAGCTAACAGAGCTCCAAAGTTTGAAATTTGCTGTTAGTATAATCATTTTTAGTAAACATAGGGAAAATCCACTGGATAGAGGCAACGTTCTCCAGTTAAGATTGCTCATAACTATATCCCATTTTGTCTTCCTCAAACAGGGTAATAACTGGATTGATGATAGAAAACTCTGCCATCTCCCCGTCTATTCTACTCTCCTCCTTTTTTAACATTATAGATATAAACCAAGCACATGAACAGTACAAATCTCACTTATATAATCTCCATTGACCATTGTCTATGTTTGTAACTACTCATTACTGGGGGAAATAAGAGAGTGAGCAGTAGGTCTGAAACCTATTTCTCCTCTATCTAGGATACTTAGAAAAGAGAGAAAGACAAGTATTTAATCTACATTAAACATGCTGATGACAAAACTCTGGTAAACAGACTAGTAGCATTTACTAGAAGAAATGACCTGTTCTATGAAATGCTCTTAGCAGTGTGCATCTATGATACTTAGCAAAAATAAAATGGAGAAGTATATACATAAGGGCAATATATTTTTGAAAGACATATTAACTGTGTGAATAATGGGGTAAAAATTGTAGTGTTTCATGAATAAATAGCATATGTTGATGTGACATATCTCACATGCATTAATTAAATACCTCTTTTTTTTTCATTATGCAGGTACCATTGTTTGTTTATCCCCCTCTCTTCTTTATTTTAAAGACATGGGGTACAATTCAGGGTTAGGTTTACAAATATTCATTATGCACGTACCCTTGTTGATGATGTGTGCACCTCTCTCCCCTGGCAGTTTCCCTCAACTGCCAATCCCACCCCCACCCCAGCAGTTTCCCACTACTACCAATTCTTTTCTTATAATATTACAATAATTGTTCAAGGTTCACTTATGAGTGAGAACATATGATACTCTGTTCTTTATTTCTGTGATAGATCATTGAGTATGATAGACTCTAAATCTATCCAAGTTGCTGCAAAGTCCATATGTTTGTCCTTCTTTATGGATGCATAATATTCCATTGTGTATATGTACCACTTTGTTTTTTATCCAGTTCACATAAAAGAGTATTCTACTTTTTGATTGTAAGAATAAAAGCTGCATGAGTGAAAGATTGCATAGAAGACCTCCTACAGTGAGTGGGGTAGGATTTGCACAATTGCAGCTCTGAAAACATCTGCACTGATAAAGGAATCAATATACAAGATGAAAAGAAGCAAGTCGATAACACTAATGGTTGATCTTAATTTGGGGAAATAAATAGAAAAACTATTTTTATTTTTGTCCAAATACTGCCTTTAATTTTGTCTTAGTGCTTTCCTTTACTCTGTCCCTCGGTGATACCAAAAACAAATTCCATTTCTTTCTGATCACTCATGGGGTTAAAAAAAATTCAGGTTTTACTTAAAATAACAAACTCCCACAATAATAATTTTTTTTTCTACCTCAATTCCTTAACTGGTTCTTGACTTAGGGAATTTAGGTAAAGAAAAAAAATTGTCTATTCGTTTGTCCTTCACTTCCTCCTGCTGTTTGATCTTCCAGAGCCAAGTTAGTAGAAGAAGATTTCATTAAAGAGAGAGAGAGAGTGCACACGAGAAAGTCCTAAATCACTGATACTTATGTAATATTATCAATGTCTTCTGGGGTAGGCATGCAAGTTCTGACAGAAGCTGTCTTATGTGATGCATCTGTGGGTTTATTTAGAAGCACCATATGAATTTCTGCATTGCAGAGTTTCCCAATCTGGGGGATAAGTTTTCTCAGTGACCCTTACAGTTAGTTCCCACATCAGTTCCCCTCTTAAAAGTATACCTCACTACCTCAAACCATTTTGTCTTCTTCATTTTGGCCAACCACAGTCTTGGGTTGCTATTCTTCAAAATGGCAAAATGATGGATAGCCTCTGTGGAAACTTAGAGATTCTTGTCTTGTCAATGATCAGCAGGCTGTTTGATACTACTGGTTTCTCTCTCAAATTCCATCTTTCTGAACTACAGTGGACAGAAGCCAGACTTTTAGAGACTTGGACAAGTAAAAATTGAAGTCTTTATTCATATATATCTCCAAATTCCAGTAAAGCACAAAACATCCCTACAAAAATCTCTTATCGTAGGGTGGATTAGTTAGTTCTAGCTCTCCAGAAACCCTAAATCTCTGTAAGTCATTTTCTTGGAGCTCCTCTCACTTGCCTTGGAGTGGGTGAATGTGTGAACATCTCTTCTCCCTCATAAAGAAGGGAGGATAAAATCCAAAGCTCACTTCCAGTAATAGGATTATATCACACCATCTCAATATTCTCTTCAGTTTCTGGTTTCTTCTTTATGTTGGTAAAGATGACTGGAGATGAATGATTGAGTAGCAAACACAGAAGTATTAATAGTTCCATCAGTTTTCTTTTGCTGCATAACAAATCACCACAAATGTAGCAGCTTGAAAATAACATGTATTTACTATTTCATAGTTACCTGTGTGTCAGGTATCCAGGCATAGCCTGACTACATCCTTGACTCAAGGTTGTACAAGACCACAATCAAGATGCTGATTGGACTTCCAGAAAAACGGTGATGGGGCAGCCTGGTCTATGTGGCCCTCTGCAAAGGAGAATGCAGAGGGTCTCTGGATCTCTCCCTGGCTTTCCATCGTCAGCAGCCTGCTCTTCACACGGAGCTCGGCTGCCGCAGCCTCCATGGCAGCCATGGCAAGTCATGCTACCCATGCCTGAGGCGATCCACAACTTCAGAACTTGAAGGCCCTGCAGGCAAGATCTGCTGGGATCTCTACCACCTCTGCTGCCACCGTGACGTCCTGCCAGCTGTGGGTCTCCTCCCATGTGCCCTGAGGCAGGCTCCCATCTCCGGCCTATGCCCGGCTCCCGTCCAGCTCCACCCCCTCTGACATGAGCAGCTGAGATAGCACCACCTGCCGACGATTCGAGGTAAAACACTGAAACGGGAAAAACAAGCTTGAAAAACAGACACAGGCCAGATTTGAGTGGTGAACTGAGTGGTGATCTGAACTGCCCTTCACAGCAGGCCAGGGGCAACTGACCTAACAGTGAAGAAATTTTCTAGCCTGAGAAGACAGCTAGAAATCAGAGCTGAAAGGACATTGGACTTAAACAAAAAGTCTCAGAGTGTGCTTGATTGGTTTTGTCAGTTTAATGACTTGATTCTATTTCTACTGTCTTGTTCCCTTTTTTCTCTTCCTTTTCTTCTCTTTTCTCCTCTCTGTAAACTATATCTTTGTATAGAGGAACAGAACACAGATAAGGTGGTTGGTTAGCTTGTATGTTATCATCATTGTATGTTTTAGTTTTCTTTGTATGGGAGTTGGTTAGTCTGTAGCCATGGTCTATTGTTTTTATCTATTTCAGTTTAGGTTTCTCTCTCCATTTGTTGGTACACTCAACTGTTTCCCCCCTTACTCCTCTCTCTCCAGCCCCTCTTCCCACCACTGTCTGCTCCATTTTCTTCCCTCTGCTAATCTCATTTTATTTCAGGGAGTAAACTTACAGCCCCACTGTACAGACAGATTCCAAGGCAGTGGGAAGTGAGTTTCAGATTATCCATACACCTGTCAGGGGATACCAGAACCTGCAGATAGATTTTGAATCACAGCTCCCCCCTTAAGTAAATCTCAAAACTACAAAAAGAACCACCCCCAACATACAGTGCAACTCCAGAATTGAACAAAGTAAGAGGGTATACATAAAGAAGAATAGGAGATTGAACAAAAAGATATAAAAGTGACCCCTCTACCCCTAAATAACAAAATTTTAAAAGATGGTGATGTGGAGGAAAGGAAAAAGTAGGGAGGGAAAAAACCACACAAATGAAGAAAAACCAGAAAAAGAATATAGGTCTTACACAGATCCTTAGGAGGTCAGACACTGAGAAAACAGACTTCAGAACACAAACAATGAAGAGCCCCCAGAATGACTGGTCACATGCAACAAACCCAGACATCAAGACAGTAATAGAGAGAATTAAAAAAATTGAGGTGAGACAAGAAGAAAATAGGAAGGAGCTGATGTCAGAAATAGCAGCAGTAAAGAATACTGTGATGGAAATAAATAACAAACTAATAAGCATGGAAAGCAGAATTAGCCAAGCAGAAGAAAGAATCTCAGAGCTCGAAGACCAAAACACAGAACTAACCCAAACTGTCAAAAACATAGAAAAGAAGCTCAAAAAGAAAGGCAAACATTCAAGAGATGAATGATCACTTCAAGAGACCGAACCTAAGAGTAATTGGCCTTCCTGAGGCAGAGAGAGAAACAGAGGTCACATTGGAACAAACATTTCATGAAATCATTCAAGAAAACTTCCCTCATCTCACCAGTGATGCAAAAATTCAAACACAAGAGATTCACAGAACCCCTGCAAGACAACAAATGAGAAGATTAACTCCCAGACACATAATAATTTGCCTAAACAACGTAGGTATAAAAGAAAAAATCCTAAAGTCATCAAGAGTAAAAGGTCAGACTACCTACCAGGGACGACCAATTAGAATAGCATCAGATTTGTCTACAGAAACCCTCCAGGCTAGAAGAGCCTGGAGCCCTATCTTCAAAGTTCTAAAAGATAAACAATTTCAACCAAGAATAACCAACCCAGCCAAGCTAAGCTTTTTTAGTGAGGGAGAATTAAATCTTTCCCAGATATCCAATCCCTAAGAACCTACACTGCCACCAGACCACCTCTACATGAAACACTTAAGAAAGTATTGAACACAAAAGAAAAGGAAAAAGAACAGCAACGTTCTTCACAAGAGTACAGGCAAAAGATTAAAAACACACATGATCCAACCCTAAAACCAAAAGAAAAACAACACACAAACAGGAAGAATAACAACAACGCTGTAAGAATATTGTGATAGGGATCAACACTCACATTTCAATAATTAATTTGAATGTAAGCAGACTAAATGCACCACTGAAAAGACATAGAATGGCGAAATAGATAATATATCACCAGGCAACGATGTATTGTCTTGAAGAGACTCACCTGACTAGAAAGGACACTCACAGACTCAAAGTAAGATGATGGGAAACAAATTTTCAGGCAAATGGAACACAAAAGAAAGGAGGAGTCACAATCTAAATCTCAGACAAAAAACCCTTTAAGCATCAAAAATTTAAAAAGATAAAGAAGGCCACTACATAATGATAAAAAGTTCAATCCATCCTAAACATATATGCATTCAACATAGGAGCATCAACTTTCATAAAACAGCTCCTAGGTAAACTAAAAAAAGATATCAACTCCAATACCATCATAGCTGGGGACTTTAATATCCCACTCACAATCCTAAACAGATTATCCGGACAAAAAATCAGCAATGAGATAAAAAACCTCAATGTGAGGTTGATGAAAATGGACTTAATTGATACCTACAGAACCCTCCATCCAAAGACCACAGAATACACATTCTACTCATCACCACATGGAACGTACTCTAAGATCGACCACATACTTAGCCATAAATCAAGCATAAGCAAATTTAAAGAACCGAAATTTTACCATGCACCTTCTCGGACCACAGTGGAATTAAAAAAAACATTAACTGCAACAAGGTTCACACAAAACCCACAAAAACATGGACACTAAACAGCATAATGCAAAACAACTCCTGGGTCAATGATGAATTCAAAACAGAGATTAAAAGATACCTGCAAACAAATGAAAATGAAGAAACATCTTGCCAAAATCTCTGGGATGCCATGAAAACTGCAGTAAGACGGGAATATATATCCCTACAAATGCACATGAAGAAAATGGAAAGATCACAAATTAACAGCCTAACAAGCCACCTAAGGAAGCTGGAAAAGCAAGACCACAAAAGCCCTAATTTCAGCAGAAGAATCCAGATAACCAAAATAAAAGCCCAAATCCAGGACATAGAAAACAAAAAGATAATACAAAAAATCAATAAAGCAAAAAGCTCGTTCTTCAAAAGGATAAACAAGATCGATGATCCCCTAGCTAGACTGACCAAGAAAAAGAAAGAAAGAAACCAAAATAAGCACAATCAGGAACACAGAAGTTGAAGTCACATCTGACCCTGAAGAAATACAAAAGATCATTAGAGACTACTATGTACACTTGTATGAAAACAAACTTGAAAACCTTAAGGAAATGGAGGACTTTCTGTCATCACACAACATGCCTAGGTTGAAACAAGAAAAAACTGAGACCCCAAATAGACCAATAACAATCAAGGAAATTGACTACGTAATAAGAAAACTACCCACAAAGAAAAAAGCCCTGGAATAGATGACTTTCCAGCAGCATTGTACAAGACATTTAAAGAGGAGCTGATACCAATCCTACTAAAGGTATTCCGGGCCATTGAGAAAGATGGAAATCTCACCAAATCATTTTATGAAGCTAACATCACATTGATACCCAAGACAGGTAAAGACTCAATAAAGAAAGAGAACTACAGACCAATATCTTTCATGAACATAGATGGTAAAATTCTCAACAAGATCCTAGCAAACCGGATTCAACAACACATCTCAAAAATCATCCATCATGACCAACTAGGCTTCATACCTGGGATGCAAGGCTGGTTCAACATTCATAAAACCATAAATGTAATTAAATACATCAACAGACATCAAAACAAAAATCACATGAGTATATCATTAGATGCAGAAAAAGCTTTTGATAAAATCCAGCACCCCTTCTTGATAAAAACCCTCGAACATCTAGGCATACAAGGAACATACCTCAAAATAGTAAAAACCATCTACGAGAAACTCACAGCCAGCATACTCCTAAATGGACAAAAACTGGAACAATTTCCCCTGATAACTGGAACAAGACAAGAATGCCCACTCTCACCCATCCTGTTCAATATAGTATTGGAAGTCCTGGCTAGAGCAATCAGAGAAGAGAAGGCAATCGGGTGTATCCAAATAGGAAAAGAGGAAGTCAAGTTATTGTTCTTTGCAGATGACATGATTGTGTACCTTGAACCCAAGAGAATCTGTCAAAAACGTCCTTACACTGATGAAGAACTTTGGCAAGGTCTCAGGATATAAAATAAATGTGCAATGCATTTCTTTACATCAATAATAAACAAACAGAAACCCAAATAAAAAGCACAATTCCATTCACAATAGCCACAAAAAAAGAAATACCTTGGCATCTTCCTAACCAGAAACGTAAAAGATCTGTACAATGAAAACTACAAAACACTGCTCAAAGAAATCAAAGATGACACAAACAAGTGGAAAAATATCCCATGCTCATGGATTGGAAGAATCAACATTATGAAGCTGTCCATCCTACCTAAGGCAATCTACAGATTTAATGTAATACCCATCAAATTTCCAGCAACATTCTTCTCAGACCTAGAAAAAACAATACAGGAATTCATATGAAAACACAAATGACCAAGAACAGTCAGAACAATCCTCAGGGAAAAAAAGGAAAAGAAAAGAAAATCAAAGCAGGAGGTATCTCATTACCAGACTTCAAACTTTACTATAAAGCTACAATAATCAAAACAACTTGGTATTGGTACAGGAACAGGCATATAGACCAATGGAATAGAATTGAGATTCCAGAAGCTAAACCTCACTTTCTCAACCAACTCATCTTCGACAAAGCCTCCATCACCTACCACTTGGGAGAGGAGAACCCATTCAGTAAATGGTGCTGGGAAAACTGGCTGACAACATGCAAAAGATTGAAACAGGACCCCTGTCTATCCCCATACACAAAAATTAACTCTAAATGGATCAGAGACCTAAATGTAAATCCTCAAACTATAAGAACCTTAGAAAATGAAGGACATACCCTCATGGAAATTGGAACTGGCATCCAATTCCTAAACAAAACCTGAGACTCACAGGCCATAAGAGATAAGATAGATAAGTGGGACCTCATTAAACTGACAAGCTTCTGCAAAGTCGAAGAAACCATAAAGAGAGCAAGGAGACAGCCTACAGACTGGGAAAAAGTATTTGCCAACTCCAGGTCTGACAAAGGCTTAACATCTTGGATCTATAAGGAACTCAAATGTGCTGAAAAGAAAAAAACAAACAACCTCATTATAAAATGGCCATAAGATATGAATAGACACTTCTCAGAAGAAGACATTTGAGCAGCCAACAGACACATGAAGAAATATTCTACCTCACTAATCATCAGGGAGATGCAAATCAAAACCACACTGAGATACCACCTAACTCCAGTCAGAATGGCAATTATCAATAACTCAAGAAATAACAGTCGCTGGAGAGGGTGTGGTGAAAAGGAAACACTTCTACACTGTTGGTATGAGTGCAAACTAGTGCAACCTCTGTAGAAAACAGTATGGCCATTCCTAAAATCTCTAAATATTGACCTCCCATATGATCCCACAATTCCCCTGCTGGGAATATACCCTGAAGAACTCAAATCACTCTATCAAAAAGATAGCTGCACACGAATGTTTATCACAGCATTGTTCATAATAGCAAGAACCTGGAAGCAACCATGCTGTCCATCAAAAGAGCACTGGATTAAAAAATGTGGTACATATACATGATGGAATACTACGCAGCTATAAAAAAGAACAAAATCATGAATTTCACAGCAACCTAGATGGAACTACAGTCTAAAATATTGAGTGACCTCTCACAGAAACAAAGATCTGAGAATCACATGTTCTCACTCATATAGTGGACCTTGAACGTCCAACGTAATACTATAAGAAAATGACCGACAGTGGTGGGAAACTATGAGAGGGGGAGGGGAAGGGAGATGGAATTAACGGTAGTAAATATCTGTCTGGGGATGGGGAGACACCTCTTATCAACAAGGGTGCCTGAACGAAGCATATTTGCATACCTAACCCTTAACTGTACCCCACAATATCATAATAAGAAATATTGATTAAAAAAAAAAGAAAACCACGACAACAACAAGATAGATGCTGATTAAGCTGTGTTCTAACCTGGAGACTCAATTAGGAAAGAATTTGCTCCCACACCCATGCATGCTGCTGGTCTAACTCCTAGCAGCTGTATGAGGGCCCCAGCATCTTACTGGCTGTAGCCTGGAGGCTGTCATCTGGTCCTAGTAATTGACCACAGCTCCTTGCTATGTGACCCTTCTCACAGGTAGTTTTTGCTATATCTGTTTGCCTTTTTAGAGCTATCAGAAGAGTATCTCTCTGCAGTTGGCTGCATGGGAATCTTAAAAACGGAGTCTGATCTATGTATATATAAGTTACATAACTGACTTTCAATCACTTTGACAAATAACCTAATCAAGGAAGTGACATCCCACCACCTTTGTCTCAATATATTTTTGAGAAGCAAGTCATAGATTCCATCTGAACTTAAGGGCAAGGGCATACACAAGGGTTGGCATGACACATTAGGGGGCATCATAGGTGTGTCTACCAAACAGTTAAATCAGCCCTGCAGAGATGTATCTAGAAACTCCTTTTAGAATGTGCCAGTTATGTATTTATTGAAGCTTTGAAATGTTATTAGTAATTGAAGGCAAAAGGAAATATCTCAGCCAACTTTCTATTCCAAAAATATCAAAACTTTTTAAAAAAGATTCCATGAAATGAAAGGATTTGAACAAAGCGTACAAGAGATATGGGAATTGCATGTTTGAGACAGATTTAGTCCATGAATCAGAAGTACATTTTAGACATTTTTCAATTTTTGACCATAAAAAAAATAAAATAAAATGCAGCTAATACAAAGCAGGGAAAAATAGAAGATAAGACACATTGCAATAACAAATAAATATAACCTAATTAAAGAAAAAATTTAAAGTAAGGAAAAAAGTGCCATAATAAAAATTCGGTAATATTGATCATAAAAATAGAACCAGCACTGTGAGAAAAATATAGCAATTGAAGTGGAGGACAAGCTTATTTATGAATGGCAGATAAAAGGAAATTCAAGTGTGCCTAATATTTTCATCATCTCCATGTAATCAAATGACAATTTCATCTTCAATGTTGTTATATTCAGAAATACAGGTTTAATGTTTGATTAAGAATTTAATATTACCATAACTAGGATAAAAATTCATCTATAATACATCATTTTGCCAGATGAAAAAAATTTCCATTTTACACAACACATAGGAAGAAAAATGAAACAAGAAAACAGAAAATGAAATAATAGAAGTGAAGTAATAATAATAGATCCACTATAATGAATTTAGCATGATTAATTTTCTTATTTAAGAAAGGGCTCGAAGTTGAGTGTTTTTATAAATCAATGCATATATATCACGTTAAATAGAATCTCAACTAAAGCACAGACCCAGAAACTTTAATAATACATCTGGTCCATTTTAAGGCTGGGGAAATCAGATGCTACCTTTTGATAATAAAACGTAAAAAAAAAAAAAAAAAAGAAATGTTGATATGTTTTAAAGCTGCCACAACTTCTTCATGCTCTTGTTCTTGTCTTTTCCTGAATTGAATCTTAGGAACAAGGACTCGAGCAAATAGGGGGTGATTATGATCTGGCCGTTGATTATTTCTCCCACAGCAGACATCCATCTTTCATGAGGCTAATATCTTTCAAGGGCACATTTTGGATACTCATTCTGAAACAACCTTTCACACTGCCTGGTTTCCTAAAGAGGTGTTGCAGTTTTTGGCTAATCCTTGCGGACTTCTCTAAGTCCTGGCTCTATAAATGCCACCACTCATATCATCCTACCCGTGTAGGCAAATCGCCATGATGGATGGACACAGTTAAGCCCTGTGGCAGTTACTTTTCCCCTGGTGATAAATGTCTTACTGCCCACACTATGGTAGAAGTGCTGCTTCTTTTTTTGTTGTTGTTATAAAGATGTGGGGTACAATTCAGGATTAGGTATACAAACGTTGATTATGCAGGTACCCCAGTTGATGAGGTATGCCCCTCCCTCCCCTAGCAGTTTCCTTCAACTGCCAATCCCTCCTCCCTACCCTGACAACTTTCCATTACTGCCCAACGCCTTCTTATAGTATTATAATTGTTCAAGGTCTGCTTATGAGTGAGAACATATGATACTCTGTTCTTTGTTTCTGTGATAGTTCACTAAGTATGATCGACTCCAAATCCATCCAAGTTGATGCGAAGTCCATATATTTTTCCTTCTTTATGGCTGCATAATATTCCACTGGGTATATGTACCACATTTTCTTTATCCAGTCCAGCTTCGATGGGCAACATGGTTGGTTCCATGTTTTTGCTATTGTGAATAGAGCTCCAACAAACACACACGCAGGTATCAATTTTGTAGAATGATTTAAGTCCTACTCTGCTCTTGCCTTGCCTGGCCATCTCAGGCAGATCTAGCCACTTCTTTCCTTCTGTCTTCTCTCTGTGAAAAGTGGGTGGTAGTTTCTTTGCTCATAATGTGCTCGATGTTCCAGGGACACCTGGAAGTTTCTTATGGGTCTTTCTCACAGCCTAATGTGTATGCTTGGATGGGGAACAGAGCACCATGCCAAGTACGTCTGCACTTCTAAACACTCCTTTGAAACTATCTCTATTAAAACCTCTAGCCTTAACAAAAATGGAAGGTAGATGATGAAAAATGAGGCAGGACCTGTTTCCATATCTTTTAAGCTCTGTGTGGATGTGTCTAGCACTTGTCTTTAAAATACATAAAAATGTGGCATCTATTATCCTGAGCTCCGTGATTTTAGCCAAAAGTCTGAATAGAAAGAAGGCCCTTTCTCACAATTCTATTATAAAATGACTAACATTTGTTAAGTGTTTATGTTACAAACACTGTGTGTCCAACGCCTCATTGTATATGCACAACAGTATTAAGAGGTAGACATTAGTATTACACCAATTTTGCTGACTTAGTTGGGTGAGACACGACACATATTCTTTTTCTTTCTTTCTTTTTGAGTCAGAGTTTCATTCTGTCACCCAGGCTAGAGTGCAGTATCATGCATGCTCACAGCCACTGCAACCTTGACCTGCTGCTTCAGCCATCCAATTGGCTGGAACCACAGGCATGGGTCATCACGCCTGGCTAATTCTTTTGATGTACTGTAGAGATGAGATCTCACCATGTTGCTCAGGCTGGTCTCGAACTGCTGTGCACAGGCAATTCTCTCACCTCTGCCTCCCAAAGTACTAGGATTACAGGTATGACCCGTCACTCCTGGCATCAGGACACATATTCTGAGATGAAGACTTGCCAGCAAGAAGTTGATTGGCGAGTGCTCCTGGAGAAATTGTCACTTTGAGGCATTTGCAACAGAGTCCTCAGCTGATTCCGGGGGAGTTTCAGAGCTGGGTGACCCTTCAGATTTGTTCTGAATTAAGGTGGAGAAGGCAGGACTTTGTGTCTGCACACTGACAGTATTGGACAGCATTATTATAATTGGGTACTTTCTTTATATTCTATCTTCTTAGAGTTTTTGTTAGAAATGACTGCTGAATTAATCAAATGCCCTTTCAGCATCTATTGATGGCATGTGTGTTTGTGTGTTGTGTGTGTAGTTCTAAGCAATTTTATCATGTGTAGATTTATACAATCACCAACACAATCAAGATGCAGAACTGTGTCATTATCACAGTAATCTCCCTTAATAGTGGTACCCACTCCTATTTCTGTCCCCCTGGCGATTACTAATCTGTTCTCTATAATTTTATCATTTCAAGAATGTTATATAAATGACATCATACTGTGTGTAATCATTTGAGACTGGATTTTTTTTTTCCACTCAACATAATGCCCTTTAATTCCATTCCAAGTAGTTGTAGTACATCAACAGTCTATTCTTTTATTTGGGGCTGAGAGTTTCCCTGTAATTGAGGGCAATTTCTGCAAAAGAATTCAGCTGTGAGTCATCAGCAAATGGGGTCAGAGGTGCCTCAGTCTTGAACACACAGCCTGTGTGCTGTCCCACAATATATATTGCATTTACTTATGACAAAAACAGACATTTAGCGTATTTAATTGTATTTTCCGTTTTTACACAGTCCACAGCTTGTACACATGGGAAAGTCAACCCTGTCCTATCTGACTTCATAAATTCTCTTCAGGATGATAACTGTGTCTATCCTAAAATCAGGTTATAATGGGAGAAGGAGGAGCCAGCATGAGGGCACAGATAATAAAGGAGCAAAGGATATTAAAAAGCAAAGCAGAAGGGATCAGAGCAAGAATATTTGGCTTAGAAGAAATTGTAAAAATGAATAGGTTATGGCTCTGGATAAATCGGAAAGGTAAATACAAATCTTTTATGAAAAACAAGCACAGTGACGAGGTTAGTTTATAAATTGATTCATCTAATCCTGGATACATTCAAGGTTACTTAAAATGGGCAAAATGTTGACAAAATGAAGAGCTTAATTCATACTCGGAAGACCACACAACTTTAATACCAAAATCTGACAAAATGGTAGGCAAAAAATAAAAGTATAGATCATCTGCACTTATGAGATATGCAACGACTCCCATTACAGTTTTGAAAATAAAATTAGATAATTTATAAAAGAGTAAAATACTTTATGGACAAGTTGGGTTTATCCTGCACACTCAAGAGCAGATAAATAACTAAAAACATCTAGCATAATTCATAATTGAGGACCGAGACCATCTGTGTCAGCGTGACTTAGATAAGACTAGATCACCTATGTCAACTTGACTTGGCTATCTAATCCAGGAAAGCCTTGCCCAGGAAAGAGAAAACTACAAACTAATAAATAATTTTATTGTTTGCTTTTTTAAATGCCCCAGAGCTATTTATCAAAGACAGAGTCTACTGAGCTGGGTAGTTTGCTTACAAAATGACATTTTACTTACCAAACTTGCTTCAAGGCCCTTACTTTTCTGGGTCTACCAATCCAAAACTATTGTTATCTTAAAACTCGTCCAATCCCGATCAGTTCTCTATTTTTAAAGAGCTACCTAAACCAAAGAACGTAGACATCAAAGCCCTATAAATATTCTACTACTGACTTCTTTCCGAGGTGCTGCTAAATCCCTATTAAGTAGTTTTCTCCCTTACTTCAGTGAGCTTAAATAAACTTGGCATTGCTTTATTAACAAGTTTGCTTAGGATATCGTGGTAAGTTCAGCAGTATCAACAATGATGATAGGTTATAACAATATGTATGAAAATATATTTAAAATCTTTTGCCCTAAGAAACATAAATTTAATAGTAATTTGTAATACAAATAAATATTAAGCAGGTAATAGAAAATAGTGACAATACCAAATGTCAGAGAGGAGGTAGAGAGATTAGACTTTTGATGTACCCTTGGTGGGAATATAAAATGGTAATATTGCTTTGGAAAATAGTTTAGAAACTCCTTGTAAAACAAAGCATACCCTTACTACATAACAACAATCACATGCCTGGGCATTTATTGCAGGGTACCAAAACCTCACGTCCATACAAAAACCTGCACACATTTCAGGATATTTGCAGGGCTTTATTTGTAAAATCATCAAAAATTGAAAGCAATTCAAGTGCCCTCAGTGGAAGACTTATTAAACAAACTGTAGCAAATCAATATAATGAAATGCTACTCCACAACATGCAACTACTTGGAATGGAGTTAAAGGGCATTACGCCGAGTGAAAAAAAATTCAGCCTCAAAAGATTACATACAGTACGATGCCATTTCTATAACATTCTTGAAATGATAAAATTATAAAGAACAGATTAGTAATCGCCAGGGGACAGAAATAGGAGTGGGTACCACTATTAAGGGAGATCAGGGAGACCATTGTATAATGAGACTTCTGCATCTTGATTGTGTTGGTGATTATATAAATCTACACATGATAAAATTGCCTAGAACTACACACACAACACACAAATGCACATGCTATCAATAGATGCTGAAAGGGTATTTAATAAATTCAGCAGTCATTTCTAACAAACACTCTAACAAATATAATACAAAGGAAGTAACTAATTATAATAATACTGTCCAATAAAAACAAAAATGACAAAGCAGACCATTTCAATTAAAATTATTTATTTTGTAGAAAGTTTAATAGCAACTGAACAATAAGTAATTTCTGATAAAGTTGTTTTTATTATGATGTTATATTTTAGTATAGAATAGCAAATTGACTTAATTAAAATTATGGATTAGTAGTTAAAAATAAAGTAACCGATAAATTGAAAAGTAACAGTAATAATAATGAGGGTGATTTAATTGCTGGTTCACCATGCTCAAAATCCAAAAAAATCACGCAAGTCCCAAGTGAAACATAGAATATGTAAATACATCCCTCCTAGTAAATTAAAAATTGACAATTCAGCTTCAGAAAAACAATATCATTCTAATATAGTTGGATTTTTTAAAACTTTTTTTATTATAAAATTGTGGGGTACAGTTAAGGGTTAGGTATACAAATGAGCATCATTCAGGCACCCTTGTTAATAAGGGGGGTATCTCCCCATCCCCAGACAGATATTAACTACTGTTAATCCCACCTCCCTTTCCCTCTCTCCCCACCTCCATAGTTTCCCACCACGGTCAATCCTGTTCTTATAGTATTATGATAGATGTTCAAGGTCCACTATATGAGTGAGAACATGTGATACTCAGATCTTTGTTTCTGTGAGAGGTCACTTAGTATTATAGACTGTAGCTCCATCCAGGTTGCTGCAAAATTCATGATTTTGTTCTTTTTTATGCCTGCATAGTATTCCATCATGTATATGTACCACATTTTTCTAATCCAGTCCTCTTTTGATGGACAGCATGGTTGATTCCAGGTTCTTGCTATTGTGAACAATGCTGCGATAAACAGACGTGTGCAGGTATCTTCTTGATAGAGTGATTTGAGTTCTTCAGGGTATAGTCCCAGTAGGGGGATTGTGGGGTCATATGGGAAGTCAATATTTAGAGCTCTTAGGAGTCACCACACTGTTTTCCATAGAGTTTGCACTAGTTTATACTCCCACCAACAGTGTAGAAGTGTTCCCTTTTCACCACACCTTATCCAGTAGCTGTTATTTTTTGAGTTGATAATTGCCATTCTGACTGGAGTTAGGTGGTATCTCAGTGAGGTTTGACTTGCATCTCCTTGATGATTAGTGAGGTTGAACATTTCTTCATGTATCTGTTGGCTGCTCGAATATCTTCCTTTGAGAAGTGTCTGTCATATCTTTTGCCCACTTTATAATGGGGTTGTTTGGTTTTTTTCTTTTCAACACGTTTGAGTTCCTTGTAGATCCAAAATGTTAAGCCTTCGTTGAACCTGGAGTTGGCAAATACTTTTACCCAGTCTGTGGGCTGTCTCCCTGCTCTCTTAATGGTTTCTTTGGCTTTGCAGAAGCTTGTCAGTTTAATGAGGTCCCACTTGTCTAGCTTATCTCTTATGGCCTGTGCGTTTGGGCTTTTGTTCAGGAATTAGATGCCAGTTCCAATTTCCATAAGGGTATGTCCTGCATTTTCTAAAGTTCTTATGGTTTGAGGTTTTACATTTAGGTCTCTGATCCATTTAGAGTTAATTTTTGTGTATGGGGATAGGTAGGGGTTTTGTTTGAGTCTTCTGCATGTGGTCAGCCAGTTTTCCCAGCACCATTTACTGAATAGGTTCTCCTCTTCCCAGTGGTAGGTGGTGGAGGCTTTGTCGAAGATGAGTTGGTTGAAAAATTGAGGTTTAGCTTCTGGAATCTCAATTCTATTCCATTGGTCTGTATGCCTATTTTTGTCCCAATACCAAGCTGTTTTGATTATTGTAGCTTTATAGAAAAGTTTCAAGTCAGGTAATGTGATACAGCCTGCTTTGTTTTGTTTTGTTTTGGTTTTTTGCTGAGGATTGTTCTGGCTATTCTTGGTCGTTTGTTTCCATATGAATTCCTGTATTGTTTCTTCTAGGTCTGAGAAGAATGTTGCTGGTAATTTGATGGGTATTGCATTAAATCTATAGATTGCCTTAGGTAGGATGGACAGCTTCACAATGTTGATTCTTCCAACCCATGAGCATGGGATATTTTTCTGCTTGTTGGTGTCGTCTTTGATTTCTTTGAGCAGTGTTTTGTAGTTTTCATTGCAAAGGTCTTTCATGTCTCTGGTTAGGAAGATGCAAAGGTATTTCATTTTTTTGTGGCTATTGTGAATGGAATTGTGCTTTTTACTTGGGTTTCTATTTGTTTGTTATTGGTGTAAAGAAATGCGATTGTCTTTTGTATGTTTATTTTATATCCTGATACTTTGCCCAAGTCCTTTATCAGTGTAAGGAGGTTTTTGACAGATTCTCTTGGGTTTTCAAGGTGCACAATCATGTCATCTGCAAAGAGAGATAACTTGACTTCCTCTTTTCCTATTTGGATCACCTGATTGCCTTCTCTTCTCTGATTGCTCTAGCCAGGACTTCCAATACTATATTGAACAGGAGGGGTGAGAGTGGACATCCTTGTCTTGTTCCAGTTTTCAGAGAAATGGTTCCAATTTTTGTCCATTTAAGAGTACGCTAGCTGTGGGTTTCTTGTAGATGGCTTTTACTATCTTGAGGTATGTTCCCCGTATGCCTAGATGTTCAAGGGTTTTTATCAAGAAGGGATGCTGGATTTTATCAAAAGCTTTTTCTGCATCTAATGATATAATCATATGGTTTTTGTTTTGACATCTGTTAATGTATTTAATTACATTTATGGTTTTATGAATGGTGAACCAGCCTTGCATCCCAGGTATGAAGCCTAGTTGGTCATGATGGATGATTTTTGAGTTGTGTTGTTGAATCTGGTTTGCTAGGATCATGCTGAGAATTTTAGCATCTATTGGCCTGCAGTTCTCTTTCTTTGTTGGGTCTTTACCTGACTTGGGTATCAATGTGATGTTAGCTTCGATTTGGGGAGAGTTCCATCTTTTTCAATTGCCTGGAATACCTTCAGTAGGATTGGTATTAGCTCCTCCTTAAATGTCTTGTAGAATTCTGCTGGAAAGCCATCTGGACCAGGGTTTTTTGTGTAGGTAATTTTCTTATTACGTAGTCAATTTCCTTGATTGTTATTGATCTATTTAGGGTCTCAATTTCTTCTTGTTTCAACCTAGGCAGGTTGCATGATGTCAGAAAGTCCTCCATTTCCTTAAGGTTTTCAAGTTTGTTTCCATACAAGTGTATGTAGTAGTCTCTAATAATCTTTTGTATTTCTTCAGGGTCAGATGCGATTTCATCTTTTATGTTTCTGATTGTGTTTATTTGGGCTTTTTCTCTCTTTTTCTTGGCCAGTCTAGCTAGGGGGCCATCAATCTTGTTTATCCTTTCAAAGAACCACCTTTTTGTTTCATTGATTTTATCTTTTTGTCTTCTATGTCCTGGATTTGGGCTTTTATTTTGGGGATCTGGATTCTTCTTCTGAAATTAGGGTTTTGGTTGTCTTGCTTTTTCAGTTTCCTTAGGTGGTTTGTTAGGCTATTAATTTGTGATCCTTCCATTTTCTTCATGTGCGTTTGTAGGGATACAAATTCCCCTCTTACTACAGCTTTTATAGAGTCCCAGAGATTTTGGTAACATGTTTCTTCATTTTCATTTGTTTCCAGGTACCTTTTAATCTCTGTTTTGATATCTTCATTGACCCAAGAGTTGTTTAGCATCATGCTGTTTAGTGTCCATGTCTTTGTGGGTTTTAGGGGGACCTTGTTGGTGTTGATGTTTATTTTTATTCCACTTGGTCCAAGGAGGTAGATGATAAAATTTTGGTTCTTTTAAATTTGCTTATATTTAATTTATAGCCAAGTATGTGGTCAATCTTAGAGTACGTCCCATGCGGTGATAAGTAGAATGTATATTCTGTGGTCTTTGGATGGAGTGTTCTGTAGGTGTCAGTTAAGTCCATTTGGTCAAGAGTCACATTCAGGTTTTGGATCTTGTTGCTGATTTTATGTCTTGATGATCTGTGTAGGGTTGTGAGTGGGGTGTTGAATTCCCCAGCTATGATGGTGTTGTAGTAGATATCTTTTTTTAGTTTACCTAAAAGCTGCTTTATGAAAGTTGACACTCCTATGTTGGATGCATATATGTTTAAGATGGATATTTCTTGTTCATGAATTGAACCTTTTATCATTATGTAGTGGCCTTCTGTATCTTTTTAGATTTTTAATAACTTGAAGGGTATTTTGACTGAAATTAAGATCACTATTCCTCCTTTCTTTTGTGTTCCGTTCACCTGAACGTTTGTTTCCCTTCACCTTACTTTGAGTCTGTGAGTATCCTTTCTAGTGAGGTGAGTCTCTTGAAGGCAATAGATTGTTGCCTGGTGATATTTTATCCATTTTGCCATTCTATGTCTTTTCAGTGGTGCATTTAGTCCATTCACATTCAGGCTAATTATTGAAATGCAAGAGATGATCCCTGTCATAAGGTTCTTACAGAGTTGTTGTTCCTGTTTGTTTGTTTTTCTTTTGGTTTTGGAGTTGGTTCATGTGTGTTTTTAATCTTTTGCCTGTACTCTTGTGAAGAATGCTGTTGTTCTTTTTTTCCTTTTCTTCTGTGTTCAGTACTTTCTTAAGTGTTCCTTGTAGAGGTGGTCTGGTGGCAGCATAGGTTCTTAGGGATTGGATATCTGGAAAAGATTTCAATTCTCCCTCACTAATGAAGCTTAGCTTGGCTGGGTAGGTTATTCTTGGTTGAAATTATTTATCTTTTAGAACTTTGAAGATAGGGCTGCAGGCTCTCATAGCCTGGAGGGTTTCTGTAGACAAATCTGCTGCTATTGTAATTGGTCTTCCCTGGTAGGTAGTCTGGCCTTTTTCCCTTGCTGCCTTTAGAATTTTTCTTTTATAGCTACTTTGTTTAGGTGAATTATTATGTGTCTGGGAATTGCTCTTCTCATTTGTTGTCTTGCAGGGGTTCTCTGAATCTCTTGTGCTTGAATTTTTGCATCACTGATGAGATGAGGGAAGTTTTCTCGAATGATTTCATGAAATGTTTGTTCCAGTGTGAACTCTGACTCTCTCTCTGCCTCAGGAAGGCCAATTACTCTTAGACTGGGTCTCTTGAAGTAATCATTCATCTCCTGAAGCTTTTGTTCTGACTTTTTAAGCTTCTTTTCTATGTTTTTGACAGCTTAGGTTAATTCTGTATTTTGGTCTTCAAGTTCTGAGATTCTTTTTTCTACCTGGTTAATTCTGCTTTCCATGCTAATTAGTTTGTTATTTATTTCCATCACAGTATTCTTTACTGCTGTTATTTCTGTCATTCGCTCCTTCCTATTTTCCTCTTGTCTCTCCTCAATTTTTTTAATTGTCTCTATTAATGCCTTGATATCTGTGTTTGTTGCTTGTGACCAGTCATTCTGGGGGCTGTTCATTGTTTGTGTTCCAAAGTCTGCTTTTTTAGTGTCTGACCTCCCAGTAGTCTGTGTGAGCCCTGTATTCTTCTTTTGGTTTTTCTTCATTTGTGCAGATTTTTCCTCCCTACTTTTCCCTTCCCTCCACTTCCCCATCTTCTTTAATTTTGTTATTCAGGGGTGGAGGGGTTTCTTTTACTTCTGTTTGTTCAATCTCTTATTCTTCCTAATGTATTTCCTCTTGCTTTGTTCAGTTCTGAAGTTGGACTGTGGGTTGAGGGCAGTCCTTTTTGTGGTTTTGGGATTTAATTAAGGGGGCAGCTGTGATTCAAAATCTCTCTGCAGATCCCAGTATTCGCCAACAGCTGTATGGATAGTCTGAAATCCACTTCCCACTGCCTTGGAGTCTGTCCATGCAGTGGGGTGGTAGATTTACTCCCTGAAAGCAAAATGAAGTTAATAGAGGGAAGAGAATGGAGCAGGCAGTGTGGGGGGTGGAGAGAGAGAGGAGTGAGAGGGAGAACAGTTGAGTGTACCGACTGGTAAGTGAAAGAGACACAAAGACTGAAACAAATATAAAGAAAAACAATAACCATGACTGAAAACTAACCAACAACCATATAAAAAGCTAAATCATACAATGATGCTAACATACACACTGACCAACCTCCTTATTGGTGTGCTATTCCTTTATACAAAGATGGGATTTACAGAGAAGTAAGAAAAAAAATGGGGAGGGGAAGGGATAGAATAAAGTCAGTAGACTAACAGTACCAGCCAAGCACACTCTGAGACTTTTCCTTTAAGTCCAATGTCCTTTCAGCTCTGATTTCTAGCTGTCTTTGCAGGCTGGTAGAATTGTTCACAGTTAGGGTCAGTTGCCCCTGGCCTGTTGTGAAGAACAGTTCAGATATGGGGCCTCCTGCCCAGGCTATTACTGAGATCTGGCTTTTTCTATTTTTCAAGAGGGATGAGCCTCTGCCATTCCCCTTTTGATGTTGTTACCTTGGTTTCCCAGCAGGTGGTGCTATCTCATGGCTACAGTCCAGAGGGGTGTGAGCCAATTACGGATCCGCAAGCTGCCGTGGCAACTTCTAATATAGTTTATTTAAATTTTAATGAACTTATAGTTTCATTTTAAATTTCATCATTTGCTTTGACTTTATGGTCATGGACTTGTATCCTTAAAACCTTTATGGAATTACATATTTAAATGAAATTGTCATGAATAATTTCATTCAACACTAGTTTCCATGAGAATTTTCTCAAAGTTCCCTCTCTGTCCAAGTTAGATGAATATTGTTGTAGTGCAAGCAAATACTCCTGGGAACTTTCTATCACATAACCAGAAAGCATTCAATCCTCCTTATAGGATCATGGTGTAATAAATCATTAAAGCCCAATTTTACATCATGAAATTTTAATAAGTGTTTAAATGGTAATTTGCTAAGCATGCCATAAACACACCACAAGAAAATTTTATACCAAATGATGGTAGCCAAGAAATAAACTTTGTAACCAATGAATTTGCAAAAAGAAGGAAGACACATAATCAGCATATTATATTATAGGAAAGTGAAACTCTGTGATTACAAAAGCTCTAAAGGAAGTATGGTACAAAATATCATTCAGTATACTGCTTCCTTTAGCGCTTTTTAAATCCAAGATAATCTTGTCCTGAGATCCTAAAATTATATCTGTAAAGACCATAATTCCAAACAAGGTCACATTCACAATATAGGGAGTTAGGACTTGGATTTCTCTTTTTGGAAGACACAATTCAATATACTACAATATCCATAAAGAATTCTAAGGGTTTGGAATCATGCCTTGGAATGGTAACTTGAAGAGACTAAAGATATCAATCTGAAGGAGAAAATGCAAGACCAAGATCACACATGTATATTTGAAGCATATTTGCCCTTCTAATAAGCTGACCTATGTGTATATGTGTTTTGAGAAGGTGGCTGGACATAAATATTTCTCATGCTGATTCCATGTTTTAGATTTTCCAATACAAGCTAAATCATTGCCAGATTTATAGAACTTTTGCTGACTCCAAATTCAGAATTTTAAGCCAATGTGAAAAAGACTTTTGGGGCTCGATTTCTACTTCCTCAGTTCCCGGAGGAAACTTGTAAAGGAATGAAAGGAAGTGGGATTCTCTACCTGCCACCTCAGCACTGTTTGCCAGGTTGCCTAGGTTAAGTAAAACACTATCCTTTTATTTTTTTAGACTACTGTAGAACTGAAGTCAAATAAAAGGGGCAAGAGAACAAGGAAGAAGCTCATATGAGCTTCTGCCTGATCACCATTGTCAACTTTAGGGAGATCAACTATCTCCTTCAGAAAACATCGGATATTACAGGGATAAGGCAGGTCTGGAGGCTCTTTCACGTAGGTAGTATAAACCATTTGGAGGTATATCAAACGGGTTCAACCTGGTTTTTCCATTTTCTGCTCCATTTGCAAATTTTTACATAGGAATCTCCATCCATGTTTCAGAAAGTTTTATCCTTTACCTAAAAATGCTAGTTTTTTGTTTGTTTGTTTGTTTGTTTTTTGAGTTGGAGTCTCACTCTGTTGCCCAGACTGGAGTGCAGTGGCCGCTCCTGGCCACTGCAGCCTCGACCTGCTGGGCTGCAGCGATCCTTCTGCCTCAGCCTTCCGAGTAGCCAGCACTACAGGCATGCGCTACCATGCCCGGCTGATTTTTTGATTTATTGTAGAGATGAGGTCTCGCTGTTCAGGCAGGTCTCGAACCCGCGGGCTCAGGCAATTCACTCACCTTAGTCTTCCAAAGGCACGGGATTACAGGTTGAGCCACCGAGCCCGGCTAGTTTTGTTCTATGATTTCTCATCTTCCCCTAAAAGTATACTTCTCCTAGTCTAGGTTACCCAGTCTAGGAGTAATCCCCAAGGTCTTCATTGAGACAATACAGCGTGGATTTGGGGACTCCAAATTCTACAGAACAAGATTATTTCAAAATGTCTTCACCAGCATAAAGTTCTGATTTGTCAAGAAAGAAACTGAATTTTGACACCTCCACAAGCCCCCCCCCCCACATATCTTCCATCACTCAAAGAAGAAATACAATTTTCGGAACTACTATAATCAAAGCCATAGTTTATTATAGTCTAAATTTCATATGCAACTTCAGTATTATCATAGCTATTATCACTGGAGTCAATGTTGGAGTCATCTAACACAGATTTCCAGATTACAGCATATTCCTTCTTTTTTTGTAAGTTGTTTGAGATATGCCATTTTTTAAAAAATCTGAGCTCATTTTTCTTCCCACTGAAAATGCTGTTTTTAGTGAAAAGTAACTATTTGCTTAATGATATATAGTTGATGCTATTTATCTCATTAATCTTGTGGGTATTGCTTCTGAATTTTGTAGTTATTGCTAATGTAATGCTTTTTACAATGATCTTTGAAATTTTCGAAAATACCAACTTATAATGATATTTAATATTTGAAATGGTGAGTTTATATCTTTAGAAATAATTTATAAGTTTGTGCTAAGTTTCTGTGTCTTTTTTCAAATCAATTCACTGATAAGAATCCTAGAGACATCTATAAGCAGCCTTGGTGAAATGTTTTTTGTTTGTTTGCTTGTTTACTAAATAGTACCTGTTGGTTCAAATTAAGTCCTTAAAACAAACACCCTATACATGAAAGTATTCATAAGAACTTGCATATAAGGTAGTTTTATATTAGTCAGCTTCTGTTGGGTTTTGCAACAGTTAATAACATTACAATGTCAATGGCTTATAATAATAGGGTCTGATATTCATATTATTCATCAGTTCCGTGCTATTTTTCCATGTGTCTTCTTCATTCTGAGATCTTTATGGGAGAAGTAGGCACTACCAATAACATACATTCCAATCACGAATTGTTCAATAGCGCTGAAAGCTTCAGTTTAGACATCACACACTCACATCCATTCATATTCCATGGTCATGCTCAGCATCATTGGATAGGGAATAATACTCATCCCATAGAGAGCCACTGCAAATCACAGACCAATGGGTAAGATGTATAATCCGCTCACAGGGAGGACAGCAGATAACTTGAAGACAAGAACAAAATCTAGTACAAACTTTTCTGAGAGTAAAAATTTTAAGAAGCAAATTGTCTTATATTTGTGCATTTCTGAAGTTTTTTAATGTTTGCTTTTAGCTACCCAAAGATAAAGGATTGACCTGGGCACTTCTTAGAGATTAAAGTCTTAGTAAAAACATTATCTTCTTTTCTAAACTGACTGGAGATAGGGGAGAATGGTGATGAGGGAACAGTGGCTTAATCTCCCAAATATAAATGCAAAGAATACTATGCTGCCATTTCTATAGCTATAAACTCAATCCATCTCTCCCAAACTTGCCATTCTCAAATGAATCCTATGCTTACCAGTGCCAGAAATAAATTATATTTATTATCTTTAGGGAGTTTGTTGCAATTTTGCCAGAATAAAAGATTGCAAAATCTTCTCTTGAGACATATTTTTGCTATTATGATTAATTCTATCTTGATCTCATAACATTTATTATTTAACCATAACAACACAAAACAATATAATTGCTTAAGGTGCTGGTCATCAATCTTTTATGAGACTTTAAATGAGAAAACATAAAAAGGAATAGAATTTAAGTAGCACTTTACAGTTGTTTTTGTTGTTGTTGTTCCCACTATCACAATTCTCAAGGCTTAGCCTAAGTATAGAATGGTGATTAAAAATACTGGCTTGCTATCATACAGTCTGGATTGGAATGACTAATCAGGTGACACTCAGATATCCACTTAACTGTCAATCTTCAGTATCATGATGGTAAAAGTAATTAATTTCATTTGCTTATTGTAAGGATCATAAAAGCCTGTAAAAACATAAAAATCAGGGGGGAGGAACAAAAAAATCACCTATCAGGTACAATGCACACAGGTGGTGTCAAGGGTACACTTAGAACCCAGACCAAAACTATTCAAAAAAAATTAATGTAAAAAATTCTGGCCTGTCACAAAACAAATATCCAATAATTTATAGTGATTTCCTGTAGCAGCAATTATTAGTAATGCCATCATAAAGATTATGAGGATTAAATGAGTCAATATGTATATGTAAATTGTTATAACACTGTCTTGTACGTAAAATAAGAATTATTAAAGCATTACCTGTAATAACGCATACTGTACAATTACCACCTAGATATACATAGACTTTTCTCCCTCAGGAGTTACTAAAGATAACTGAGAAAAGAGATAAAAATTTGTATTCACATTAAGAGATAAAATGTTGGTATTATTGGTCCCAAACCTCTTTGTTTTTCTTTTCCTGTACTTCTTAATCTGGGATTGTGGGATTCAGATTATTTATGTATTTATTTGAGATCACATCTCAACTCTGCCAGATAATACTTCTGTAACCTTAAAGAGTTACTTAACTTTTTTAAACCTTAATTTGCTTATATTTAAAATAAATGTGTTGTTTATTTCACAGGGTCTTTGCGTGGTTCAAAAGACATTATGAACTAAAGGAAACTAACATCTCATGGATAATTACTACTTGAAAGGTAGTGTCAATGCATATTTACAAGTGCTATTTAGCTTAAAAACAATAATGAGCTACAAAAATTCACTTATTGATAAACAAATATTCTATTTACCAAAGTTTTGTCAACTAAAGTGTCAGCTTACACATTTGGGGGAAATTTCAGCCCTTGCTACTTTTTATGTTAACCTAGTCCATAAATTTATAGTGTAGATGGTGTTTAAGAATATATTTTCTAGATATTTTCCCCAGTCTGCTTGACCGCCAAAATACTTTATGGAAAAGGATTCCCTGATCACATAAGGAAAAGAATTCCCTGATCACATAAACTTAAGAAACATTGTAAACTATATATATACTTTTCTGATATTCAAAATAGTATATTAAAATTCTGAGAAACCCTGCCCCCCAAAATGTCTTACATGTAGGCAAATTCAGGTAATAAACTTCATTGTGACCCTAAAGACATTTTATATATAATAAAAATTAACATTGTGGAGTTCTGTAAAACATAATTGGATATGTTCCAGTCCTTCTCATTTATTACTTGAAGTCACTGGTGTGCACTGAAAGAGACATGAGACTGGGTAACACAAGGAGACAGAAAATGTCACTCTTTGCCCAGGAGAAATGGCACAAGAGAAATTTCTGTTGAAAGGTATAAAAAAATATGCAAAAAGTATCTGAGAATATGCTAAAGAGGCAAGGGTATTTTAGCTTGTAATTGAAAAACATAACCTTGGTCAAAATAATTGGACACCTGGGAAATAAGCATTTGTTTCTTAACTCCTTTTGAAAAGTGCATTTCCAAATTGCATGAAGAGATTTCTGTTTCTATTCTGGCTATACTGGAAAAGCTTGCAGCAGGCAATTTATCCAATTAAAATCAACCAGATAAGCCAGATTAAATTTAAAAGGAAATTTGTTCAAAGGCCTCAGAGAGATTCTGAGGCAGCCAGGACTTGAGGGACTAGAATCCAGAGAGAAGAAAATATCATCAAAGGGAGTCTAACTTTCTGGGTGTGAATGTTTTCCCCAGGGCATTTGTCCATTCCAGTCATGAGTCAAAAGGCTGAGAAGTCAAGTAGAAAGCAAGTCCAGGGACGCCATGAGATATTTCAGAGAACTCACAGGCATGAGAAGTGAACCTTGGAGTTTGGGGTTGCCGAGGGAGTCAGGACTGAGTGATATAGGCCGAGAAAAAGGAGGGAGTCACAGAGAAGCAAGCCTGACACTAGCACTGGTTTTTGCCTCATGACATTTGTTCATAGAGTTGTATAGAACACGAGGATATGAAGCCAAGAAGAAAGCTGTTGAATACCACAGCAGAGATTCAGTCCTAGAGAGACACAAAAGAATAATCAATCAATCAAGAAAACAGGACCCACAAAGAGAAGGAGACCCGGATAACAATGCAAGCTCTTATTTGTATCTCTGCAGGGTTATTCCTGAGAAATGCCGCTGAACCAGTGTTAGAACAAGTCTTCCAAGTACTTGAAAGCAACCTCATGTCAGCTCAGTCCTTAACTAGATCGAGGTGATCTTTTCCATTGCTACCTGCCAGAGGTTAGGATAAATACTCTCTGGAGAAAAAATAACATTTATTTCAGAGACACTGTAACTTTTCACATATATTATTCATCATTCAATCAATATCCATTACCAAAAGCAAGACCTGGAAGAAAAAAAAAAATAGAAGCAGAACAAAAGCTAACAAAGATATCAATGTTATTAGACCTAGACTTTAAATTAACAGTGACTGAAATGTTCAAAGACATAGATGAACAAAATAAAAACTTTTATCAAATAAATAAAATCTACAAAAAACAATGGAAAGGAAATTGATTCTACAACTGAAAATCATAACACCTTAAAAACTCAATCCATCAGCTTAATAACATATTAGACACAGACGAAAAGAGGATTTGTGAGCCAGAAGATAAGTTGAAAATATTTTCCTGAAACACTAAGAGCAGAAAGAATAGAGTCCCATGGGGCAAAAATTTGCTGAGAGGACAAATTCAACCCTGGGCCTTCATGTAGAAGATGATCTAAGCTTAAAGTCTTCAAATGCAGTTTGGGGCATTTATGTCCAGAGTACATTCTAGTAAGCATCCTTTGTACTATAGTGAAAAATTGAATATAAAAAGAATGTCCTGACCTAAGCAATGTGGATTGCCCAGAGTCACTCATTTTAATAAAAAGTTAAGATAAACAGGCTTAGTCAAAGATCTATTTACTGAGAGTTATATATAAACTATGCTATTACTGCTTAACACTGGAAAAGAATTCGTGGAAAGTGAGGCTAACTCCCTTATGTACTATATTTTTTAATGTTCTTTATTAAATACCAGAAATAATGATTATAATAGTGACATCTTGCTTTTTCAAAGTTATTCTTGGACTTGAATACATCTAACTCATGCCTACAATACCCACTAGCTGCCATTAGAAGTTACTCTCAATTATTAATTTCCCTTCTCTACAGTGGAAATATCATAAACTCAGTGACATTACATATACCTTCACCTAGGTCTCCAACTAGGTTTTCCATTTATTTCTCTATTTTCTAATGTGGTACAATGGGTTAAAGTAGTTGAAATTGTGTGACTAAATAATATGATGTTTCTGATTCCTGACAAACTGCTTTTTAACATATTCCAGCAATCATACTCTATTTCCAAGCAATTAGAGTTCTTTTATACAGTTGGATCTTCATAAAGGAGAGAAATAAGATCTAGAGCTTCACTAAGGTATTCCCAATGTTAAACGTTGCATTCATTAATTACCTAATCCCCACGTATATATAGATGATACTCTTTTTTCCCTGGAGAACAAAAAATATACTCTGTTATTAATTACTGAGAGTTTGAATGGAAGGTGAATTAACATGAAAGCAAAAGATTTAAGTGATAGGATATTTGGGTCAAAAATGTGATAGTTGAGAGAGGTGGAATGCATGTGACTTCTATGTTAGGAACTGAAACAGTAACTGCACGCATCATTTTCTTACCCTGCAACTCTGTGCCTTGAGATTTTCCGTATGTCCTGGAAGCTTCACTTGGCCAAGCAACTGAGAAATGAGATAAGGTAACTGGAGAGGAAACTGGAGTGGAGGCTGGAGGCAAAAACTCCAAAATGGCAGTGAGCAGTGATGGCCCCAGAAGGTAATTGGGCATTTACTTACCCAGTGAACTGAAAAGAATAAAAATTGCTTCCCTTATGTGATGGAGCCAGGGCACTAGAAAATCTGATTAAATGGCTCACAATCAAAGGTCTGCATTTGGCTAATTTAACAAAAAACGTTGGAATTAAAAAGAAATATATACTTCTTTTTAAGATGCTTTACTCAAGATAGAACTGAAAAAAAATACAGAAGTTCTATTTCCATTGAGTTCAAGACAAAGTTCCATCAGGGTTGCTCAGGAAATTCATAAAGGTGCATTCACTGAGTTACCATTGGAGAAATTAATTGTGTAGGTTCCAGATATGCTAAGGAAAAGCATAAGGCCCATTCTTAACTCCTCACTTTTTATTCCAAAATTTCAAGCACTTTATAGGCTTGAGTTGGAGCAGCACTCAGTCCTTAGAAGCTGCCATATCAAGTAGCAGTTGAACTGAATCTCCATGGCTCAGTGGGCATTGCCAAAGGACAGATTCAGAGTTGTCCCCATTTGGGTCTTCACCAACATGCAAGGACCTAGCCATTACCCCTCATCTGGGAGGAAAACTATGTTCAAGGAAGCTTTTTTGTCCTGACTTGTGCAGAAATTCTATTTCAGCAGTGAGATAATTAAGAATAATTTTCCTCAATTATCAGAAATCACAACCGATCCTCTCTGGAGATGGATTTGAATATCTTCCTTAGGTGCGAGTAGAACTTAACTTTGTTGCAAACTGCTAGGATTGTGTTGCTGGGGTGTGTGGGGGTGTGTGTGTGTGTGTTGCCTCAGCTTACAAGTATTGTTCATTTTGGGGGGGTTGCAAATAATTTGAGGTTAAAGTTTCTATGCTTGGCCAGGCACAGTGGCTCAAGCCTATAATCCTATAATCCCAGCACTTTGGGAGGCTCAGGAGAGATGATTGCCTGAATCCGTGAGTTCGAGATCAGCATAGGCAACATGGTGAGACCTCGTTTCTACACTAAATCAAAATATTAGCTGGGTATGGTAGTGTGCGCCTGTAGTTCCGGCCACTTGGGAGTCTGAGGCAGAAGAATCACCTAAGCCCAGTTGTTAATGGCTGCGATGACCGGGAGCAAGCCACTGCACTCCAGCCTAGACGACAGGGTGAGATTTCAACTCTAATTAATTAATTAATGTATCTATGCTTGTAGATCTGTCTGTGAAAATCAGAGAATGGGTTTGGCAGAAAACAGGGAGACTATAAATGAAACCTAAGTACCTGGTAGTGTATAACTGGCACCCTGAGGGAGGTTTGGGGGGAAGTTTAGCTTGCTTCACTAATTTGGTGGTCGATTTCGAGCAAATAGGGTCAAAAGGCGATTCTCGGGTTCACTGCTGACACTGCTGACAAATTACTCTCCCCAATACCTTTGAGGCAAGTCGAAGCCCCAATTAAATGGAGGGCCATTAACACTCTCAAGAAATGTCTCCATCCTGAAGATTTCAGTTTGAAAATGCTACCTACAACCAGAGATGGAAACTGCAACTTTTGTGTTAACCGATGATTCCTCCTGTTTTTCACTACAGACCAATACCCAAACGCTCCCAGCTGGGAACACAACTAAATGTATTCATGATAAAAGTTCAAAGTAGCCAGTAAAAATGGATGCCACAATTAAACTTAACATGTGTTTTATTTTATTTTTTATTTTTTATTTTGTTTTGAGTTGGAGTCTCACTCTGTCGCCCAGACTGGAGTGCAGTGGCCGCTCCCGGCCACCACAGCCTCGACCTGCTGGGCTCCGGTGATCCTTCCGCCTCAGCCTTCCAAGTAGCCGGAATTACAGGCGTGGGCTACCACGCCTGGCTGATTTTTTGATTTATTGTAGAGATGAGGTCCCACTGCCCAGGCGGGTCTTGAACCTGCGGACTCAGGCAATCCACTCACCTCAGCCTCCCAAATGCGTGGGATTACAGACTGAGCCACCAAGCCTGGCAACATGTGTTTTATAACGACCCTTTTGTGATAGGTTCATGGAAACACCTAGGGAGTATCTAGTTGGTCCATGAACAACATGGTTTTGAGCTGCATAGGTCCTCTTATACACAGATTTTCGTCCATCTCTACCACCCCTGAAAGAGCAAAACCAACTCTTCTTTCTTCTCATCCTCAGCCTACTCAATATGAAGACAACAAGGATGAAGACCTTTATAATGTCCACTTCCATTTAATGAATAGTATTTCTGAATATTTTCTTTACGTTAGCTTACTTGATTGTAAAATCACGTCATATAATATATATAACAAAAAATATGTGTTAATCAACTGTTTATGTTATCAGGATTTTCCCATCAATGGCAAGTTATTAGTAGTCAAGTTTTTAGAAAGTCACAATGTACCTACAGATTTTCAACTCCACAAGGGTGTGGTGGGGGGAGGCTGATGCCCCTAAATCCCAAAATGTTTAAGGGTCAAAGGTATTTCACATTTGTAAACAGCAAAATTGATGAGAGGTGACTTATAAAAGGAAAGGGAAGGAATGTGCACTGTGAAAAGGGAAGAATATTGTTGCAAGAAAACTTTGATGAACAAATTTCAACCATTGCTTGAAAGCTAACAAGGAACACGGGACTTGAGAGGAACCTGTAGCTCTTTTGGAAGAGGAGAAGGAAAGGGGGAAAGTGAGTTTGAAGAACTCCAATGTCTAGCTTAATTTATTTTTAAATTCTTAATTATAGTAGAGGAGTTCTTAAGACAACTTTATATATTGGATGAGGATGTGAATGAGAGCATTGAATGAGAAATTTCTTATTTAAATTACCAAATTCTACTTTAAACTTCTTCTCTAGTTGTATGATTAAGCATGGAATCAGCGGCGTCAATGTATTCATAGGAAGGAATTGATTAACTTAGCTGTAGGTTTAGAGAGATCATTAATAGACAACAAAGAGGAATTTTTTGTAGAGAAAGAATTGAACGAAGATCCAAACACAGGTTTGTATAAGACTATGGTTAAATTTGAATAACATATATATATATATAATTAGGTAATTTCCTTAGCATGCGAAGAAGAGCTTCTAGGCTAAGACTGGGGACTTGGGAAAGCCAGAGAGAACACTGGGTGTACAATTGAAATACTCAGCCCTCTTTTGAGTGATACTGACACAGAATCCTTGCTCAAACTGGCTTGTGACAAAGAGTAAATGTGTTAGCTAACATTACTGAAAAGTCTAGGGAATCTGGAACATCTCTTTAAAAAGGTGGTACAATATATTGGTTACAGTAGGAATGCTGAAGCCACTCTGCCTGGAATTAAATCCTGGTACTGTTATTTATTTGCTATGTAACTTGGATCAAGTTTTTCAACCTTCAGTGGATGCCTCCAGTTTTCTTCCTCTAATATGGATATAGTAATAATAACTTCAAATGATTTTTTGGGGAATTAAAGTTGATATTCAAGCACTTCGAAAAGCACATGGCACATTTGCAACATTCACATCATTCTTTTTCATCTCTCCTCTCTCCTTTCTTCTAGTATACTTCATTTTGAAGGGTGCTTCTCATTCAAATGCCAGCTTTAAACTTTTATCCTCTCTTCACAGCAACCTCAGAAGAAAGACAGCTTATTTTTCCCAAAAGTTTTAAGTCACTTGACTTCCTCTGATTGGACTGATTTTGAAGTCACGTGTAAATCCCAGGCAGGAATCGGAGGACAGCCAGAGGATTGATTTGTTAGGCCTGGGTCAACTGTCCATCCTTCAGCTAGGAGTTAGGCTCAATTCCACACAAACCCTGTGAAGCAGCAGTTGAGTGGATGTTTCCTCTAAGAAGGAGTAAGGAATATTTACCAGAAAAAAGAAAAAATGGATTCTGAGTAGATTAAAAATAACAGATGTATTCCATAGCCCTGAGAAGGAAGAGCTGACATGACTTCATGCAGGTTGAAGACCACTGGGTGAAAAACAAGAAGAGACCTTTAATCAGCTTTAGACTTTTATCAGCTCTAAATTTGTCAAAAGTGTCAAGCTAGAAAAGTTCCTTTGTGATGTTTTCATATGTTTCCTTAAATTAATAATTTCTAGGCCAGGCACAGTGGCTCACACCTGTAATTCTAGCACTTTAGAAGACTGAGGAGGGAGGATCACTTGAGGCCAGAAGTTCAAGACTGGCTTGCACAACAGAGAGCTTCTCCATCTCTTAAAAAAATAACAATAATAGTAAATAATTTATACTGTGCATTTCGTGCCTTTCCATGCCAGGCCTTGTGACAGATGTTTTATGTACATACTTTCTCATTCTCTAATCTAATGTAAATTTTGCCATCTTTATTTGAATGCTCAGTACTTGCCCATGCATGCCCAGAAGCATGGGGATTTAATTGCAGATCTGTTTGAAATCATGGCCTTGGTCTTTCTACCACGTTGTTAAGCTTCCCTGTGTGTGTCCTTTCTTCCTGCTTTGCTTTGCTGCTGATCGAATGGTCTCAGACATCATCAAGCAGGTCACAGGGACAGATTTGGAGCCAAGTATGTCCTCAAGGCTTTGAGGTCATTCCACCCAACAAATTCTCTACTCTAGCCAGGCAACAACCCTACTTCCTATTGCCCACAGAGGGATTTTTATCCCTATTGGTAATTTGGGAAAAGGCCCTTTGAAGATCCTCTCACAACTCTGGCTTCAAATCACTGGCATTTGTGGCCATCTGTCACCCACATTCCAACACAGACCCTTGTTTCATACTAGTGTATTTCCTCAGTGCTCATTGTTCCACCCTCACCAATATCATCCCATTCTCTTCTCCTGAGCCTCACTCCTCCTTCCCTGCTTCTGTCCATAACCTCAGGTCTTCTAGGGCCCATTTTATGCAATAAACTTTCCTAGATTCCTCTAAAACACTACACTAGTTTCCCTTTTTTCACAGTTGTGTCATTTGGCTGAACCACACAACCTAGTCTTTAATTCTAAGCATCTTTTCTCTTTTTCATGTTCATAATTATTTATGCAATTAATAACTGAAAATCTGCATAATTATGCATATAACTCAAACAATGGCATACAATACTGAACCAAGCCTTTCTGTTTTCTTGTCATTTTCATTTAATGTCCCAGAGCACCTCGCCCAAGGATGGGCACACAACTGACACTTAATGGATGAAAGCTTGTTGATTTTTCTAACACATAAAATGCTAATTTCCTCTCTCTTTTGTGTCTCAGACTGTGACTAAGTTGGTTGGGGCTGTAACGCCATCATTCCATTTTCTCTCTCTGTTTTGCGGCCGCTCTCCACCAGCATAAAATCAATTAAGGCTCAAGACTGAGTCTTATCTAAAATATTCTGGTGTCATAAAGCAAGGACTTCTTTTATTGCCTTGTCATTTTTCTATAGAGAACAAACTAAACCTACCATTAAAAAGAAAATGCAATCTACTCTAGAAGTTTTCCCAGTGTATAAAAAAATTCATAAATTCTCGGTTTTCAGAGTTACAGTACAACTGCAGGAGTCCTAAATTTATGCTTCTGAACAGAAGTACAATTCTCATCCCTATCTTCTCTGCGGCCCTGCTTAATTTACTGTTACTTGATAGCAATTAAGACAATACTCCCATCGCAGTCACTTGCAACTGAAAATTATGACATGCCGACAGCTTCTAAGGGATGATGTTGGGAGGAAGGAGGGCTGTGATCTGTAGTCCACATCAGGGCGATACCCAGATGTGAGGTCTAAAGAGCAGGTGGGAACTGGACCTGCAGGTGGAAACTGGACTTACAGAGTCGAAGAGGCTAGGACAAGGAGGTTAGTACAGTGGTAGAGGAGAAGGGACAGGTTTGAGGTACTGTTGCTATACCTACTGGCTCTATTCAGTGGAGATGAAACAGCAATTGATCTTTGGAGGAAGGCCATCTAAGTTTGCTCCAGACATTGTAAGGACTGTCTGAGATTGAGTCATTGTCTTGTTTGCCTGGGCAAGGAAGAAAATAGGCAAAAGGGGTGAGGGTGTGTGGCACTGAGTGACCAGAGCAATCTACTGGAGTCACACACTGTTCTGACACCAGCATTCTGAATAACCCAAGAGAGTCATTTGGGATTTGACTCTCTTCTCCCACAGTTACACAGACAGAATACTAACAGCCTTGATGTAAATGTTCTGTACCAGGAATAAGGAGACCTGGGTTCTAGTCCTGCCTCTGCTCCTAATTAACGGTGGGAACAGAGGTAAATACCTTAACTTCTGTCACCCTCAGTTTCCCCATTCATAAAACTAGGAGATGTTGCAGGAACTGCAAACTCAGATGCTTTTAGAGGCATGAAAGAATTTCAGGAAATTCAGTGGCTCAAAAGCTCATGAAAGACTTAGAACTACAATAACGAGTATGTATACCTGGTCTAACAACTTTCAACCTTGAAATTCAAATTTTAGAAACAATCAGTATGTATTTTTAGGCTTCCAGTTTTTGACTCTAAACTAAGGAATCTCTTAATCTTTTTCTGTCCAGGCATTCTATGCACATGAATACTGCGATAGCAGATTTCATAGTCAGACCAACCCAGAATGCTAGTCCCAGCATTTGACAAAGTGCATGGGACACAGTAGCTGTGAATTATAATTTGTAGAGTGGCTGGCTGCTTCTAACCTTTCCCTTTACAGAGTGGAGTCCTTGCTTTGCTATTTTTAGGCTTCCCCCTCATTTGACAGCTGTTGGCTTTCATCTGTTTGATCACTCTCCTTATAATTCATGTAATGTGCCCTCCCCTATGCCTTTTCTGAGCTTTGGGGAGCATGGCTGTTTTTAGTTTTGTCTGGGAATGTCTTAGACGTCAACATTCCTTCCACAAGCAAAGACAGCACAGCAAAGAAGTCATCAGGTAACCAGCAGCACTCGAAGAAACAGCATCTTTCGCCCTGCCTCAGGTTGTCTGCACCTTCTTTTAAGGAATAGGACTTTTTCTGTCTTGTCCTCTCATCCATGTACATCTCTGAATGCCTTGTTCAGTAACCATTCAGCTTAATGACTGTTTCTCTTTCTCTCTTCCCTCCCTATAGAGCTGACCCAAACTCACAGCTTCTTCCAAGTTATTTCAACATGACTCTGGAGATCAGCTCGTGGGAGAGGGAGCAGAGCAGGAGTTTTCTTAAAACTGGGCCACATTCACATCCTTAACAGCTCCGGGGAAATTTCCCTTATTTACACTCCAACCAAACAAAATACTCACTTCCTTGCAAGCCTCAGATGCTTGTAAGGCAATTGCAATATATATATATATATATGTATATATATATATTTTTTTTTTTTTTTTTTAAACAAAGCCTCAGAGGTCTTCCTTGGAATCTATTTCAGTGAAAAATTGTAAGCCCTATCCCATTCCTTTTGTGAGTGAAAATGCGTACCACTATTTTCAAAATTGGAGTCCCCAAAGGAATTTTCCTTGAGCACTTGCCTTCAGTTAAGGCCCAGAGCAATAGACAGACTTGGTTAATGATCTCCTGAAGGAAGACAAAATCTTGCCCTGCTATCTTGAAACTTTGCTTTGCCTGTTAATAACAGAGATTGCTTTGCCTGTTAATAACAGAGATGTGTTTAGCATGTTGTAAAGGGTTTGAGAAACCTGAGAACAACATAGCTTGCTCCTTTCCCTAAATTGACTAAGTAACAATACATGTGATATTTCAGTTCTGGTTGCTGTAACAAATTATTATAGATACTACTTGGTGGGATAAACAACCGAAACTTATTTTGTAAGGTTCTAGGGACTGGGAAGTCAAAGGTCAAGATGCCAGCAAATTCAGTGTATGGTGCAGGCCTACTTGAATCATCACATAATGAAAAGCAGAGAGTTGGAACAAGTTCTCATGATCTTATGACTCTTCTTATAAGGGCATTCACCCCATCATGAGGGGCCCATTCTCATGAACTCGTCTAAACTTGATCACCTCCCAAAGCCCTCACATCCTATTACCATCATATTGGGATTTAGGGCTTCAACATATGAATTTGGACGGGGGGAGAGGGCACAAGAGTTGAGTCCATAGCAAATGGAAAACGTTATTGGAAAGAAAGATGGCTCTGAGAATGGAACGGTGGTAATCTTTCATAGTAAAGCAGAAGGAATGTCAGCTAGACCATGAAGTACGGGTGGGCTTTGAATGGAAGGAGGCATATACTTATTGAGCAAAAAGGAGGGATTTATGTTAATAGTAAAAAAAAAAAACCAAAAAACTAGACTGACTCTGTTGAGACCAAACAGCAGTAAAATAAAATATAGAAGGAAGGAGGAAATGTGAGTATGTTCAGGATAACTTCATTGGCCAGGCACAGCAGTTAAGATCTGATGCAGCAGGTAAGACTCATGAAATATCTTGAAGACAGCTGTGACATTAAGAGAGAATAGTTGTTTACAGTTGGAAGTGGGCTCACCTTTGGTATAGAAACTTGTCTAACTAGATCTACATCAAAACCCTTACCCTCCCCCTTAATTTTTTAAGATTGAGGACAGGAAGATAATGTGATCACCATGCTAATAAACTTCAGAAGCAATTTTTTTAAATGGCAGGATGACCTAAGAGTGAACATACTAATAAAAATGTGTTCTCTAGAATTTTTGATTTTAAAGACAATCTATTTACTTGTTGGACAATGTCTGGAATGTCCACTGACCTTTGAATTAAAAGGACTCTTTCCTTACTGATGTGCTTTTTCCAGAATCTATGACATGATTTTCCTTATGTTGTTCTTAGAAACCTTTAATCCAGGTCTCAATATTTTTATCTATAAATAGTATTAAATATGCTGAACTTTCAAAGTATTGTGGAGAATCAGTGAGATAAGCACATAAACGCTTGTTGCCTAATGTAAGAGGCCACACTATTAGGTAGTTTCCAACCTTACATTAAAAAAATTGAAGCAAATTCTACCTCTATGTGTATGTATATGTCCTATATGATAAGTAATGTAAGAAAACAAACTATAGCTGAGTCATAGTCTGGTGTTCTCCTGAATAACTTGCTCAGCCTTACAGTGTTAGAAAGTGGACAGAATTAAATGTATACAGTGTCAACAGTGCACTATTATACCAAAGGAAGGCCTTAGGTTGGAATCCCTCCAAGCCTATCCTGGCAAATTAATGGGGGTGCTGAGCAGTTTATTAGGGATGTAATTCCAGGAAACACAAGTAAAGGTGTGGGGAAAATAAAGGAAGAAGAAAATCAATAAAGGATTAATTCATGAACAGGTCTTCACTGTGGGCAATTAGGGTCCTCAGGAGCCTATAAATTGTTTCAGGATTTTCACACGAGAGATGATAAACTGAAGCATTTACTCATTGACCCTAGTCCCTTACATGGTGACATCCCTGTTGTCTGGGAGTGTTATCCCAAGTCATTCTGGGCCGCCATGATTGCTGACCATCTCTCACTATTCTAGAGTAAAGCCCTACTAGAGACATGGCCTTGAAAGGGAGGCTGTTCATGTGTATTGACACTATCACCGCAGCTGTAGCTGAATTCAGAGGTGGGCTGGGGGAACATGAAACATCAACAGTTCAACAGTTCAACAGTGAAGAATAATTTGTTTATACTTAGGAAGCAGAATTATCACAGAAAAAGTTATTCACAAACTAATCAAAGAAAGGTCTTAATAAATGTGACTGGAAATAGATCTTAACATTTAAAAATAGTATTGTGGGCTGGGCTTGGTGGTTCAGCCTGTCCTCCCAGCACTTTGGGAGGCCAAGGCGAGTGGATTGTCTGAGCCCGCAGGGTCGAGACCCACCTGGGCAACTTGGTGAGACGTCATTTCTACAATAAATCAAAAATTAGCCGGGCATGGTAATGCACGCCTGTAGTTCCAGTTCCTTGGATGGCTGAGGCAGAAGGATTGACAGAGCCCAGCAAGTCGAGGCTGCGGTGGCCGGGAGCGTGCCACTGCACTCCAGTCTGGGTGACAGAATGAGACTCCAACTCAAATAAATAAATAAATAAAAATAGTATTGTGGCTGTGGAATGTGAGATCCACTGATGTACTATCTTCAGCTCGCTCCGGGTCCCACTGGGAACAAGGACAGAGTCAAGAACTCTTTGTAATGCCTAAAGTTTAAGTCTCTGTCAAAAACAAGGAATCTGTATAGCTCAGGTAAAAGGATGGCTAATTTATATGATGGCTAGTTCCTAATTATCAACTAGAATCTATAATTTCATACAGTTAGAGACATGTCTATTGCAAATTGTATTAAACCTTCAAATGGATGCTTCTTTGACAATTAGCAATAAGACAAAGAAAGTAAAAGCCAGAACAGTCACCGATTATTTTATGTAAGTCTCTGAAAGAGAAAAGGTCAAATATTTACATAGTGAAGTTCATAAAAACGAAAGAACATACAAGTTCCTCAACTCGAGAGAAAAAGTCTCAACGGCCCAAGCCTAAAGTCGTCCATCCAAAAGGTGGGTTACTTTACATAATAACCAAAGAAGGTGCCTAATCCTGGTTCACACAAAAATTAAGCTATAAAAATGAGAGGGGGGGCAGAAGGGGAAAAGGAAGAAGAGAAGGAGAGAGTTAGGGAACCAAACAGGATCAAGAGAAAGCTCTTAGAAGGCAGCAACTATGCTTTATAAACATACCTAACCCTCAGGAGCAGCTATGTCTCACATTAAGTATCACGCCAATTAATTACATCACTTAAAGATTGATTGAATGTCAAATTAATTAGTTAATCACTTGATCTAGTCATCCATTCAGACAAAGTAATCATGGTGGCAATTCTGTCTAGACACTGCCTGATTTTTTGTCAAGGTCAATGTCTGGAAGTCATCCCAAAGCAAAATGCCAGTACACAGTGTCGACAGAGTGGTCCTGAAGATAAGAGAATAGTTTGGAGTATTTTCAGCTGGCATATTCTTTTCCAATTGCCATTGGGTTCAATCCCAGGCCAAAGTTTCCAAAGTGAGGTGGAGCTTATCATGCTGGAGCACAAATTTCCAATTGCTAATTTTCTGATGCAAGAGTTGAGGGCACCTAAAGCCAACTTGAATGCACACAAGTGCCTGTCCACACCACCACTAAAGGTACAGCCGAAAGGTCAAAATCTGTATTTCCCACCAAAGAGTTTGGAAGGACATATTTACAGATTATATATGCATTTCATAATCCACTGTAACTTGTGTCTGCTTTTCTCAGCCCTTCCAGTTAGAGCTGCTTAAGAATCTAGGAAGCCTGGCTTTGTCACATATTTTGGCTGCTAGAACTAAAGTAACAAGGAAGAGCAAGTGTTACAGTGTAAATATTATTTATAGAAAACTCTCTTCATAGGAATTAGGTATACTGAAATACTCTAATACTTTTTCTTAATAGACAAATAATATTCATCTTGCTAAGTGTATCTATAAACTATTTCTTTGACCTGAGATTCTTGATGGAATTAGTAGGTCAATTCATTAGAAACAATATTCAGGCCTACCTTAATATTTTTAAATACTCTAAATTATCTGCATATAAGTAGATTTCATTAGTCCTTATCAATGTTTGATCTATTTGATAGTCAACAAAAAGTGGTAAAGATGATAAAATTTCATTGGTAGTTGAAAGAATAATTTTTACAACAAATACTTCAACAAAATGCAATATCTATCTTTAAATCATAGAATCATAAAGCCAGAAAATTCTTCAATTCCTTTAGAGCATTAGTTGGCAAACTACAATTGGCTAAGACAAACCTGCTTTCTGCCTGATTTTGTAAATAAAGCTTTATTGAACCATAACCACACCCATTTATTTACATAATGTCTATGATTGCTTCCAGGCTACAACAGTAGAGTAATCAGTTGCAACAGAAAACATATGACCTAAAAAGCCTGATATTTACTATCTGGTCCTTTGTAGGAAAAAAATGTGTTAATTTTTACTGTAGACCATTATGGTAGTCACTAATCACCTAAGAATACTTCAAATGTGGTTAACTAAGGAACCAAAGGTTGAATTGAATTGACATGTAGTTAAAGTACAAATTGCAAACTTACTGTATTAGTCAGGGTTCTTCACAGAAGCAACACATATAGAAGATATATTATCTCACACACACACATACATGTGTATATAGAGAGAAACAGAGACAGTGAAATAGACAGTCAGAAAGAGAGAGAGATTTTAAAAATTGGCTCATGTTTTTCCAAAGTCTGACAAGGCCAAATCAGTAGACATGACAGGAGACCTGATTAAGTTCCAGATTGAAGTCTGGCAGCCAGGAGACCCAGAAAAAACAGTGGCACCAATGAGGTCCAAATGTAGTCTTCTGGAGAATTCCCTCTTGCTTGGGGAAGTCATGTTTTTGGTTCCATTCAGGCCATCAGCTGATTAGACTGAAATATCCATAATAGCTTTGCTAAAATTTAACATAGGTAACTCCATTTTGTAACAAATCCTCCATTTTAGTTGTCAGCCTACCCAGATATAACCCCCCTGCATGTGACTGTTGTAACCTCTGTGTAATCACTAGGTCACATCCTTGTTCTCCCTTGGTGTTTGACAACTCCCTAACCGCAAGCTGCATATCTAACTGTATCCTTGCTCAACCGAAACCAAATGTTCTGCCAAGAAATGTAATCATAACTGTAAAGCTTTTGTGGTTCTTGCCTTTATAAACCCCCTGCTTACCCCCATTCAGGGTTGAGAGTTTTTCTGGCATTAGCCTGCTGTCGACCACCGGCAATAAAGGACTCAAAAATTCAACCCTCAGTTTGTTGGTGACTCCCTACTCATGGTGCGGCTATAACAAGATGAGGCCCAAACACATTATGATGGACAAAATGCTTTACCCAAAGTTGACTGCATTAAATATCAATCCCATTCAAAAATATTCTCCAACTTGACATATAAAATTGACTACCGTATTTGCTATTTTGAAGATATAGATTGCAAAACATTTTTCTAGAAAGAATGTAAATTATCTCCTTAATACTTATGTTGACTATATGTTGAAATTATATTTTGAATACATTGGTTAAATAAAATAAATCGCTAACATTAATTTCATCTTTTTAAAAATTTCTTTGTAATGTGGCTACTAGAATAAAGTTACTTATGTGGCTCACATTATATTTATATTATATAGCACAGTTCTAGATGTTATTCTCACCCTCTGAAAAGTATCTTGTTTTTTACAATACTCATCTAGTTAGTTTAAATGGCATCTATTTTTATTTACATAAGCTTATGAAGAGCTGGCATTATTCAAACGAGATGTGGCATATACGCAATCTGGTTTTTCTTATTCCTGCCATTGTTTAATTTTTTTTCTCATCTCAGAGAAACAAAGCTTCTTTGAGAAAAGTAATCCTAGAAACAATTGAGTTAACTTTTTAATTGGTTAATTGAATATATATATTCATTTATACCTAATTATATGTCCTGATAAATTATATACATGTTATATTGTGATGACCTAGTTGTGAGAAGGAGACATGCCAGCATGCCAAGTTCTTATTAAGAGTCCTTTATCCACGCCTTTGGGAGGCTGAGGTGAGTGGATTGCCTGAGCCCGTGGGTCGAGACCCACCTGGGCAGCGAGACCTCATCTCTACAATAAGTAAAAAAATCAGCCAGGCGTGGTAGTGCATGCCTGTAATTCTGGCTACTTGGAAGGCTGAGGCAGAAGGATCACCGGACCCCAGCAGGTCGAGGCTGTGGTGGCCTGGAGCGGCCACTGCACTCCAGTCTGGGTGACAGAGTGAGACTCCAACTCAAAAAAAAAAAAAAAGAGTCCTTTATTAGCACACAGTCAAGAGTAGGCTCTTGCCAAGAAGCTCTTGACACTGAGTGGAATCAGCAAGAAGCTTATGTAGGCAAACTTTGCAAGTTGGCTACATAGCGGGCGGTGAGCAGGGGCGTGAAGGAACAAGGAACAAACTATAGGGATGTGGCAAAGGAATTTTTGTGCAACATCTGACTTCAGTTAACAAAGCATACAACTACATGGCAAGAAGCTAGGGAGTTTTACAAATGGTCAGCAAGAATGGTCAGCGTGATCAGCTCAGGGGAACAAAGCTGTGGGTCTGTGATCATGGGAACGTTACAACAATTATACATATGTATTGGGAGGTTAGTCTTAGGTCAAGCAGACAGCTAAGATGGAGGATATTAACAAAATGGAGTTACCTATGTCAAGCAAGCTATTGCAATTATTTTATGTATTTCATTAGCTATTTCAATATATATAAAATGCACTAATTTTACTAAGGATATTATCTAAATGTGCTCTCTTATGTCTTCCAAAGCATAGTTTGTGCCTTTGTTCCATACTTTTATTCACAATAAATATTCTCTAGATCTTTATTTTTACATTTTAAGTAAGCTATAATAATTTCTTAAATAATTTAAGCATGCCAAGTTCATATTTCTTAAATAATTGCTTAAACTAAATCCATTTTAAGTGAACAGTTTGACTCACAATGGCATATGAATATATCTATAACCTCTACCCAATCAACATACATAGGTTCGGCAGAATACTAAAGCATCTTCCCTCTGCCTTCAAAGGTTCCAGTATCCTGGTTATTCAATCAGTCAAATACTAGTCTATGTTCTAGTACTAGAACTTCTATGAAGAATCTTTACAGATGTAATTAAGTTTACTTATCAGCTGAGGGAAATTATTTTGGATTATCAGGTAGACCCAATACAATCACACAAGCTCTTAAAAGTAAAGGGGAAAGGCAGAATAGGTCAGTTTTTAAAAAATATGGGAAGGACTCAAACTACTTTTGATGCCTTGAAGAGTTAACAAAGATTTCTCCCTTGGAGGAAGAGGAAGGGCCATGAGACAAAAAATACTCTTGAAGCTGAGAATGACCCTTGACTGGTAGCCAACAAGGAAGAGGGACCTCATTCCAATAGTTGTATGGAACCGAATTCTGAAAATCTTAATGACCCAAGAGTCTTGGAGCCTTCAGAAAGAAACACAGCCCTGCCTATAGCCTTGATTTCAGACTTGTGAAATCTGGAGTAGAGAACCAGAAAGCCATGTATGACTTCTGACCTATAGAACTCTCAGATAACAAGCAAATGTTGTTTTATGCTGCTAAATGTGTGGTAATTTGTTATATCAGCAATTGCAGGAAACTAATACAATATAGAAAGCTTTTTCTCCCTTCAATAATGAATAATTCCAATTCATTTGGGCCTGAGGCAACAAGTGTTCAGCTTTATATCATTTTGGTTATCTTTACTTTCAATATGATTTCATATAAGTGAAATTATACAGTATGTATAATTATTATACAATGTGTATAATTACTTTTAAAAATTATTCATCATACTGATGTGGAAATTCATTCATTTTTCATATATATATATATATATAAGTAGATCACTTCTTTTTACTGGTGAGTAGTCTTTTACTGTATAATTATATAGCAATTTTTATATCCATTAATCTAAAAAAAAAAATTAGCCAGGTGTGGTGGTGCGTGCCTGTAGTCTCAGTCATTAAGGACACTGAGATGGGAGGATTGCTCCAGCCCAGGAGGTCAAGTCTGCAGTGAGCTCTGATCACACCATGCCCTTCAACATAGGTCCCAGAGTGAGAACTTATCTCAAAAAACAAACAACAACAACAAAAAAACAGCATTGATTATACTTCCTATATAATGGGCTTGTGGTGAGATTTTGTTTAACTAAATCCTTTAGAATCATCATTATGAACAACCAAAACCTCTTCCTCTGAATACAAACAGCTTTATCGAGAACTACTGCTGTAATGGAAGACATTTAAGGCAATATGGATAAAGGAACATGTGTCTTCCTCTAATAATAATAGTAGATATTTTATCATTACTGTTCATTAAAATATTGGTGGGAAACTATGACCTCTTCAGGTCTTCCAGATTCTTTTTTCTTTTTTAACAAATGTAATGTTTTACTTTGAAATATGCAACACAAAATTTAAGAAACAGGTTTTATTTTGTTTGAAAGATGGGGGCTACAATTCAAGATCAGGTAAATAAATGGTCATAGTACAGTTAAAGTTTGGGCATCCAATTGCTCACCGTTTTGCCTAGTTTGAGAGCAGGTACCCTGATTGATATTAAGAGCCTCCCCTTTCCATCACCAACAGTTCCCTGCTACTGCCAATTCCTTTCCTATAGTATTATGATAAATATTCAGGGTCTGTTTATGGAGTGAGTGGTACTCAGTTTTCTATTTCTGTGATTGATCACTGATTATGATCGACTCTAAATCCACCCAAGTTACTGTGAAGTTCATAACTTTGTCCTTCTTTATGGCTGCATAATATTCCATTGTGTTTATGTACCACATTGTTTTTATTCAGTCCCCTTTTAATGGGCAGCACAGTTGGTTCCATGGTTATGCTATTGTGAATAATGCTGCAATAAACATGCGTGTTCAGCCATCTTTTTCCTAGAGTGATTTGAGTTTCTCTGGGCATATTCCCAGCAGGGGAATTGTGGGGTCAAATGGAAGGTCAATTTTTAGAGCTTTTAGGAGTTGCCACACTGTTTTCCATAAAGGTTGTATTAGTTGACATTCCCACCAACAGTGTAGAAATGTTCCCTTTTCCCCGCAGCTTCTATAGCATCTGTTGTTTTTGAGTTATTGATGATGGCCATCCTGTTTGACTGACTGGAGCTAGGAGGTATCTCAGTGTGGTTTTAATTTGCATTTCTTTGATGATTACTGAGGCTGAGCATTTTTTCATGTATCTGTTGGTTGCTCATATGTCTTCTTTTGAGAAGTGTCTATTCATATCCTTTGCCCATTTATCATTATTATTTTTATCTTAAGGATGTGGGGTACAATTCAGGGTTGGGTACATAAGTGGTCATCGTGCAGGTAAAGTTTGAGTACCCTTATTTGTAATATGTACCCCCTTCCTCCCCTAGCAGTCTCCCACTACTGCCAATCCCTTTCTTATAGTATTATGATAAATGTTCAGGGTCCGCTTATGTGTGGGTACATGTAATATTCAGATCTTTGTGTGTTTCTGTGACAGACCATTGAGTATTATAGACTCTAAATGCCCTCTTTTTAATAGGGCTGTTTTTATTTCCCTTTTGGCACATTTGAGTTCCTTGTAGATTCTGAATGTTAGGCCTTTGTCAGATACACAGTTGGCAAATATTGTTTCCCATTCAGTGGACTGTCTCCCCACTCTCTTGACGGTTTATTTTACCTTGCAGAACTTTTAAGTTTGACGAGGTCCCACTTGTCTATCTTATCTCTTATAGCATGGGTTTTGATCAGGAATCAGTTGCCTATTCCAATTTCCATAAGAGTGTCTCTTTTCTAAGATTCTTATTGTTTGAGGTTTTACATTTAGGTCTTTGATACACTTGCAGTCGATTTTTGTGTATGGTAATTGGTAGGAGCCCTATTTCATTCTTCTGCATGTGGCCAGTCAGTTTTCCCAGCACCATTTACAGAATATTTTCTCTCCCCAGTGGTTGTTGTTGGAGGCTTTGTCGAAGGCTTTGTTGAAGATGAGTTGGTTGAGAAATTGAGATTTTGCTTCCAGAATCTCTATCCAGTTCCATTGGTCTATATACCAGTTCCTGTGCCAACACCAGGCTGTTTTGATTATTGTAGCCTTATAGTCAAGTTTAAAGTCTTGAACTGTGATACCTCCCACTTTGTTTCTTTTGCTAAGGATTATTTTGGCTAGGTGTAGTTGTTTTTATTTCCATATGAATTCCTGTATTGTCATTTCCAGGTCTGAGAAGAATGATGTTGGTAATTTAATGGGTATTATGTCAAATCTGTAGATTGCCTATGGACATTTTAACAATGTCGATTCTTCCTATCCATGAGCATGGAATATTTTTCCATTTGTTTGTGTCTTCTTAGATTTCTTTGAGCAACATTTAGTAGATTTTGTTGTAAAGGACTTTCACTTTTCAGTTAGGAAGATGTCTGGGTATTTCATTTTTTGTGTGTGGCTATTGTGAATGAGATTGTGATTTTTATTTGGTTCTCTGCCTGTTTGTTGTTGGTGTATAGAATGTGGCTGTCTTTTGCATGTTTAATTTCTATCCTGAGACTTTATCAGGGCAAGGAGTTTTTGACAGATTTTCTCAGATTTTTGAGGTATAAGATCATATCACCAGCAAAGAGGGATGACTTGACCTCTTCTTTTCTTATTCGGATACTCTTGATTTCCTTCTCTTGTCAGATTGCTCTAGCTGGGACTTCCATTACTATGTTGAACAGGAGGAGTAAGAGTGGGCAGCCTTGTCTTATTCCAGTGTTCAGGGGAAATGCTTCCAATTTCTGTTCATTTAGCAATATGTTGACTGTGGGTTTATCATAGATGACTTTTACTATTTTGTGGTATATTCTCTATGCATACATGTTCAAGGGCTTTTATCAAGAAGGGATGCTGGATTTTATTGATAACTTTTTCTGCATCTAATGATATACCCATGTGGTTGTTTTACATCTGTTGATGTATCAAATTACATTTATGGTCTTGTAGATGTTGAACCAGTCCAGCATCTTTGGGATGAAACCTATTTGTTCATGGTGGATGATTTTTGAGATGTGTTGTTGGATCCAATATGCTAGAATCTTTGGAGAATTTTAGCATCTCTGTTCATCAGGGATTTGGGGTTGTAGTTCTCTTTCTTTGTTGGATCTTTACCTGGTTTATTTATCAGTGTGATGTTAGCTTCATAAAATGATTTGAGTAGAGTTCTGTCTTTCTCAGTTGCCTGGAATACTTTCAGTAGGATTAGTATGAGCTCCTCCCTGTATATTTTGTAGAATTTGGCTGGAAATCCATCTGGTCCAGAGCTTTTTTTTTCCCTGTTGTTTTCTGATTTGGGGTTTTTTTGTAGATTGTTTTCTTCTGGTGGAGTCAATTTCCTGGGTTGCTATTGATCTATTTAGGGTCTCAATTTCATCTTGTTTCAAACTTGGGAGACTGTGTGATGTCAGAAAATCCTCCATTTCATTTAGGTTATTAAGTTTATTTCCATACAGGAGTGCATAGTAATCTCTGGTAATCATTTTTATTTCTTCAGGATCAGTTAAGACTTGATCTTTTGCATTTGTGATTTTGTTTACTTGGGCTTTTTTCCTCTTTTTCTTGGTCATTCTGGCTAGGAGCCCATCAGTCTTGCTTACCTTTCAAAGAACCAGCTTTTGTTTCATTGGTTTCTTTCTGTGATACTTTTGCTTTCTATGGGCTTTCACTTGGTGATATGAATTCTTTTGACGAAGTTAGGGTTTTAGTAGTCTTGCCTTTCCAGCTCCCTTAGGTGATTTGTTTGTCTGTTCATCTTTGTTAGCCTTTGATCTTTCTATTTTCTTTTATTGTTTGTAGAGGTATAAATTCTCCTCTTAGGACTGTTTTCATTGCATCCCCAGAGGTTTTGGTAAGATGTTTCTTCATTTTCTTTTGTGTCCAGGAATCTTTTAATTTCTGTTTTAATTTATTGTTGACCCAGAAATTGTTCAACATGATGCTGTTTAGTGTCCATGTCTTTGTGAGTTTGGGGGAAATTTTGTTAGTGGTCATATTTATTTTTATTCCACTGTTGTGTGAGAAGATGCATAGCAGTATGCCAATCTTATGAAATTTGTTTATGCTTGATTTAGCACTGAGTATGTAGTCAATCTTGGAGTATGTACCATGTGGTGATGAGTAGAATGTATATTTTAGGAATGTTGGATGGAGTATTCCATAGGTATCTATTAAGTCAAATTGTTCAAATGTCAAGTTGAAGTTCCAGATCTAGTCATTGATTTTTTTTGCCTTGAAGATTTATCTATGGTTGTTAGAGGAGTATTTAAGTCTCCAGCTATGACAGTGTTAGAGTCAGTATCTTTTTTTAGTTTACTTATTAGCTGCTTTATAAAAGCTGGTACTCTTATGTTGAGTGCATATGTGTTTAGTACGGATATTTCTTGTTGATGGATTGAACATTTTATCATTGTGACGTGTTGGGAGCCGGTCATGGAGGCCCACTGAGCATTAGGGATCAGGAAGGGCCGTTGACCCTGAGACCACTAGGATGCGTTCAGGAGCTATTGACCCCATTTCCTCCCCCTTTCTACTCAGTACTAACCAGATAAAGCTCCTGTGAGTTCAAAACATAAAAACTCTGAGACCGGAATGAACACAAGCTAACTTTAGAAGCTCATTGCTCTCATTCTTCCGCAAACTGCAGTTTTGGCTTTCACATAACTTATAATTCAAACTCGTGTCACATCTAAGAGCCTTAGTATTGGTCACAGGCTTCTGGGTCATGATCTTAGGATTTATTGAAGGTGTAAATTGTAGAATATAGTTTTAGAAGACAGCCATTTTGTTGAAAGAATGTAGCTGGGTTACTTGCAGGTAGCCCACTGTGAACTTTGGACTGGATCACATTCCAAACATTCTGGGATGGGCCACTTTTGTTTGTAAAGTAAATACTTAAGCTTCTAACTTGGTATAAATCAATCAGCTTAGGAGGAAAAAAGTTTATAGAATATGTCAGTCACAGATTAGGTTATCCTTTGTTATGGGATTTTAAGATTATCATATGAAAAGGGTTTAAAGGCAATCATTGATTAAGTTTTCATGGATTAAGGTTTCTGGTGGGTGGGGGATGCCCCTCCCACATTTGGCTTTGTGTATAAAGGACCTGTTGTAATTCCCAATAACACACATTCGCTTCTGCACTAGACCGGAGTCCAGTCTCATTCTTTCTCTCTCTCTCTCTCTCTCTCTCTCTCTCTCTCTCTCTCTCTCTCTCTCTCTCTTTCTTCTTCCCACCCCAATCGCCGATGCCGCCTCCACCTTTGGGGTACCCTGAACCCAGCTGGAACTGGTCCCCAGCAGTGAAGTGTCCTTTCACATCTTTTTAATTTTTTGATAGCTTATAGGTTGTTTTGTCTGATATTAAAATCACAACTCTGGGCTTATTTGTGATCTGTCAACTGAACAGTTGTTCTCCATCCTCTAACTTTGAGTCTATGAGTGTCCTTTGTAGTGAGATGTGATTCCTGGAGGTAGCATATACTTGGGTCATGTTTTTTTATGCAGTTTACCATCCTATGGCTTTTTAGTTGTTCATTTATTCCATTCATGTTCAGGTTGATTAGTGAAATATGAGGGTTTATCCCTGTCATAAGGCTCTAATAAGGATATTTTGTTTTAGCTTTTTTGTTAATATATGTGTGTGTTTTCATTTTTGTGAGTATGTTATGTGTTATATATTATTCCTTCTGTGTTTTTTGTGGAGTATATGACCTTTCTTTCCTTTCTTTTTTCTTCTGTGCACAACACATTTTTAAGTGTCTTCTGCAGAGCTGGTCGGGAAGCAGCATATTATCTTAGGGATCAGATGTCTGGAAAGGGTTTTAATTCTCCATTGCTGATCCAGCCTGGCTGGATAGAAAATTCTTAGTTGAAATTGTTTATCTTTGAGAATATTGACGATTGGGGCCCAATCCCTTCTGGCCTGTAGTGTTTCTGCAGATAAGTCTGCAGCAATCCTGATAGGTCTTCCTTTGTAGGTAGTCTGACCTTTTTTTCCTTGCTGCCTTTTGGATTTTTTTCTTTTATATCTACTTTGTGTGGGTGAATTACTACGCGTCAAGGAGTCGGTCTTCTCGTAACATGTCTTGCAAGTTTTCTCTAAATCTCCTATGCTCATATAGTCATCTCTCTAGCCAGATGAGGAAAGTTTTCTTAACTGCCCTTATGGAATGTTTGTTCTAAGGTGTTTTCTGTATCTCTTTGTGCTTCAAGTATTCCGATCAGATGTAGGTTTGGCTTTTTGATAAAATTGCACATCTTTTGGAGACTTTGATCTTTCTTCTTAAGTTTTTTTTTTAAAATAGATTGAGTTAATTCCATATTTTGGTCTTCCAGCTTTGAAATCCTTTCTTCTGCTTGGTCAATTCTGCTTCCTATACTTGTCAGTTTTTATTTATTTCTTATATGGAGTTTTTATTTCTGTTATTTCTTTCTTTTCTTTTCTTTTTTCTTTTTCCTTTTTTTTTTCTTTTTTGAGTTGGAGTCTTACTCCATCACCTGCTGGAGTGCAGTGGCATACTCATGGCTACCCCAGAGTTGACCTGCTGGGCTCTGGTGATCCTTCTGCTTTAGCCTTCCAAATAGCCAAAACTACAGGCATGTAATACCACACCCAGCTAATTTTTTATTCGTTGTAGGGACAAGGTCTCACCAAGTTCCCCAGGCTGGTCTCGAATGCATGGGTTCAGGCAATCCACTTGCCTTGGCTTCCCAAAGTGCTGGGATTACCAGGAGTCACTGAGCCCAGCCTATTTCTGTTACTTCTAAATACACTTCCTTGAGTTTGTTCACTTCCATTACAATTTCATTTAGTTTTAGCCCTTGCATTTCTTGACTTTTATTCATTCTATCCACTATTCTCTGATCTCTGTAAGAATCTTCTGGGTACTGTTGATCTCAGAGACAGGCATTGTTGTGCTCCAGTAGCTGCTCTTGCAGACACTGACTCTTTTGGGGGGCTCTGAAGGTTACCAGTGATTTTTCATTGGTTTTCTTCATTTGTAGAAGTTCCTTTATCTTCCTCTTTAATTCCATTGCTGAATGGGAAATGGAGAAGCAATCATTTCTGATATTTGCTCTACCTTCTGTCCTTCCCTTAGCTAGGGCTCCAGGTTTGGTTAATTATATAGTAGGGCTGGGAGTGAGACATTGTGCCATCTCTTTACAATTTGAGCACTTACTAAGGGATGGGAGAGGGTCCACAAGGATTCAGAACCTACTGATGGATCACAATGCTTTCTATCTTGTGAATGGGCAAGTTCTGTCTCACTCTTTGTCTCTACATAATATGACCTTACAGTGGGTATGCTTGTGTAGCCCCTGAGTCCACCAGAGGGTACAAGAGAGAAAAGAAAGGGAAGAAGGAGAGAAAACAGGGAAAAAAGACAAAAGAGTGAAAAAATAGAGAAAGGGCAAAGAGGGAGAAAAAAAGAAGAGAAAGAAAAGAGAAAACCAACAAATCAACAAACAAAAACCAAAAAGGAGGAAAAAAGAAAAACAAAAAACCCCAAACCAAAACTCCAAAAACCCATTGGTAGAAATTTCTCGGCTTTAGTATGTCTCTTTGAGAGAAGGAAAGCTCCTTGTGGCAGGTTCTGCAACTACAGGTCTGTTACTGCATGCTCCCTTTTTGCTGTTGAAACTTGAGATGTTAGCATCTTAGCTTCCTGCTGCCTTCAACTGATAGTTGGCAAGAGCCTGGGGGCGCGGGGGTGGGGGGGGAGTGGTTAACTTGACTCAGCATTTCTTGGGCTCTCTTCCTTTTTCTTCCTTTCCTAGCATGGTCACAGCTCTCTCAGCATGTGATTCACAGAAGGAACAGGGTCTCTGGTCTCTACCCTGCCCTCCTGATCTCTTTCACTCATTGCCAAGAGTGGAGGGACGTCAGCTAGGTACTCACCACCCTCTGCTTGGTCATATCCACTGTATGCATCTATTGCCCAGCAGCTGGCTCAAGGCAGGGGGTGGATCCTCTGGGGCTCCATATCCACCATTACTAACCAGTGCTTGCGCACTGGGGGTGATGCTGTCTGAGTTTGTGGAGAGCAGCCACAAAGCAACGCAGAGATCACCTCGGTCTTAAGATGCAGGTCTGCCATTCCACGGAGGCCACCCTAGAGCACTTCTTTGCCAAGACTTTAAAGCAGCTGCTTGGTTTCTCTACAGAATGCTTTTCCTGCTGCAAACAGGGTGGGGAAAGATAGCTCCCTCCTTAGCAAGTACCACAGTCTCCGGATCTAAGGTCCTTGTGGCAGGGCCTTGCAACCTAGCCTGGAGGTGGTGGCAGCAAGTTCAGTTTCAGGGTGGCCTCTGCACACTGCTTCTTTGGGACTCTGCTTCTGGCTCCCTTGCTGCACTCCCTCCTTGGCCTTTGCTCTCAGTATTCTGCCTGGCACTGCGGTGGTGGGGATGGCAGTCACTCCAGCAGCTTCTTCCTAGAAAAAGCTTTGTTGAGTTTAGAAAATGACACTCAGCTTCCGTGCTCCAGGAAGCACAGGGCCCAAGCAAAGCAGCTGCAGCACCAGCCATTTCACCAGGAGAGCCCTGACCACTTGCTCCTGAGTCTCCACTCATTCAGCTACTCACAGCCCGCTTACCCAAAGACATGCATGCAAATTAATCCATAAACTCATTCACTCACATAGGAACTTGTGCAGTTCAACTGGCTACACCACCATCTTCTGAGAGCCTCCTAAAACATTTTTTAATTTAAATGTTGTGCTAAGATCATAGAGTGAACAAAGAATGAATGAATTCAGTGCAGATCATTTTCTTTTGGAGTAGTTTTCCCTACAAACTTTCTGATAGCACCACATAAACAACACCCTTATGATTTGATTTTTGAATCATGTTATGAATTTGTTCATGTCTAGGCCAGATCAATTTTCCCATGAACTTTTGACAGTTCTTGTTTAAAGCAATTAAAACTGTCATTATATTTAGTAATTTGTTGTGCCCTAATTTTTCCAATTTATTTCATAAATTTATATATGTGTATATATTCAACTTAATAAATATTGTTGGAAGGATAAAATTCACAAATTATTTTGCTATTTACATTGCATTTGCATGCCTTTTTTTTTTTTTTTGAGTCAGCATCTTTCTCTGTTGCCAAGGTTGAGTGTAGAGGAATGACCACAGCTCACTTCAACCTTCAACCTTCAACCTTCTGGGCACAGATGATCCTTCTACTTCAGTCTCCCAAGTAGCTGGAACCACAGGTGCATGCCATCATACCTGGCTAATTTTTATTATTATTTTTTGTAAAGATGAGGTCTTACTGTGTTGCCCAGTCTGGTCTTGAACACCTGGGCAACCTGGAAGAAGTGACCCTCTCTCCCTGGCCTCCCAAAGTGCTAGAACTACTGTGACTGGCCTGCAAGTTTTTCCTTTATTTCCCAATAACTTTAAAGGGTACAGATAGTTTTATGGCTACATGGATGCATTGTATAGTGGCAAAGTCTGGGCTTTAAGTGTACCCACCACCACTCCCTGTGGCCACTGTATATTTAATTTCTCTACCCCTGCCCATTCTCCTCCTTCTAAGTCTCCAGTATCTATTACAGCATTTTATATGCCTTTCCTGATCCTTAGTTTAGCTCTCATTTATAAGTGAGAACCCGCAATGTTTCATTTTCTGTTTCTAGGTTAGTTCACTTAGGATGATGCTCTCCAATTCCATTCAAGTCTCTGCATATTACATTATTTTTTTATGGCTGAATAGTATTCTATGGCATATATATACACCACTTTTTCATTTTCCACTGATTGGTTGAGGGACATTCATGTTAATTCCACATCTTTGCAATTGTGAAGTGTTCTGCAATCAACATATGAGTGCAGGTGTCTTATTGTATAATGACTTTTGTTCTTTGAGGAGATACCTAGTAGCAGAATTGCTGGAATAAATGGTAGATTTGCTTTTAGTTCTTTGAAAAATTCTATGCCAATTTTCATAGAGTTTGTACTAATCTTCACTCCCACCAACAGTAGATAAGCATTACCTTTTCACTATATCCACACCAGCATCTATTATTTTTCATTGTTTTAATAATGACTATTAAGGCTGGTTTAAGATGACATCTCATTGTGGTTTTAATTTGCATTTTCCTGATTATGAGTTATGCTGGGCATTTTTTCATATGTTTGTTGGCCATTTGTATATCCACTTTTGAGAGATATCTGTGTCATGTACCCACTTTTTAATGAGGTAATTTTCTTTTTCTTGCTGATTTGCTTGAGTTCTTTGTATGTTCTTGGTATTAGTCTTTGTGAGATGCATAGTTTGCAAATATCTTCTACCATTTTATAGGTTGCCTATTTGCTCTGTTGATTGTCTTTTGCTGTCCCAAAACTTTTTAGTTTAATTAAGTTCCACTTATTTATTTTTGTTTTCATAACTTTTACTTTTGGAATTTTAGCCATAAATCCTTTGCCTAGGCCAATGTCCATAATAATTTTTTCAAGGTTTTCTTCTAGAATTTTAACGGTTTTAGGTCTGCCATTTAAGTCTTTAATCTATCTTGAGTTAATTTTTGTATATTGGGAGAGATAGGTATCGAGTTTCATTTTTCTGTATGCAGCTATCTAAATTTTTCAGGACCATTTGTTGAATAGTGTATTTTCCCCAGTGTAAGTTTTTGTCTACTTTGTAAAAGATCCATTGGTTGTAGGTATTTGGGTTTATTTCTGGATTCTCTATTCTGTTCCTTTGGCCCGAGTGTCTTCTCTTGTACTGGTACTATGCTGTTAGGGTTACTACAACCCTGTAGTATAATTTGAAATCAGGTTATGTGATATCTCCAGCTTTGTTCTTTTTGCTCAGGCTTGCATTGGCTATTCTGACTCTTATTTGGTTCCATATAAATTTTAGGATTGTTTCTTATAATTCTGTGAAAAATGACATTGGTAGTTTGATAAAGATTGTATTGAATCTCTAGATTACTTTTGGTAATATGGAAGTATAATGTTAATTCTTCCAATCTCTGAGCATGAGATGTTTCTCAATTTGTTCTCTGCAATTTCTTTCATCAGAGATTTGTGGTTTTCCTTGTAGAGATTTTTCACCTCCTTGGTTAACTATATTCCGAGGTATTTTAGCTTTTTGGCTTCTCTTGTAGATGGAATTGAGTTCTTGATTTGATTTTCAACTTAGTCACTATTTGTGTATAGAAGTACTACTGATTTGTGTTTGTTGATTTGTATCCTGAAACTTGACCAAATTCATTTATCAAGTCCAGGAATCTTTTGGAAGTCTTTAGAGCTCTTTAGGTATAAGGTTATATTGTCAGCATACAGAGATTGTTTGATTTCTGCTCTTCCAAATCGGATACGCTTTATTTCTTTTACTTGCCTATTTGCTTTGGCTAGGACTTTCAGTAATATGGTGAATAGTAGTGGTGAAAGTGGGCATCCTGACCTTGTTCCATTTATGAGGGAGAATATTTTCAACTTTTCTCCACTCAGGATGACATTGGTTATGGGTTTGTCATATATAGTTGTCATATATAGCGTTTGTTATTTTAAGAAATCTTTACTGTTTTTAACATGAAATGATGCTGAATTTTATCAAATGTTTTTTTTCGCATCTATTGAAATAATTATATGATTTTTTTTACAATTTTGTTTATATAATGGATCACATTTATTGACTTGTATATGTTGAACTATCCTTGCATTTCTGGGATCAAACCCTATGTGGTCATGGTGCATTTTGTGTGTGAATGTGGGCTGTTGAATTTGGTTTGCTAATATTTTGTTGAGAATTTTTGTGTCTCTCTTCATATTGCCCTGCAGTTTTCTTTTTTTGTTGTGTCTCTTTCTGGCTTTGGTATCAGAGTAATATTGACCTCATAGAATGATTTAAAGAGGATTCCCTTCTCTTCAATCTTGTGGAATAGCTTCAGTAAAATTGATACCAGTTCTTCTTTGAATGTCTAGTGAATTCATCAGGTCCTGGTTTTTGTTTGTTTGTTTGTTTGTTTGTTTGAGAAACTTCTAATTATACTTTCAATCTTGCTACTCATTACTGGTCTGTTCTGGGTTTCTATTTCATCCAGATTCAAGACTGGGGATTGTATGCTTCCAATAATTTATCCATTTTGTCTAAATTGTCTAGTTTGTTTGCATGGAAGTGTTCATAATAGTCATAAATAATCTTTTGAATTTCTATTGTATAAGGTGTAATGACTTCTTTTATACTTCTTATTGAGATAATTTGAATCTTCACTATTTCTTAATTAATTTGGCTATCAATCTATCAATTTTGTTTAGGTTCTCAAAGAACAAGTTTTTTGTTTCATTGATCCTTTGTATTTTTTTTTTAATATTTCAATTTTATTTAGTTCTGCTCTGATCTTCATTATTTATTTTCTTCTGTTAACAGAGTTTGACCTTGGAGTCTGTTTCTTCCCAAGATGGTTGGAAAGCAGCAGCTCCACCATTCATGGGTTGAGTTCCTGGAAAATGACAGTTGGCACTACTCAAGGTTTTTTTCCTGCACCACTCCATAGCAGGGCATGGCTGTGGTTCAGGCAGTTTCCTGTGAGGGACTGTAGTCCTGCAAGGCTCATGGGCCCACCCTGCAGGTTTATGGCAGGTACACAGAACTTCTAAATTCCTCTCACTCACCTTATCCATTGTGTCTGGAAGCTGTTGTGTACTGTAGTGGTGCTGGCGAGAGTTCAGTCAGTTCCAGCACAGGTTGGTGGAGTTTTTTTCTTCTTCTTTGCTCTAAGTGGTTTGTATCACTCCTTTGGAGATTTATGGGGTGTGCTATTGCATCTGCTGCTCTCTGGGTTCTGAGGAAACTCTATATTGATTTACTCTGCAGGAGAAGCTCACTCTAACTGCCTCATGTTGGCCATATTAATCCTCTCCCTCCTGATTTTCAAAAGAAATTTCTTTTTGCTGGTTTTCAACATTTTTTATTCTATCTCTGCAATTCTAAAGATTTCATTTTGATTAGGGTTCATTACTGAGGAATTAGGGTGATATTTTGAGAGTGTTGAAGAATTCTGTTTTTGTTTGTTTTCATCTTGCCAGAGTTATTTTTTCAGATATGTTTTCATTTGTGTAGACTATTTCTTCTTATGTGAGGTTGGCAGGGAGCTGACATAGGCACTGTAGGGTTCTCTTGGTTATGGATAGCCATGTGATGAGCTTCTCAATTGCCAGCTGTGTAATTCTGTGGTGGGTACCTGTACAGGTTCTAGGTATCCTAAATGGTCAGGATGGCTTGGATAGTGGTTAGCTGGGGTCTGGGATCAGAGCTGAGGTTTATATCAGATGTAATGAGCTTAACCTCTTTTCATCTTTTGATGAACACATGAGATGTTTTCAATTTCTGATTTTTTTTTTTTTTATGAAGCTGCAATGAACACTCTTGTTCAAGTTTTTTTGTGAACACAGGTTATCTTTCTCTTGGGGCAATATCTTAAAATTGAAGTATTATGCTATATAGTTAATGTTTTAGTAAGTGTTAAACTGATTTCTGTAATGATTGTATCATTTTCTACTCTCGTCAACAATGAAATAAAAAGTCCCAATGGCTCTATAGTCTTGCCAACGGACAGTATATTGATCTTATTTTTAGTTTTAGCCATGTTGTAGGAATTAGAAAGATATACTATAAATATAATTTGAATTTACATTTTCATGAAGATTAATGATGATTATCTTTTCTTGTGTACACTGGCCTCTATTATATGTTATTTTATAAAATGCTTATTCAAAGTTATTGTCAATTTTTAGTAGTCAGTTTTTCTCTATGGTTGCTATGTAAGAGTTCTTGAAATATTTAAAATATAATCCTTTGCCAATTATATCTTTTGAAAATATTTTCTTCCAGTCTGTGTTTAATTTTAGGTTTTTATAAGATATTTTTAATGAGAAAATTTTTTTCTAATGACGAGTACCATTTATTCTTTTGTTTCTTTGCTTTATTTTTAGAACCATTTACATTCTAATAAATTGTTGCCTATGACAAGTTTGCAAAGAGTATCAGCTGTATGTACTGATAAACATTGTGTAGCTTTAGTTCTCACATTTACCTCTATGATCTATTTCAAGTCAGTTTTGTGATTAGGATGAGATAAATATTTGTGTGTTTTCCTGTGATTGCAGTTTTTCTATACCTTTTTGTTTTTCCATTGAAGTAACCTGATACATTTGTTAAAAATCAATTTCCCACATGTTTTATTCATTTTCCTGTATTTTCTCTCTTTTTGTTGTTGTGGTTGCTGTTGTTGTTGTTGATCTACATGGCTATAACAACACCTCACTCTTTTGATTACTGTAGCATTATGGTAATTCTTGGAACTAAGCATTGCAAGTCATACCTTTGCCAAGATTATTTTGCCTATTTTAGGTCATTTTTTCTGGATACATTTTAGAATCATATTCTTATTTCACAAAAACCTGCTGGGATTTTAATGAGGACTGTGCTGAATCCACAAGACTAATTTGGAAAGATTTAACATTTTTGTAATTTCAACTCTTTCTATCCATGAACATATTATGTCTCTACTGAGAAAGTTTAATTTTGATCAGCGGTGTTTTGAAATTTTTTATGCAGATATTGTGCATATTTAGTTTAACTTATTTCTAAGTATTTATAATTTTCAACTCCTTAATCTTATTTTTTAAATATTTATAGTATATAAAAATTTTACTTTTTTGGTTATAAAACAAATTTCCTTCTAACTTATTATATATACTTGTATCTAGTACCCTTTGGAGATTACTTAAAGTTTGCTTTCTACATAATTGTGTCAACTGTAAGCAGAATATCGAATGTATACCATTCAAAAATAAATGTATTCCTTTATTGTCTTGCCTTATGGTACTGATTAGTATATGTAGTATAGTGCAGAATGGAAATAACAAAGGGAAACCCATGCGTTGTTCTTAATTTCAGAGATAAACACTTAGTTCATCACCATTACCATGTTAGCTTTCATTCTTATATATACCAGATTGAGCAATTCTGTTTTTATTCTTAGTGTACAAAAAGTTTTGTCATGAACTAATACAAATCGTTGTCACATACCTATTAAATTATTACATTTTTCCTCCTTTGTCTTTTTTATGGTAAATTGCATTCATTGATTTTCAAAGTGGTAATTGAAGCTTGCATTTCTGAGACAAACCACTGTTTATGATGTACTTTTCTTTTTGCCTATGAATATGGCTGGATTTGATTTGTTATTGTATTACAGATGTTTGTGTCTATGTTGAAGATGGATATTGGCTTGAAATTTTTGTTCTTTTTAATGTCTTTTATAGATTGCAGTATCAATTTAATGCTGGCCTCCTAAGACAAGTTATAAATTATCCCTTCCCCTCTATTTTCTTAAATTTATGTACGGTTAGTAATATTTTATACTGAACTGTTTAACCGATTTTATCAGTGAAGCTTTCTGGAACTGGAGTGTTTTTCTGTGGGAAGCTTTTATTTTACTTTTTGTTTAATTACAAATTCAAATTTCTTAAATAAATTAGCAGTATTCAGATTTTTAAAAAAATACTTTTCTCATGTCAGCTTCAGTAATTTGTTTCTCAGAAAATTTCTTTATTTTAGCCAAAACATTAAATGTATTAGCATAAATACTTTATAATATCATATTTAACTATTTGAAGGTTCTATCATGATGCCCCTTTATCATTAATAACATTAGTAATTTATGCATTTTTTCATTCTTTTGATTGTTTTACCTATAATTATATCTGTTGAATAGTTTTTCTCATTCTGTTGTGTGTGTTTCATTTAATCTATTTCAGGTTTTATGTTCCTTTCACCTGCTTACTTTGGATTTAATATTCTCATCTTTTTCTATCTTATTGAGATGGAAATTTAGATCAATTATTTTAAAACTTTCTTCTTTTCAAACATATTTAAACATACAAACTATCATCTGTTCACTGATTAAGCTGCATCACACAAATTTTCACATTTTATAGTTCATTAGCATTTAATAGAAAAATGGTCTTGGAGTTTTTTTTGGTAATTTTTTATTTGATCCATAAGTTATCTAGAAGTATATTGTTTTATTTGTGGAACTTTAAATTTTTTGTTTAATTAAAAATTCAGATTTTAAAAATAATATAGCAGTATTCTGATTAAAAAAAGCTTTTCTCACGTCAGCTTCAGTAATTTGTGTTTCTCAGAAATTTGTTTATTTTAGTCAAAATATTAACGGTATTAGCATAAATACTTATAATAACATATTATACTATTTGAAGGTTCTATCATGATGCCCCTTTATCATTACTGACATTATAGTAATTTGTGCTTTTTTCCTTCTTTTGATCATTTTAGCTATAATTTTATCAGTTGTATTGTTCTTTACAAATAAGTGATTATTTGATTATCCGAGTAGGTGATTATTCCAGATATCATTCTGTTATTCATTTCTAGCTTAATTTTCTATTTATTAGAACACATATTTTATATGATTTTATTTCTCTTAATTTTGAGTCTTATGGTCAATACCATAGTCTAATTTAGTAAATATTTTATGCACATTTAAGAAGAATAAATATGCTGCAGTTATTTGGAATACTGTATAAATAAAATATCAATTAGGTCAAGCTGATTGGCAGTGTTTTTCAATTCTTCTATTTTGCGACTGATTTTTTTTCATCTACTTTTTTCTATTGATTACTGAAATATGTTGACATATCTAACTATAATTGTGAGTTTGTCAATTTCTTCTTTCAATTCTATCATCAGTGTTTTACTTCATGTATTTTGAAGTTCTATAATTAAAGCCATATGCACTTAGAATCTTTTTTTCTTGATGACTAAATATTTTATCATAACTAAAGGTAGTTTTCTTTATCACTGGTTACATTCTTTATTCTGAAATCTAATCTATTAAAATTGATATAGCCATAGCAGCTTTTTAAAAAAATAGAATTATCATAGCACATATACTTTTAATCCTCTTTTTTCCTATTTGGAACTTTATATTTTAAATGGATTTAATTGTGTCTTGCTTTTATTTTCCAGTCAGCTTAACAGTTTTAGTTTTTTACTTGGAATATGTAGACTGTTTCCATTTAATGTAATTATTAACGTGCTTTTGTTTAAGCCTAGCATAGTTTGTAATCTTTATTTGCATTTTACTTGCCTCATCTGTTTTTTATTTTATATTCTCTCTTGTCTAGTTTAAAAAATCATTTTTAATATTCCATTTCATCTCTTCAACAATCTTATGTGCTATACCTCTATAAAAATTTTTAGTGGTTTCTTTGGGCTTACAAAATATGTCTTTAACTTAGTGAGGTTTTCAATTTCAGTATATTTCTTCGGGATATGTCTGCCTTTTATATTATCCCACTTCCCATATAGTCTAAGAAACTTATTAAATATATTTTAATATTTTCTATATTTTCCCTACTGTTATCACACATTCGATTTTCTATATCACAAAATATCAGTCATAAAATCCTCAATGCATTACTTTTATTTTTGCTTTAAATAGTCATTTATATGTTTACTACGTTTTTAGTTAAAGAAAAAACTATATTTACTCACACCAATATCATTTTTTCAATGTGTTTCTTTCTTTGTGTGGATCTCAGTCTTTACTGGCTTATGTTTTATTTAAAGCGGGAGAAAATGTTTTACCATTTTTGTAGCACAGGATCGATGGTGACAAATTTCTCTCAGTTGTTTTTGGTAAATTATTCAGCAAAGACTTAGTGAAATTTCAATGCAAACTTCCAGAGCTCTTTCTCTTTTTCTCCAATACTCTGCCCTGTAAAGTCTAGCTATATCACTTTCCAAACTTGAATCTTTGTCTACTCAGTTCAACAAGATCACTGTGCTCTAATTGAATCACCCTTCCCTAGGCCAAAATTAAGGAATAGCCTCTAGATATAAAACAAGAGCTCAATTTTTTGTTTCCCTTCTTTCAGGGGTCATTGTCCTGAGCTGCCTATCCTCCAATATGTCTGCTTCCTTCGTTTCACTTATTTTATTTTGTTTTCCATTTATTTTCAGTAGATGGGCAAGTTCTTTAACAATTACTCCACCGTGGACAGAAGCAGAAATGTAGATAGATTATTTTTGGAAGTTATTTCCAAATATATCCTTCCCTCCGGTTTTTGATATTAATATTCAATTGTACTTCTGAGAGAATTATTTTTGTGTCTTATTTGTAGCAGAATAGCACTGTAAAAATTATTTCTCAAAACTTAGTGAGGTTTTCAACTTCAGTATATTTCTGAGTTAAATCATCTATACAGTCATGGATGGATATATTGGGATTAAGTGATTAAGTAAGAAACAGAGGTGTAGGTGAGGTCAGAAGCTTCACTGATTTTTGCACTATCACTACAAGATTCATATTCCTTGTACAGTAGTTAGTGTATTCTGTGCTTGTTGATTTGCTTGACCAGTACTTACACAAGGGACATCACAAACACAACAGCCAGGAAAACAATACATCATTGTGTCATCCATTTATGCAAAGACTCTCATATGCAGAACTTGTGACAAAGTCATACTAAAAAATCTATTGTGTCAAGTATTTTACAGCTGGTTCCAGTGTGCGCTGAGGTTATGTACTTCCATATACAGTTTAACTGTATGATTTTGAAGAGGTCTGTGTTTTACAATTTTGTTTAAAGTATCCCATCCTGGAATTTCAAAACTGATTGCCTAAGTATAAGCTGGAAGAAAATGAAGCTTAATACAGATATAAGAATAGTTTAACAATAGATTTCATAGAAACTTAACATGAGTTCACTGTGGATGTGATCATCAAAAAATTTATAACTCAGTGTATGAATGAAGTCACTGAAATAGCATATTTACAATAAGCGAGGTGATATTCTTATTCTATTTTTTGCTTGTTAAAGACATACCTAGATAATTATATTCCATTTTTGGTCCCCTTTTTTTTTTTGAGTTGGAGTCTCACTCTGTCGCCCAGTCTGGAGTGCAGTGGCCGCTCCCGGCCACCGCAGCCTCTACCTGCTGGGCTCCGGCGATCCTTCCTCCTCAGCCTTCGGAGTAGCCGGAATTAAGGCGTGCGCTACCACGCCTGGCTGATTTTTTTGGATTTATTGTAGAGATGAGGTCTCGCCTGCACAGGCGGGTCTCGAACCCTTGGGCTCAGGCAATCCACTCACCTCAGCCTCCCAAAGGCGCGGGATTACAGGCTGAGCCACCGAGTCCGGCGGTCCCTGCTTTTTAATAGGGACATATTGAAATAAGTTTTTAAGTGTGAGTGATCAGGAGATTGAGAAGTCTGGAAATCGTGTCCTAGGATGTGGGTTAGACTGGATCTTGAAGATTTACTAGGCCAGGTAATCATTTTCTAGTACTTTGAAGGAAATTTTATTAAATGTTCATTTAATCTTAATTCAGAGCAGATTATGAGCATACAGAGAGAAAAAGTAAAGAATCTAGACAGTTCAGTATTCCACTTTATCAAGCAACTGAGCACTGGCCCCAGACTTGCAAAACTCTTGTGAATACCCAACTCCTCTAGAAGAATAAATTATTTTTGCTTAAGATTTCTCCTTGGGAGAGTATCTCACACGGTTTCATCACTCACTCTAAACAGCTTCTCAAAGCATTTCATCAACCAGATATAGTACTATCTCTGAAAGAGAGTCTGATAAACAAACATTTTCCTTTTTCATTACATATTCGGTGTCTTTTCAATGTTTCTTATAGATTAGGGCCACAAATTGATGCTAATATTTACTCAATTAAGTACTCTTTATGATGGGTAACTGGAAAAATTAGAAATGTATAGTTTAAAAATAACTTATTTTACTCAATCTGGAAATGCATTGTAACTTGCTTCAAATATTTTGAGATGCTTTGGGAAAGTTGGAATAGAAATTTTACATGCAACCCCAATCGTTAAGACTAGGGTCAACCTGCATAAAATTCAATATATAGACATTGACTTCCCTTCAAACCTCAACTGTAAATATCAAGGTTTCAAAAAATCACAATAGATATTTTAAAATCTTTTCAGCTTATGGACCTAGTCATAATTCAGATCTCCCCTACCTCAGAAATCTTTATCTCCAATATCTTAGCTCAGATACTGTGTTAGTTGTAACATAGACTGCACATCTTAGTTACTTAATATGATATAAGTTTTTCGTTTACAAAAATTCCAAAACAGATGATTTTGATTGACTAGGCAAAGGAGGGTATCTGCTCTGTAGAATCATTCAGTGGCAAGGGCATCAGTGTTTTCACTGCAAACAGAGGGTGCAACATTTTATGGGCAGGTAGATATCACTACCTTGCCCTATTATCTGCCCAGTATTTTGTCCTTCCACCTATTACTTTTTTTCCCTTTTCTCATTAAAATCATACTTTGATATTTTTAAAAAACCTGTCTGCTTCCAGAATTTTTTAAATGTTCTCGTAACTAGACTGAAATTATCAGGGATCTCTTCTTTCTCAGCTTGGATGTAAGGTTGACCATTTGACCATTCTCTGATCAGCACAAATAAACTTATACACCTATGTTTATTCCCCAGTGAATCTTAATTTTAGGTTAAAAATAAGGACTGTCTTAAAGAATACTAAACCCCAGTAAATTAAGTTCGATGCAACATACACAAAATAATACATAATATACTAAATGTTCTTCATTCTGACAATCACTGAACTTGGAGATAAGCTTCATTTCCATTTCTGTCGCTGAGTTTTCTAAAATTTCACTACTCACTTTAATCTCTTATATACCTGTCTTTTCTGAATCTCAGGAAAATGCCTTACCTGAAACTTCAGTCAAACAATTGTAACCACTTCTTCAACTTCCTGCCTGTTTACTGATTACACACACATTCTTAAACTTATCTTTCGCTTAAGTCAGAGGCTGGATTTAGCCTCTGTCTGTTCAAACTAAACACCTGTTCTTGCATATGAAACCCCAAATCTTAAATTTCCTTCAGGATTATTTCAAATTCTTACTCTTTTCTCTCCCTATTTTAATTCCATGGCTTCTTGTCTACTAATTATAAACTAGTTTTTCCTCCCTAAAAATCTTTCTTCGATTGACCCATCTTGTACTCTCATTCCCTTCTCTTTCAATTGTCTTAGAAATGTTGTTTATGCTTAATTTTCCTGTGGAGTTCCCTCATATTCAAGCTTCGATCTCCAGTTATCTGGCTTTTATTCCAATCACTGTACTTAACAGGTGCCTGGATAAGTTAGTATGTTCAGCACATAGATTCAAGATGGTGTAATTTCTGAAGTGGTTGCTGGATTTGAAAACTAGAAGTACTTAATAATGATGTATTTGTCATGTTCTTTTTAAAACTCTAAAGAATATTCTTATTATAAAGATGAAAAGAAATTAATTAACTTTGAAAGTTTGGAAACCATTGAAATTATAATAGAAGTTAATCAAGAAGATATTGTAAGGTATATATAGGAATATATATATATACATATACACACACACATATATATCTATATGTATATATAGGAATTAGGAAGTAGCCATGCTATACCCTATTCCTTCCAATAAGTACAACTTAAGACCCTGGTCATAAAAAAAAAACCAAAAGAAGACTTTAGAAAGTGGAGAAATAGCAGAATAACTAAAGACATTGAGACCAGAGCAATGAAGTGATCAATTCCCTAGATTTTATTTCTGCTTTATTTTTCTACTCATGCTTGGAGATGAAGAAGTTGACAACCTAATACCAATAGGTACAGGGGCAAAAAAAAAAAAAAAAAAACTCTGCAAAAGCTTGCCCACTCTGGCCTAGGAAGCAGGAAAGGGGTAGCCTAGCAAGATAAAAAGCTGGAAGACATTAACCATTCAGTATTCAGTCAAACAGCACAGAAAATACTTTGGAACCTATCCATGACAACAAAGGTTGGGTAGGGAACCTCAATTTTTACTCTTGTAAGACTATAACAATTACCTGCAAAGTATCCTAACACTCCTACTAGGACAATCTCAAAGAGGGCTGAACAGGAAGCCAAGACATTTATCCTATGTGTACCATTACAAGCACCCTTCTACCCCAACTTTGTCACCGGAAACTATGAGGGATCCCAGACTTCCACCCATACCTAACAGTAGAGAAGTATCCTCTCTCTCACTGCTGGGATAAAATTAGAGGAGGTTTAGTAAAAACCAAGATTTTCACCTTCAACTAGTTCTACTCTCTTCCTTCTGCCAAAATGATGTAGAAAGTCAGCTAAATATTTATTAAATAAGACCTAGAATGTCACATAATTTTTAAAAATCTAATTTTTAATAAAAAAATCATTTGCCATGCCAAGAACCAGGAAAATCCCAAACTAAATGGGGGAGAGGGAAAGAGACCCCCTCCAAAAAAATAGATGCCAACATTAAAAGGAAAACATGTCAGAATCTGACAAAGATTGCAAAGCTGCCATGATGAAAATGCTTCAATAAGCAATTACAATCCAGCTTAACAAATGGAAAATTAGAAAGTCTCACAGAAGGGATTGAAAGTCTCAGTAAATAGGAGCTATAAAAAAGAACCAAATTGAAATATTACAATTGAAGGAATACAATTGGAAAAAAATGAAGCAAACAATATTGAGGAGAAAATAGGCTGAATAAAAGTGAACAGACAATAATATATAGTTTCAAATGGCTTAGAAGAAGGATATTGAATGTTCCCAACACAAATAAATGGTAAATACTTGAGATAATGGATAGGCTAGTCACCCTGATCTGATCTCTACACATTGTATGTATCAAAACATCACTAGGCACTCCATAAATATGCACAATTATTATTGGTCAGTTAAATAAAATGGTAGCATGTGAGGGATCTGTGAAACTATAAAATATATTCATGTCATTAGAGTAATTGAAGAGGAGAAAAGGATAGAGCTAGAAAATATGCAGAGATATTGGTAAAAAATTTTCCAAATTTATCAGAAGATATAAACCCACCGAGCAAACCCCAAATTGAATAAAACAAAATAAATCAAAGTTTAGACCATCATGATAAAAGTTCTGAATGTTAAGACTAAGGAAACAATTTGAAAGAGGCCAGAGGGAAAAAAAATGGCACTTTACCTTCAGGGTAAAAATAATTCTTATGACAATGGATGAGAAACCTGGGGGCCCAGAAGAAAGCAAAATAATGTTTTGCCAAACTTTCAAAGAAAAGAACCGTTAACCTAGCATCTTGTATCTAGCCAAAATGTGCTTAAGAATGAAGGAAAAACTAATACATCCATAGATGAAGGAAAACAGAACTTCTCACTAGCACACCTACCCTAAAAGAAAGGTTAAATGAAGTTCTCAATGTAGAATGAAAACAATAAAAGAATAAACCTTGGAATATCGGAGGGAAATTAAAAACTCAGAAGCAAAATACATTTTTTCTGCTGGTTTTCTAAATTTTTTGTTGAAGGAAAATATAACCCTGCTACAATTTTAAAAGTATATGGAGGAAATATTTAAGATAATCATGCTATAAATGCAAAGAGGTAAAGGATCATTAAAGGAGACAATGTTTTTCTCTCAACTCCTGAATGATGATGCTGTCAGTCTGTGAAAAAGAATATATAGTATGATACAAGACCAACCACTTAAGCAACATACAGAGAGATAGATTCAAAAACACTATAGGTAGTTCTATTTTTAATCGTTTAAGAAAACTCCATTCCGTTTTTCATAATGGTGATTCCAATTTACATTCTCACCAACTATGCAAAAGGGTTCTCTTTTCTCCACACCCACTACAACTCTTTTTATCTCTTGCCTTTGTGATATTAGCCATCCTAACTGGTGTTAGGTAATACCTCATTGATTTGCATTTACTTGGTAATTAGTGACATTAAGCACATTTTCATATACCTGTTTAGTCATTTTTATTTAGTCTCTGGAAAAATATCTATTTAGGTGCTTTGACTATTTTTAAATCAGGTTATTTATCATTATTAATTTGCTATTGAGTTGTCTGAGTAGTGTCTTTATATCTTAGATACTAGTCTCTCATGAGATACATGGTTTGTGAATATTTCTTCCTATTTGTAGGCTGCCTTTTGATTTTGTTGATTGTTTCTTTTGCTGTTTAGAAAATTTTTAGTTTAAGGTAGTGCCACTTGTTGATTTGGGTTTTGTTTTTTTGGGGGTTCTTTGCCTGAGCTTTAGGGGTGATATCCAAAAAAATCCTAACCAAGTCCAATATAAATAACTTTTCTCCTGTGTTTTTTCCTATGGTTTTTAAGTCTTACATTTCAGATTTTAATCTATTTGGAGTTACTTTTCAGCATGTTGAAAGACAAGGGTTCAGTTTCATTCTTTTGCATGTGAATATCCAGTTTTCCCAGTACCATTTGAAGAGACTATCTTTTTCCCATTGTGCTTTTGTAGTGGTCTTGTTGAAAATTATAATATGACTCAACAATCCATCTGCAAGGTGTACATACAAAGGAAATAAAATCTCATAGAAATATCTGCACTCCCATGTTTATGGTAGCATTATATACAGTAATCAAGGTACAGAAACAGCCTAAAAGAGACACAATATTGCACAGAAAGACAAATAATTCTACATGATCTCACTTATATGTGGAATCATTAAAAAGTCAAATACATAGAAACAGAGAGTAGAATGGTAGTTGTTGTGGGGTAAAGAAGGAAAGGAACTGGGAACATATAAGTCACAGGGTACAAATTTGCAGTTAAGTAAAATAAATAAATTTAGAGGTAACGTACAGCATGAAGGCTGTAGCAAATAATATTGCATTGTATGTTGAAAATTTACTAAGAGAGTAGAATTGGGATTTTCTTATCACAAAAAAGAAAATGTTAAGTCGTGGTCTCCCTTTGTTGTCCAGGCTGAATTACAGTGTCATGCCTCCACCTTCTGGGTTTAAGTGATTCTTCAGCCTCAGCTTCCTGAGTGACTGAGACTACAGGTGTGCACCATTGCATCATCCAGCTATTTTGTTTGTTTGTTTTTGTAGAGACAAGGTCTTGCTATGCTGCATAGGCTGGTCTCAAATTCATGAACTCAGGCAATCCTCCTGCCTCAGTCTTCCAAAGTGCTGGGATTACATGTATAAGCCACCACATCTGGGCTAAAAAAAAAAGAAAATTAGCTGACATTATGTGATGATCATTTCAGGCGATGAATGTTAACTTGCTTGAATAGTAATTATTTCAAATATATATGTGAGATAAATATACCTCACATATATATAGCAATACATCCTGCTATATGCCTTAAATCTATATAGTAAGAAAGACATGCTTTATTTTTAAAGATAAAAGAACACTGCAGGTAAATAAAAATGGAGTTCTAAAAAATATTCAAGTATCCCAGAGAAAAGAAGGAAAAAGCCGGGCTCGGTGACTCAACCTGTAATCCCGCACCTTTGGGAGGCTGAGGTGAGTGGATTGACTGAGCCCGCGGGTTCGAGACCCGCCTGGGCAACTTGGAGTGACCTCATCTCTACAATAAATCAAAAAATCAGCCGGGCGTGGTAGTGCGCGCCTGTAATTCCGGCTACTCGGAAGGCTGAGGCGGAAGGATCACCGGAGCCCAGCAGGTCGAGGCTGCGGTGCCTGGGAGCGGCCACTGCACTCCAGTCTGGGCGACAGAGTGAGACTCCAACTCAATAAAAAAAGAAAAGAAAGAAAAAGAAAAGAAGGAAAAAAGCAAACAGAAACGAAACAATCAATCAATGGGCAGACATATGCCTTAACATTTCAGTAGTTAAATTTAATATAGATGGTCTAAGTATACCAATTAAAAAGTAGAAAATAGCAGTGGAGATTACAAAACATAAACCAGCTCTATGCTGTCCACAAAAAATTTATTTTAAATATGAGGTAGGCAGATTGGAACGTAGTTTGGAAAATATATCATGCAAAGATTAATAAAGGGAAAGCAAGAGTAACTGTATTAATATCAGATAAAGTGGACATCACAGCATAGAAAGTTACCAGGGACAGAGAGGGAAATTATATGAAGATATAAAGTCTATCATCCAAAAAGTTACAGTAATTTTAAATGAGCATGGACCAAATAAGTTGAGCTATAAAATGTGTGAAGCAGAAACTATTGAATTGAAAAATTATAATGAAATTCACAATCATGGTATTAACATTGCCTTAAAACAACTGATAAAGCAACTTGATAGAAAACTAGAAAATATTTAGAACATAATAATACCATCAACCAAAAGGATCTAATAGACATTTATAAACACTTCACTCCTCTGACAAGAAGATGAATATAAGCCAGACTCGGTTGGCTCAGCCTGTAATCCCGCGTCTTTGGGAGGCTGAGGTGAGTGGATTGCTTGAGTCCGGGGCTTCGAGACCTGCCTGGGCAACTTGGCGAGACCTCATCTCTACAATAAATCAAAAATTAGCTGGGCGTGGTAGCGCACCTGTAGTTCTAGCTACTTGGAAGGCTGAGGCAGAAGGATCGCCGGAGCCCAGCAGGTTGAGGCTGTGGTGACCGGAAGTGGCCACTGCACTCCAGTCTGGGCAACAGAGTGAGACTCCAACTCCAAAAAAGAAAAAAGATGAATATACATGATTTTAAGTGACCTCAGAACATATACCAAGATATATCATATCAAATTATAAAAAATTCAATAAATATAAAGTGGTTGAAATTATAAAGTATTCTCTCTAATCACAATGGAATCAAACTAGAAATAAATAATAAAAAGTTACTAGAAAAATCTCCAAACACTTCAAAACTAAATAACATATTATTAAATAGTCCCTAGATCAAGAATAAAAAGAAAGTTAAGTTACGTTGAAATGAGTAAAAGTGAAAATATATCATAATAAAATTTGTATGGCAATGTTAAAGCTGTGCTGAGAGGGGAATTTAAAGCACTAAGATCATACATCAGAAAAGAAGAAAAGTCTCATATCAATAAGTTAGGATTCCACCTCAGGGACCTAGAAAAAAAAGTAAAAATAAATGCAAGACAGGCAGAAGAAGGAAATAATAAAGATAAGAGAAGAAATCAGTGAAATTAAAAACAGAAAAAGTGAAGAAAATCAATGAAACAAAGGACTACATTTTTAAAAAGCAATAATATCAAAATCCTCTAGGAAGACTGACAAAGTAAAATTAAAGAAGATCAAAACTGCCAATATCAGCAATGATAATAGGCTGTGACTAATGACTCTGCAGATATCAAGTGGATAATAAGGGAATACTTTAAGAAGTTCTTGATATACTTGATAACTTAGATAAAATGAACCATTTCCTGGAAAAACACAAACTTCCACACTCGCTCAATCTGGAATAATTTACATAGATAGCCCTATAACTGTTAAGGAAATGTAATAATTTAAAAACTCTTCCCCAAAAATGTTCATGCCCAATGTAGTCACTGAAGACATCTACCACATGTCTAAAAAATTATTCACATCAATTTGAAACAATCTCAGAAAAAATATCCCCAACTTATCTTCTGAATCTACTATAACCTTGATAGCAAAATAGAAAAAGACAGCATAGAAAACAAAAACAAAAACTAAAGAACACTATCACTCATAAATATACAGACAAAAATTCTTCACAATACATTAGCAATTAGAATTTAGCAATATATAAAAATTTAAACCATGACCAAGTGGTGTTTGTTTCAGGGTTCAAGGCTCATCAAATACTTAAAAATATGACATGATCCTATCAATGAATATAGAAAAAGCATTTAATAGAATTCAACCCTTATTCATGATAAAAACTTGCCAAAAAATAGAAATAGAAATTCAAGTTGAAGAGTGGCTTCAAAAATGTCTGTTGGTAACATTATACTTAATGATGAAAAGCGAAATGCTTCCCTTAAGATTGTGAATAAGACAAAGATGTCTTTTCTCACTATTCTTGTTCAACATAGTGCTGTGTTTTAGTGCAACCGGTAAGAAAAAAGAAATAAAAGACATCCAGAACAGAAAGGACAAAATAAAACTGTCCTTATTTGCAGATAGCACTCTTGTCTACAAAAAAAAAAAAATACAAACTGCAAAAGTATTTTTAGAGCTAATAAGTGAGTTCATGGTTGCAGGACAAAATGTAAACATTTAAAAAATCAATTTTATTTCTGCATACCAGCAAGAAACACACAGACAATGAAATTCCAAATGTACCAATTATAATAGCTGAAAAGATGAGATACTTTTATGTAAATCTAATAAAACTTGTATATGATTTTTATTCTGAAAACTAACAAAGCTGATGGAAATAATTTAAGATATAAATAAATGGAGAGAGACATCATGTTCATTGCTGAAAAAATCAACACAGTAATTACATTTATTCTCTGCAAACTGATGCACTAGTTTGGCACAATACTTCAAAAATTCTAGTAAGGTTTTTTTTTTAAGACATAGAGTAGATTATTCCAAAATTATACAGAAAAGTTACAAAACCAAAGTAGCTTAAACAATTTTGTAAAAATGTATAAAATGAGAAGAACCAGCCTATCCAAATTAAGACTTCTCTACAATGACACTAACCAAGAATCTGTGGTATTGGCAGAAAGACAAGCACGTGAATTGATGGGTCATGTAGAGAACTCAGAAATAGTCACACACAAATATGTCCAACTAATGTTTCACATCATAAAGGTACAAAAGCAACTCAATGGAAAAAAGGTAGCCCTTTCAACAATTGGTGAAGTGATTGGACATCTAGTCCTCCCCCCCAAAATACAAAATTTGATCTAAATCTGTAATAATTAAGCAGAAATGAATCATTGACATAAATGACAATATTGGAGCTATTACAGGTTTCAAAAACCAAAAAAGGAGGAAATCTTCAAGATAAAGAGCTAAACAAACAAAAAAAGACACAAAAAGCATGTTCTGTAAAAGAAAAAAAAAATGATGAAATGGACTTCATTAAAATTCTTTTTAAAACTTTTATTATGAGAAAGATTCTGCTAAGATGTTGAAAAAGACAAACTACAGAGTGAGAGAAAATATTTACAAACCGCTTAGCCAACAAAGCAGAAATAGCAAGAATATATAACTCAAATCTCAACAGGAAAAAAACAAACAATCTGATTACAGAATTGAGCAAAAATTTTGAAGATACATTCCACCCAACAGGATTCACAGATGGTAAATAAGCACATGAAAATATGTTCATCATCATTAGCCACTAGGGAAATGCAAGCTAAGCCCACAATAAGATGTCACTACACATCAATCAGAATGGCTAAAACAAAAAATAGTGACAACATCAAATACTAGCCAGGATTCACAGAAATTGGATCACACATACACTGCTGGGGAAACTTAAATTGTACAGTAGTTCTCAAAAACACTCAGACAATCTCTTAAAAAATTACATACGTAACTACCATATGACCCAGAAACAGTACTTCTGATCATTAATCCCAGAGAAATTAACACCTATTATGTCACAAAGAAACTATACACAGATGTTCATGTGAGATTTATTCCTAATAGCAGGAGGAAAAAAATCCTGAGGGGAAAAAATGTCTCTCAAGTTGAATGGTTAAATGAATTATATTTGTACCATGGAATACTACACAACAATACCAATAAACAAACTTTTGAAAGCTACAACAACCTGGAAGAACCTTCAGAGATTATTTTGTGTGAAATAATATTGCAAACGATATCACGGCCAAGCCAATCCTGAAAGGTTATGCGTATTTAATACAACGCTCGTGAAATAACAAAACGATCGCGATAGAGAACGTATTGGAACTTGCCTGGGGTTAAAGAAGGGTTACGGGGAGACAGGAAACCAGTTTGGCTAAATAAATAAATAGAAAAGAAAAAGACCCTGTGAGGCATCTTTGTGGTAGAGGAAATGTTTAGTACCTTGACTTTTAATGCCAGTCTCTTGGCCGTGATATCGTTTGCAATAATTTACCATGAAGGAAAACTTGGTAAATGGCGCATGTGATCGCTTTCTGTTACTTCATACAACCACATGCGAATCTGTGGTTGTCAGTTATCTTTCAATAAAAAGTGCAATTAAAAAGCAAGGTTTTTTGGGAAGCAGAAGTCAGACTGCAATGGGTTAGAGCATTTCAAAGGTGGTAGAGAATTATATATGGGGAAGTCTTATGTTGTCCCCTGAGGCAAGTCTGACATTTACTGGTTAAATTTATAGGTTTTTTTTTTCCTGCGTATTACTCAAATGTAGTTATTCACTCTTATTCAGTGCTCAGTTTTATCCTCTATTCTAGACACTCTCCCTGACTTAGCTCATACATTCGCACGGTTTTAACTGCCTGTATGCTAATGATTTCTAAATTGACTTTGTCAGTCGCTTTTTCTCAAACTTCAGATTCTTACAGTCCATTACAGCGACACGCTCATGTGGCTAGGCCGCCGCAGACACCTCACTCAGGGCAGAATTCCTCACTTTCCCTCTTGTGCAGTCTCTGTTTCAATCAGCGTCACCACCATCCAACTGTTCTTGCCTAATTAGTAACCTAGGAGTTATTCTTGACTCCAGTGCAACTTTCAGACCCCTGGCTATTCCAGCACCAAATTTAAACACTTTATTTTCACATCTATTTTTGCTTTGCTAGGGTTCTCACAGTTCTCTCCTGTAGATGAATGCTTCATTTTTCTAACTGGTTTCCCTTCCTTGAAATTTTCCCATCTCGATTTTATCCTTTGCACATTTTCCAGTTTTCTAAACTGCAAATTATTCGTATCATCCCCCACTGTCCACAGAATAACACTTAAGATCCACCTCAGAGTACAAATGCACTCTGTGATTTGGTCCCTTCTACCTCTCCAACCTCCTTCAGGTCTTCCACAGCCTGGAAATGTATACCCCAGGAGCATTCAGTTGCAGGCAATTTCATATTTCCTGCCTTTTTCTTGAAATGATCCTCTGGTAACAAGGCACTATACGTTTCCCTACCCAACTGTTCCAGAGGCGACTTCCTGTTTCTCTTCTGCTTCCCAATTATTCAATATTAAAAACACTCATGAAGTACCATTTCCTCTTCTTGATTCTACAGGATCTTGAAGTTGTCCCCCATCTTTCCACTTAGGATATATGTATCCTAGTAGGATTTTATTAGGGAGTATTTCTTAGGAAATTTATTAGGGAAGATTGGTTCACAAGATTACAAAGTGAAGTCTTACAAGAAGCCGTCCACAAGCTAGGCAATGAGAAAAGCCTATACCATGTCTCAGTCCAAGTTCAAAAGACTAAAAGCCAGAAAGGCCAACACTGTAGCCCTCTACCTGAGTCCAAGGGCCCGACAGACTCCAGAGGCTGCTGGTGCAAGTCCCAGAGTCCAAAGGCCAAAGAATCTGGAGTTTCATGCCCAAGAGAAGGAGGAGAGGAAGCAAAGCATCTCATCAGGAAACTAAACAACCAGCAGAGAACTTACCACTGTGTCCTCGGCTGATTTTATGACATCCATATCAGTAAGACTTGGCCCCATTGATAATGGGAGATTCAGGTCCCTTCTGTTTGAAGTATCTTTCTTGTGGAATGCAGCTATTTTTATAACAAACAGATGATTCTCTAGACATGGTCAGTCTTGACTCTTCATTGTTAAAATTAAAAACCAAACAAACAAAGCCCTTGGTCATCTCATCCCAATGTTGAGTCACAAGTAGGTTCTAAGCTTCTTCTATAGAATGAGAACAGGAGCTTCTTCTTTCCTAAGTCAAATTACCATTGAATCCCTTTGTTAGGAGAGAGTTCCATTGCACCAAGTGGGTAGGGTGGAGGAATCAGATCCAAGACATCTGGGTCTCCTCAAGAAAGATGCCTTTTCATTCTCTAGGGTTCTTTCATGTTTTAATGTCATTGGGAATTCTTAGTGACTGCTATCTCATCCCAGTTCCCAGGTCAACTCTAGTCCTCCTTAGAAAACTTTGCACTTTTTTTTCCTATACTATTGTCATTGGAGAAGCTATTTTTTCCCAGGATTCAGGACGTTTCCTTCCCCGTGTGGGGGTAAGAACATTTAAGCTTCTCGAGTTACACGTTCGCTCTAACAGGATGAAAGTGGTTAAGAACCAGAATCAGGAAATAATAAAGAACCACCCAACAGACCATGATTCCTGGCCCTACTGTCATGTTTAAAGCGTCTGAGAACTCTGCATGCAACAGAATTCACTTGATGTCCTTTTATTAATCAATTTATTCATTTTTATTCAACAAATATGTATGAAGCCCCTAGTATGTAGCAGATATTGTTAGGTACTTGACTCTTGTCTCTGGTAGAACTTTCACTCTAGTGGCTCTGACCACCTGGACTAAACTACCTCTTAGTTCCAAGTCCTTCACACTCAGATGACTACAAAGGGGGATACAGGACATCTTACCTTTCTTTCAGGAATGAGTGTACTTCTGGGATTTATTGCTTCTCACTCTCATGTGTTGAAAACTTCAATTTAAGCTTTATTTTAAGATCCCCCAAAACTTCCTGAGTTAATCTCAATAGTCATACTCTACCTCCTGCATCCTGTACATGAGATAATTCAAGCTAAGACATAGCATGTAACTATAGCAATACCTACCAATATACCGGCTGCCTAAAGAGAGTTGATAATCTCACTGCTCAGAATATTCCAGTATCTAACATGCTTCAGGATGAACTAGAACATTACAGTGTTCTTCTCCACCCCCTGCCTTATGGCCTAGCGCGTTCCTCCTTTGCTTCATAGTTCAGTTTCTCCTTAAAGCAGGAGTGTTCTTCTGAATTCTAGCCCGTTTTCCTGAAGCCCTAATACCCGTCCAAGTTCCCACCAACTTGATCTGCAGCATAGCTATTTATTCTTCTTTCATATTATTCTCTCATTCGCCCACTCATTTTCTAAGGCTCTCCTTTCAATAGACCATTCCCTTGAAATGCCACTATTCGGCTCACCACCTGCTCCTACCCACCTGATTTCAGGTACTCCTACCATCTGTGGCCCTGCTGCCATGCCCAGCCATCATTTCTGCATTTGCCAAGCCCGGCATGCCTCCAGCAACAATTATCATGCACAGAGAGCTCAAGGATGAGTTGAGACTGCCATCTTGCTTGTGATATTTCTTTGCATAAGACAGCAAGCAAATTCAAAATTAAGCAGTAGTACAATGAGTTGAAATAATTTACAGATATTTTTAATGCTGGAGAAAAAAATAATGATCCGATTAAATCTTCCCCTAAGAAATCATTATTCTATTGAGTTCATCCAAATAGCAGGGTGTGATTTTAATTATTATAATGGAACATAATTGTCACTAAACTGAGGAGTTAATTATTCTGAAAATAATTGTGTCATTCTTCTACAAATAAAATGATACAAAAATGTATTTTGTGGCTCTGAGTTTTGAATAATACCAACACAGCCAATATATTTACTCATGTGAAACTTAAGCAACAGTCACTAGTGATTCACCCAATTTTCTCTCAAGAGTTGGATTTGCAATTTTAAACTTGCAAATTAGATAGAAGCTTCATTATTTCTCTAATGGGAAACACAAAATTCTTACAGAAGTGCCTCAGAATTGGCATTTGCCATCTATCTTAAATGCCACCATCCGGTGGGGGCATTGTTATGGGTCTCACTGAGGCTATCTATAGTTATCTTTTCTGTTTTATAACTCTTGATCCATGGGATGATTTTTCAGACAATCCGGCAGAAACCCACAGACATGAAATTATCAGACAATTAATTACCCTCAAATGAAGGCCTAAACCATATCCCTACAGAAAAATGGTGAGTATTCAAGGTTAAGATTAAATGGAGGTTTTGAAGACATACTCTAAGAGGAGTCTTCGACAAAAATGATGGAGTTAGAATTATTTGGTAGCTCAACTCCATCTCCTTATCTGCAACTTGTTTTCATGAATTTAAGGATTATTTTATACCATATTTCTAGGTTTCTTTGTGCTGGCATATCTGAACTTGCCTGCCTTTCTGCAATACTGGCCCTTCCCCAGCCCATATTCTGGAATCTTGGGCCCCTTTACCTCTAATATGAGTGGTCTAATGGCAGTCCTATTCTGTCATGAAACCTGTCCTCTGAGTACTTGAATCCATTAGAGCTGTTATAGTGATTTACTACCATAAAAGTATTTGGGTTTAAAATTTTTCTTCAACTGCCAGTCAGGTGTCATAAAGTCAAGATAAAGGGGGGAGAGCTATATAATCTTGATCTAGTCCCAACAGATGTGTCAGAGATCACAGGGGCATATGAATAGACTGGAATTTAAACTTAGGTAAGGGAGAGTCAGTTAAAGATTAAATAAATAAATGTTCCCCCTGGGCTTCAGGGATATCAGTATTTGCAGTTATAGAGGAAAATACTACATCCTCAGAATTTAAGAAACAAGATTCTATTGTTTTAGAACTGTAATGCAGGAAGGAAGAAGGACTGGGGACCAGCCCACACCACTTCCTCAACGAATCAAAATTATAAAATTTCAATGATTATAGTTAGCATAAGCTATATTCCAAGACTTGCGGTTAGCATGAAGGAAGAAACTTACGACACCTGGGCAGTAAAAATGAACAAGTGTCATGCTCAAAAAGGCAGCATAAGTGGCCAGAGTCAGAAAGAGAAAAAAATATATAGGAAGATGATTGTCACAGGAACTCAGGAAGTAGAATGTTTGAAGAAAAAGGAAGAGGTCAGCTTTATCAGATGTTGTTCAGAATCAAGTGAACTGAGAAGAATTCTCATTGAATTTAGCCTAGATGTTACTGGTTACTTTAACAAGAGCTGATTTAGTGGAAAGAGAAGAATGGAAACCAAATTAGAAGGGCTGAGGGGTTAATAGCATGAAAAGGAGACAACTAGTATAAACAGCAAAGGGGAGAGAAAAAAAATATGGGGATGAGGGAGGGAGGCAAGATTTGTTTATTTCTGTTTTTTGTATTCATTGGGAGGGACTCAAGTGTGTTTAAAAATTACAATTCAGCTGAGGAGAAGTGGTTGAATATACAAGAGAAAGAAGGGATTAAGCAGACAGTTCTCTGAGCTGGCTAGCTAGCATTTATTAGACCAAAGCAGAAGTATAGTATGAGCATTGGCCCTAGATTAGAGGAGGGGCAGGTCTTGGCACTGTCATTAACTTTTAAAAGGAGTCCCAAAGGTCAGAATTCCAATTTCTCAGCTGAGACTTGCTTCTGTCTTCATGAAATACCAACAGCATATTTGAGGCTTAATCCTGGGAGGTTTTTCCAATGTGAAATGGGGATTAGATTATTTTTGTGATGATGAGAAGCCTGGAATTCCATCTGCTGTCAGATAGGAAGGGAAACTTGAGAAAACCCTTTGGTGTGTCCCTAACTACCAGTGACAGCTTCTACTTATATGGCTTACCGATCCTAATCTTAGAAGCAGGAGCCTAAGTTACTTATTAATGGGGAATGGAGAGAAAATAAGGTTGAGATACATTCTGAGTGTCATTTTCAAGATTGTTTTAAAAGATAAAATGAATATATATATTCATTATATATATATAAATATTAAAACATAATATTAATATATATATATTAAAAACAAATTTTTTTGTCCTACTCATGGCCCATGTCACACCTTTGGCACAATCAATGGCCCTGCATGGGTCAGTTCTGAGATTGTAGAATCCCACCTGAATAAAGTAAGCTAAAATGGAAGAAGCTGCCAGGGGCTTAGAACAGGGATTCAGAAACTAAGTCCACCAACAAATCCAGTACACCTCTTTTTGTTAAAAAAAATTTGAACAAAGTCATGCCCATTGATTGATAGATTCGCTATGACTGTGTTTGTGCTATGATGATAGAGTTGAATAATTGTGACAGAGACCTTACAGCTGTCATAGACTAAAACATTTAGCAAGCCCTTTTCAGAATACATTGGAGGACCCCTGGCCTTGAGGAAAGGAAGATCTATGCAATATCCCTGGCTACTGACAGAGAAGGAGGTGAGTTTCTACTCTACCGTGGAGAAGATTCTCTCAGACAGGTCTGGTGGTCAGAGTCCACAGACCCTGACCAAGAGCTGGATTTAAGGACGGGGTCCAGGTCCTCAAAAGTGTTCAGACAGGTCAAGCTTGAGGAATAGGATACTGAGGGGATTGGGATTTGGGGAGAAAGGTAACGCCCAAGACTTAAGATAGCAACACAAGTCTAAGGTAGAAGCAGCCGTAACTCTGGACAAGGGTCACATGAAGACAAGGGTATGGTGGCACTAAGTCTAAGACAGAAGAGGCTAGGCAAAGGGAGAAGGTCACTGTGTGGCTAGCAGCCATTCTGAAGGAGTCCCTTGATTCTCCATAAGTGAAAATGATAATCCATGGCCTAGACATTAGTATTAGTGATAATAATAGCTAGCCTTCATTGAGAGTTTAGTATGTGCAAAGCACTGTGGTTTACTTTCACATGAATTTTTAAAATTTCATTCTTACAGTCATCCTATAAGGTAGCCTTAAATTTATTTATTTATTTATTTATTTATTTATTTATTTATTTATTTATTAAATCAATATTTTTTATTTTGATATTACGGGGTACAGTTAAGGGTTAGGTATACAAATATGCTTCATTCAGGCACCCTTGTTGATAAGGGGTATCTCCCTGTCCCCAGACAGATATTGACTACCGTTAATCCCACCTCCCTTCCCCTCCCTCCCCCCCTCCATAATTTCCCACCACTGCCAATCTTTTTCTTATAGTATTACGATAGATGTTCAAGGTCCACTATATGAGTGAGAACATGTGATATTCAGATCTTTGCTTCTGTGAGAGGTCACTCAGTATTATAGATTCCAGTTCCATCCAGGTTGCTGAGAAATTCATGATATTGTTCTTTTTTATGGCTGCATAGTATTCCATCATGTATATGTACCACATTTTTCTAATCCAGTCCTCTTCTGAAGGACAGCATGATTGATTTCAGGTTCTTGCTATTGTGAACAATGCTGCGGTAAACAGACATGTGCAGGTATCTTTTTGATAGAGTGATTTGAGTTCTTCAGGGTATATTCCCAGTAGGGGGATTGCAGGGTCATATGGAAGGTTGATATTTAGAGCTTTTAGGAATCGCCACACTGTTTTCCACAGAGGTTGCACTAGTTTGCACTCCCAACAACAGTGTAGAAGTGTTCTCTTTTCACCATACCCTCTCCAGCAACTGTTATTTTTTGAGTTATTGATAATTGCCATTCTGACTGGAGTTAGGTGGTATCTCAGTGTGGTTTTGATTTGCATCTCCTTGCTGATTAGTGAGGTTGAACATTTCTTCATGTGTCTGTTGGCTGCTCAGATGTCTTCCTTTGAGAAGTGTCTGTCATATCTTTTGCCCACTTTATAATGGGATTGTTTGTTTTTTCCTTTTCAACACGTTTGAGTTCCTTGTAGATCCAAGATGTTAAGCCTTTGTCAGACCTGGAGTTGGCAAATACTTTTTCCCAGTCTGTGGGCTGTCTCCCTGCTCTCTTGATGGTTTCTTTGGCTTTGTAGAAGCTTGTCAGTTTAATGAGGTCCCACTTGTCTATCTTATCTCTTATGGCCTGTGGGTTTCGGGTTTTGTTCAGGAATTAGATGCCAGTTCCAATTTCCATAAGGGTGTGTCCTGCATTATCTAAGGTTCTTATGGTTTGAGGTTTTACATTTAGGTCTCTGATTCATTTAGAATTAATTTTTGTGTATGGGGATAGATAGGGGTCTTTTTTGAGTCTTCTGCATGTAGTCAGCCAGTTTTCCCAGCACCATTTACTGAATAGGTTCTCCTCTCCCCAGTGGTGGGTGGTGGAGGCTTTGTCAAAGATTAGTTGGTTGAGAAATTGAGGTTTAGCTTCTGGAATCTTAATTCTATTCCATTGGTCTATATGCCTGTTTTTGTACCAATAGCAAGCTGTTTTGATTATTGTAGCTCTATAGTAAAGTTTGAAGTCTGGTAGTGTGATACCTCCTGCTTTGTTGTTGTTGTTGTTGTTTTGCTGAGGATTGCTCAGGCTATTCTTGGTCATTTGTGTTTCCATATGAATTCCTGTATTGTTTTTTCTAGGTCTGAGAAGAATGTTGCTGGTAATTTGATGGGTATTGCATTAAATCTGCAGATTGCCTTAGGTAGAATGGACATCTTTATAATGTTGATTCTTCCAATCCATGAGCATAGGACATTTTTTCACTTGTTTGTGTCATCCTTGATTTCTTTGAGCAGTGTTTTGTAGTTTTCATTGTAAAGGTCTTTCACATCCCAGGTTAGGAAGATGCCAAGGTATTTTATTTTTTTGTGGCTATTGTGAATGGGATTGTGTTTTTTATATGGGTTTCTGTTTATTATTGGTGTAAAGAAATGCAATTGTCTTTTGCACATTTATTTTATACCCTGAGACTTTGCCAAAGACCTGTATCAGTGCAAGGAGGCTTTTGACAGATTCTCTTGGGTTTTCAAGGTATACAATCATGTCGTCAGCAAAGAGGGATAACTTGATTTCCTCTTTTCCTATTTGAATGCCCCTGATCACCTTCTCTTTTCTGATTGCTCTAGCTAGGAGTTCCAATACTATATTGAACAGGAGAGGAAAGAGTGGGAATCCTTGTCTTGTTCCAGTTTTCAGGGGAAATGGGTCCAATGTTTGTCTATTTAGGAGTATGCTAGCTGTGGGTTTCTTGTAGATGGCTTTTACTATTTTGAGGTATGTTCCATGTATGCCTAGGTGTTCGAGGGTTTTTAATCAGGAAGTCGTGCTGGATTTTATCAAAAGCTTTTTCTGCATCTAATCAGTAATTTTTTTTTTTTGAGTTGGAGTCTCACTCTGTTACCCAGACTGGAGTGCAATGGCCACTCCCAGCCACCACAGTCTCACCTGCTGGGTGCCAGCGATCCTTCCACCTTAGCTTTCCAAGTAGCTGGAACTACAGGCACGCGCTACCACGCCCGGCTCATTTTTGATTTATTGTAGAGATGAGGTCTCCCCAACCTGAGAATCAGTAATTTAAACATCTCTTTCACAGTCATGAGGATAACAACTGTTTCCTCACTGAGCATCACAAGACATTTGGAAGGTGAGAACAGTCATGGGGCCCATAAGAAAGGTGCTAACAAGGGCATAGAAGTGATCCACAAATAAAAGAGATGTTTATTCTGTCCTACCTATAAATATAAAGATGATGTGAATGGGTGTCAAGTGTCACTTCACCTCATGGCACTCATGATTTATGAAGTTTTCACATTCAAAAGGAATACTTATCAACTTATTTTAAAGCCATGGCATTTTGTCCTGATTTCTTCATTTTTGGTTTAGAACTTTTGCTATGTGCTTATGGGCCTAGGTATGGTGATAGAATCCTAACAAGCCCTCTGAAGTGCAAAATGCAATATAATCAGGCTTCTTGGATGTTGTCCAATGTGAATTATTGATAAAGTTTAGGAAAATGTTTTTCTTGGCCCTCCTGTTACTCTTTAGTTCTTAAATGCCTGCCTGACATTGCAGGGCATAAAAGTTCCCCAGCAGCTTTGTATTCACTGTGGGTTGAGAAAGAGATAGTTGGAGTGGAGATAACATTAAAGTCTCTTTAGAGGTCCCTGTGACATGACAGAAAAGGTGACATAATGTAAAAAGCCCGAGCTTTGGCATGAGACCAAATTCTATTTGAATACTGAACTTTTAGAAATTAGCTGTGTCATTTTGAAAAACTGCTTAACTCTTTCAGTCTCCTTGACTTCATCTGTAAAATAAAGACAAATAACAATGGCATTTCAGGTCTGTTGTCAAAATTACATGAAATAAAAGTGATTGTGATATTTTACTGCTTTGCATTTCAAAATCCCACTCATTTGGTGTCAAGTGGCTTCAGCTATGAAGAGGATTACATGGGAGGAATAAATGACATCGTACAAAGCATCATAGCTAATTGTTGGTAATAGGGTTAAGTGGTATATAAATTAGGGTAACACTACCAGTTGTAATAGAAAAATTCCCGGAAACCTTAGTGGTTTACTATAATAAAAATCAGTCTTTTGTTAACAACCCGATGAACATGGTCAGTGGGTGGTCTTCCACATGGTGAATTAGGTGCCCGGTTTCTTCCACCTCATGATCTATCAGGGCATCTCAGTCTTTCACTTTTAATCAGTGGACAGAAAAGAGTAAGGGTAATCTGAATGGTTGTTATCAGACAGGTCTGAAAAGAACCACCATTATTTTCCCCACATTTCAAAGTTCTCAGTCATAGGGTCACACTAAATAGCAAAACAGGCTAGAAAATACCATCCAGCTCAACATCCAGGAAGAAAGAAAAATGAGTGTGGTAAACAGTTAAACATGTATCACACGAGTGATAAATATCAATAAGCAAAGGAATCTGGTATATGGGGAAGGGATATAGACATCAAATATTTACTGATTAAATTTAGTGAAAGCTGATAGTAGTTGAGAGCTTAAGAGAAAGTTAGATCTTATGGAAAGACAGAAACAAAATGGGGATAGATGATACAGAGTTTGAAGTGAAGTGTCTGCCACAAGAGTGACGGTAACCAAAAAACAGAAGAAATCTGAGCAACTAGAACTTAAGGTCTCATTCCATGCTTGAACTGATCACATTAACATCCTAATTCAAAAATCCATACATGCAAGTGAAATCAGTTAGCAACAAGGCCTAATGTTACCAGTGAGTTCTACCTGGGAAGGATTCTAGATAAAAAGAAAAAAAATTTAGGAAGATTTTCCTCCACAGACTGGAAAAAGTATTACATCATAATGAAGAAAAGTAAATCTCCAGGGTTAAAGGTTATTCAAGTTTAAATGAGTATCGGATGTTTCAGTTCCTGTCTTTGATACTGCTGATTTTAATCACAATACATGTTCAGTGATATGGCGTATGGCTGCATATCTGCTTTGTTTCGTCTGGTCTACTCTGGCGTAGCTATTGGGAAGGAAATCCCCCATAACATGGATCCTTGCCTAGGAGGAGACTCACACTCAGTGTCCCTGAGGTTTGGAGTAGTCCTGAAATCTGCCTCTTGAATTGCTTTCTCCACCTTATCAGTGCCCTGGAGAAGGGTCAAGCTAAATGAGAGCCGCAAATTTGCAAAAAATGAAAAGGAAGTTACGTGTCATGGCCTCTCCTTCAGCAGACTTCCTTTTTGCTCCCAGGATTTAACTTTTCTCTTAATACTAGAGGTTCAGGGGGCATTTGATTGACTCTGTTGCTTTTTTTCTTGATGATGCCGGTGTCTATTTTGTCCAGAATGAATAATAAAGTTTTGCATTAGGAAGCACCTGGATTTGTTCCAACTCTCTGTGGCTCCCAAAGAAAGAACTGGAGGTAGATTTCAATTCATTGGATTCTGTCCCCTTCCTTGGCATTCAAAACCTCTTGCCATGCTGTCCTGGAACAATCATCTCCTTTTCTTCATCTTTTTGCCAAATCCAACCTGCTGTGAGTTTTGTGCAGCCCATGAACATTCCATGCCAGTCCATACATGTACTTATATACGGCCTATGGCTGGTATCTCGCAATAGCAGATTTAGGTAGTTGCAACAAAGACCATATTTTGTTTACATTCCTGAACCCAAAAGACTAAAATATTTACTATCTAGCCCTTTGTAAAAATATAATAATAAAGGTGCCAATCCTTTACCTAGACTGTCATAAATGAAATTGAAGAATATTCCAGGTATTGAAGGAATAATATAGGTTCTGTGGCACAGAGGCACATATGGGGAAGTTATGAATAATAAACAACAAGCAGATTATAAACTGTAGCAAGTAAACATTAAAAGCTACAAATGTGTGAACTATGTGAAGAGAATTGCGTGCTCTTTGAGAACAGCGATCTTTGATATTATTTTTTAAAAATATTTCCCAGTATTTAAAGCAAGTCTAAGAACATAAGAAGCAAGAATATTGGTGGTTTACCAAATTCATCCAGCTTCAAAAGGCTTTGTGTCTCTATCTTTGGGCACTTATCTCTGAAGTCAGTTTGTCTGGACCAATATTGGCTGTTTTAAAATGGAAATTCCAGCTGGGCTCGGTGGCTCAGCCGGTAATCCCGCGCCTTTGGGAGGCTGAGGTGAGTGGATTGCCTGAGCCCATGGGTTCGAAACCCGCCTGGGCAGCGAGACCTCATCTCTACAATAAATCAAAAAATCAGCTGGGCATGGTAGCGCATGCCTGTAATTCCAGCTACTTGGAAGGCTGAGGCGGAAGGATAGCCGGAGCCCAGCAGGTCGAGGCTGCGGTGGCCGGGAGCAGCCACTGCACTCCAGTCTGGGTGACAGAGTGAGACTCCAACTCAAAAAAATAAAAATAAAAATAAATAAATAAATTAAATGGAAATTCCTAGCAGGGCTCAATGGCTCAGTCTGCAATTCCACACTTTGGGAGGCTGAGGTGAGTGGATTGACTGAGCCCGCAGGTTCAAGATCCACCTGGGCAACTTGGTGAGACCTCATCTCTACATTAAATCAAAAAATTAGCTGGGTGTGGTAGCACGCGCCTGCAGTTCCAGCTGCTTGGAAGGCTGAGGTGGAAGGATGATCGGAGCCCAGCAGGTCGAGGCTGCGGTGGACAGGAGCAGCCACTGCACTCCAGTCTGGGTGACAGAGTGAGACTCTAACTCAAAAATAAATAAATAAATAAAAATAAAATAAAATGAAATGGAAATTCCTAGAGGAACTTGCATTTATCCCTGCTAAGTTAATGAATAGAGGACATTCTTTATTCTTCTTCAGGGTCACTAAACTGGAACTTGTCTTGAGAATTAAACACACTTTAATTACAGCTTAAATATAACAAGAATTTTACCACTTTTCATATTTTATTGTGGCCAGGCATCAGCGATAATGAGGAAAAGGTTATGGATTTGGTCCTCATGTGGGTTGCTTAACTCTGTTCTATTCCAAGTTAGCAAATGTTATGAAGCTTCTACAATGTGCCAGGTACTGTGCATGTCATTAAGACTATGAAATTGTGCAAGGCACAGCTACTTTTTTCAAGAACCCTAGATCTTAGTGCAAAAGATTGGATAGTCTAGTGAATAAATGATTGGAGTTACAAGTAATGCCATAAAAAATAGAGATAAATTGCTACAACGATTAAAACGGAGAAAAGGGAGGATTGTGAAAAACTTTAAATAAGAGAATGTGTTTGCCATATGCATCTAAGGTATATACTCTTCTTTTAGATAGGAAGATAGAGGCCAGGGTCTTTGCAGGTACAGAGTATAAACATAGTACTAAAAGAGTATATAATATATTTAGTAAACATCACCAGATTCCAATTTGCTTAGAATACAGGGCATAGATACACTCCCAAATATATGATATATGTATGTGTGTATATACACACATATACATGAGAGTAATGAGAGGAAATGTGGAGGACCTGGAAAGTCAAACTGAAAAATGTAGGTTTTATTTGCGAAACAAAGAAAAACCCTGGTGGACTTTAGGCAGTGAATAATTGGAGAGTCTCTAAGAACAGCTTGACGGTTTGCATAGAATCAATTGGAGTTTGAAAAGACAGGAGGTGAGAGAAAAGTTAAAGATGTATTGTAGCAGCTCTAGGAGAAAAGTTGATGAGTCCTAAGTAGGATGCTCACAGTGAAGATGGAAAAAAGATAACCTTAAGCAACAACACAGAGATCAAATCTAGAAGACTTGGATTACAGTTTGCATGTTCATAGAGAAAAAGCAATTTTTAAAAATTTTGTTTTCAAGCCTAGTATGCTAATTAAAACAACAACAGCAACAACAAAAAACCTGCTCCATTAACTGGGAAATGAAGTCAAAGGAAAAGCTAGTTTGTGAGAATATACTGGGAACTATGAAAACTCTGTACTTGGCGTGTTGATTTAAGTTGCAGGTAAAACTTCTGATAAATTTATCTAGCAGGACTGGCTGTGGGAGACAGATTTGGGGTTGGCAGACTGATCTTAAATTCTCCTGCACAGAAGTTGTTTACACAGATGTTATTATAATGGGCACAATTTAAGAAGATGCACATAAAGAAAGAGCAGTGGTGAGGTCTAAGAATAAAATATTGGGACATGACTAAGTTTTAGAAAAAGTGAGGTCATCCCTAGGGAAAAAAAATGGTAAAGGGATATAAGAAATAGATCACCAGTGTCATCTGTGCCCAGGCAGGAACCCATATTTCAGGAAATCTTATCATAAATACACAATAAAGATACCTGGGAATCTTTATCAAATCCTCTATACTAAAATACACAGCTGAGATAACATACTAAATGATAGCAAAATTAGGATGTAAAACCTGCTTAGCAAAAATGTAAAAATGTCATCCTAAGTATTAGTCAGAAATCAGAGGCCAAGGAATTTTAGGAACGTCTAACACCAAGTCAGTTTTGTGTCAAGATAATATGTTTGGGTCAATCTTTCTAATTCAATGACAGTAAATGGGGAAAATGAACCCAATCATAATCTGTTGTACAAGCAGTCTGGAAGAAAACTATGTTAACTACAGGAAGTAGGCAGCATGATGGCTTTAGGAAAGAGATCTGATGACTCAAATTTGTCAATGCATGTCTAGCAACTCCCCAGGGAGGGTTTTCAGAGGAGTTGATATGCATAATCCCCCCTCCTTATCTGGCTTATCTAATTTAGTTGCATAAACTATCCTTGTGATTTCTGCCATGAAGAATATAGGCCTAACTACTCATGCTAGATTCCATGCCCACCACGCCGCATTTTGAAGACAAATTGGTCATTCATGTAGCTGGTGGGTGAATGTGCTAACTGGGATATATTCCAGTTCACTTGGCATAATGAATCTATCAATTAGTATTCTGATTTATATAGACAGACTATTAATCTCTGGATATACAGACAAATTTAAGTGTCTGAACCTGCTGTCATAAGAATAAGAATTTTGGTTACCCAGGGCTGTTTAACAAGCCATTCCTAAACTTAAGTGGCTTAAAACAATACTCATTATTTCTCCCAAAGCTACATTTGGGGCTGGGCTTATCTAGGCGATACTATTCCACAAGAAGCCTGTTGGTGCTGGAAATCCACCATACATGACGATTGCTCCTTCATTGACATGTCCGGGGATGGTCAGAACCACTAAGGACAGGATGAGAGTCTCTCTCTCCTTCATATGGCTTTCCATAAGTCTGGCTTGGGTTTTATTGTGGTACATGAAGTTTCAGCATAACTAAAATTCTTACACAGAAGCTGGCTTCTGAGAGAACGAGCAGGAGAGAAAGTTATCTTAAATACTGGGAGGAAATTGGCACAATATTTTTTCTGTTACATTTTATTTGAAAGCCAGTCCAACCAGATTCAAGGGAAGGGCAATAGTCTCTAGCTCTTGATGTGAGGAATGACACACATGTGTTGTGAAGAAGGAATTGACAGCTGTCCTATCTACAGGACAACAGGCAAATAATAGACAGTAAATATTGAATCAATGTTAATAAGCTAATGAATGAGTAGTTTGCAACAAAATAACTCTTCTACTTAAAATTGCTATAGCTGAACCACAAGCAAGAGTTGCCAACACACTAAGATTTAGAATTTCGAGTCCTTTATTTGCCAGTGGTCGAGAGCAGACTAGTGCCAGAAAGAACTCTTGACCCCGAATGGAGTAAGCAGGGGGTTTATAAAGGCAAAAGCCACAAAAGCTTTATAGGTATGATTACATTTCTTGACAGAACATCTGGTTTCGGTTGAACAAGGGTACAGTTAGATATGGAACTTGCAGTTAGGGAGTTTCCAAACATCAAGGGGGAACAAGGATGTGGGCTGGTGATTACAGGAAGGTTACAACAGTCACAGGCGGGAGGGTCATCTCTGGGTACGCTGACAACTAAAATGGAGGAGCTATTACAAAATGGAGTTACTTTTGTTAGATTTTAGCAGAGCTATTACAGGCTGATATTTCAAAATGAAGCAGGGGGCCAGGTGTGGTGGCTCAGCCTGTAATCCCAGTACTTTGGGAGGCCAAGGTGAGAGGATTACCTGAGCCTGTGGGTTTGAGACCAGCCTGGGAAACTTGTTGAGACTTCGTCTCTACAATAAATCACAAAAACTAGCCAGGCATGGAGGCGTGTGTCTGTAGTTCCAGCTACTTGGAAGGCTAAGGTGAAAGGATCGCCTAAGCCCAGCAGGTTGAGGCTGCATTGGCTGTGAGCATGACACTGCACTCCAGCCTGGGCAACAGGAGTGAGACCCCAACTCAAAAATATAAAACAAAATAAAATGAAATAAAATAGGCAGGGACCCTTCTGCCAAAGCAAAACTGCAAAGGCAAAAGTCAGGAAATAGAAAATACGTTACTTCTTGTTCTTATATAAATTGCTTTACTTCTCATTTTTATAAGTTATCCTAATACTTGTTTTCATATAAGTTACTTCTCATTTCCTCATATTACCTAAGTTACTTTCTGGTCCTTTGTGCTACCCTTTTCACAGGATTTTCACTTGGGCAGGCTGCATGTTAAAACTTTTGGTGGAATCCAATCAGGATAGTGATCTTTAAACCAATCAAGAATTGGGCATGCAAATGAAAGAATTAAGTAAAACCAATCAGTGTGTACCGTGTAATGCTAACTGCGGCCTCGAGCTACAAAATATCCAATCAAACGAATCATGCCAAACTGTAACCTTATAAGGGAGACAAAGAGGCTACAATGTAAAGAAATAATATATAAGGCGATCCAAATCCCCTGAACTGGTGTCAGCACGAATAAATGCTATTTCCTGGCAAAGAAACCTCGGTGTCTATCTCTCTGTGGCCAGTTCCCACTACAAAAAGGAAGTCTAATATTTTTTCCTTGAATTTATGCTTACCTCAAAGAGTCTTATTTTGATATTAAATAGAGTTGAAAATCTAGTTTTTCTGGACAACAGTATTTACTTTGGCTATTCCTAAGAAATCCAAAAGAGAGACCGTCAGAATAATACTGAAAATAAAATGTTGAAACTAGATAATACCTACAGGATTTTTTTGGGGAGGGCATTCTTATAACTCTTTTACATCTAATAATCGTAAAATCTGACCTTATAGATGAGGAAACCAAGACACAGAGTGTTAACTATCCTGCCCCAAATCATATTGCTGGTAAAATGCAAAGCCTAGATATAAACTTAGATCTTTTTTTTTTTTTTTTTTTTTTTTTGAGTGGAGTCTCACTCTGTCGCCCAGACTGGAGTGCAGTGGCCGCTCCTGGCCACCGCAGCCTTGACCTGCTGGGCTCTGGCGATCCTTCCGCCTCAGCCTTCCGAGTAGCCAGAATTACAGGCATGCGCTACCACGCCCGGCTAATTTTTTGATTTATTGTAGAGATGAGGTCTCGCTGCCCATGCGGGTCTCGAACCCACGGGCTCAGGCAATCCACTCACCTCAGCCTCCCAAAGGCGCGGGATTACAGGCTGAGCCACCGAGCCCGGCTTAAACTTAGATCTTAACCATTATACTGTATCACCTCTCCTGCCTAAAGGAAATATAGTTTTTAAATGTGAATAAACTGTTTTTTCCTTCCATTCATCTGCATCCTCTTCTTATCATTGCTTTCTGTCTTCTCTGTCCCAGTAAAATTAGAATTTTGATCAATGTATGATAGTGAAATTTGTGATAAATTGTCTTTAAAAGATTCTTTGAATTCATGAATGTATGGTTACTAATTGCATCTCTCTATACAAGTAAGAGTATTTGATTTGGAAATAAGACTCCATTAGGTAACCTCAGCACATCCATCTTGGCTAACAAGGGATAAACATGGAATGTTTTAATGAGGAACAGTTGGGATTTAGGTATTAAAATAGATTTACAGTAAGACTTATAATGATACTTTTCACTTAGGACTTCTGATGCTAATTTCTGCAGGCAACACAGGAAATCTATAGAAAATCATATCCAGAAAACCCTTGGGAACGTTTGATTTCTTGAATATTTCTTCCTCAACTTTGAACTCAGTTCATAATTATACAAGCAGCTACTTTAACTAATATGCCCAGCCAAATCAAATAGCTATTTTATTAGGTTTATTGTTTACATACATATCACAAGAAAATTTTAAAAACACAGATGTTTAGATTTGATTGAGCAGTGCATATGTTTGAATGTGATGTATGTTTGAATCCTAACTTCTGACTTCTCTTTAACTGGTTAAGTGAATTTGAGAGTACTTGTTAATATCTCAGAGATCTCTTCTCCACCAATAAAATGATCAAAACTATGCTTACCTCATCATTCCTTGGAAAGTTAAGAAAGAGAATTCCTTTACAAACCTATTTCTATGCCTGGCATATATTTACTTTGCAAATGCTCATTTTTAAGCTTTAATTTCAAATTGTTACTTATAAAATTACTTGTCACTAAAATGTTTTGAAATATAATTATTCTGGATTCTTTTGTATTCGAATTTTTGCAAAAACTACACAGCTGATTTCAATGATAGTGCGAACATATTTTATATAGGCTGTACAGTTTTAAACTGGTTTTATATTTCCTGGAATTTTCACAACATATATATTTTGTTGTTGTTGTTGTTGTTGTTTGAGTTGGAGTCTCACTCTGTCGCCCAGACTGGAGTGCAGTGGCCGCTTCCGGCCACCGCAGCCTCGACCTGCTGGGCTCCAGCCATCCTTCCGCCTCAGCCTTCCAAGTAGCCGGAATTACAGGCGCGCTACCACACCCGGCTAATTGTTTTGATTTATTGTAGAGATGAGGTCTCACCACGTTGCCCAGGCGGGTCTCGAACCCACAGGCTCAGGCAATTCACTCACCTCAACCTCCCAAAGGCGAGGGATTACAGGCTGAGCCACCGAGCCCGGCTCACAACATATATATTAAAGGCAGTAATTGGTACCCATATTTTCAGATGAGGACTATGAAGGCTACTGAGAGTTATCTTCCCAGAATTCAAGGCTTTCTCCAAGACTCAACCACATATAAGGTAGATGGCCTTCAGGAGTACTTATTTTAAAACATTTAAAACTTTTTTTAAAAGCCGTTTTATGATAAATGTGCTATTGAGATATTTTACCCAAGAAATGGGATTTTTAATCTCAGCTCAACCCTCAAGCTACTGTCCCATCTGTCTCCTTTCTTCAAATAATAAAATTCTCAAAATAGTTGTCTCTACTCAACAGTCCCCACTGCCTCCTTCTCATTCCCTACTCGTTTCATGCCAATCTAATTCGATCCCCACCACAGTAACAAACCTCTGGTATAAAAATTTAATTTCCAATTCTTCCGGTCTAGGAGGATTTTCCTCAGCCCCAGTCTTCCTTGATTTCTCTATTACAATTGACACTAATGATCACCCACTCGTTTAATATCTCTCCCTGTGTCCTCTTTCTTTCTTTCTGACTGCGCTTTTCCTGTCTTAACGTATCATTCCCCTGAAAAATCTATAGACAGCTCTGATGGCCTTTCTTCCTCTCTGATTATATTCTCTTCTTGGGTGAACTCACCCATGTACTACTTCTTCAGCTCTGACTCATATGGATTGCACAAAAGTCTACATTTTAGCCCAAATCTTTTTATGTAGCTTCACATCCATAGTGCCAGCTGCTTCTTGCTTACCCCCACTAGGATGGCCAAGTGGAAGAGAGAAAAATGTATAAAATCTTTTTAAAACTCCATTCACCCAACCTTTGGTGATCCTACAAGGGTAGTATTTGAGGCCTTAGAAGGTGTGAGCATACGTGAAAGGTACAGAAACAAATGTCCTATTTGTTTCTGGAGAATAAAAGGCGTGGAGAAAAGAAGTTAAACTTGCAAAAGTACTTGGAGTAAGATTATGATAACACTCTAGATTTTAGAATTGTTTCTGAGAATACTGGTGGAAACTTCTCTTCCGTCTTTCCATTGTTAACATGTATCTCTGCTCTTAAATTCATCAAACTATCTGTACATAGGGTGGCCAGCATCCAAAAAGAATGTGTATATAGCACCTCAGTTTTGTTATTTAACTTTGTCATTAACCAGATAATCTAGAATCATTCTGCGTTGTACCATATTTGCCAAGTATTCCAGTCTTTTCAACTCCAGACCTCTTGTTTCTATTCCTGTCTTTAGCCTTATACCTAAAATGAATTCTTCCTTTCTAGCATTGTCCTTAGACAGACATGCTCGGGGAAACTGTTATTAGGCCATTAGACCACACATTGTGGACTTCAATGTAAATAGAAGCTAAATAGTCACCTATGTTTCCCCTAATGCCTGTGAGCAAATGTCTTTTGAGGCATCTGAAACTGACAAACGAAAGCATTTTGCTGAACACAAAAAGATTCTGCTTCCCACATAAGTGAGCACGGCATCTCATGAAAATCTTTTTTAATAAGGCCAGAGAACATTTCACTTGCAAATCTATCTGGTCTCTATTCTAAAATGTGTGTTTGTGCATATTCTGAAGGCAGCCTCTTCAAGACTAAGACTGCACCCTGACCTTAGTTTCAACTCCAGATGCAAGCAAAATAAAAATCTGTAACATGAAAACTCCTTTGCAAAGAGCTTTGCAACCCAGAAGTGTCAGTGTAAGGGAAGAACTGATTGTCATTACTAACTTCAGGACCAGTTCTTTCTCGTGCCAGTCCTTTGAACTCTGCTGCAGGAAATTCAGGACTTCCAGCCTCATTATTCATTCAGGCAAACTTTTCACCTGGCTATCATCTGGTCTAGGGCCTGCCATGCCTTTATTGAATAAGATACTGAATTAGATATTTTGCTTTGAGCAAGTTAAAAACACCTGAAAGATTTAAATAGAACATTAAATTCGTTTCACCTGTTTTCCTCAGTGCTGCTAGAGTCTTGGAGAAAAGAGGGAAACGACAGATCTATTTCTGCCTTTTGCAAAATGCATCTGTGTATACAAACCATTCTGAATATCCTCCTGATGAATTAACCCTCCGGGTTACTAAGCTGCATCATTCTACAGCTGAACAAGAACAGTTCTTGCCTCTTGTTGCCCTTGTAGCAACTCTTTTCATTAATAGGAAAAGTTACAATTTTAACAAGCATTTCAAGAATAACGAGTATCAGGAAAGGGACCAATTCTGAGTTCCTACCCCTTAGCGATCACTCTGCCAGTCTTGGGAATGTGACAGAAAAAGCTAGCGTCTGACTGGAAAGAAAACGTAAATATTGTAGAGATATATTAATATCGTAAATAACTAGCTTAAACCCAAGGCCAAAGGAAACCATGAGAGAGAATCATTTTAGTTGATCTATGAAAGCCACGTGGAATCTTAAATGCAGGCAGATATGATGAGTGTTCTTGATTGGGAAAAGAAAGGCCCAGAGGCATGAAAGAACATGGCACATTGAGAAATTCTCTCACTGTGACCCAGATATCACTCACTGAGGAAAACAGTGAGGAAGAAAGTTTCAAAGATTGATACCAGACTGATTTGGCCAGAAAGAGCATAAGGAAGTTAGGGTATAGGCATAGATCAGGGACTTGAACATTAGGCAAAGCAACGCTGAGTCTTGTTAGACAGGATCCTGAAAAATCCGAATGTCATTAGTTATGAGAGAAAACAATAATATCCTCTCATATGATGTTCTGCTTCCAAAGAGAGAGCACACTAATTGCAAGACAAAGTATTGGCAAGAATTTATAAAGCCTATTAGGACTTTTTTTGTTGATGAAAAAAGTCTTCAAAGGGAAATGTTTTGCCAGATGTGAAAGAGGTGAAACAAAAAACACCAGAAGCAGTAAAAGGCATCACAATTGATAAGTTCAAAAAACTGTTTTGAGTAGTGGGAAAAGTATCTTGATAGGTGTATTGCATCCAACGGAGAGTATTTTGAAGGTGACTGAAGTTTAAACATGTAAGAATAAATATATATAGGGCATGCATATATTTTTTGCTAACTCTGCTTCTAAATTAAAATATAGAAAAATGAAAAATTATAAGTTTGTGATGTTTTATACAATTTTTAGGAAGTACTTTCATAATGTTAGTAATAGTATGAAGTATTGTTGATCGAAGTTACCGTGTACGAGGTGCTTTGTATTGTTTTTGTTTGAATACTGACAGTTATTCTGCAAATTAAACAGTATCCTAATTTACAGGGGAGAAAACTGAGTAAATGTTTAGAAAGTTTAAGTATTTTGCCCCAGGACAAAAAACTAATATAGGAAGGAGCTACAGTTTAATCAAGAGTACCTGTGACACCAAAGTCTATCCATCACAACATGCTGCTTGACAGAATCAGCAGTGCTGAAGAGCTCAGACATTCAGGTTTCTATGTTGTAAGTCTGGAAATGTCAGCACTTTCTAAATTAATATTCTGAAAGGAAATTCTTTGAAAATATGCTATCCATGACTTTATCTTCCATAGCAGGGTTTTGAACACATAAAACCTTTTCTTCATGAACCTTCAGACACCTTTTAATGGTCAACTATGTCAAACACAGTCAACCTTTTCTCTTTCTTGACATCTTCGAAGAATTCAATACTCTAGACTATTTTTCCTTCTTGGAAATCTCTCCTCCAGTGGCCTTGGTTATACATACCCCAGGGAGGTTCCCTCCAATCTTCCTTGTTCTTTCTCATGATCTTTTATTAAAGCCTCTTTTTTCTATCACTCATTAGAGGTTGGTGTTCCCCCAGCCAGCAGTAGTGGTGAATGCCTGTGATCCCAGTTACTCGGGAGAATCGTTTGAGCTCAGGCGTTCAAGACTGCAGTGAGCTAGGATGGTGCCACTGCCCTCTAGCTGAGGTGACAAAGCAAGATCCTGTCTCAAAGGTGAAAAAAAGTCAATGTTCCCCAAATACTATTTTCTCTCTCTTTTCTTATTAGTCTACATGTTCTTTTTAGATATTATATATATTTTTTTGAGTTGGAGTCTCACTCTGTCGCCCAGATTGGAGTGCAATGGCCGCTCCCAGCCACCGCAGCCTCGACCCGTTCACTGGGCTCCGGCGATCCTTCCGCCTCAGCCTTCCAAGTAGCTGGAACTACAGGTGTGCGCCACCATGTCCGGCTGATAGTTTGATTTATTGTAGAGATGAGGTCTCGCCAAGTTGCCCAGGCGGGTCTCGAACCCACGGGTTCAGGCAATCCACTCACCTCAGCCTCCCAAAGCACTGGGATTACAGGCTGAGCCACCGAGCGCGGCTAGAAATTATATATATATATATATATATATATATATTTTTTTTTTTTTTTTTTTTTTTTTTTTTTTTTTTTTGAGTTGGAGTCTCACTCTGTCACCCAGAGTGGCCGCTCCTGGCCACCACAGCCTCAACCTGCTGGGCTCTGGCGATCCTTCCGTCTCAGCCTTCCGAGTAACCAGAATTACAGGCATGGGCTACCACGCCCGGCTGATTTTTTGATTTATTGTAGAGATGAGGTCTCGCTGCCCAGGCGGGTCTTGAACCCGCGGGCTCAGGCAATCCACTCACCTCAGCCTTCCAAAGGCACGGGATTACAGGCTGAGCCACCAAGCCCAGTTGCTGAGAATCTTTTAGACTTTATGAAAAATTAAAATACTCAGGTTTGGGAAATACAAATTAAAAAAAAAAAAGTAGATTCACACCTAGGCATACTGTAGTAAAACTGCAGCGTATCATTAAGAAAGATTTCCCAGCACCATTTACTGAATATGTTCTCTTCTCCCCAGTTGTTGGAGTCTTTGTCAAAGATGAGTTGGTTGAGAAATTGATGGTTTATTTCCGAAATCTCTACCCTGTTCCATTATAATACTACAAAAAGGAATTGGCAATAGTGGAAAACTGTGGGGCAGGGGGTGGGATTGGTAGTTGACAGAAACTGCTGGGGGAAAGGGGGGAAGGTGGGATTGGCAGTTGAGGGAAACTGCTAGGGGAGGGAGCAGTATACCTCATCAACAAGGATACCTGCATAGTCAACATTTGTATACCTAACCCTGAGTTGTACCCCACATCTTTATAATAAAAAAAAAGAAAGATTTCCAAAGGTACAAGAAGGAACATGTAATATTTTAGTTTTCAATTGCTGAATAATAAATGACCATGAACCTAGTTCCTTTAAACCATACACGTTATCTCATGGTTTCCATGGTTAGGAGTCTAGGTATGTTATAACTACATTATCTGGTCAAGTCTTACAGAAATGCAATCAAGTTGTCAGTTGCTACTTTTCTCATCTAGATCTCATGATCCTCTTTCAAGTTCTTGGCAGAATTCAGTTCCTTGGTGTTTTTTTTTGTTTTTGTTTTTGTTTTTACTTTTGAGTAGTCAGGGTCTTACTCTGTTGCCCAGGATGGAGTTCAGTGGCACAATCATGCCTCATTGCAGCTTCCAACTCCTGGGCTTGACGTCTTCCTGCTTCAGTCTCTCAAAGAGAAGCTGGAACTACCACCACACCTGACTATTTTTTTTTTCAGTAGAGATGATTTTCTGTCTTGATATATTGCCCATACTGGGTTCCTAACATTTTTGTAGGACTAAATCCCTCACCTTCTAAAAGGCTGCCCTCATTTTAGGAAGTTCACAATATGACATTTTAATTCTTTAAGGCCCAAAGAAGAATATCTCTCTTCAGAAAGGTCCCAATCAATATTTTAAGTTTTCACCTCCTTAAGTGAATTTCACAGGACATTATCACCCTTTTGTTTGCCTTACTGACAACTTATTCTACAACCTAATTACATTTGTAAAACCACCTTAACTTTGTCAATAAGGCAACCAATCATGGAAGTGCTATCTAATTTGTTCCATAGTGAAGGGTAGGGGATTATACAGTGTGAGTACACTAGGGTTGGAGACTTGGAGTATATTTAAAAATTCTGTGCATCACACACAGATTTTTCTGGAATGGAATTATAACTATATTGGAAGAAGGTATCTCCATAGCAACCACAGAAACCATCAGACAATGAAATACTATTTCAAAATATTGTGAGAAAGTAACTGTCAATATACATTTATCAGGAAAAAATGAAGCATTTTTATTCAATAATTCTCACTAAAGTAAATTATTAAAACCATATTTTTGAGATGGAAATTAAACACTACAGGGAGAGCTAAAATACTAGAAGCAAAGAGGAGCAAAGCAATTATAAAATGTGTGGATAAATTTTAAAAATTGTTGAAGACAATAATACATAAGACAGAAAAGAGTTTGTTAGAATAAAATCCAAGTTCCTTCCTGAGTTTAGGCCAAAAGAAGTGATAATGATTAATTTTAGTCTCTTTAAATTATGTGTGCCTGTTAAGCCATCAACACATTCACTAAAATAATAGAACTTGATTGTATTATTTCTTAATAAGTAGAAGCAGAAAAATAAGTGAGAGAAGGTAAATAACCAATCCTAAGAAGACATTAAATGAGGGGGAAGAAAAAAAAACATGGCATTAAAAAAAGCCATGTAAGTAGAACTTACATAATATGATCCAATGACTAGAACCAGCTTACCAATTGATTTGCAGGAATTCTGTAAAAACAAAGATAAGCAGTGTTGATGAAAAGCCAAACTCTTTAAAATATTTACACAGACTTATTCTGAGCCAAATATGAATGAACATGGCCTGATACGGTCCCAAGAGGTCCTAAGAACATGTGCTCAAGATGATTGGGTTACAGCTCATTTTTATACATTTTAGTGAGACAGAAACTTATAGATAAAGTAATACATCAATATATGTGAAGTTTGCATTGGTTTGGCCCAAAAAGACGGGACCTGTCAAAGTGGGTGGCTTACCCGTCATGGGTAGGTTTCAGGGATCTTTTAGTTGATACTTAATTGAAAGAGTTAATCTATTGTCTCAAAATTGAAATCAACAGACAGGAAATATCAGAGTTAAAATAAAGGGGTGGTGTTGACCAAAGTTCTTGTTATGTAGATGAAGCCTCCTAGGTGGCAGTCCTTAGTGAGAAAAGATGACAAATACCTCTTATTTGTGTTTTAAAGGTGTCCCTCCTGAATCCCTCCTGAATCTGGGAAGGTCTGGGAGGGGAAAAATTTAGCTATCACAATGGAGAGACTCTATAGGTGCAAATACTTCCCCACAAAGGATGACTTTTCAGGGCTATTGCAAAATATGTCAAAGAAATAAATTTGGGGATAAAATGGTTTTATTTCCTTTATGTGATGCTATACCAGAGTCAGGTTGGAATTTGGTATCTTATTGCCACAGAGTCTGTTTTATCAGCCCTATTATACCTGAAAGATACCTATAGAAACCTAGAAGAAACTTAGCTTGTTCTTTAGTCTTTTTTGCCTCAGCATAACCGTAAGAAAGCATTCAGACATTCTACTGCAGGACAAACAGCAGCCTATCCCATCCCCCTGGGCAAATCTCCTTCAGATGCAAGATCAGGACAGTCTAACCTTTCAAAACATGGTTTATTATAATAATTTCTAGTAAACTTTTGATTCCTTGTCAAGGCCAAAGTCTTAAGAGTTTGTGAATTGCAAATGTCTAACAAGTCTCTTGCAGGAATCCCCCATCCCCAGGGTTAACCTAATCAGCCCTCAGTGAACTACATGACACAGATAAGCCCCACCTGGCAGCAATCATGTGACTAACCCACTCATCTGCCTGCTGTCCATCACCTGACATCATCAGTACCTACACTTGTCTGCCCCTTTGTGATAATGTGAAAGCAGACCACCACCCAATCACGTAATGATCTTCCCTCATCAAGGGGAATGGTTAAAAGGACTCAACCACAAGCAACCATGGTCATTGCCTTGCTAGACTCTAGTGTGGTCATGTGCTCTTTGAGCTTTGGCTGTCGCCATGCTTCCCGGCTTTGGTACCCAACCCCACCTTGTGAGGTAAATCTTCTTTCTCCCTTTTCTCTGTCTAACTTGCTTTTAAATAAACTTTTCTTTTTTTTTTTTTTTTCAGTTGGAGTCTCACTCTGTTGCTCAGACTGGAGTACAGTGGCTGCTCCCGGCTGGGATCGGGCGATCCTTTCGCCTCAGCCTCCCAAGTAGTTGGAACTACAGGCGCAAGCTACCACACCCGGCTAATTTTTTTTTTATTGTAGAGATGAGGTCTTGCCAAGTTGCCCAGGCGGGTCTAGAACCTGCGGGCTCAGGCAATCCACTCACCTCAGCCTCCCAAAGGCATGGGATTACAGGCTGAGTCACTGAGTCCGGCTAACTTTTCTTTTTCTTAACCTCTTTGTGTGATGCAATTCTTTGCATTTACTCAGATCTCTAGGTTCCCAGCGTACACCTCCAGCTTGCTGGCTCCGGCAGTGCTGCGTGCCTCCCTGCCCTCACCCTGCCATACCCTAACAATCACTATTTCAATGTTAATGCTAGTCAGTTGTGCCTAAACTCTGCAAGAGAGCAAGTATAATGAGGCATGTTCAACCTTTTCTGTCCCAGCCTGGAATTTAGTTTTTTTGGGTTTCCCTTGGGGGCACTCATTCAGTCAGTTGAGGGGGCTTATAATTTTATTTTTGGTTTATAGCCAGTATGGCTCAAGTATAGGTTTAAACCTTTTGGCAAGGATTCATCCTGTTGGAATTGTCACCAGCTGCTTGGAATGAAAAAAAGTAACTTCTTCAACAGACAAGTGAGCTTGGAATTCATTGAGACTTAGACTTGGAGATTTTCTTCCAATGAGGCAACTCGAAAAATCTTTAGGTAGATATATTGGGGAGAGTGGTGTCTCTGCTATAAGACTACTTAGAACTTTTAGTAAACTGATGGACATTATTATTCCTAAGAAAGACAATATATGAAATATGGGGCCTGACCACTAAGTTTGCAAACTCATCCTAGAAAAGGTGCTACATACCTCACTGCTGAATATCACTACAGTCACTTTTGAAGTACTCCCCTTGGGAAGCTATGCACCAACGTTGTTGTGTCCAGAGTGCAAGACAAACATTGCCAACACACAGAGAGTTGGATTATGAGTCCTTTATTAGCCACTGGTGGAATGGCTGGTGGTGGAATGGCCGGTGGTCGAGAGGTAGCTCATGCCTCTGAAAACTCCCGACCCTGAATGAAACAAGGACAGGGTTTATAAAGGCAAAAACTGCTGAATGGGCTACATAGCATGGGGTACAAACATAAGGTACATTAAATTACATAGCATAAATCTCGAATATAAAAACCATTAAAATTAAAATGTGCAAATGTATACAAAAATGCGGAACTTGTGGTTAGGGAGTTTTCAATATTTGGGGAAATTAAGGGTGTAGGCTCTTAGTTACAGAAAGGTTACAACCTCTGATTACAGGAAGGCTATGTAGGGGGTCATTTTGGGGTTAAAGCAGTTAAAATGGAAAATTTGTTACAAAATGGAGTTACTTGTATTAAACAAGCTATTCCAAGTTATTACAGGTTTTACAGGTACTTCAACATCAGCACCTAGTTCACTGGTCAAAGCAATTTTAGAACTCTTTTTCTGGAATGGCCATTAGAGCTGTCATTGCGAGAATGTCAGAATTGAATTAGAGCAACAAATGAACATTAATTTTATTGTTAAACTTGGCTAGAGTTGAAAATGAAATCAGGGCATGTTAGTCCAAGTTTATGGGGATAATGCCATGAAGAAAATGTCAGTGTACAAATGGAATGAACATTTTTCTGTGGGGAGAGAAAGTATCACTGATGAAGAGAGGTCAGGGATGCCAGTAACGAGAAGAACTAATGGAAATGTTGCAAAGATTCATCAAATTGTATATCAAAAATTGTATGGTTGACTGAGAGAAGCAGAGCAGACCAAATAAACATCGATAGAGACGTGGGAAAATCTTAACTGAAAATCTTGGCATGAAAAAGGTGTGCGCAAAAATGGTCCCGAAGGAATTCTTGTGTCATGACAATGCACCAGCTCACACAGCACTGTCTGTTAGGGAGTTTTTAGCCAGTAAACAAATAACTGTGTTGGAACACCCTTCCTACTAATCTGTTCTGGCCCCCAGTGACTTTTTATTCTTTCCTGGAATATAAAGGAAATATGAAAAGGAAGAAATTTTTGATGACATGAGAACATCAAGGGTAATAGGACAACAGCTCTCATGGCCATTCCAGAAAGAGTTCCAAAATTGCTTTGATGGGTGGATTAAGCACTGACATCAGAGCACATCTTCCCAAGGGGAGTACTTCGAAGGTGACTGTAGTGATACTCAGCAATGAGGTATGTAGCATTTTTTCTAGAATGAGTTCTAGGATGAGTTAATTGTCAGTCCTTGTACGATGCTTTCCAAGATTACTTGCTCACATATTCCATTTGGGATTTTTGAGAGTGTATTTATTTCTGCTATGCATGCCATGGGTCTATTGTACCGTGGGCCACTTGTCTAGATAAACACAAGCACCAGACAGAAACCCCAATAAATTATGACAGGAAATGTGCTGACATCATTATAAGATGAGACCAGAGAAAGAAATCATGCTATTTAAAGCCCCAGGGAAGCACAATCACTCTGAAGAACACTCCAAGAGTAAAGAACTTTTTTGGTAACCATATAGTTTCTGTTTACCAGTGACTGGCCGTCTATGAATACAAACACTGAATAACAAATCAAATATTCATAGTTCATGCCAATAAAAACATATCTTTTACCTTTATAGTACTTCTTCATTGTGGAATGATTGATGTCTTTGTTTCCTTCCCCTTCAATCAAATATCTGTGTCCTATATGTCCCTCCCCTCTGGTGAGCATTTTGGCAAACTGATCACTGCTGATATGTTAGAGAAGACTTTTTTCTCATAAACAGAACATTTGCATTTTCACATGGACCTTCAGAGAACAGTGCTTTAACTTCCCAGAGCCAGCTCACACCTTGGCCCTCTCACTGGTTTGGAAATACGAAGAAGTTAGCATCAGGCCTAGGACATAATAAGCATTCATAAATATTGCTCTCATTTGTATTCTTTTTGACAGTTGAATTAACTTAGAAACTCTTTGGCCCTCAGCTCCTCTATCCATAAAGGGGGGTAATAACAATAAATCTCCGACTGAGTTGCCGTGATGATTAAATAAGATATGCATGAGCCCCTGGTGTGGTGTCTGCACAGAGGTTATTCTTTTCTCTCTGTGCAGAGGCCTGGTTTAACTTTAACTGAAATTGAATAGCCTTGGGATTAGCCTGTGATCACAGACTCTGAGAGGAAATGTAGAAAAAACAAAGCATAGGCTTGGAAATCAGCAGACCTGGGTTCAAATGCTAGCTGCACCATAATCAGGGTGACTGAAAAATCACTAATCTTCAGGACCTTTACGTGTAAGAAGAAGATTGAAATTTTATACATATATATGTATCCATGTGTGTATGTGTGTTCCTGTGTACACACACAGATATATAGACATAGATCTAATGTGTTTAATACATGAGAATTAATATTATTACAATTGCCACGATTCCACCCTTAGGAATCACTCCATTTGGGTTTTTCTGGATGTTACTTGTGCCCAGGGAATATTCTGTTGATTCTACTGATTGGACTGTCAACCCATGTGAGCTGCTTTCCAAAAAGACACAAGTGGGACAGGATAGTCTTTCCTAGCTACTCAGTCTGACATCATATCTCCTCTGTAATATATTTCATGTCTTCTGTTCCTGCTTTTAATGACCAAGAGCAAACATGGTGTAGGGGAGGCAGCTGAAGTGAGAGGGTGTGGCCCTGTATCCTTAGTCTCAGTCTATCCCCTTGTCCCTCTTGTGCTGTGTGACCAGTCACCCTCAGCAGAAGGAATAAATGGACCGGAGCCACTTCTTGCTCCTGCTTGTTCTGTCTTCCTGAAGAGCCCCTCTGGTTGCTTTCTTCTTTCTTTTCTTTTTCTTTATTTTTTGTGCACTTTTTGGAGAATAGGAAAAAAAGAAAAACACAGAATAGTTTAGACAGAAGGTGCATTATGTTCATATTGCAGTGGAAAGGGGCTCTCAAAGTTCCTCCAATCACTTATGTAACCCTATGCCCTACCGTGGGGTTAGGTACAAGGACAGATAGGGATAGGTATTGCTTATTTAGGTCTCTTGAGGGAAGGTACATAAACCTGGTACATGTCATTAAAATTGGCATAATTTACAAGGTTCTTAGATATCCTCTTGCCTAAAAATATCTCTTGTACTAGAATTACTGGCTGCGTAGAACACCATCCTTAAAGAGTTAGTTCTTTGGCTTTAAATAGGTAGCATGCAAGTTCCCATGCATAGTACAATTATTATCCACTAATGTTCTAAGCAGATCGTAATTAGATCTTCTGTGAGCATATAGACAACAGAACACTGATTTAGAAATAACAGGGTGGCCAAGGAGAGTATGACAAGAGAGTCATGACCATGAGACTTTGGACAACAGAGGAGAAAGAGTTGAAATATGCCAAGAACACATCAGTCACATGTACAAAAGTTGGCCATGGAGAAATAGGAACATGAAGAGGATATGCCTCAAGGCTTCGCAATTACTATGAATTTGGAGGGGAGGGGAGCCATAAAACACACACAACAAGATAAAAATGGAGCCCTCTGCTGACTATGTGATTATCGCACTCTCCTGTCTCAGAGCTGTGACCTTCCTAGAGTTCTGTCATTTGTATCAATTTTAGCAATCACAATGTGTTAATTTGACTCCCCCCCCTCCAAGATATGAGCCCTAAGACAAACTCCAGGAAGCGGAACGTCATGGAAATTCACACCAGGTGTACACGCAACTCTCTAATCAGAAGTCGGGTGGGTAGCAGTTAACACTAGAAACAGAGAGGAAGAAAGACACTCTAGTCATTCTAGAAGCACTCCAGCCTCAAGTCACTTCCACTCTGCCAGGAACTCCCTGGAAGGGATGGCAAGTCCACAACTGAAAATAAAAGTGGGAGACTCTGTGTCCCTGAGTCTTTGATCGTTTTTTCTCCTTTATACTGGCAGTTAATGGCTCCCCCCAAAAAATCCTCCTATTCTTTCTCTTCCCAGATCCCCTATTTCCAAGTCACTTTATTTCAACTTTGGTTACAAATCATTCCTGGGGCTGGGCATAGTGCGCACGCTTGTAAATTCCAGCAAATTGGGAGGACAAGACATGAGGATCACTTGAAGCTGGGGTTTGAGGCCAGTCTGAGTAACATAGAAAGACCCTGGGTGTGAATTAAAAAAAAATAATATAATAATAACTGAGTATGCTGGCACATGGCTATAGTCTCAGCTACTTGGGAGACTGTGGTAAGAGGATTGTTTGAGCCCCAAATTTTAGGCTGCAGTGAGTTATGATTGTGCCACCGCACTCCAACCTGGGCGACAGAGTGAGACTCTGTCTCTGAATGAATGAATAATTATATCTTTAGGATCATCTTTCTGGGTAGCCGTTTTCTACTCCTTCTTAAGTAGACAGACTATTGTGGTAGATTACCAGATTAGAGGTTAGACTACTAATGGTACTATATAATCATTTCTCACTTCTGTGGGCATTAACTTCTCTGTCAAACAACAATCTTTAAAGTCCCTTTGGTGTCATAGTTTTGTGACTCACCTAGGACTATTCTTTTTACTCTCAAATTTCCCCAAATAAAATGGCATACTTTATCCTCAGAAAACAAATAAACCCGCCCCAGATCTGTACCTTGGAGTTTGACTTCTTTCTATACTTCTATTCTAGATAAATCTATGTTTATATTTGTATCTGTATCTATCTCTGTATTTGTTTATATCTCAATATAAATTCTGTCTTTGCCTCGTTTTACACTCATGTCAGAATCATTCATTCTGCAGGGCACATTCAACCAAATATATTTCTTCCTGTTTTCTGTTTTCAACCTTTTATCCCTTCCCTAAAGGCAAGACAGTCTCTGCCCAAGGCTTAAACCAGTCATTGTTTCTTTAGTGGAGGAAACTGAAGAGCCAGTTTTCACACAAGGTGATTGGCTATTAAAGGATTCAGAGTTCTCTTTTAACTATGGGATCTGATATCTTGCCACCTGACACGTCCAAAGGGCTATTAGCTAAGAGCTTCCTCAGTAACTGCTGTAGGGTCTATAGGGTTTCATGGGAAATAAAACTGTTTACCTGATTATAAATCAGTAGCCTTCTCAAAAGGGTTTCTTATAGATTCAATAAAGCAGAGGTGACTTTTTCTTTGATTCATCTGTTTTCCTTTAAAATCTTCTTTGCTTACAGTTAGCCTGATTTAAAGAAGCATATAGAGAGAGGTGTGTGAGCATGTACATGATGTGTGCAAATGACTATGTATAAAGAGCATTTGTGAGTGTATATACGTGTATGTGAGTGGGGAATACCATGGGTGCTGTGTGTTTCTGAATCTGTGAGTTTATTTCCTGGCTCGGAGATACATCCAAATGTGCTGCTGTTCCGTTATGATCTACACAACCTAGCAATGTGCTTGTAAATGTTCTTACCTGCCAGCCACCACCAATGTACATATACAAGGCAAATCTATGCATTCTAAGGGATTATTGGCAAAGAAAGTTCATGACAGGGGAGTGTTGGTTTCTACACTTTTATGGCATCACAAAGCAAGATCAGGCCGTGAAAGGCCATAGAAGCCTTCTTCTATGTCTCTTGAGTGGACTGCCCGTTATATAACCTGAAGTTAGAGAGCATTATATGATCACGAATATCTGACACATTTTTTTAGAACAAAAAGAGATAAAATAATCTACATTTGTTGTTCTACTCTTTGTGGAAGTTATGTAATCAAACGCTTCCCATTTGAAGACATTAATATTCCCACAAGCACCCTCATCTCAGCTTACTTTATCTATCTGATTTTTTATTGATGCATAATATTTGTACATATTTACGGGATTCATGTGATTTACATGCATAGAATGTGTAATGATCAAATGGCCTCTCTTTCTTCCAACTTTCCTCTAAGTAATCATTCCTGAGTTTACCGTTTAATAACTTATTGCCCTAAAATTACTCTTCATGCTTTTAAACAATAAACAGATCTCTTTGCCTGAAATTCAAGGGTCTCCACCATCCTGGTCCAAGACCACTCATGTAGCTGTATCCATCATTACATTCGTGATCCTTGCTTCTGGCTACCACAGCACAAAACAAGTAGGTTATAATATCTGCAGGAGATATGGAGATCGGCCATCCTTTCGTTTCAGGACTAAGAATTTTCCTGGGATACAAGATTTTTAGCACTACAAACAAGAAAGTCTTGAGCAAGTTGATGAGTCACATGGAGGACCTAAGCCCTCCCTCAACACATTTCCCTGTTACTTCTGAGACCCACCAAAAGGGTTCTTACCTGCTGTATCTATTCAACCAGTCTTTTGTCCATCAGTCATTGACTCTCCCTAAAGCTGCTATTTTCTCTGTGCTGTCTGCCCATTGCTCATCTTCTCATGACTTGTCTAGCACAAAGTGTTATCTCCCTACCTGGATTGACATCAAGGTTTCTCCACAGTTAATATCAGAACACACTGGCCTTCACCTTCAAATCTGAAGCCTCTGCTTTGCTGTCAAACTGCCACCATGGGAGAAATGAAAGCCCGGTTCTCTGACACCCACGTGGAGAATCAAACAGCCTCACCACACAAAAGAGTTCAGCTTTCATCACTGAGGAGTCCTTTGTATTTCTAAAATGAATAGTTAACATTCTAGTCTGAAGGATTCATATTTGGCATCAGTCCACCATGTGGAGTCTTCATTATAAACAAGGAATAAAATATTTGTCATATATTTGAGTGACTACACAGTTATTCTGGTGGCTATTTCAAAACAAAACAGAAAGATATATTTCAAAGCAATTTGCTTTCTTTATCTATAGAAACTGCTGAATACATTTAAATTTAGGCCTCTTGAAGTGTTTGTCTAGTTACCTAACAGCAAACACTCACCTAGTGTATATGAATATATATTCTTACTTTTGTATCCATATTTTGATATTTATGTATAGTGGGGCATAATAGAGATTTTGTATGTGCATGTATGTGTGTGTGTATGTTCCTTCCTCGTTTTTTAAATATTTTGCCTTTTTCCCATTTATTTTGCATAATTTTCCAACTAAATATCTCAGCAAAGAGAGGATACAAATACAAGAAAAACAAAGCAGAAATAAAATAAATGACTTCTTCAGTCTCGACGTTTCAAAATAGGTATTTGAAACTTACAAAGAGGAAAATCATTTGAGTTGAAGTGACTTCTAGACTTTTATTAGTTTGAAGAACCTAACACCTGAAGGACTAAGTCTAAGCCTCAAAAATAGTCTGAGGAAGACTGGAGTGGAAGCCAGTTCATCCCGTCTTCGGGTTAGATAAAGAGACCAGGGTCTGGAGAAAAATGACAGAAGGGGAGAGCCAGAAAGATAAAAGAGTCTCTGACTTTGGAGAAGGTAAGGGACCTTATCTCCCACACATCCAGCCACGGTCACATCTGAGAGAGAATGCTAAAAGACCCCAGGTGTTAATGGGCAGGTCAGAACAAAGAGAGCATGTTAAGTAGAAATTTTGTAGAGAAGTCTCTTTCACATCTTCATGGTTCAGGAATACAGAAATACAAATGATCATGAGATATAGACACAGAGGGACTGAGGCACCAGAGAGTCCTTTATCGCCTAAGATTTTTCTACAGTCAAATACGTCACCTGAATCTAGAAAGAATCAAAAGAGTAGGTCTCAAGGTTAGGAACAAAAGAATATATACACCATCTTTATGGTTTTTGTTCATTAGAAATCAAGGATGAGATTGGTTTCTTCAGGGGGGCATACCTAATAGTAACCAGTGACCAGAGACCCCTGTACCTCAGTGTCTAAAATTTTTTCTCTCAATAATTTAAATGCATTCTCAAGTATAATGGCTTGAGATAAGACAATACATTAAAACAATTTTTTAAATTAACATTTGCTATTACAACAATCCTATGAGTTATTTATTTACAAAGAAGATAATTCAAGCCCTCAGAGATTATATAATTTGTCAGAGGTCAAAGACTTAGAAAGTTGTAGAAGTCAGTCACAAACTCATTTTTGAACTCTGAGCCTTACGCTCTTCCCACCACACCACACCATGTCTCCCCCAACCATTTTTTTTAATACATGTATCTCCATCTCAGTTTTGTTCAGGTCCCTAGAAGAAGGGATTCCAATAACGCTGGGAAGTTGTAAAATGGTTTGTTGGTCAGAAGCAATGTTGTAGGAGATACTGTAACAGTAAACAGGACATCTGGTAAATCCACGGGGTGACTCAAAACCTAGAAAATACAAGGGAGGAAAAAATCTGTGTTCTTTCATTGTGTGAAACTTAATATCTATTCCAGTGAGTATAAATCACTTTCCCTTCTATGGAAAAAAAAAAGATCTCGTGTAATTGACCTGCCATGAGTTGCCAGTTAACACCCTAGGACTTGAGACTACTGTGATATAACATTAATTTCTACCACTGGCAGATGGATTTCTTAGCAGTGGCAGTTACCTGATCAGCCTAGTGAGAAATCCATGTTTTTGAGCCTATGCTAAGTTTTCTCACTGTCACCATACCTACCTTTATTCATAAGTCCATCGAGCAAATGTAGAATGTCCAGGAAGAGAGGCTGAACAATACCACCAGAGATGATCACCTTGTTCACATGATTACTGGCAGCTACAATAATCATGTGAGCAACCACTTGGGGCACAAATGCCTTGACATTCTGGACAACTTCAAGAAATCAGTTCATGAACCTATTACCAAAAATTCCCTGTCAATAATCTTCAGATATTTTCCTTAATTCCAAGTTTCTCACCATCTTTCCTAACCATTGTCCCCTTGTACCTATGGAATTGGTGTATATCCGTATGATCAATAGTATCTTATTTCAAAGAGAAGTGATATTCAAATTTGGCTTTTACATTTTTACCCAATAGGAGCATTATCGTGTATTTTATAAGAGCATTATCATGTATCAAGTATCATAGCACTTAATGACAAAGAGTTATTGTCATCGTTGATTACTGTCTATTGTTATTTAGAGGTATCCCTGAGTAAGACAATACAACTTTGACTGATGTCAACATATTAGATTGGGTCATCTACAAATAACATTTACTTTTTCCCCCCCTTAATCAACTGATAATAGAGGAATTCTTTATGAGGTCATAGTTTGTCTAGGAATAGTGACAGTAAAGCCACAAGAGTAGACACATTGAAAATGTTAGTAACCTAATCATGCAATCTTCTGGGGCCTTTTGAACATACTTAGGTACAACCTGTGAGTTTCATTTCCTATTGATGTTGGTGTCCTACTGAGCACACTCAACTTTGTAGTATACCAGATCGTGATAGCATCTCAGCACGCATGGTGACATGTTGACCCATTGTATCCGTCAGAATTCAAACAGAGAAGCAGAACTAGTAGGATATGAATATACACATACAAGCATGCATATATGTATATATATATGATGTATATATAAATAGACTGACATTTCTCAATGTCAAAGGAATGATCTTTGAGGACATGTTTAAACATAGATGCACCACTGGCACTTGGTTAGTGCATGCAATCTTTTTAACCTCCGTAAGCCTTTGTGTTTCTTTTTCTGTAAAATAGAAAATTTCTTGCATCTTAACTTCACTTAACATAAGCCATTCTTATGTCAAATTTTCAACCTACCAGTCCCAGGGTTTGCTAATATAGAATAGCAAACATTTTATTTTTCCTCCTGGACTTGAGTCTCGTTTCAGTCTTTTGGGTCAAACTGGATATATCTGTAGTCGTATAGATGGGAGGTTGGAGTATGGAGAAAATAGGTATTTTTTTCTAAAAATCATTGATTACAAGCCTTCAAATAAAACAGGAAGAGTCTCACCAGCCCAGCGGGACAAAGTAACTACTGGTGCTATCTGGGGACACTCAAAGTTTGGAGATTCTGAATATTCAAAGTCAACTAGGCCATTTCAAGTACCCACGGAAGAATTTTTTAGGTTTAACTCTTTTTCCACCAGTCCCCTTATGTTTTTACTCAAGAATGGCAAAACTCTGAATTCTGCCTGCTTTATTTCATCAACTCTCAGCACCAGTTTCTGGATTTGATGTTAAATTACATATGCCCAGCACCTAAAAGGAATATAAAATATTTTTAAGTACAGTCACAGAAATTCTCTAGTTCTTTGGCCAGGACTTGAACCAGGATTATAAAACATGATTCCATCATTTTATTGCTTTGTGCTTTTCAGTTTATTTTGAAGCAATAGCTCAACCTATTGTCATCATAATCTTCATATCCATCAACAGCCTATCTAAACATGACCTTTGCCTTTAATTGGTTGCTTCAACAGTAATCAAAGATGAAGATAACTCTTTGTCATTAAGTGCTGCAAACTACCAACATTCCAATCTCTATTGCTAAGTAAACTACCCTACCTTTAACCCAACCAGGTAGATAAAATATCTCAAATCCCATCTCCTTAATGTGTCTTGCCTGAAATCACTCTGATGCTAACTATTGTACCTTACCCTTCAAGGTTATTGACTGCAGGTACAATAATCTCCTATAGCTATATTGGCATAAAGGAGTTTATTATAGAATTTCTAGTAGTCCAGATGCTAGATAATGAAGGTAAGAGAGAAGGTTTTTTAGCAAAATGGGACTCTTTTAACAAAAACCCACAGTTACTTCTGCTCTGTGATGATATCTGTACCACTCAATCCCCACAAAAGAGTCTCCATGCTTGTGACTGCACCTGCACATTTCAACTTCCTCCTTTCATGTCTTAGATAGTGCATTTACTTGGTGGAATTTAGGTCACACATAGAAGCCATGCTGAAAACTTTTAGTCTTCCAGTGTATAAAGACACACTCAAGAGTTGGATTGGCTTTGACGAGACAATCTGCATAAGGTAGCTAAAGTCTTGTGCACTTGAAAGGGGGTTGAGAGGCAGAAACACGTCAGCCTACCATAGTTATATTAATAAATATAGTTAAGTTGAATGGAACTTCTCTAAGAAGTCTTCTCAATACCGTAGACATTTACTTTAATTTATTACTGTACTATGTGTTATCTTATATTAACATCCATCCTCTTTATATGAATAAGTCTGGCTTTCTCTTCTCCTTTCATTAGTACAAACTCTTTAAGGACTGTGGGATACACTTCCTGTCTTTTGCACCACACATTGTTGAGAGCACATTCTGAAATTTGAGAGGAGCATAACTATGACCTCAGACAGCTAAGTTGAAATCCTGATTCATCCATGTTACTCATCTTGAATAAGTATGTACCACTCTAATTTTATATTTTGTTCCTGAAAAGTGGAACCTTTTAAATAAAATAATACTCTAAAATAATCAGTACAGTTATAGGAATTACAAAAGGTTACATGGTTAGGTTCCCTACCAGAGAATACACTGCTAAATAACAATTTTTCTTTTTGAGTTGGGGGTCTTATCCTGTTGCCCAGGCTGGAATGCAGTGGTGTGATTATGGCTGATCACAGCCTCAACCTTCAGGGCACAGTCAATCCTTCTGCCTCATCCTCCCAAGTAGCTGGGACTACAGGTGCACTCCACTACATTCAGATAGGGTTTTTTTAATTTTACATTTTGGTAGAGACAAGGTCTATTTATGTTGCCTAGGCTGGTCTTGAACTCTTGGGCTCAAATGATCCTCCCCACAACCTGAGCCTCCCAAAGTGTTGGGATTATAGGCATGAACCACTACACCCAACCATCGCTTGTCTTTTAAAAATGTTGTTATTCCTCTTTCCTTCTTATGCCAGAAAAATGTCATATTTTTAGTATTACACTCTAACATGTAATAATATGTCTTGCAATTTTTGAGAGATGCTACCCTTAAATGATAGGTTTTATTTGAGTAAACCCCAAGCTATCCAGTTGTTCACAGAGAGGCATGTAACAAGATCTTTGATTTGCAAGAGTTAAAAAAAAAAAACTGTACCACACCCCTGAGACAAGAGGTCAATGGAAGGAAAAGCAGATCATGTTTTCATTTTTATTTATTTATTTGTTTATTTTGAGTTGGAGTCTCACTGTCGCCCAGACTGGAGTACAGTGGCCACTTCCAGCCACCGCAGCCTTGACCTGCTGGGCTCCAGCGATCCTTCTGCCTCAGCCTTCCAAGTAGCTGGAACTACAGGCGCGTGCTACCACGCCCGGCTAATTTTTCTGATTTATTGTAGAGATGAGGTCTCGCCTGCCCAGGCGGGTCTCGAACCCACGGGCTCAGGCAATCCACTCACATCAGCCTCCCAAAGGCACGGGATTACAGGCTGAGCCACCGAGCCCGGCTCAGATAATGTTTTCAGATGTGAGAGGGAGTAGACAGAGTGAAGAGTCCTAATCCAATACTTTGAGGCTGGGGTTCAACTTAAGTTGCTGATTATTAAGCACTATGATCCTGAGAATCCAAGAAAGGATAATCCCTGCCCTGAAGAATAAAGGATCCTTCTCCTTCAAAACCTACTGTGGCTCCCACAGAACCTAAACAAGCAGTAACACCATCAACACGGTGGGCTGGCCTAATCCATCAGCCAATAAATTAGAAGCCATCAATGGTAACACATTATACTAATGCAAAGCAGTGACAACCTTGATTCAGTGGTGTTGAAACTCCTTTAGACTGAAAATTTTTCTAGAATTCCGAGACAATTGAATTTAAAAAAGGAATGTAGACACTGAAATTCCTGATGTTAAACAGGTGGAAGATTGACCAGTTTATTTGAAAAAGTCAAAGATCTGAGTGTGCTGGATACCCTCAAGTCTATGGAGTGATTCATACCACTTATATTTAGTTTGCCTTTTTTTCTCTTCAAATTTTCTACTCTAACTTTTCTAATACATATCTGAGCTTCAGGGATATTATCAAAAATTGTGGGGTAGTACTAAGTAATGTGTTATAATTATCACATTATGATGTTCTCTGCTCTTTTTTTCTTTTCATTTGAGGACTTGGAGGTAAATTCACTTGTATTGAGAAAAGCCATGTATTTTGCAATTGTTCTGTTAACACCTTCTGGGCTCAAGCCTATGGTTATTTCTCCGTGTATTACAGTTATTTGAAACATTTTAGAAATATCAGCAAAATAAAATACCATGGACTTTCAAGGCTGACTATATTTTACCTCACATTGTTCTCAGCAACTAGCACTTTGGGTAATTGATGGGATTGGCCTGTTAAAAAAAAGGTTGTTGGAATTTTTCAGAGTCTGTATAACCAGCGGCTGGAGCCTTCAAACCAAAGGAGACCATAAGCCTTAATGAATTATATACACAAAATCTGGGCATTGCCTATTTCTCAGATTCAATGGATTATCAGTGCAATTGCATATAAAGATAAATTATTTGTACATGTTGGTTTCTTCACTGATCTCTTTCTTCTGTGTGAACTCATAGTGTTAATGCTTGCACTATTGTTAGGTGAAAAACTATTCTGAATGTCTTGAGACATTGTGCTATAGAGTCTTGATTACTTGTCTTTTAATTAAGTAAATTCTCTGAAGAAGGCAAGTACTTTAATCAGAAGGCTAAATTTGGGGAGGGATAACATAATGCCTCGCCCACTGCAATAGCCCACAAAGATAGGAGTGTCACTAATTGATGCCAAAATTTCGCAGTTGTGAATCTACAGAGATAATTGTTATCTCCCACCATGCCCACTGAAGCCTCCTTCTCTGGTTACTTCCCCTTGTATGACTCGTCTTCTGGCTAGGAATAACTCCACCATGTTTCTGCTTGACTTTATTACATAGCAGCTTTCTTCATTGCCAGTTTATGATTTCACAGTGGTTCTGAACCAAGACTATATGGTGACTTTTATCATCCTCTTAGCAAATATGGCTGATAATGCTGGAATCATTCTCTGGGTTCCAAATTCAAAACAAGAGTTGAGACTCCCATTTTTCTATCTCCCGTTCGTGACAATTAAGAGTGAATAGAGTTAGAGGTGAGAATTTGCCAGAATATATGATGTGTGAAAGACCTCCCACACAGATGCTTCTTATATCTAATTAAACTGCCTACCTAAAGAACAGGAAGTGTTCTTGACTCAATATATAAAAATAATCATTTCCATCCATCCTAAATATTTTATTTCCATTCTGGCCCTCTCTCAACCTACAACCTTATTTCTTAAGTTTCTTTTTAGAGCTAAATAGCTTCAATGAGTGATTTATAGTTGCTGTATCCATTCTCTCATATGCCATGGATCCTTAAAATCACATCTTCCACTCTATCTATCCCAATAAGAAACACATGCATCTCAAGTTAGAATAACTTAAGGGAATATTTACAAAGAGAATATTTACAAGAGTTGGGACAGTAACTAGGGATTGGTATTATAGAAGCTGTGGGGACCCACCACTAGGTCCAAGAGGATAAAACAATGGAGCACTCAAGGGAGCTCAGAAGCAGAAAGCTATTAAAAGACCACCTGGGAAGAGTGGTGAGAGTTATTGACAGAACCTCTGGAAAGAGTGGTGATTTCAGGACCATGCCAACTCAAAGTGGCCTCACAGCAGGGAAACTGGGAAACAAATACCCTGGCCTCTGTTTCCTCCTTCCTTCTGTTCTGGTATTCCTCTTTGGGCAAGCCCAATAGAACAGAAGCCAAACAACAAGAGAGAACATTGATAAAATATGTCGGTAAACTTTTTGAGGCAAAACACATGTAAAGAAGGGTGGTAAAAGTGGATTAGGGATTGGAAGAAACCAGACATATTTTATCTCAATATTCCATTGCAACTGCACCCCCCCCCAAAACCATCCTCCTCTAATTTTCTTTTCTGTCGTTCTTTTCTTTAAAAGACAGAATGTCACTCTGTCACGCAGGCTGGAGTGCAGTGGTGCTATCATAGCTCACTGCAGCCTTGACCTCCTGAACTCAAGTGACCCTTTAGCCTTAGTCTCTTGAGTATCTGGAACTACCACCATGCCTGATTTCTTTTTTTTATTTTTTTTTTGGTAGCAACAGGGTCTCACCATGTTGCCCAGGCTAGTCTCGAGCTCCTGGCCTCAAGCAATCTACCTGCCTAGACCTCACAATGTGTTAGAATTATAGGCATGAGCCACAAGTCACCATGCCCGGCCCAACTCCTCTAATTTTTATACCCAAATGACCTAATTTCATTTGCTTGTCACCTTATTTATTTCCCTCTTTTCACCTGAATCCCATGATACGTTTCTCTCCTGGTCTTTCTGGAAACCTTGGCTTGTCCTTTATTTTTTATCTGCATGTCTTTTCCTGACTCTTCCAGGATACATGCCTGATATGTCTCTGGAGTATAATCTGTTCACTAAATTATTCAGTTACTAACACTGAGAGAGGAGTAAGGAAGAAACCGATTTAGGGCGGGTCTCCAGTAAAACTCCATCTTACCTGAAGAAGCCACAAGCTGCAAGTTCTGGACAAAAACCACACCCATATCCTTTTCACTTGCTTTCTCGCTTTTTTGCACACATTTTCCTAATTGGCCCTTTTCCAATATTCTTCTCATTGGCCCTTTACATCATTGTAACACTTTTCAGTCCTTATTACTGACCTACAACCCTCTGGCCTCAGCAGCCTTCCCCCAGCAACCCACTTGGGTCCCCCTCCCGCTGTGAGAGCTGCAACACTTGCTTTTCTGAATAAACTTTGATTTGCTCGCCCTCTGGTACTCATGATTCTTATTCTTCTCGGTGGTGAAATAAGAACCTGGGACTCACCCAGGCAAGAGAACTTTACACTTCCCTGCTAACCTAGGATTCTCCAAGCAGGAGTTGAGGGCTATACTCCTCAGGGCTCCACGACTGTCGGCATCCCCTGGTCCCAGGGCACCATAACGTCCTTGGTGCCACTCAGGTCTCAGGGTGAATTAACCTCCTGGGTCACCACATAGATCTCAGGCTGACAGAGTTGCCCAGGTGACACTGCAACAACACCAGCTTCATCCTCCTAAAACACAATCATTGTCATGATATTTCTTCCTTCTAAAATGATTCCATTGCTTCTTTTCAGCCACAAGATAAGCTCCAAACAGTTTTACTTTCAATTTTCTGCCCTCTTCTTTCACACCATGTGTTGATGTCTTTTTTTTTTTTTGATTTGGAGTCTCACTCCGTCGCCCAGATTGGAGTGCAGTGGCCACTCCCGGCCACCGCAGCCTCAACCTGCTGGGCTTCTGCAATCCTTCCGCCTCAGCCTTTCAAATAGCTGGAATTACAGGCATGTGCGACCACGCCCGGCTGATTTTTTGATTTATTGTAGAGATGAGGTCTCGCTGCCCAGGCGGGTCTCGAACCCACGGGCTCAGGCAATCCACTCACCTCAGCCTCTCAAAGGCGTGGGATTACAGGCTGAGCCAGATGTATTCATGCTATCACGCTCTCCTAGGGCTTTGCATAGGAAGGAGAGAGAATAAACACTCAGAGGAATATTGTCATTTTACATATAAGTATATGAAAGAGTTAATGTGTTTCTCACACTCTATCAATTAATTATTATTTAGATCTGGCTTTTGCTGCTTCCTTCTTAAATTCTCAGAGAGTAAATTCATCTCCAAGCTTGGGGGGTGCCCTGCTGTTACCTAACATGTACTGACCACATTAATAGCACCACACACCGTAATTTAGAAAACCAGAATTAAAGTACGCTGCATTAATTGTTCATAATTCAATTCCAGTAAGTGAGAGAACTAGATTTAGAGGCCCTACCTCTAAATCTATCACTCTTCTCTGATGATTTGTAAAATTTGAGCAAGTAAATAGAATATAACAAAATATTTCCCTTTTCTTTCCAGCATTTCTGAGGTGTAGTTAGGGGGGAAAGGGGGCTATCCTTTTGACACACAAATGTTTGACCTTTTTCTTGATTTCCCTTGCAAATATTATCGGTTTTGCTGTGTTCATTGTGTTCTTGAAAAGATGAGACTGTGGCAGCTACTTTCATTTTTGGGAAAAAAAACGATAAATGAGACATGATTTGGATCATGTGGTTTTTGTTCTTGTCTAAAACAAATAGAAGAAGAATCATCCCGCAATCCTGTCAGGAAATTTCCTCCTTGGTAAGACTATTTTCTGTAATACAGCCAGGCTCAGAGAGCCCAGGATTCTACAACTGGCCTAAAAAAACATAAAGAATTAGGACAACCATTCTGTTCAGTCGAGACTGTCACTGTTATACATATGGGAACATCCTAATTGATACATGTTTGAGTTAGTTTGAAATTGAGAAAGAAAGAACATCAATTCTTCTTGAAATTATGAGAAAGTCTCTTGGCTTTTATACACTAACTGAAACTCTACCAATACCTAGAGTATTGTAATTCCCCCATGAACAAATTGGCCCAAATAATTATCAAATACTTGAGGCAACATAAATAAGAGTTCTTGAGCTACTGGGTTTCCAGGTAGTGGAAGATTTGTAAGAAAGGGAAGGAGAGGAAGGAAAAGCAAACAAACAAACACATTTGGCAGTTATCAGATGCACCTAATTAATTAATTAATTATTAATGCTCAGCCTCACCATTTTATAAAATAGTGAAGTTGTTAAAGTTTCTGAAACTCTTTAACCCAACTTACCAATTCTCCTTTCCACATCTGAATGCCTAATAGATGCCCTTTCTAGGTCTCATGTTTTATAGATTTCACATTCAGAAGATTGTAAACTAAACTACAGTATTAACTATTGATTAAGGTATTGCCCAATTAAGGTAAATGCCACTTCAGAAGTATTTGCATCTAAACTGGTGCTTTTTGAAGGCTTTAAAGACAAATGAGGACTCTGTACTGGCATATCTTAAGTTTTATTTCTTTAAATGGCACTGGACTTTGCATGGTGAGGTTTGAACTTGTTTACATAGGGCACAGATCAATGCCAGGTGTTCAGAAGGGAATTCTACAGCTAACAGTATATTGGTATTAATATGTCACTAGAATGTAGTATCAAAAAGGGAAAGGAAAACACAAAAGAAAATAGTGAATGGTTTTTGCAAAAGTCCTAAAGAGGAAATCCCCAATGTCTTATGGACTTTAAGCCATTGTAACCAAAATCATTTGCCAATCACTCATTCATGCCCTGACTGTATATTCTAGACTTCTTGGAAGTTTTATTTCATACACTAACCTCATAATTGAGATTTCAAACTAATTCTTTAGATTTGTTAACATTTTTGGCTGGCATGAGAAAAACCACAGAATGATAATCACTTTCATGTGTACTTAAAATTTGGAGCATCTGAATCTACTCCCCTTAGGACCAAACCTATACCACAGTCTCCTAATCAAAACACTGCATGTTACCTCAGTATCATGGCTTCCAAAATATAATAGCTGTGTCTCATCAAAATTTTCTTCTTAATTTATAAAAAACTTTTAAAGATAATTATAGATTCACACACATTGGTAAGAAATAATACAGAGAGCTCTTGTGTGCCCTTTAAGGAGTTTCCCCATTGATGGCATCTTGAAAAACTATGATCCGGTATCAAATGGAATACCATCATGGATGCACTCAAGATACTAACTACTGTACTCCCATTACTGCAAGAACTCCTCTTTTTCTGACCACGACCACTTTCCTCTCTTAACCCTTAGTAACAACTCATCTATTCTTCATTTCTGTAATTTTGGCATTTCAAGAATGCATATAAATAAAACCACACAGTATATGACATGACCTGTGGCATCCCTTAACACTCAGGGGAAGGGCTCCACGTCACTCTCAGTTGGGTGGGAGTCTTGGCTATACTTGACCTCCACTCTTATCTCCCTGGCTGAGAGAGGTAAGCATGCCTCTTTGCTGTTATCCTCAAGGTTTCTCCTGATGCTGTGATGGGAGGTGGGAGGAATGCTTAGTTACCACTGCAGTAGTGAAAGTACTGTTTATTGCAGCTCTATTCACAATAGCAAAAACATGGAACCAACCATGGTGCCCATAGAAGCTGGACTGGCTAAAAAAATTGTGGTACATATACACAATGGAATATTATGCAGCCATAAAGAATGACAAATATGTGGACTTTGCAGGGACCTGGATGAATTTGGAGTCGATCATACTCAGTGATTTATCACAGAAACAAAGAACAGAGTTCTGTATGTTCTCACACATAAGAAGAACTTGAACAATTATAATGCTATAAGAAAGTGATTGGCAGTAATAGGAAACTGTTGGGGTGGTGAGATTGGCAGTTGAGGGAAACTGCTAAGGGAGGGAGGGGCATACCTCATTTACAGGGGTACCTGCATGATCAATGTTTGTATACCTAACCATGAATCGTACCCCGCATCTTTACAATAAAAAGTAAAACCAAAAAGAAAGAAAGTCCTGACTCTACACCAAGACTCATTTGATCCCAGAGGTTCCCAGAGGACTCCAGAGGAGCAGAGAGGTGTTGCCTTATTACTGAATTCTGTGGGGCCGGAATTTCAGATTCACCATGTGGTCTTGACTGACACTACACGGTCAGGGGAGCCTGGTTGCCATCCAGTAGGGATAAAAAGTCCTGGGCCCTTACTCACCCTTCTCTGCCATTTCCCTGGAGATCGTAGGGCACCTTACTACAGTTTATCAAGGGAAAAATCTAGGCTCCCGACCTTGCCTACTGCTATGGATAAGTAAGTTAAGGATTTTATTTTATTTTTTTAGTTGGAGTCTCACTCTGTCACCTAGGCTGGAGTTCAGTGGCATACTCATGGCCACCGCAGCCTCAATCTGCTGGGCTCAGGCAATCCTTCCACCTCAGTATTCCAAGTAGCTGGAACTACATTTGCACGCCACCACACCTGGCTAGACGTTAAGGACCTTGAGACGGGGAGGTTATTTCGTGTTATCTGGGTAGGCCCACTCAAATCACAAGGGTGTGAGTGGGGTCATAGTTTTGTAATGTTTGGTTGGAATAGAGAGATTACTGTGTAAAAGTTTTGTATTTGTTACACTGTATCCTTTTTGAAGCGAACTTTTGCTCAGTTTATTTTGTTTTGTTTTGCTTTTTTTCCCTATACCTATTGGCATTTCTGGGTGGTCTGCTTCTTCAGCTTCAGTTTGGAATATGAGTCAATAAGGAAACACAAGGAATGCAGTGCCATGTCGTTCCTTGGGTCTTGAGGTCCTGAGCTTATCTGTCTCTTCTCTACACCTTTCAAAGTCTTCTTAAATGTAAGAAGGAAATAAGCATGTTTCTGTGTAATAACTTGGGTTTTAGTTGTCTCATCAAGGTTTTTTGCTTGTTTTAATAAGTATGTGAAAACACCTAGCACAATATCCCAACCCAGAGTAAGGCAACAGTCCATGTGAGTGAAGTTAACATGGCAACGTGCATAAAGCCTACAATCATATCTTGATAGTCTTCCAAGCACAATTCAATCCCCACAACTGAATAAAGATTTTCCTAAATAAACCCACTGTGATTTATCCCTTCTCAGACTCCCAACACTTAACATCTATTCTACTTTTCAACAAAATCTGTGTGCCATGAGATAACTCACCATTTATTTACTATGTTTTATGAGACAAGGTACTTAAACCTCATGTTCTTCATCTGTAAAATATTGATAATAATAACAAATGGCAAAGATGGGACTTGACCTCTGTATAAGTCTACAACTCTATTATAAAGCAGATTGAAAAAAATGAAAGATTGAATCCAAAGAAGATTAGAGCTCTCCCTATATAGCCACCTTAGTATATAGATGATTCTTTTTAGAATGTGTTTTCTTTTTTTTCTTTTTTTTCTTTTTATTATAAAGCTGTGGGGTACAATTCAGGGTTAGGCATATAAACATTGATCATGCAGGTACCCTTGTTGATGAGGTATGCCCCTCCCTCCCCTAGCAGTTTCCTTCAACTGCCAATCTCACCCCCCTTCCCTGATGGTTTCCCATTACTGCCAATCACTTTCTTTTAACATTATAATTGTTCAAGGTCCTCTTATGAGTGAGAACATGTGGAACTCTATTTTTTTTTTCTGTGATAAATCACTAAGTATGATCAACTCCAAATCCATCCAGGTTTCTGCAAAGTTCATGTATTTGTCGTTCTTTATGGCTGCATAATATTCCATTTTGTATATATACCACATTTTTTTATACAGTCCAGCTTCGATGGGCAACATGGTTGGTTCTGTGTTTTTGCTATTGTGAATACAGCTGCAATAAATGTATGTGTGCAGGTATCTTTTTTGTAGAATAATTAGAGTTCCTCTGGGTATATTCCCAATAGGGGAATTGCTGGGTCATATGGAAGGTCAATTTCTAGTTCTTTCAGAAATTGCCACACAGTTTTCCAAAGAAGTTGTACAAGTTTGCATCCCTACCAGCAGGGTAGAAGCATTCCTTTTTCTCCACATCCTCACCAGCATCTGTTGTTGTTTGTTTTATTAATGATGGCCATTATTACAGGGGTTAGGTGGTATCTCAATGTGGTTTTGATTTGCATTTCTGGATCAAAGACCTAAACATAAAACCTCAAACTATAAGAATCTTAGAAAACGCAAGAGACACCCTTATGGAAATTGGATCTGGGAACCAATTCTTATTCAGAATCCTAAAGGCCAATACCTTAAGAAATCAGATAGACAAGTGGGACCTCATCATATTAATGAGCTTCTACAAAGCAAACAAAACCATCAAGAGAGCAGGGAGACAGCCCACAGAATGGGAAGAAATATTTGCCAACTGTATATCTGACAAAGGCCTAACATCTGGGATCTACAAGGAACTCAAACACACCGAAGAGAATAAAACCAACAGCCCCTTTTAAAAGTGGGCAAAAGACATGAATAGACACTTCTCAGAAGAAGATATAGGGGCATCCAACAGACACATGAAAAAGTGCTCAGCTTCACTCATCATCAGAGAATGTGTTTTCAATTGAAGCTACTGCTGGTTTTAAGTATTTCACATGAAAGTAGACTTGCATGTGGCTATTATCCCTTCAGATGCAGTACTGTGTAGTGACTAACACAACAGGCTTTGGAGCTACAGTAGACAGAATAATACCTCCCTGTCTCCCAGAAATTAGTCACATCCTGGTGTCTGGAACCCCAGTGAATATATTATCTTACACAGCAAAGGAGACTTTGAAGTTGTGTGTAAGTTAACATTTTGTGCTATCTGGGTAGGCCCACTCTAATCACAAGGATCTTTATATAAAAAAGAGTGAGGCAAGAGAGTCAGGGTGAGGAAGAGATTTGAACATGCTAAACCTTTGAAAATAGAGGAAGAGGCCACAAGCCAAGGAATGCCAGTGTCTGAGAAAGACAAGAAAATGGATTCTTCCCTAAAGCCTCCAGAAATAATTCAGCTCTGCTAAGCACTTTTTTTTTTAGTGCAGTAAGACCCATTTTGAACTTCTGACTTCCAGAACACAAGATGATAAGCTGTTGGTGCTTTAGTCTACCAACTTTGTGGTAATTTGTTGCCACAATAACAATCTAATAGAGGAGCCAAATGTTCCAGATCTGTGATTTTTAATACATCTGTACTTGAATAAGGTATTTAATTTCTGGCTTTAGCTGTTTCATCTTCAAAATAGGCATAAGCATAGTTCCTACCTCAAAGAAAGGAATGAATACATATGATGCTGTTAATAGAATATTAGGCAAATAGTAAGTGCTCAGTAAGTGTTAACTACAGTAAAGTAAGTCCTCCACATACAAACCAAGTTGTAAACTTTCAAAGATGGGAACATGCATTCACATGTTCAGTCATGTAAGTTTATGTGTCTGGCACACCTTGTCACTTGCATGCATGTTCTACAAGTGGTTGTGCTTTTGTATACTTTATTGTATAGCACTGTATATTTGTTTTTTATGTATTATTTATAAGAATAATATTACAAACCTATTATAGTATAGTAATATGTAGCCCATTGTGTTAGTTGGGTACCTAAGTTAACTTTGTTGGACTTAGAACAAATTAGATTTACAATTGTGTTCTTGGAACAGAACTCATTCGTATGTAGGGGACTTACTCTATTAGAGTAGAAGTATTTACTCATATATTCAAAGAATGTGATTGAAAAGATAATGAGTACTTTCCAGAAATGATACTGTCATCTATATGGTCTAATAGGTCTATGCACCCTGTTTTGTTTTAAATATTTAACTTATATACACCAATTAAAAATCAAGCATTGGTGATTATATCTAAGGAGGAGATCAGAGGTTAAGATGTAAGAGAAGCAGAAAGAAAATGTCAAACAATATGTGAATGTTCTAGTTCTTAAATTGGGTGAAAAGTTCATGGGCGTTTGCTTATTTTTATGCTTTGTAACTTGCTGAGTGCTGCATCCATAGATTCAACCAATCATGGATTGAAAATGTAGTTAAGCCTATGATGATAATGTCTATACTGAACACGTACAGGATATTTTCGTGTCATTCTCCAAACAATCAACTATGGCAACTATTTACATAGTATTTACATTGTGTTATGTATTTTCAATAAACTACAGATACTTTAAAGTACACAGGAGGATGTGAATAGGTTATATGCAAATTCTATACCATTTTATATCAGGGACTTAAGCATCTGTGGATTTTGGTATCCTTGGAGGGTTCAATCCTCCACAGATACAAAGAGACGACTGTGCAATTCATATATATTTCCATTGTGTCAAATGCTAAATGATACATTTTTTTCTAAAGGCTATGAATAACAGTTGAAAAACTTCTCAGATCTTCACTCATTGTAATTCAGACAAGACAGCTCTATTATGCTGTGGTGACAAATAGCTCCAAAAATCTCAGTGGCTTTATAAAGTAGATGCCTACTTCTTACTCAATGCTACGTGTTCGCCACAGACCAGTGGGCATCTCTGCTTATCTCGACTCCTCACATCCCCAGACTGACCAAGGCTTCATTTTGCCATGTGTTTTTAAATCTCTGAAGCAGTGAGGTGGGGCAGAGTGGAAAATTGTCCACTTGCTTTTATTTTATTTTATTTTTCTTTTTGAGTTGGAGTCTCACTCTGTCGCCCAGACTGGAGTACAGTGGCCGCTCCCGGCCACCGCAGCCTCGACCTGCTGGGCTCCGGCGATCCTTCCGCCTCAACCTTCCAAGTAGCTGGAATTACAAGCATGCGCTACCACACCCGGCTGATTTTTTTATTTATTGTAGAGATGAGGTCTCGCTGCCCAGGCAGGTCTCGAACCCGCAGGCTCAGGCAATCCACTCACCTCAGCCTCCCAAAGGTGCAGGATTACAGGCTGAGCCACTGAGCCCGGCTTTGTCCACTTGCTTTTAAAGTCCACTCTCAGAAATGATACATGTCTCTTCTGCACGTGTTTCATTGGCCAAAGCACATCATATGGCCCTGACATCGTTAAAAGAAGGCATGGATGTATAATTGTTGCATGTGATTGTAATGTAAAAGCCACCAATATTTTGTGAAGAGTATTAATGATTCTCACGGCCCACTCTGGGCACCGAGGATGTGGCACTTTGTCCAACAGTATCCAGACTGAAACACAGGCCTTAATACGCACTGTATGTCAGTTCTTTTTGCGTATTTGAGAGTTTCAAATAAGTTCCAGAAAAATATAGACAATATTAATATAAATGGAAATATCTTATTTGCATAGGTCCTGAAAAAATATGTAGGAAAATTCTTGGATGAAGTGCTATCTGGTTGTTAGAATAAATGTGCAAGTTGATATCAGTGTGAAAAACCTTGCTTCAATTTATAACTGATCAGCTATTGTGATAATATAATTATACATGGTTTATGCCCAAGAGCCTGTATTTTAAGTTATATTCTATGAAATATGCGCATGGAAGTAGAATTTCAGTCACTGTAATGCCATACTGTAGGGCAAAGACCTTCAGTTTCAAATATTCTGTAAATTAAATAGATGCATGATTTCCCCCTCCAATAAAGAGCCAAATACAAATTTAAAAGAAGAATAGATCAACAAAATAGAATGCATGTTGTCTGGAAGCTCAACCTGACAGACACTGAGGCTGTAGAGATTCTTCCCGCCATTTACTTTTCCTCTACAGAAAGCCCTCCACAGATTTTGATACACCACCCTGCAAAACTCCTCTGAAAGCTGGACAGGGACTTACTTCCTGTCTTTTCTCTCTGACATACCTGGTTATTCTTAGGCAATTCTTGGGAAGCTGCATATAAATTTTCTGTAAGGAGAAAAGGAAGGATGGAAGCATGGAGCTGGCCAAACTTGCTAATAATATGCAAAGTAACAAAAATCAATGGTGAAATCAGAAGGTGGAAGGAGAAACAGACTTGAAAGGAGTTATGCCATGCCCATATCCCCTTTCCTATTTCTCTCTCTCTAGTATGTTGTCAACACTCTTTGTTGAGCAATCATCTTAGGCATCCGGAAAATGCCCTCTGCTTGATATGAATTAAAAAAATGTAATCCATCTCACATCAACATTGTCTTGATATCACGTTCCTGCTTTACTTCAAGACAGTCTCTGATTGCTTCATTCATTATATTTCTTTTCGTATGCATAGCATTTGTATTGTAAAAAAAAAAAAGTATAACATTTAAGAACATCTTGAAGAAAAAAATTTTCCATGATTCTATCACTCAGAAACAACTATTTTTGTGTCCATGCATTCTTATACAGACTTTGCCCAAATGTATACCTATTTTTATAGTTGTAATTCTGTTCATTCTTTCCCAACTGCATGAAAAAAGACTTACCTTCTCATAATATTCATATTTTTATTAGAGAAGAATACAATATATGTTTTTTAATTAGCCTGTGGAAATAGCTAGTTCTTACACAAAGTCTCAGACCATCTATATGTTCTGTTTGCCCATTTCCACCTTGACATTGTGGAAAACATACCATCTAACATGCTTCATTCCAGGATACCTTGAATAGGAGGGGAAGAAAAGCAGTAAACCCAATGTATGCTTATGACAGACATTTTCCACATATGTTATTTCAAGCCCTGCAAAGAAGGTGTTGTATTTTTGGTGTTTTAAATAAGGCAGCCTCTGTGCAAGAAGGTGAATAACTACTCACCTAATTAGTAGCATAATCTGGTTTTAAATTTAGATCTCTACAACTGCAAAGCCTGTGTTCTTCTGAGTTCCAATGTCCGTAAAGCCTAAAAAACATCTTCAGTAGCAAAGCATGATTAAATGGGTTACAATGACTCCAATCGCTTAAGATTCCTTCAACTCCAGTGAACGTATGGATTTATCTTCCCCCTATGAAAGAGCACGCACCATTTTACTAAAGTGGATTACTGAAGAATCCCCAGATGTAAGATGAGATATAAATACTAAATGAAAATAGATGCATTGAAAAACACAGCCACTCATTATTCACTGATTCTGTGTTTGCCAATTCACCTAATTGCTAACATTTAATAGTAACTTCAAAATCAATACTCAAACACTTTTGTGGTCATTCACAGACATGCACATGCATGGAGTGGTGAAGAATGTGCGTCACCAACATGCACATTCCCAGTTGCAGTCCAATCTTGTTTGAATGCCTAATCTTGTTTGAATTCTCAAACTGTAAATTCATCTTTCCATGGTCTACTTAGCATCATATTTTTTGTATTTTTAAAATTTCTGTTGGTGTTGTTGCTGTTTAAAATGGCCTCTGAGCATAATGCAGAGATGAGATCTAGTGATATTAAGCAAGAGAAGGTTTTGATGTGCTTTACAGAGAAATAAATATGTTAGAAAAGCTTCATTTGGGTGTGAGGTATAGTGTTTTTGGCTGCAAGTTCAATGTTAATGAATCAACAATATAAAATAAGATATCTAAACAGAAACACCCATTCAACAAGGTTATATATTGATTAGTTGAAGAAAATGTTTGCATAGCAACTCTTAGAAGCCTAACCCTGTATCTATTCTAAGAGCAATTATTTAGTATTCACAAATTAAACGCTTACACTGACTTTTCAGATGACAGTATATCTCCTACATACAAACCTTCAAGTTGCGAACTTTCGAAGATACAGATGTGCATTCACATGTCCAATCACATAAGTTAGTTCATGTGACTGGTATACATTGTCCCATGTGTGCATCCTCTACAAGTGGTTGTGCTTTTGTGTACTTTACTGATCAGTACTGTATAGAGTACAGTGGTAGTGCAGTATCTTTATTTCAAGCTCAGATGTCTGGAAGCAAGCATAGAAGCATCTGTGATGTAGCTGGTACTACTAAGACGTGCCGAGCAATAGCAATGGAAACAAAAGTGAAAATAATTGAGACAGTGGAGTGAGGCAAAAAAGATGGTAGTCATAACTCATTCTTATCCCATGAGTATAGATAGAATGAATCCACAAGGAACCAAAACATCGACATCAGGTGTGAGTGAAATTGCAGCTTGCCCTCTGTCTCCTATTTCTGATGTCCCTTCAGATCTACCATCATCACCCACCTCAGCTCCCTCCTTCAGTCAGTAAGTAACTCTTTTTGCTTGTTCACTGGACGTCATCCCCTGTATGCCAGCTGTCATGCTGTACTATACTTCTCAAGGTACTGTACTGTAAGATTTAAAATGTTTCCTTTATGTTTATTTTTTATGTATTATTTGTATGGCAAGTATTATAAACCTATTACAGTACAATACTATATAGCCAATTGTTTTTGTTGAGTACCTTGACTAACTTTGTTGGATTTTCGAACAAATTGGACTTATGCACACATTCTCGGAACAACACTCGTTTGTATGTGGGGAATTAACTGCATGACTGTCTTGAACAGTAAGAATCTATTGTATCTTTCAGTATGCCTCCAAATAAAACGTTCCATTTCTAAGTCATCTGCTGGGGATATGAGGTGATATAGAAAATTGTAGTTGCTGCAGAATCAGGATGGGACGGTTGAATCAGGAGAGTGCTTCCTCATGGCCGCAGCTGCCATGGACTCTGACCCATTGGCAGAGTAGATACAGCCTGAATCATTAGGATCCCTGAATCATGAAAATAATTATTTTTTTCCTAACCCAACCACAACCAGCGATCACAGTCGAGTGATTTTTCTGTGGAGCAGAAACCAAAGTTGCCCTTTAACTCAATAAATGCCACATTTGGGATGCTTTTTAAATTTATTGACAATTTGTGGTTGAGAAAATGCCGGAGCTGTAGTCCCTAAGAATTGGTTTACTGAGCACATCCTCAGTTGGTCTGCTATTGGTGGGTACAGAAGAGGCATGGTCTTAGTCCTACCCTCTAAGGATTGGAGAGAGAAGACTTTCATTGACCCCATGATAAAGAGGGATTGAGTTCTGACTGACAGGCTGAAGTGAGGGTAGAGAAGGCTTGCTGAGACCAGCCAAAGGAACACAGGCAGGTGGGATTGCAGTGTAACCTTGAGTAAGAGGATAATTTGAGGGGTCACAAAATAGAAGAGTCAAGACTAGGTGAAAAGAGGAAAGATAGTATCAAAACACCCCCTGTCAGCACAGAAATATTAGAAAATAGCTAAGGAAGGATTAGTGATGATTTCTGGTGAGCCAGTTTCAAGTCTAGATACCACCTCCATTTTTACAAAGGATTCCCATTGCTCTCCGGGCTCTTGAGTTCACTAGTTCTAAGTGAGACCTTTTTTTTTTAATTTATAAAGCTTATATTTCTTTGGTTAATTATAGACCGGCATAAATACAATGTACCTGGTAACCTGAGTTAGTCTCCAAAGGAATTTTGCTCTTAAGCAAGTCAATTAAGTGACTGTTTCAGCTGGCAGGGATTGAGATTTATTTACCTTTAACCTAGCGAGATATGTAATCACAGAAACAGGTCACAGATGGCATTGTACTGAATCTTCATCCTTTTATGCAACTCCTTCCTGGCCACCCAGCTGGCCAGCACTCTGACTGTAGTTTTCCTGCCCTTCATGTGTTCCGCTGTATTTATTGGCACCCCCTCGGTCTTTTAGAGTCACCCTTTCCTGATTTCTCTGCCCTCTATGTGTCTTGGAGTGGACTCCAGCCACTTAAATAAAGACTGGCAGTAAATACACTTCTCTTTCTGAGGGTCTGCTGTGTTGCAGCTCAGAGCAGAAGCTTCCACTGGTTGCTGTATCTCTTATTTATTTCTGAGCAAGAACTAAGTCTTCAGCATTTTATCAGAGTTGTTAAAACACAAGTTTTGTGTTCAATTTCTATATTCCATTCCAAGTTCTGCTGCTTACTATTTATAGGACCTTCAGCAAGTCACTGAAAAGGAAAAAATAAAAAACAAAACAAACAAAACCAGCTATTTCAAAGAGTTGTTTTAAAAACTACATAGATCCTGTATATAAAATATGCAGCATATATTACACACATGGTAGATACCAAATAAATATGCTTTTATAAATAGCTGCAGTGTTCTTATTTTTCTGACTGTTTTTAAGAAACGGAATGAGTAGACAGGGGTGTAGATTTATTATCTAGGAGTTTTACATCCCAGGGTCCTGGCTTCACTGTGGGCTTAGGTGCTTGCTACCAACCCCATTAGAGAAGGTAGGCATGAAAGTGGTTTTGATAAGTTAAAAGTAACCCACAAATGTAGATAGAAAGCTCTAACTATTCTCACTTCTGCAAATATCTCCCTTATGATCTACTGCCCTGCATTTCTTTCCCAGCTTCCTTCACCCCATCCGGGCTGCAGCAGTAAAAAGTAAGATTTGAAATCACAAATGTGAAGGAGCATTGCTCCCAGTATGGTGGAATTTAATAATGCAGCGAGTCCTTTTTGAATAGGAAATAACTCTTAAAAGATTTCTTTTCATGTAATTTCAGGCTCAGTTCAGCAAGAGCCTCCTGCAATCTCTTGAATTTATATCTTGCTTCTCCTCACAGATTCCCTGGGCTTATGCTATTTGGGCTCTCACAGCATGGTGGAGAGAATACCGTTCTCAGTGCCACTGCAGAGAGTGTATATGGTCGGTCCATAGGCAACCTGAAAAGCAGAGTAGATAAATACAAAAATAGTAATAAAAGCTCTCATTTCCATAGCTGCTTTTTTTTTGAACTAAGTTCATTTAATACATTGGGCCAGATACTCTGCTAATTATAAATATTATCCCCATTTAATTTAATCTCACTGTGAGGAAGTTACTCTTATTCCCATTTTACAGGTAAGGTTTACAGTGGTTTAACAACCTGTTTATTGTCTTATACTTGGCAAATGGTAGAGCAGCATTAAATCAAAGCCAGAATTAAAGGTACCCTCTGTTCCTTCCTTATTGTGTAAGCAAAAAGAATCTTCTACATAGGTCTTTGGCACTTGAAAATCTTATTTTTATTACGTAATGTCAGTCAAATAGAAATTGCATCCAGTTACCTTTAAAAGTAACTGCATTGAGCATCTGTTAGATGTTTGCATCTTCATGGAAATGATAAGTCAGATTCTATCCAGATACCATGTTTTATTATGAGAAGATGGGGAATTTAAAAACCAGATAGCCTATGATTTTATGAATGAGGAGTGGGACACTTCAACGATGTGCTCCTGGGAGTACAAAAACCTGACTTTCTCAATAATGTTTACCCAAAACGAATCCTAATGTTAAACATAAGCATGGACTACTGTAATGGCAAAGCATTAAATTCCCCCTTCCTCTATAACATCTTTGGCATCCCTTGGTAGAAATATATCATGCCATGTTTTACTGAATAGTAAATAATGCGCGAGGAAGGCATGCTCTCCAGATCGTCTCTGAGACAAGCCCACTGGCTTAGTTTCTGCAGAACCTGTAGTTTAAAGGGAGATTCCTGCATGGGAAAGGGAGTTAGATGAGATAAATTCCAAAGTTCCTTCTCATTGAAATAGTTTGCGGTTCCATGAAAATCTTGGTCTATGAATAACAGACTCTATATGCATGGAATTTTTGCCTGAATCTGCATGACTCTTGTCCTTTATGTAACTAGGATGATACTACTTTTGCCCTAGCCCATATAACCAATATTTCTTTTACAGTCAAAAATAAGAGTAAACATTATACAATGGACACCTCTTTGTGTCGGATCCTTTTTGCTTATTATCTCTAATCTTTACAACCTTGTTTTTTATATAAAGGAACTGAGGAGCAAACATTTTTTTTGGAATTTTAGATTCAAGATGTACATGTGCAGGTCTGTTGTTAGGGTATGTTGTGTGGTGGTGAAGTTTGGACTTCTATTGAGCCTATCATCCAAGTGGTGAGCATGGAACTCAATGGGTGGTTTTTCAACCCTTTCCCCCCTTTTTTCTTCCCCCTCTTAGGAGTCCCCAGTGTCTGTTGTTCCCATCCTTATGCCCGTGTATATCCAGTGTTTAGTTCCCACTTTATTAGTGAAAATATGGAATATCCGGTATTCTGTTTCTATGTTAATTTACTTAGAATGATGGCCTTCAACTGCATCCATGTTGCCATAAAGGATGTGATTTTGATCTTTTTTTAATAGAAGTATAATATTCATGGTGTATTTGTACCACATTTTTTACGTTGGTAGTGGTTCTCAAACATATATAGGTATAGACATACATATAGATCCTAGGAATAGTTTTTCTCAAACATATGTAGGTATAGACATACATATAGATCCTAGGAATAGTTTTCCCTGTGGCATTTTGTGAGTGTAGCAGAGGTTCTCAAACATGTGTATATATGTATAAAATGTGTATAAAACATATATATAGATATATGTATATACATATAAAATACATATACATAAAATACATGTATGTATATTTGTATAAAATCTAACAATATTTTTAAAATAGTCATATATAGGCAATGTTTGACCAAAATATCTTGGGATGAGAAAGTGGGAAGTAGAGACGTACATGTTTTGTAAATAACAACAAACATCCTATAGAAATACTGATCCAGAGCAAAGGTGAGATTCCTCCAAACTCTTCCATGACACGTCTGATTTAATAGATAGGGAGAAGAGTTTTGATGTTTTGTTGTTGTCATTTTGGGCTTTTGCTGTTGTTTTTGTTCTGTTTGTTTGATATGGGGTATATTACAGAAGGAAATAACAAGGTGGGTCAACGGTTCAAAGAGTTGTGCTATGAGATTTAGAAACTACTGTCTTCCTGAAACTTTAACCACAGGTCAGATACCTTGCATGGAGGGAGCATGAAGTGAGGCTACCATAAAGGTGGCCGTCTTCTCTGGCTCCCACTTAGTTTGAGGGCTGTGTTCTCTAAGGACGAGAGAATGAAGCTGGACCACTTTGGAGGGAACGAGAATTGCTCCCATACCTAGCTATGGAACTGATACAAACATGTGGACTTAGACCCTTAATCTAAAGAACAAGAAAACAAACAAACAAAAACTGTCTCATAAAATTTAACCAAATTATAAATGGAAATTGGCAGAAGGTTGACTGTCCTACAGCTTCTCATCCCAGGAACAAAATGATTTTCCACAAAGCCCGGTGGTTCCTGCTATACCCTGTAGACCATTTGGTAGTAAATTTCACAAATCATTTTACTTAAATATTCACATTTTACCATGTTTCAAGGAATTTTTAAGATGTACCCTAATGCAAATTACTTCCTTGGGCAAACTACCTTCACCACGCCTGCCAGTAAAATGAAAGACAAAGCCTTATTTTTCTGGGAAGGCTAAAAGTTATCCAAGTGTCTCTTCCACTGGCTTTCCTCAGATCACACATACATTTATGGAGTGCCTGCTGTGCTACGATTTCTTACAAGCATTCTCTAATTTAGTTTTTATAACAATCCTCTGAGGTGCCTACTATTATCCACACTTTTGAAATGAGAAAAAGCATTGGAAGGTAAAGTCCCTTGCCTCAAATCACAGTGCTCATTTGTTGTCAAACCAAGATTTTAACCCAGGCCATCCTCATTGCCTTCCAGATTAAGCATTATTTCTCTGCTCTACCCCATCTGAATTTAGCATTAGGAATATATTTTATAAGGAAACACTCATTTGGCATGTTTGTAGGGAAATGTAGACAAAAATCAATAGCAGCCAAAAAAAGGCATCTTGTTAAAATGGTTATTTCTACCTATTGAGCAAAATGTTGGCTGTGGGTTTATAGCAAAAACATGGAATCAGCCCTGCTTCCTATCAAAAGTGGACTGGATGAAGAAAATGTGGTACATATACATGATGGATTATTACTTAGCCATAAAGAAGAACAAAATCATGGACTTTGCAGGAGGGAGTTGGAGACCATCAAACTTAGTGATCTATCATGGAAACAAAGATCTGAATACTGCACGTTTTCACTCATAAGTAGGACCTGAAAATTAGTCACAGAGAGCGGGACATGCAATAGCACAAAGGGTACCTGGCCCCAAATCAGGGGAAGTGAGGACCAGTGGGAGGCCCAAACTTCACCTGTACTCAGCCTGCTTGTGTAGCAAATCCTGACTTGTAACCCACATCTCTATAATAAAATAAAATTTAAAAAATAAAATAAATTAAATGGTCATGAAATGGTTTCCCCTCCGAGTTTTACAGCATTCTAAGGAGGATATGGGCTCTTTAAAGTCTGAAGCGCCACAAAGTCAATCGCTCATTAGTTTAAGTCTGTCTTCTCATTTCCCACGACAAGTGAGTAAAAAGAGTACATAAAATCACCATATGTGAATGGCTTGAAGGGCAACAAAAATAATCCAGAGAAGGAAACTGATACCCAGAGATACATGTGCCCTACTTTCTAGACAATAAGTTTAATGTGGACTAAGCAAGGGACGTATCAATGATTTTAGCTTTCAGTCAAAATCTATTATCTTTGGTCATCTTTTTGTCTGTTCTTTCTTCAGAAGCGAAGCAGGGGAAATGGAGAGGGAAATCATCTCTGTTTTGAGATCTAGTAATTTAGATGTTATAATAGACAAAACTTCCTGTCACACTGTGCCACATGGAATATGGTTCACTGATTCTGGCCATACCAGTTCTTTCATCTTAAGGGTAAATAACATTTTCCTTTCATGTGGTCTTGCATGGAGGGGAGAAGGGGCTCAAATATACTGAAATCATAATGAAAGAATCATTTAATTAACTAAATTTAAATGAAACAGATATGCTTAGGACGAGAAAGACAGGCTTTAATAAATCATTTGCAGTCACAGAGTTTAGCTAAGGTTTTCATTTCCCTCAACAACTGCTCCATATACAATACTGAGGAACATAAAAACCAGAAATATTGCTTCTTAATTAGCTCCCTATTTCTAGTCATCTAATATCAAGTGCTATTTCAGGCATTACAAATATAAGATCATCCAATTTTTTAAATGGCTCATTTTCCCTTATTCCTCAAGTTAGAAAAAAGTGTTTACCGGAGATCTACAAAACTTCACAGTTGGTAAGTCAAATCTTTCTGAACACAGTTTTTGGAAAAGAGAACAAGCTATTGGGCATTGCCAGGGACACTTCCATAATCATTTGTCTACTGTTGAAGATAATGGTTGAATATATACACTGCAACTGAGATATACTGGAATGAAAGTGAACAAACTGCCTTGACATGCAATACCATGGATGAAGATTTACTACATGATGTATGTGAAAGGAGTAATGGGAACACGATATATATAGCGTGGTGCCCTTTTCATGAAATACAAGAGAAAGGAAAGAAAACACTGTATTATTTAGCACGTACGTGTGTGTGAGTGTGTGTGTGTGTGTGTGTGTGTGTTTGAGATAGAATTAATTAAAAATACATGCTGAATAAACATAAAATTAAGCATGATGCTTATCTTAGGTGAGAAAATTAAGTATAGTGGATATCTTAGAAGGGAGCATATCAGATTATTTAGGTTATTGGCAATGTTCTTATTAGATTGAGTGATATTCAGTGTTAAGTTTATTATTGAAAATAAACAATAACAAACTAAAAGGAAAGAATACAGCTGTGAAAACATGGTGTGAGCTTGTCATACATTAAAGGATTATGTTTAATCTAATACTGTGCACCTGAGGTTCATTAGTGATGAGATAGAAAGAAAGAGAAAGAGAGGTAGTAAATATCTTGAGAGTTAAGACCAAAATGGGACAATAACTTGGGGAGGTTAGAAAGATAAAGGATTCTAAAAAAAAGGAGAAATGAGAATAAGAAAATCTCATCTCCTAAACTTTATAATCTATATCTGGCCCTGGTGACATTACTCTAAATTATATTTCTTGCCCTTCCTTGACTTTTACTCATTCAATAAATATTTATTTAGCACCTACTTATTTCCAGATGCCATATTGGAAATATTCACTGCTTTTATGAAAACAGCAGTTTGGTGATAAAAAAAGAAACATGCTAAATACTTACAAATATTTAATTACAATAATAAGATAATTGATAATAGGGTTTATTAATCACAGGTAACTATCCATTGATTGCATTCTTAGAAAAACTCATAGAGGATTTCTATTTTATGTTTTCTCTTTTTTTAAGAAAAAGTTTCTTTAAACATAAAACCACTTTGTAGAAAATTTAGAAGATTTTTTTTAAATAAATAAAATTAAAAGTACCTGAAGTTTTACTACTTTGAGATAAACCCTATTAATATTTTTATATATTTCCTCTCATTTTTCTGAGGTTATACATGTTGCAAAATTGTGAGCATGACACTTATTCAATTCTGTGTTTGAAAGGCAAGAGTGAGCCCTTGTCATGTACATTGAATTGATCCATACCCTTAATGAATGTTGGCAGTGCATTTAGTCACCAGCACCGAGGAGAGACTACTCTAATCCATCTGCATTCTCTGTCTGAAGTTAGTTTGAATCAGTCAGAATAATGAAGACCTGGATTATAATGGCTCACCTTGGGCCAGGCTCGGTGGCTCATCCTGTCATCCCAATACTTTGGAAGGCCGGGGCGAGTGGATTGCCTGAGCCCACGGGTTCGAGACCAGTTGGGGAAACTTGGTGAGACCTCCTCTCTACAACAAATCAAAAATTAGATGGACATTGTAGCACACACCTGTAGTTCCAGCTACTTGGAAGGTTGGGGTAGAACGATCGCAGGAGGCCAACAGGTTGATGCTGGGGTGGCCATAAGCTAGCCACGGCACTTTAGCCTGGGTGATGGAGTGAGACTCCAACTCAAAAAACAAACAAACAAACAAACAAAAACAAGGACTCACCTTAGAAAGAATGAGCAGGTTTTGTTTGTCTGTTTTTTAATACTTTAATATCTTGAACTGTGGAAGTAGCATTTTATTTTATCTGAGTTGTGGGGTACATGTAAGGATTTACTATCTAAGTGAATTGCACACAGGTGAGGTTTGGACTTCTAGCAAGTCCTCTCCCCTTAACAGTGGACCTGGTACCCAATGTGTTGCCTTGTTCTCTCCCTCCTCCCTTCCTCCCTCTCTCCCTCCTTTAGCAATGCCCAGTGTCTGCCATTTCCACATTGTGTTCATGTGACCAGTGATCAGGGTTTGTTTTTGAGTGAGAATGTGCAATATTCAGTTCTTTGTTTTTATAATAGTTCACTTTGTCTGATGGTCTCCAGCTGCATTCAAGTTGCTGCAAAGGACAGGACTTTGTTCTTTATGACTGAATAATATTCCATCGTTTATACGCATCACATTTTCTTTATCCAGTCCATCTTCAGTGGGTACCTGAGTTGGTTCCATGTTTGTGCTATTGTGAATAATGCTGCAGTGAACATACATGTGCAAGTCTTTTTGGTAGCATGATTTATGTTCCTCTGGGTGCATTCCCAGAAGTAGAATTGTTGGATCCTATGGAAACTCAGTTTTTAGTTCTCTGAAAAAATGCCACACTACTTTCCATAGAGGTTAAACTAAATGTAAATTCTCGCCAATAGTGTAGAAGTATTCCCTTTACTCCACACCTGCGCCAATATCTATTTTTGTTTTTTGACTTTTTAATGATAGGCATGCTTACTGGTGTTTAGTGGTATCTCGTAGTTTTGATTTGCATTTCTCTGATGATTAGTGAGGCAGAGCATTTTTTCTTATGTTTGTTGACTGTCTGAATGTCTTCCTGTGAGAAGTGTCTGTTCATTTCCTTTGCCCACTTTTTGATGGGGTTATTTGTTTCTTTCCTGTCAATTTGTTTGATCTCCTTATAAATCCTGGATGTTAGGCCAATGTTAGTTACATTGATTACAGACATTTTTGACCCATTCTGTGGGTTGTCTCTGTACTTTCTTGATAGCTTTTTTTTTGCTATAAAACGCCTAGGTTTTAATGAAAAGAAAGAATTCATACCACGTAAGGAGGACTTTAAGACAGTGATTTAGGTCAGTGTCTCACTCTTGCTGAGGCTGGAGTGCGGTGGCACGATCACGGCTATAGCAGTCTCGACTTGCTGGGCTTAGGCAATCCTTCCACATTAGCCTTCCAAGTAGCTGGAACTAAAGGTGCATGCCACCACACTCAGCTATTCTTTTATCCTCTCTCTTTGTCTTCCCAAAGTTCTGGGATTACAGGCGTGAGTCACCATCAAACTTTAATGCGCACATAAAATACTAGGGCATATTTTAAACGATTCTGACTCATTTGTTCTGGATTTGGGATTAAATCCTGCTTTTCAAACAAGCTCCCAGGTAATGCAGATATTACTAGTCCACAGACCACACTTTGAGTAACAAGTGATTGGGGAATAACAAAAATATCTCTAATTTGTTTTGCCCTGGTAGATAAGCAACTCTCTTATGAATAAGGACCATAGTCTCAAAGGCAATAGTTGCCAGTGCCAGAAACCCCTTTTAAGTAGGTCTGTCCTTTTAGGCATGAGAGTAGATAGAAATGATTTTCCCAAAATTTTTAGAAAATTTTGTTGTTCTCATGTTGCCAAGCCAGTTGTACCATGACAGGCAGGCAATGCTCTGGCCAAATTCTATTCAAGAAGAAAACTTTCATTTAAAAGTTTACGAATAAGGTCTTGTCCAGTCTCCCTCCAATTTTCTCTCGCAATTATATTAACATAAACTTCTATATCCCATAAAGATTGTATCTAAAAAAGCAAAATAAAAAAAGCTCAAGTGATTATTTTAAATTTGAATTTCTGTGATCTTCAGACATCACCTATTATTGTACTGTCTGTATTTTACATATCAGATTGATGCCTGGCTAAGCACTAAAGACAAGAAAAGTGAGAGCCACTTAGGTAGAACAAGAAAAGCCCCTATGCTAACGAAGAAAGCTAGCTTCAACTGCTATTGGGGAGTTGGGCAGAAAAATGATTACAACATATTTCGACTTTTAAATGATGACATTCAAAATAGCTGATTCCCTTCTGAACAAGTATCAGTGGTCAGCTAGAAATAACTCCCATGGATTCAAAAGAGCCACTTGTGACTTCTCTTCTCAACTCTGGTTTCAATGGTGCCAAGTGGTAGCTTGAAATTAGCCAGGATAGAAATATTTGCACCAGGAAAATGGGAAAACACCGCAAGCCTCATTTTTTGTTTTGTTTTCTGCGGACAGTTGGTCGTTGAACATTTACTAGGATGTTACTTTCAATAATCACTTCCTTTGACTAATCAAGTTCTTTGTCTTTTAGATGTGTTATTAGAGCCTGGCCCAATGATTTTGAAAAGGTAGGCTCACTTTATCAAAATTAAGCAACAGATCACCATGCACAATGTGTTTAGAAATTTCCTCCAATGCCAAATCTACCTATCCACATGAACATCTTCCTCAGTGTATAATTCCATTAAAATTTTTTCTGTTATTTTCTTCCCTGAAGTATCAGACTCTTATAAGTTTTTATTTCTTAAAGTTCCTCAGATAGTGAAACCACGAAGTATTTTTATGGCTTGACAGTTGTACAGAGGTGGGAGTGGGAATAATTATGCTACTTTATGCCCCAGAATTCATGCCTGCTACAATATGAGACACGTTTTTTAAAATTTTATTTTAGGAAATTGATGTGCTGACTTAAATATGCTTCTATTCAATGATCTGGAAGCCATTAAGGGTATGATGAACAGTTATCTTTTGTTTGAAAGAAAGCAAGAGAGATCCATGTAGAAAATTATAAATAGAAGAACCCACAGTGTGTAGAAAGGTTTTTATATTTTTAACTTTAAGAAGTTGGCCTATACCTAATTTTGCACTCACACCCACACTTATTTTCAAGATATGACATTATATAGTATTCACGGCTGATGTCGCCATAAAGATTTCCTCCATTGTCAAGATAATTGGGGATGAAATATGCATATATCTGTCTATATTGTGATTTTGTTTGATTGTGTACACATATAGATGTGTAGTGGTTTCTGTGTTGTTTCACTAAAATGATTTCAATCAGAGTTGAAATTCCCACTTGGTTTTTGTCAAGGCAAGATACTAAGTAAAATAGTGTTACATTTTTTTCTGCCTGACTACTCTATTTTAGGTGCTGGCAATGTTTGCAGCTTCCCTTTTTTCCCCCACAGACTCTGTGGGGGGTAAAAGAAAAAAAACTTACCTGTTGACTCATACAAGAGTCAGGGATTGACTTACAAATGAAAATAGATAAGTTCAGGGACCCACATTGTCATGAGGAACCAATAAAAAGGCTGCTATTGATCAGGCATTGTTGCTAGCAGGATCCCTGAGCTGAGCAAACACTACTTCAAAGGATGCCGTAAGGGTCAAATTAAATAAAAATCTAGTAAAGGATACCAGAGTAGCAGTGTCTGGATCAAAATAAATACACTATATTCCCTGTCAAGGCTATTTCTTGTATTTCTGACACTTTGGGTGATGAATTAGTCGAATTTTTACAGTTCTTGAGAAAGCTCACCGTCTTCATGGTTTGTACTCTGTCTTCAAAGAGAGTAAGTGAAGCTGCTCAGAGTGACAAAGCTTGGATAATTGCCATCTTTGGTGGGGGTGTCAAGCATCAATACCAGCCTTGACTGTGACAATTGTACCACTGGTTGTATGTTGGAGCCATTCTCCTGCATTACACTGAATTGTATTAGCATAGAAAATATCTGGGATGTCAAAAAATTTGTCTGAGGGGGTCAAGAAGTAGAAAGATAGACTCTAATACTTTAGAAAAATTTAATAAATGGTAAAATTTTTTGTTTCTCAATTTAAAAAATAAAAAGGATAGAATAATAAATTTTCTAAAATTGTAAATAATACAAAAATTTCACTTTTCAGAAAGAAAGAAAGAAAAATTAATACTCTCATCTTCCAACTGTATATTCCCTCCTCTTTAATTTCTACTCTCTCTCCATCATTCCCCACATCCAAGAACCTAGACTTGTTTATATTTCAATAATATCATCATCATATACATAATTTCAATCACATTGTAATTAAACAATAAGCTTCTTCAGAGAGGAGACTATTTTGGGTAAAAACTTAATTTAATTGTATACCTAGCAGAGAACTGTCAATCAATGATTGCTGTCTCTCTTGTATCATTCTCTCTCCCCTTACCCACCATCCCTCCAAAATGTCACGATCAGTTTGACAATCCCAAAGCAGCTTTGTATCACTTATATCTAAAAGGTCTGAATAGTTCCTCATAACCCTTAGCAATGATTAGCATTTGGAGAATCTTTGATCACTTAGAAAATATGAACAAAATCATGAATTCTCTCACTATGGAAAAATGTTATCAGTATTAACTTTCAACATCATCACCACTCATGCTGCTATCTTCATGAACAAAATCACCATCACTACTTTTTAGTTGAATTAGGTCCCACTTGTTTTGGTTTTTGTTACATTTGCTTTTGAAGTTGTAGCCATAAATTATTTGCCTAGCCGGGCTCGGTGGCTCAGCCTGTAATCCCGCGCCTTTGGGAGGCAAGGTGAGTGGATTGCCTGAGCCCGCGTGTTCGAGACCCACCTGGGAAGCAAGACCTCATCTCTACAATAACTCAAAAAATCAGCTGGGCATGGTAGCGTGAACCTGTAATTCTGGCTACTCGGAAGGCTGAGGCGGAAGGATCGCTGGAGCCCAGCAGGTCGAGGCTGCGGTGGCCGGGAGCGGCCACTGCACTCCAGTCTGGGCGACAGAGTGAGACTCCAACTCAAAAAAAAAAAAAAATTATTTGCCTAAACCAAGGTCCAGAAGAGGTTTTCTTCTAGGATTTTTCTGGTATCAGGTCTGACATTTGAGTCTTTATTCCACTTCAATTAAGTTTTGTTTATGGGGAGAGATAGGAATCACGTTTCATTTTTCTGAATATAGCTATCCAATTTTCCCAGCTTCAATGTTGGCAGATGGTGTCCATATTGACACATTATGTGCCATGGTTATTGATACACTTATTACTATAGCACTTAATAAAGTTTACTTCCCCCATTTTACAAATGTAAAAACTATGAGAACTTTAAAGGAAAAAAATCAAGTATAAAGACAAAACTAGATATATAAGGTGGTCAAAATTTGAACACTATCTTACTGAGAACTGATATTCTTCACCAATATGCCAAATATAAATCACATCCATAGATTTCACATTATAGCATGTATCTTACAATACAGTCTGATAGGTTAAATCATATATTTAAGGTTCCAGTTTGTCAATATTCAATTATTGTTGCTCAGTTCCATACCCACACTTCTACACTCCGCTCTGAAGTGCTAGACTGGTGTGGTGGTGGGAAAAAACTACATTTCCAAGACTATTTTAATCTCCTACTAATACTTCCCATTGACACACTTAATATTATAGCACTTAATGAGATATACATCCCCTATTTTACAAATGTAAAATCTAAGAGCCCTTTAAAGGAAAAAATATCAAGTTTAGAGACAAAACTGGATATATAAGTTGGTCAAAATTTGAACACTATCTTACTGAGAACTGATATTCTTCATCAGTATGTCAAATATAAATCATATCCACAAGTCTATGGATTATAGCATTATCTTACAATACAGTCTGATATGTTAAATCATATATTTAAGGTTCCAGTTTGTCAATATTCAATTATTGCTGTTCAGTCCCATACCCACACTTCTACACTCTGCTCTGAAGTGCTGGACTGGTGTAGGGGTGGAAAACAAACTACATTTCCCAGACTATTTTAATCTCCTATGATATTCTTGTTTAAATTTGGCCAATGGGAAGTACCGACAGGAGATTAGAAGGCAGAGGCAGGGAGAAGGCCCGTCTCACCATCAGGAGGATGTCAGGAAGGAAGAAAAAGGGAATGCAAACTCCAGAAGCCCTGAGCTCATGAGCAACTCTTCAGTATCTATTTCTTGTCTTGAAAGAATAGCACCTCCAAAAATGAAGAAAGAAGGTAGGACCATGGGCAATAGTCCAAGGAATTTTTCACTTGATCTGAATGACACATACAGAAATTCTTTCTTCTCTTCTAACTTTTCCTTCTCACTTTGTTCCTCTAGTCCTGTTAATCCTTTCACCGTATTTGTAAACAATTGTTAATACAAAAGATACTCTCTTTGTTATACCCAGCATGGATATGGTTTCCTGATTGGATTCAAACCAACACAGGAGTGGTTCTAGTAACTCATGTTATGATATTGGAACATAGAGTTTGTTATCTTCCCCGAGTGGACGTGTACGCAGAGGTGAGATCATTAGCACTGGTAAAGCAGTTTGATAATCCACAGAAAGTGATTGTACTTAAAATATCATTAGTGGTGGCTTGGAATAAAATACATGGTTTTTATTTGTTTATTTTTATTTATGTCAACAACTTTAGGGATAAAAATAGTTTCTGGTTGTATGGTTTCATTATATAGTGGTAAACAACACTGGACTTTAAGCATACCCATTACCCCCACCTGTGCACATTGTACACAATAGGTGATATTTTTATCCCTAGTTCTCATTATATCATTCTACATACCGCTGTGGATTCTCCGTTGAGCTCCCACTTATAAGGGAGAACATGTGGTATGTGGTTTTCTATTCCTGAGTAATTCACTTCAGATGATATTCTCCAATTCCATCCAAGATACTGCAAAACACATCATTTCTTCCTTTTTTTATGGCTGAATAGTATTCGACAGTGTATCTATACCACATTCTCATTAGCCACTGATCAGTTGATGGGCATGTGGTTGATTTCACATCTTTGCAGCTGTGAATTGTGCAGCATTGAACATGTGAGTACAGGCGTCTTTTTTTAAAGATATCGAGCTATGTCCCTTGCCTAGGTATCTAGAAGTGGGATTACTGGATCAAGTGGTAAATCTACTTTTACTTCCTTGGGAAGTCTCCATACTGATTTTCATAGAGGTTGAACAAATTTACACTCCCAAAACAGTATATAAGCTTTCCCTTTTCTCCACATTCACACCAGGATCTATTGTTTTCTTATTTTTTTAACAACGACCATTCTGACTGGTATCAGATGGTGTCACATTTTGTTTATTTCTTTTGCTAAACAGAAACTTTTTAATTTAATTAGGTTCCACTTATTATTTTTTTGTCATTGTTGCACTTGCTTTTGAAGTTGTAGCCATAAATTATTTGCCTAAGCCAAAGTCCAGAAGAGTTTTTCCTAGGTTTTCCTCTAGGATTTTTATGGTATCAGGTCTGACATTTCAGTCTTTAATCCATCTTCAGTTAATTTTTGTATATGGGGAGAGATAGGTATCACGTTTCATTTTTCTGTATGTAGCTATCCAATTTTTCCAGCACCATTTGTTGAATAGGGTGTCCTTTTCCCAGTGTATGTTTTTTCTACTTTGTCAAAGATCAGTTGGTTGTAAATATTTGGGCTCATTTCTGGAGTCTATATTCTACTCCACTGGTGCGTGCGTCTGCTCTTGTACCAGTACCTTGCTGTTTTGGTTACTAAAGCCTTGTCACATAATTTGAAGTCTGGTAATGTGATGCCTCCAGCTGTGTCATTTTTGCTTAGGATTGCTTTGGCTGTTCTGGCTCCTTTTTGATTCCATATGAATTTTAGGATTTTTTTCTAATAATGTGAAAAATTATGTTGGTAGTTTGATAAGGATTACGTTGAATCTGTAGCTTGCTTTGGGTAATGTAGTCATTTAAACAATGTTGGTTCCTCTAATCCACAAGCATGGGATGTTTCTCCACTTGTTTGTGACCTCTACAACTTCTTTAATCAGTATTTTGTAGTTCTCCCTACATAGATCTTTCACCTCCTTGGTTAAACAAATTCTTAGGTATTTTCTTTTTGATTGCTATTGTAAATGGAATTGGGTTCTTGGTTTGATCCTCAGTTTGGTCACTAACTATTGCCACTTATTTGTGTGTATTGGTTTGTATCTTCTTTTTTTGGAACTTTGCCTAATGCATTTATCAATTCAATATAAGACCATATCACTGGCATACAGAAATACTTTGATTTCTTATTATCCAATTTGGATACCCTTTATTTCTTTCTCTTGCCTCATTGCTTTGGCTAAGATTTCTAGTATTATGTTTAACAGGAGTGATAAAAGTGGCCATCCTTACCTTGTTTCAATTCTGAGGGAAAATATGCTCAACTTTTTTCTTTCAAGATGACAGTGGCTGTGGTTTGTCACATGTGGCTTTTATTATTTTGGGAAATAGTTCTTCTGTACCTATTCTACTGAGGGTTTGTATCATGAAGGAATGCTGGATTTTATTAAATGCTTTTTCTGCATTGATTGAAATGGTTATATGATTTTTGTTGTTAATTGTTTATGTGTGCATCATGGGTTTTTTTTAATTTTTATTTATTTATTTATTTTTGAGTTGGAGTCTCACTCTGTCGCCCAGACTGGAGTGCAGTGGTGGCTTCCGGCTCCCGCAGCCTCGACCTGCTGGGCTCCGGCGATCCTTCCACCTCAGCCTTCCAAGTACCTGGAACTACAGGCGCGCGCTACCACGCCTGGCTAATTTTTTGATTTTTATTGTAGAGATACGTCTCACCAAGTTGCACAGGCAGGTCTCGAACCCGCGGGCTCAGGCAATTCACTCACCTCTGCCTCCAAATCGCGGGAATTCAGGCTGAGCTATTGAGCTGGCCATTGATGATTTTCATGTGTATGGTCATCAGGGATATTGTTCTGTAGTTTTCTTTTTTGTTGTGTCTTTTCCTGGCTTTGGTATCAGGACAATACTGACTTCATAATATTAGTTAAGGAGGATTTCCTCCTCTTCAATATTATGGAATAGTTTCAGTAAACTTGGTACCAGTTCTTTGAAGGACTGGTAGAATTGGGTTGTTAGTCTATCAGGTCCTGGTCTTTTTTGTTGTTGTTGTTAAGACACTTCTAATTACCCTTTTAATCTCACTACTCGTTATTGGTCTGTACAGGATTTCTATTTCTTCCTGATTCAGTGTTGCATGTTTCCAAGAATTCATCCATTTTCTCTAGATTGTCTAGTTTGATTGTGTAGAGATGTTCATAATAATCTCAGATGGTCTTTTTCATTTCCATCATATCAGTTTAATGTCTCCATTTTCATTTCTGATTGAGATAATTTGAATCTTCTCTCTTTGTTTTTTAATTAATCTAGCTAGTGGTCTATCAGTTTTATTTATCTTTTCAAAGAATCAATTTTTTGTTTCATTGATTCTTTTTTAAAATTTCAGTTTCATTTAGTTCTGCGCTAATCTTTGTTATTTCTTTTCTTCTGCTAACTTTGTGTTTGGTTTGTTCTTTTTTTTTTTTTTCTTTTCACTGAGGTGTGACATTTGGTTGTCATTAGGTGAGCTGGTCATTTAGTCTTGTTAATGTAGGCCCTAAGCCCTATAAACTTTCCTCTGAGCAGAGCGTTGGCTGTGTGCTAGAGATTTTTATACTGTATTTCTTTGTCATCATTCATTTTGAGGAATTTTTAATGTCCATCTTGATTTTTTTGTTGACCCAAGGATCTTTTGGGAGCAAGTTGTTTAACTTCAATGTTTCTATTTCATTTTGTCAGTTCTCCTTGGAGTTAATTTCTAGTTTATTCCACTGTGATCTGAGATGGTGATTGATATGATTCCAATTTTTTGGAATTTGTTGAGACTTGATTTGTGGCCTATCATATGGCCTATCTTGAAGAATGTTCCACGTGCTGGCAATAAAAATGTATCTTCTGTAGTTTTGGGGTGAAATGTTTTGTGGATGTCTGTGAGGGACTGGAGTTCTGCATGGCTCAGGAGGCCCTCCAAGTCCATGACAGCACTGAATTCCTGGACTCCCCTTCCTCGTCTTCCTCATTGCATGTAGAAGCTATTGGTAGTCTGTGCTATGATCTAAGTGAGAGTCTGGCTACTTCCAGCCCAGATAGATTGATTTTTTTATTCTTTTTTTTCCCACTAAGTGACTTGTATTACTTTTTTGATGGCTCATTGGGCGTTCTCCTGGTTCCATTCCTCTCTGGGTGTTGAGGAGATTTTCTCATCTTAGTTTACTCTGTAGGAGAAGCACACTTAAAGAACATTTTAAAGGCAAGGCATTGGAAAACCAAGTGCCAATGAACTTGACCATTATGGTGGTAATAAGAACCATGCAAATGGATGGCTATGTCTTACTGCACTGGAGAGCTTACAGAAAGAAATTAGGCTCAGAGACGTAAAGACACAGAACTGGTTATAGTCTATAATGGCCCTGCAAATAATAATTTTTATTTTGGAGACACAGGCTTGATATAGTTGAAAATAAGTACCAAATTTGATGCAGCAATGTAAGGTGAATTGACATATTTGACAACCCTCTCATTACAAGACTAGGAATGGGACCTAATATTGAGGGTAGAGATATTTATTTGCACTTAGAGGGATACGTAAACCTTCAGGCCCAAATCCCTTTGAGCCTCTCTTTCTGAGGAAGTTTACTCTCCTTTCCTGTGTGAAAAGACAAGCATCCCTGTTTAAATATGCATAATTATCCAGTATAATTACATATTATCTCTAAAATGGACACCAAGTCTCTTCAAAACTATTCCTTACCATTTTTTGACTGAATACTAGCATCAGAGTCCATCATTCTCCAGGGAGAAAGGGCAGAGTCTGGCCCAAGAGAAGATGGTTTACACACTTCAAGAATTGCAAAATTCTACTAAGCTAAGTGAAGAAGAAGTGTGATAAACGTGTAGAAATTAATTCTAAAACAATAGGTCAAAGAGAACTAGACTAATGTTGGTGTAGAGCCATAATGTTCATGGGGTGCCTGTATTTACTAAAGATGATGGATCCAATACATTATCCTGAACAGTTGGAAGTAGTTCTAAAAGTTTTCTTGATTGGTCGGAAAAAAGCTAAAGTCAATGGTGATTTAAAGTTAATGAAATGTATATGCCAGAACTTCCCTGGGGAAACAAACAAATAGATCTCAAAATTTAAGAAGACAGAAATATTGGAGTTGATTTTTCTTGGAACAACCTTCCCACTCTCTCTTTCCTTCTCCAGCATGGCTCCCAATGGGCTAAATGGATATTTATTTTGCTGAGACATCCAAAAGTGCTTTCATGAGGAAAACACACCAGCAGCCTTGAAATGCTCAGTGAGAGATTTCCTCTGTATACTAAAATGATGGTACAAGATGGTGATATTGATATGAGTTTCCTGATTTCACTGGGGATAACGGAATCCTAGACTACCAGAGACCATGCGTCCCTGCTTGATTTTCAGATATAAGGTGAGGGAAATTACTGTAGGCTTCAGCAAGGCCTGAGTAATCACTACCTTTAAGGATCTTTTGTGTTGACTTATTATAGTGTCACTAAGAGTAGAATAGGCTGACATCCTACCAAAGTATCACTTGATTCATAACATTAGAATATCTTTAGATATAATGAGTGGAGACCAGACTTGAATTTCCACAATTGCATTTCACCCAGAACTGAACCATTTTAGATGTGCATCTTCCTGAATGAAGATGAAGCTGGGACTCTTGAGAAAAGAGCCTGTCATTGAGTACCATCAATCGTCCTCCAAAGTCTCTCAGAAGGGACCTGTGTCTTAAACAGTGTATCTGGCCAAAGAGAAATAACCAAATATTTCAGAAATTACTTGACCCTACCTCTTGGTTGATAACAGTCCTAGAGATCTAAAATTGTACTATGTTTCTCTACTCAGTGTAGAGAGGTTGATGAAGATTGGTTTTTAAAAATGGAGATTTGACCTGAGCTATCTCTCAATGGGTACAATGGTTCTACAGACATACCCTGTATTTGTGTACTTTTTTCCTCCAGTTTCTTAATGCATGGTTGGAATAAATATACCTAAACACTGACTGAATTTCCACATAGGCTCACTAATCCATAGATGCAGGGCGTAATAGAGTAGGAAAAAAGTACCCATTCTGTGTCCTAGAAACTTTCCCTCCATTCCAAAATAGTAAATCATAAGAAACAGTTCAACTTTGGAGACATCACAGACACTAATATCACCATTAAAACCTTGAAAAATGCAAAGGTAATGATTCCTATCACATCTTTCTTTAACTTGCCTGTTTGGCCTGTACAGAAAATAAGTAGACCTTGGGGAGTGATTTTAAATTACAAATTGAATTATACGATGACTTAAATATTACAGAAATGGAAACTGAGACTCAAAAAGGACAGGATCCATAGAGTGAATAAGGTGGTAAAGATTTAATCCACATTTGTCTAAATGAGAGAACACATTGCCTGTCAGTGTAATATGTCTGAATCCTGGGACTGGATACCAGAAAATCTACAAAATAAATAAATTCTAATCTGTTAAACTTCATATTTGAGACCTGATAAACAGAGAATAACAGAATTCTCTCTCTGTCTCTCTCTCTCTCTCTCACACACACACACACACACTCTTTCATATTCATACACTCTAAAACCATTTTTCTATTATTTATTTAAAATCTACCCTTTGTTTTCCAACTGTCACAACTCACTGAAATCATACCCTCCTTAATTTGTATAATATCTATTAAATATGTACTTTCTGAAGCATCTTTTTAATTGCATTTAACTCATTTTATTATTTTGTTTTACATGCATTTATGTCTTAGACTCTAAACACAGTATATGTTTTTTGATGTTATAAATCTGAGGACAGATAATAGGCATATGGAAAGAAGGGATGGCTCTAAGATATCACAGACCTAAATTTGAATCTTTGTTTGCGGATATCAGATAAGTTGTTACTCTTCTGTGACTCGGTTTCATTGACTGAAAAATGGTGTAACTAATAACTCAAGTTCGGGTTGAAGAGGTACATGGCACTGTAAGCAAAATTGCCCCACATGTAGACTATATTTCCTAATTCCTATCTACTCTTCAACTCTGTGTATCTCCTCCTTGTACACCCATGTTAGCGCTCAAAGGTAGTCATTTTAATGTGTGGTATAATAAAGCCCAAAAAGTGCAGAAACTTATGTAAAACCGGGTGGTGATGCATCAAAACAAGATTCTAGGTAATCTCACACTCACCATTACTTTCAAAGTGAATAAGGAAACAAGGCTATGTCAAGAATCTGGAGTATTCTTTGAAGAAAGAGCAAGAGTCCTTTCAAGGTATACCAGAATTGCTCCTCAACAAGAGAAAGAAACAGCACAGGATATAGAGCTGTTCTTCAGCCTTCTGAAAACTTGGAAAAGTAGATGTGCATGGTACACATGAACCCCAACCTCCCTACCTCCCACCTTCAACCAAGTTCCCATCACCAGGTTCCCACAGGGCATGACTAGATGTTGAATTGTGAACAAATGTATCTCATTAACAAACTAAAATTTAATTTTATCTTTACAACTATAAGCTTCTTGAGAACAAGTTGGGCATATCTCCATCTCTGTTTTGTCAACACTTAGAGTAGTGCTTGGCACAAACATGTCATTCAGTGAATAGCTGCAGAATGAATTAGTGGTACTAAGTGTAAAGCTCATAGCAAACATTGGGTTTTTTTTGTTGTTTTTTTATGAGCTATTTCACTATCTTAAATGGACATCAAAAGAGGAAAAGCTCTCGAGTTGAAAAAATAAAATTACTAATTGCAAAGTGTTAATTATCAGGAGAACTTGAAGGAGGAAGAAAAGGCAGGGGCTGGCAAACTAGCCTGTGTGCCAGTTTTCGCCTGCCACCTGTCTGTGTCAAGAAAGTTTTGTTAGATATACAGTTGGCAAATATTTTTTTCCCATTCTGTGGGTTGTCTCCCTGCTCTCATGATGGTTTCTTTGGCTTTGCAGAAGCTCGTTAATTTGATGAGGTCCCATTTGTCTATCTTATTTCTTAGGGTATTGGCCTTTAGGGTTCTGAATAGGAATGGTTCCCGGTTCCAATTTCCATAAGGGTGTCTCTTGCATTTTCTAAGATTCTTATAGTTTGAGGTTTTATGTTTAGGTCTTTAATTCATTTAGAGTTAATTTTTGTGTATGGAGATAGGTAGGGGTCCTGTTTCATTCTTCTGCATGTGGTCAGTCTGTTTTCCCAGCACTATTTACTGAATAGGTTTCCTCTCCCCAGTAGTTGTTGTTGGAGGCTAACTCTGAATTGTACCCCACATCTTCATAATAAAAATTTTTTAAAAAGAAAGTTTTGTTGGAACACAGCTGTGCATATTTGTTTATGTATTGTCTATAGCTTCTCTTGCACACCCACAGTAGAGTGAAGAGTTGCCATCTGACCATCTATTCAAATGGCCAAAAAAGCTGAAAATAGTTTCTCTCTGGCCCTTTTCAGAAAAAGTTAGCTAACGCCTGCTTTAGATTGTGTAAAGTGCTTCCACATATTTTTATCTCATATAAGTATTAAAATCCCTACATTGCCTTTTGAGGTAACTGTAGAATGTAATTGTTTATATTATATATAGAATTTTATATATTCAGAAGCTGCATCTGAAAATTGTTGCTGGAACACATGAAATTCTAACTATTTCAGGAAGAACAAAAGTTTTTAAGTGCTGTTAATAAATTGAGAGATGAGGTAGTCTGGTCTGATATGAATAATTGACTCGGGATAAAAGAATAATAACATTCTGTTAAAACTTATTTCCACCTTTTGGGAAGAAATGTTCATGTAGTGATGGCCAATCTCTTTCCCACTCACTCCTACATACATTCATGCCTTGGTTTCTTCCTACATATACAGCATTCCTTCTTTGCATCACAGGAAACTGCAAACACATCTTTTCACCCTCTCTCTAATCAGTACAGGAGCTTGAAGGTATGGTAGGATTCAGACGTAATTTCTTTTCAGTATTTGTTTTCCTCTTTTCAGTTCATTTGTGTACTAAAGTTGAACCTCATTTGCATCTTCTCAATGCACCATCAATACTGGATCAATTTACCGCCCTAGGTGTTCTCAAATATCAAATAAGCTAGTGTTAGGCCAGGGTTGGACTTCCATTTCCTCAAAATCTATTACTTGAACACTCATTTTAGTATTGCTTTCCACAAGCACCCCAGATCACTAGGTTTTTAGGGTGATGAACTTTGCCGGTATAATCCCATCTCCTGGCACTCCTGGAATTATCACCACAGTCAAAGAGGCATAGTCTGCAGTATCTTCTTGCTAGGACTCCTACAACAGGCATTTGGAAATTTTGCTTATAAAAATGCTTAACAGGCCGGGCTGGGTGTCTCAGCCTGTCATCCCAACACTTTGGGAGGCCGAGGTGAATGGATTGTCTGAGACCACGGGTTCAAGTCCAGCCAGGGCAACTTGGCGAGACCTTGTCTCTACAATAAATAAAAACTTAGCCAGGCGTGGTAGCATGTACCTGTAGTTCCAGCTACTTGGAAGGCTAAGGCGACCAGAGCCCGGTGGGTTGACTCTGGGGTGGCCTTGAGTGTGCCACTCCACTCCAGCCTGGGCAAGGGAGTGAGACTCCAACTAAAAAAAAAACGCTTGACAATACTATGTATCTCATATGGGCTCATAAATGTGTAAGTGTGAAGAAAAACTACATTATTCATGATAACTCACCTTAGCGGGTACCTCTGAGGAAGAGAGGAATAGACATGGACCTGATCAAGAGTGAAAGAAAAGGGAGCTTAAGCTTTATTTGGAGCTTAAGCCTTATTTGTAATAATCTGAGTATTTCTTAAACACTTTAAATATGGTTTATATACTGGACAGTTATTTGACCTTCTCCTCCAAAGAATTCTAGTTAACAATAAGCGACATAAAAGACAAGTTTAATAGGGGACACAGGACTTAGATGAGGTTACCTTCCCCATGCCACCAAATCCCAAACTTTAAGTTGTCCTTCACCCTACTCTCCATGACAGAAAAGGTATGTATGTGTTGGAAGAGTTAGAGTATCATCCGGAGCTGTCTTTATCACTGAACTTGGTCACATGATCCTGATAACTTTGCTCTTACTTATCTGTGATACTGTGCCTCTAGGTTTTCTGTCTCCATAACTTCACAGACCCCTTTATGTCATCTGCAACAACACCATGCCCACACCTGTGACAGATCCTCCAAAGCAGACATCTTGGGATCTCAGTGCCTATCTCTTCAACTTTTGTCTGATTTAATCCACATTGTGCTGAATGGATTTATATGAGTGCAAATTGACTTCGTGATGGTAGATCCCACCCCAAATGTGTGACATGCATCTATTTTTATTTTCTCTGGGACCATCTCAATTTCTTTGGAACTCTGTCAACTTAACGTACAAGCTCAGCCTGGACACGTGGGACAGTTAATGCCCCTGGGATTGTAGATAAGTATTCTGCAGTCTACTGTTCTTCTGGTGGACAGATCTAAGAGGAATACGGAATGCTTTCCTGGTAGAATACAATGTTGATAGTATAGTCACTAAAGTAATAAACGGAGGGGATAGGCGGGAAGGGAACATGGGGCACCCGCATCTTTGAGCAGCTCATCATTGTTGAGTAGCTCTATATGCCAAATATGGTGGTAGGAGGAGTTTCTTGGACTTTCTAAACTCAATGGGGATGGTATAATTCCAGAAAGGCACAAACTAGGTGGGAGCACTTAACCACTGAAGGCAAGGTAAATGCAATTACTATAATGAGCAGCTGGAATGATCATCAAGGAGTCCCAATTACAGGGATATTTGTCAATGCCTAATAAACAAGGTATTGCTAAAGGCAAGCTAGATGGGCAGCATCAAGATATTGATTGTCAATCAAAGTACTGTTTAACTTATATATTCAACAAGATTAAAATCAGGTGAGCACGAGACTATCGTCAGCACCATAAAGAAAAATAATAAGTATTCTTTCCCAAAGGGACTTGGATCCACTTACTAGATAAATTGTATAGTAGGGTACAGAAATACATAACAGCTAGTGAGGTGACATTGATACCTGGGAACCCAAATGCTATCATGTTCCCACCCCTATAATTTTCTCCTTGGCACGAGTGGAGATTTATGAGAGAAAGGGAAAACAAGGAGTCCTGGACCAAGTTGTGCTAAAAGTATGTCCAATGGAGCTGTAAAACACCCTGCTTATTTCCCTTGTCCTTTGGGAAATGAAATGGATATTTCAGTAGATGATAGAAACCATGATTACGCATTTGTTCTCTGACCTATGAGCTGAAAAGTTTTCTCCATCCATGATAGTAATTCAGAAGCAATACTACATCCCAAGTGCAACTGTAGAGCTTAGTATTACCTTCCAAGACTTCAAAGATACAAGGGAAGTCTTTTATCTATCCTATTCCTATTGGATTAGCCAGTATATTCTCTGAATAAAAACCCAAGTTAGATATTCTAATTTATTAATCAAGATTACCACAGTCTCAGATACCTGGTATAAACTGATTGATCTAGACATAAAATTATTTGTAATCCTTATGAATAAAGAAGATACAAGAAAATTAGCATTTATTTGGAAATAAGGACAGTACACATTTACTCCTTTACATTGACTACATTTAATGTTTTAGTCTCTGAGATAATATAGACTACAGAAACCTTAATTATCTTGACATTCACAAAATATAATCCTTGACTACTATATTGATTATCTCATGACCTGATGAATAGGACATGACAAGTACTTTGGATGCCGTAATAAAACACATGAGTGTCAGAAGTTGCAAGATAAGCCCTACAGATATTCAGAAGATATCCTTATTGGGGAGTAACTAAGAGTGTGATAGTATGAATATTCCTGAAAATCCCCTCTTAATATATTCCTTGCTGCTAAGGATAATGCACAATGCTCAGTAGGCATCTTGGAATTTTGAAGACAGCATATACTGCATTTGGGAGTAATACGCAGGCCCATTTAAATTGTGAAGGTCCATTTATCTTGTGACTCAAATGGCTATCAGCTTCAAGTAGGACCCAGAGCAACACAGAGCTCTAAAGTAGGTCAAGATTGTAGTGCAAATTTCTATGCCACTGTCAAATACAATAGTGCTAGAGAATTTAGGGAAGGTACAGATGCTTAGTAGAGTCTTTGGCAAGCCTCCAGCTTGGAGATTTCCACTGAATACACCTGATGTTCTAAAGCAAAGTGGTGTTTTCTGTAGCAAAGAACAACTCACCATTTGAGTTCCTGGTGTGCTACTGGGCTCTGGCAGGAATTGATGGATTTACCTGAACTTGCCCATTACACACTGAATATTGTTAGATCCAATGGCTATTGCAGCAACAATCCAATGTTCAATAGGAAATCAGAAGGGATTAGGCATGGTAGACCTAGAGAGTACAGGCAAGGTACATCAAAATGTGATTCACATACCCACAACGCCTCTGCTGTTGCTCATTCTTTCCTCAGAGCATATTATTGACTGCGTTGGTGATGTTTTTATCTGCTTGTTGGCCATTTGCACATCTCATTGGAGAAATGTCTGTTCAAGTCCCTTGCCTACTTTTTAAAATTATCTATTTTTTGTTGTTGTTGAGTTGTAGGAATCCCTTATATATCAAAAATATCAACTCCTTATCAGATTATATGAATTGCAAATATTTTCTCCCATTTCATAGGTTGACTTGTTAATTTCTGTACTTTTTACTTTCTGTAAAATGTTCTTTAGTACACAAAAGTTTTTAATTTTAATTGTTTAGTTAATATATATACATATCTGCATATACTGTATATAGTATATTATATTCTTTTTGATGCTATTATAAATGGAATTGTTTCTCTAATTTCCTTTCTAGACTGTTCATTGTTAGTGTCTAGAAATATAACTGACTTTTGCGCGTTGATCTTGTATCTTGCAATTTTGCTGAATGTATTAGTTCAAATAGTTTGTGAAATATTTAGGATTTTCTACATATTAGGTTGTGATACCTGCAGGCAGAGTTAATTTTATTCTTTCTTATTAGATGACCTGTTTTGTTTTTTTTTAATTTCCTAATTGCTTTGACTAGAATTTCTAGTACTGCATAGAACAGAAGTGGTAAGAGTGAGCATCTTTGTCTTGTTCCTGATCTTAAAGGAAAAGCTTTGTCTTTCATCATTAGGTATGATATCAGTATATCCATCAGGGGATGTTCATGTAAGGCATTTATTATTTTAAGGTAATTTTCTTCTACGCCTAGTTGTTGAGGATATTTTTATTATTACAAAAAGGTTTTCAATTTTGAAAAATACTTTTATTTATGAATTCAGACATCATATGGATTTTTTCTCTTCATTGGTTAATATGGTGATTATATTGCTTGATTTTAGTATGTTGAACCATCCTTGCATTGCAGGAAAATAAATCTCACCTGGCCATGGTGTGTAATCTTTTTAATATAGTATTAATTTCTGTTTCCTAATGTTTGTTAAGGATTTTTTAAATCAATATTTATCAAAAAATTGATCTGTGGTTTTTTTTGTAGTGTCTTTGTCTGGTTTTGGTATCAGGGTAGTAATAGTATTATAGAATTAGTTGAAATTTTCAGTTTTGGGGATGAGTTTGAGGAGGATTGGCATTAATTCTTCATTAAATAATTTGTAGTATCCACCAGTGGAGATTTCTGGCATTGGGGTTTTTTTTCTTTTTTTTTTTTTTTTTTTTTTTTTTGGTGAAAAGTTTCTGAATACTGATTCAATTCCCTTACTAGTTCTACGTCTATTGACATTTCTTCATGATTCAGTGTTGTTCATTTGTGATACTTTTGAAATTTATCCAAGTTTCCAGTTCATTGACATACAATTGCTCATAGTACAATTATAACTTATAATTTTTTATTTCTATAAAATAAAAAGAAATATGCTCCTTTTCATTCATCTTCTCTGTATCTCTCCTTTTTTTCTGGCTAGAAGTTTATAAATATGATTGATTTTTTTGAAAAACTATCTCATGATTTTGTTGCTTTTTATTGTTTTTCTAATCTTTATTTTGTTTATCATGGGTCTAATCTTTATTATTTCCTTTCATATTAGTACGGACCAATAGAAGATAGACAGATGATAGATAGATAGATAGATAGATAGATAGATAGATAGAAATATATACAAATAAATTTATTATGAGGGACTATGAGGCTAAGTCTCATGATCTGCCATCTGCAACCTGGAAAGTTACTTGTATAGTTCTAGCCTAAATTTTTTTATGGCCTGAGAACCAGGAAAGTCAGTAGTTGAAATCTCAGTCTGAATTCAAAGAACAGAGAACCAGGAGCACAAATGTCTAAAAGGCAGAAGTTGGATATTTATCTCAAGCAAAGAAAACAAATTCCCCATTCATTCACCTTCTTATTCTTCTTAGGCCCTCAATGGATTAGATGATGCCCATCCACATTGGTGAGGGCCATCTTCTTTATCCAGTCTACCAGTTAAAATGCTAATGTCATCTGGAAACACCCTCACAGACTAACCCAGAAATAATGTTTTACCAGCTAACTAGATGTCCCCTAGCCCATTCAAGTTACATAAAATTAACCTTTACATCTTCCTTCTGCTAGCTTTGAATTTCTTATTGTTTTCAGCTTCTTTGAGATATGCATTTAGCTTTTTAACTTGAGACTTTCTTACATTTTTAATATAAGCATTTATAGCTATAAGTTTCTCTTTTAGCACTCTTTTCACTTAATCCTGTAAGTCTTTAGTATGTTTTCCTTTCATTTGGCTTAAGATATTTTCTAATATTTGTGTGATATTTCTTTCTTTGACCTATTGTTTAAGAGCGTGTTGCTTAACTTCCACATATTTTTAGATTTTCCTGTGTACCATATGCTTTTGACTTTTAGTTTCATTCCACGGTGATTTTTAAAGATATTTTGTATGATTTTTAACATTTTTAATTTTGTTTTTTTTTTTGAGTCAGAGTCTCACTCTGTCACCCAGACTGGAGTACAGTGGCACACTCATAGCCACCACAGCCTCAACCTGTTGGGTTCAGGTGATCCTTCCGTCTCAGTCTTCCAAGTAACTGGAACCACAGGCACGTGCCACCATGCCCAGATAATTTTTTGATCTATCATAGAGACAAGGGCTCACCAAGTTGACCAGACTGGTCTCGAATCCCTGGACTCAGGCAATCCTCTTGCCTTTGCCTCCCAAAGTGCTGAGATTACAGGCATGAACCACTGCACCTAACTAACATTTTAAAATTTATTAAAATTTACTTTGTGGCATAATATATGGTCTAACCTGGATAAAATTGCACGTGTATTTGAGACATACATATGTTCTGCTGTTGTTGGGTGGGTTGTTCTGTGTATCTTCATTAGGTTCAACTGATCTATTGTTGTTCAAGTTCTCTGACTCTTTAATAACCTTCAGTCTGGATGTCCTGCCTATTATTGAAGGTGTGCTATTGAAGTCTCCTACCACTATTGTAGAACTGTTTCTTCCTGTAATGACATCAGCGTTTCCTTTATGTATTTAGGAGCTCTGATGTTTGGTGCATATATATATTTTTAATTGACATATTTTACATATTTATGATATGCATAGTGGCTTTTGATACATATAGCACAAAGTGATCAAATTAGAGTAATTAGCATATCTATCATCTCAAACATTTATCATTTGTAGTATTGGGAACATTCAGAATCCTCTCTGGTAGCTTTTGGAAAACGTATGATTCTTGTTGACTGCAGTCACCCTACAGTACTATAGAGCACTAAAATTTATCCCTGCTATCCAGCTGTAATTCACTTTCCTGTAAATAATCTCTTCCTAGACACCTTCCTTCCTATTCTTTCTAACCTCTAGTAGCTACTATTCTACTCTCTACTTTTATGAGATCATCATTTTTAGCTTATGCGTAGGAATGAAAACAGGAATACAAATCTTTATAATGATGATACCTTCCTGGTACATTGACACTTTTACCAATGTATAGTGTCTTTGTTTCTTGCAACAATTTTGACTTGAAGCCTATTTTGTCTGATATTACTAGAGGCACCTCTGTTCTCTTATGATTACTATTTGCATGAGATATCTGTACCATCTTTTCAATTGCAATCTAATGTATTTCCTTAGATCTAACGTGAGCCTTTTGTAGACAACATATACCTGCACATTTGGAAAAAAAAAAAACCAGCAGCTTCTGCCAGTTTTGCAGACTGGCTAATACCGGGGAAGACATTCACTAATCAGTTTGGTGTGACGGTTTATGTCTTTTTCAGGACATTTCTAAGCATGTGTGTTTCTGGGTCTCTGTGTGCTCTTTTACTCCCAAGACTCCATATACACAGCTGCTTTTAAATATCTTATTTCCTCTAAGAGTCTTACTCCAGATTCTTCTCAGGAGCTTAGATACTCTCTTGCCTCCAGGAACCCATAAGTCTGATGTCCCCCAAAACCCTTACATGCTGCAGTGCCTGCCACTGCTTTCGGTGTCTTCCAACTGATATCCAATCTACACCACCATTCCCATCTGCTGAGCTAGGGAATCAGAAACTATTCTATGCAGCCACTAGGCAGTGCAGAACATTGCAAAAAAGTTCTACTTTTTTCCTTCTGTTGTAAGGGAGGATCCAGGAATTGAGTGGCTTCACTAGTAACAATGCCATACCAGAGAAGGGATGGAGCATGGGTGAGCAAAAACGCTCCCAAATTTCCTACCATGTTGAGCATACCCACCTCTTGGTGAGCATTGTCTTGGTCTCTGCAGATCCTTAACTGTCTTTAGAGTTCCCATAAACTTACTGTGGTGAATAGATTGTTTGAGTTTCCATGAGGAACATGGATCTGGAGCCTCCTAGGCTACAATCTTTCTGATGTCACTCCTCTGCTGTAGAATTCTTTTTTTATTAAGTCGTTTGTGGTTAATTCACTCCCTTTCTAGCTCTAAAAGATGCCATCATCTTCAAATAAAATATAAGCACTGGCCTCTTTGATTGGGTTAATATGTGATGACACAGCAATAAAAATCAAATGGCTTATGACCTATTACCAACAAATTTAGGTATTATAATGTATCAAATCGAGTGACAATAGTTTTAGAGAGTCTCCTGTACACATTTTATAAATCTATATTCAAGTCTCAAAAATTGATGACCATCATGACAGACACACATGCATAGGCTATTTCTCCATGACCATGACCAATTGATTACAGAGTTGACTTCTAAAAATAAAGTTGACTTCATGCTCTTCAACACTTAATGGAGAAAAATTACAAACATTTTGTAAACAACCTATGTTTCCCAGGATATGTTGGATCCTTAGAAGAATATAAAAATTTTGTCTTTTGAAACATCAGTCTTAGAACAATATGTCGAAGGAAATTTAGATTCATCTAGTTTTCCTGAATCAGGAATATTTCTCTCTCTGCAACAATAAATGCTATTTCTTTGGAAAATATCCCCAAGTAACTCCATCTGCTTGGGATTTGAGATACCTACTCTGTCTTGCAAACATAGCATTCTAGGCCATCTTAATGTATAGCTTTTTATATATTCTTCCATTTTCTGACTCTTTAAACTCCCTGAAGAAACTATACACTTTAATCATTATTTTACCTCTTATCTTGTTATTCAAGAAGTCACTATAAGTCCTTCTGACATTTTTATCACATATATACCTTCTAATACCAGCTTCTTTCAGTTCTCATTTCTCCATGTTACTGATTTTATCTTATGAAGTCCTCCTTTGTCATCATCCCACTTAGAAACTCCACAATACCTACAGGATAATAGTCACCCTCATTTATGGCCTCAATAGTTTAACCTTAAACTATATCTCCACATTTATTTCCCACTAGTCCTCTTCCTGAATCCCATGGTCCCTGTGACAGTGCTCATTTTCAGGCCTTAAAGTATGTTGGTCTCTTCTTTTGAATGCCTACCCCCATTATCGTTCTTCCCAAATGTATTAATTTGTGCTTTTCACTCATTCAGAATATATTTATTATTTGCTCAATTCCAAACCTTACCTCTTCCACTAATCCTTATAAGACTGCTTTAGTTCCCAATGGGTTCTGCCTTCTCTACTCCTACACAGTAGCTATATCTCTTCATTATTAATTTGGCACTTTGAGTATTATTTCTTGGCATACTTTTTTTATGTCTATGGAATATGTTCTCAACAAGACTGTATGTTTCTTGAGGACAGGAAATGCACCAACTTCATCATTGTTGTAGTGCTTTTAGCAAAATATCTGTATTTAATTATCTTTCTCAATAGTTTTGTTCTTGATCACAAAAGTCACAATGGATAGTGACGATGTTTACTTAATAAGCACCAAAATCATGAAACAAGCAAATCAAGGACTAATTTCTGGAAAACATGTACATAAACATTGTTCAAAAGCATGTATTAAAAATATTTTTAAATTGTATAGGTCAAAGGCTAGGGCAGTCTCTACATACTCTTCTGATGCCTGTTGGCTATTTTTCAGGATTTGCCAAGCAGCTTTTGAATCTTAAGAGTTTGTTAGCTGCTCTAAAGAATACTTACTTCCTTTGACTCACTAAATAATAATGCATGAACTCAGAGAGTTAATTGTGTTAATGATGTTTCCCTTAGAGACTTATGGATAGCACCGTGTTGACTTTTTCTATAGATTCACCATCACTAGGTTGATGTACTATTTCTTCCTGCCTTTAACCCTACAATCTCTATTTTGTTGGGTCCTGTGGAGAAGGGAAGATGAAAAGATAGTCCTCTCTGATTTCTAAAGTGGCTATTAGGGAGAAGAAAAACAGAATCAGGTTTTTTTTTTTTGGGAGGGGGAGGAAGGTTCTCAAAGGGGTATTTTTTACTGCTATTTGTTCAGATTTATCAGAATTGCAAATATGCTGTTAAGAATACACCACACTTGTTCTTCAGATTAGTGGGCAAAAAGGCATGGTGGTTGCTATTATGCCATACTCATGTGCTAACAGGGAAGGTTGCCCATAATTTTATTGAGCGGCGTACCAGCCCAGGACCCAGCTCAAAGAAAGCATTCGTAAATATCTGTGAATGTGTGTCAGTGATGCCCCTTTGAATGCTTATGCAAATTAAAGGGTCAGGCTAGTTATCTGTGAGCTAATAATCAGTGTTGAAAACCACTTATGTACCTAAACCTAAACTGCACCCCCATCTTTAAAATAAAATAGTTAAAAAAAAAAAAGAATATCAATTTACAGCTTTTATGGTGGCTCTTTTATGGTGGCTTTTATGGTAGCAGGACATTCTCGGTCTTAGTGGCGTTTTTATAGTGATATGCAATAGTTTGAGTAGAACCATTTCTGAATAAGATTTTGGACTAAGTTTTTCCACAACTTTCCCATCATCACTTCTCTTTGGAATCTTGCGCCTATGGTAACATAATCTCAAATGTTTGTGATTCCCATTGCGTTAAAACATTGCTAAGAAACAGATGCATATTTTACCAGAAGTCTTCTGGAGACATACAATAATGTACTAACTTGTAGGAATCATTCTAATGAAAGGAGTTTGAGAAACTCAGGTGAATATTTAAGGGCTTTCTCCCACTTCTCAGTCCAGTCCATAGTTGAAAGATTTTGCCTTAATAATAAGACAGAGGCCCTGTTTTTCCAAGGTAGAGGAAAAAAACATTTAAAATATATAAAATATTTTGAAATCAATGGGCTCTTCTATAGAAAAAATGTTTTTGAATTAAATTTCTCTCTGAGAATACATTAGGTTTCTTAAGTTTAGCCCATGGCAAAGCATGACCCAGAAAAGTCTAATATAAGACTTCCTCATTTGGAATTTCATTTGAAAGTGGATTAAAACAAATAGAAAAACAAATTACAAAATAAAACAAATAGAATTTCTGGATGCTAATGCTCACCAAGAGAATTATTGGTTATTATCCATTTTGCCCCTAATCTCTGAAAACAAACCAAAACAAAAAGCATTTTTTATCAATTTTCAGAAAGATGCTCCAATTTTTATTAAGTATGCATTTTAAAAAAAGGAAACATTCTTGAGATGTCAAGATTAAATGTGTTTATTTCGAGTTAGTGGATACAACGGTATATTAGATACCAGCACTCCAAGCTACACCTATGTATTTGCCTCTAAACCTCCATACATCTTCAGTTTCCATTCCTCTATATTCCACAACTGGGCCTTCTATTTCTAGAAAAATCATAGTTCAAATTTAAAAAAAAAAAAAATGAAAGCAAGATTGATCACCATATTGTGCTTCCAGTGCCCCCAGAAGGATTTTAATTGTCTCAAATAAATGTTTATTATTTTTAGTAAAGGGGAAAAACAATAACATGACCACTAGTAATGGCACAACTAGAAGAGAAAACAGAATGCAGATTAAAAGAAGCGTTTTAGACTTGACTAGTTAGTTTCCCTTCAGTTAAAAATCCCCATAATATCATGGATATGACTTTAAAGTTAAATTGTTCAATTTGTGCACCACGCACTTAAGCGTATTGGCTAGTACATTTTTTGCACTTGAAACAGAAGCAATACAAGTTTTATGTTCTACCATTACACTTCCAGATTTTTCACTTATGAATATACCTGCCAACCTAATGATTCTTGCATGCATTAGAATTTGCTTTTGTAGAGTTAAGTTTATTTTCCCCATCCCTCCCACTCCCATAGACGTTGCGCCAATGCGAACTCTTTGCCCAATTTTATGAGAATGTTGCAAAGGACAGCTCTGTGCCACACCTCAGGACAGGAATCCCCTGTCCCCTCCCAGGCTACAGATGGATCAGTAGTATTGATCACATCTCATCTTGCATGCAGACAGACACTGTTCCCTTAATTTCCCCATGCCAGAGGCATACGAGTCGGCAGGTATGCATACAAAAATGGAATTAAAAAGGAAAGGAAAGAAAAAAAAGAAAGAAAAAGCTTTCTTGTTAAAGCCTATCGTCCTAGAAGGAATCCATTGCCTTGAATTCACTTAAAGCCTGTACAGGCGAAATGTGTTTCTTCTGAGAACCTCGTCTAACTCGTGTCTGGAATTCTTCAGGCTTTTCTCTCTTCACAAGGGGTTTTTTCTCTGGAGCCTTCATCTTCCAAGACACAACAGGTGAGTTGACAGCTGCTGTCCCATAGACCTTCTGGTATTTGGTTGAGGCCACATAGGATGCTTTCACCGTAAGGACAACAGCATTCATCAGGTTTTTAGCTGCCTGGATAAGTGAAGTGGCACTGTCCAGCTAGAGTGGGAGAAGAACAAGATACACCTGGGTTAACCGAGGTCCTAATTTCACAAGATGGTTCATTTTCACAGTTAAAACAATGTTTTGCTTGTGCAATTTGACAGTATTGCTGAAAAGGAGCAAAGTATGGTAAGATAAAGTGAACAGAATACAAATCAGTCACTTGTCTTCTTCTATCTCTAATCCCAAAGTAAAAAGAAAAAATAAAATAAAAATAAAAAGGATGGCTCTATGATGCATAGCCTCCTAAAATCTCAACACGACTAAAGACATAACCCTCTTTTTAGCAGGTAAGAATTCCAAGGTAGCAAAAGTTTGCCAAAGTGGAACATTTCCTAGTATAACATGAGGCTAATTAGTAATGGTGACAATTACTCAAATGATGAAAAGCTTTTGGGAGTCATTGAAGAACAGGAAATTATAAGGGATAACATATCAATTCCTTATAGACTATTGCTATATCCTGAGCTCAGAATTGATGAGTTCACAGACAGCTAAGCAGAGGAATGACCCATGGGTGCTTTTGCTTTTATTTAGGAGTTTATTGAATTCAGAGTCTTCATGTAACTATTCCTAAATCATGAATATACCGCCTATAAAATATCAATTGTGTCAGGATCTTACAGAGAACATTCAGTGAGACCCCCCCATATTCATGTGTTAATGAAATATTGAATACTAATGTGCCAAACAGCATGCTAAGAACTTTGTATTTACCCATGTAACTCTCAACAATTCTGTGAAATATGCATCACTGTCACTGCCCCTTTACAATGAGTAACCTGGTGTATGAAGAGGTCTGGTAATTTGTACAGGTTTCCACAGTTCAAGTGTTAAAGCCCTTTAATACAGTATTATTGATCCATAACTGCTACCCTGTTGGATAGGATATCTTTAACAATGCTATGACATGTCACGACTTGAGAATAGGTTTGGAGGCCCATTACCACATGGTCAGGATTGGGAGACTTTAGGTTACCTCTAAGTCTGCTCCTAACTAGTTAGTATGGTACATACTATATAACTAGGTCATTCAATATCTGCTTCAGCCTTCTTCTTGCTTCTGAACCATAGATGCTGAAGAAGCTCAAAATTGTGTTTCCCAGACTGACTCCCTGTCAGCCAGGAATCTAAATGTGGCCTAGTGAAAAGAAAGAATTGACAGCTGGACTGCAAATCTTACTCCAACCTCTAGGGATGCTTGGGTGCAATTTGATCCTTCAGCAAACTTTTTGTTGCATCAACTAAGGAAGCAAAGATGTTCCTAATGATGCCATTTCTAGTTGTAGGGATTGTTCATTGTATAACCCATCATTCAGACTTCTGCCACATGAAAGAATGGGAGTGAGGCACACAACCTTCCTGGGGCTAGGTGACTCGCAAAGTGGTTAAGCTGAGAGTCTAAACCCTGTGGTTCCCCTGTGTGATGTGACTGTCATTCACTTTAGCTTTGGGTCATTTCTTGGGACCAAAATGTGTCCCATGCAATGGCTGGGGTTACCAGAAGTGACAACTAACATCTCTGTGATGTTTTTGCTCTGGTTGTTCTCTGATCCATATCCTTTATTAAAGTTAAGCTAATGCAAAGCTAGCCTAATGCTGTGCTGAGTGTAAAAAAAATTATCACAATCGAATGAGCTCTATTTTTTCATCACCAAAAAATGTTACAGTATGACCATCTGAAAACAGTAGAAGACATCTTGTGTAGATGGATCCCTTGCAATACCATAGAATTTAAGCTTTCCATAAAAAAAGATCAAAGGTCATTATTACATTGACCCTATGATAATATAGAAAAGCAAAGATCTTTGTGGATTAGAGCCATGATTCAGTGGACATATAACTGAATGCTTTGTGAATTAACTCACCCAATGGATAAAATAACCCACTTATTTTACTACTTGTATTACACCATTCAAGGTATACATACACCAACATAATTGCTCAACTTATAATTAGTTTAGTTTATACAGCTTAGATTTCTAAAACTAGATAAGGAAAGGCAAATTCTAGGTTATTCATGTTAACAGGAAAAAAAGCAAATCATGGATTAGTGCAATGGTTCTCAAAGTATAGTCCCTGAGCCAAAAGCATCAGCATCACACCTTGGGAAACGATCAGAGACCCAGTTTCTCAGGCCCAGTCAAAACTTACAGAATCAAAAATCTGTCATCTCTGTCTTATCTAGCCATTCAGGGGATTCTGATACTTGCCAAAGCTTGAGAACCACTGGATTAGTGAAACCCAAAGACTACCTTGAAGGTTTATTTTTATCCAATGATTTCAGGACTTCCACCAATAAGTTTGGTAACAACATAGCCAGTTATCTGACTGAACTTGAATTTTACATCTTTTGCATCCCATCCCCAGGTAGAAGTGTAAATAATGAAGGACAGAGATGACACAGCAAAATGTTGGAATAAGTAGGAACAGATCAGTCATTGTTTCTTTAGAAGTGAAATGCCTACCCCCTTGGCCAATTGATACATCCCTGTAAGTCTGTCAGGTTTCATACATGAGTACTATTCAGTCATAAAGTTAGTTAATTCTATTGTGTATTATGAGTAAAGAATGAGTAAAATGACACGTCAGGGAGAGTTCTGTCGATTTGCTCTGGGCAAGAGAATTAGTAGAAGTAGAACAAGACAAGACATGTCCAATATATTAACAAAGAGTGAGTCTGGGGAGAATTGAGTTGATCTGAAAATAAGGGGTTACAAGTAATCTGGAGATTTTTACCACAGATTCCATTTTCAGATAGATGGTGTCTAATTCTGCAGCAAAAATATGGGAGCCTGTCTCTTCTTCAGAACCCCTTTGCTTCCCCAGCCTGATGCAGGAGTCCTGTGAATAAACCTAATACATCGGTTGAGAGTGAGATAGCTTTGAAATAGAAAGCCAAACATTTCATTCAGGCCACCTGCTAAGGCAGATCTTGAACTTGTAGCAAGGTAAAGCGAGGAGGTGAGGGAGCCAGCCAACTAAATTTGAACAAATACACACATAGAGTATATGCCCAATCTAAATTTATTAATATAAAATTTGACTCTTTTAAATAGTTGAATTCTCAAATAATAAATTCTGTCCTTTGTTCTAGATATACTTTCATAATGTAGGTCTTACCAGAAAAATCTGAATTCTTTTTTATTTAAAAATGAGTTTCCTTTATGCTTTCCCAAAACCCTGGGTTCCAATAGGCAAGTTTTGGCTAAAAATTCACTTCCAGAAAAAGACATTAGAAAGACTAAGTTTACATGGTAAGAAGTTTTTTTTTTTTAAATACAAAGTTTAGAAACACTTATTTTACATAACTGCGTTCTATTTTGTGATTGAAATTGTAACAATAGCACTTTCAAACAAGATGTATAAATGAGCATGTAGAAAGTGAAGATCTAATAATAATAACGGACATTCATTGAGTACTTACAAAGGTCCTGACATTGCCTTAGTCCTTTTAATTGTGCAATTTTCAAAAATTCTAAAAGTACGAACTATTATTACTCTTGCTTTATAAGTGAGGAAACTGAAACTTAGGGAGGTTGTGTAACTTGCCCCTGCAGTAATTGACAAAGTAGGGATTAGGATCAATACCCTCTCTCTACAAGACCCACCATCTGAAACCCACCACACAACATATCTTCTCCAAAGCATCAATTAATCTCTGGAATCTTGCTTTTAAGTTATTACCTGTCATTTATAATGAACCTGTTCTATTAATCCTGTCTAGTCAGAAAGCCTGTCCTCTACACCTAGTGTCATCCTGTTAACATAATGACAAAGTCTTGTGAGGGCCTCCATCTCCCCCAGTCTGTAACAGTTAGTCTCATCTTCAGAGGCCAAATCCTCCATTACTAGAGCTTTTGGCTTTGCATATGTTTCTGCCTGATGCTCCCACCTTCCTAGTCCTCCCTGGCCTTTGGGTTATCTTCCTGGCTTGAATTCACCCTCATGGCAGCAAAGCCTGGGATGTAATCTTTGCTGATTTCTCTTGCACTTGCCCTGTTTTTCTGAAGCACATTGACTACACAGCTATGTATTTTACTAGGTTGTCTCCCTAGGCAGGGCTCAGCTACTCTAATTAATGTTCTAATTTTTATTTGGGGTAGTCTTGCTAGCTTTAAAATGACCTCAAAAATCAACAACCTCTCAGCTCTTTCTCAAGCTAACCTGCATTACACTGGTCTTTTCAGCCAAAAGAAATATCCATCTTTTCCTGGATAAGGGTTTTTCCATTCCTGTTGGACAACCCATTAAGTTCTCATGTATAGTCTAAGATAATTTGCTAATTTTAGAAACAAGATCCTACATGTAGCAAATGAGATGATGTGCCAGTTTCTGAACTAGATCCCTAAATTTCATTTCTCTCATTCAATCTCACAACCAACTGAGACACATAATAGTATTATGCCCCACTGGGACTTAGAGGATGCATATAGCTTGCCCAATATCACACTGCAAACACATGACAACGCCAAGATTTGAACTCTAGCTTCATAGCTCATGCTTTCACCATTGCTCTAAGCTAAACTCAGAGTCATGCACAGCAAATAAGTCCTCAACCCCCAAATCCATTAAGCTGTGCTAGACTCCTTCTTCCTATTCCAACCCATAGTTGTCTTTTGTCCCTAACCACTGAAATCAATTCTGTCACTATTCTTTTAAAATATCAAAGAACTATTTTAAAAGGGCAACAAATGTTTCCTCACATCTTGTTCTATTACAGTCCATGTAAAGGAAATAAGGGCAGGCGAGTTATTTCCTAGCCATTTCTATAGAGCATTTTCTGACTTTTCTCCCCCTGCCTCTCTTCCCACTCTTTTTCTCTTAACCCCACTCACCTTCTAATAGTCAGATTTCTCTTTCCCTAGACCATCCTCATTTTGTGTTTTGAATAGAGGGAAAGACCAGACGTAAGACTTTCTTCAACTGTGATTCTTCCATTAATTGGTTACGTCATCAAAATTGAAGAACACCATGAAAAGTGCTTAAAATGACACTTGTATAGTTTATACAATCATCTGCATACATCTGAAAGCCCATGTTGTTAGCTGTGTGCTACTTCATTCACATGGAACTTACATTACAACAGGTGATCAGTTTAATAGAAACACAATGTGAGGGCACAACTCAAGTACACTCTTCAGGACAGAAGTGCAACTACATGTGTTCAAATTCTGGATTCTCGCTCTTTATCCAATCATCTATTCCTCCCTTTTTCTACCTATGCATTTATCTATCCAAGTATTTCTTCAAACACCTATTGAGTATTTTGTGCCAACCACTGCTCTTGAGGATCAAGCATAAAGACACAGATACACGTAAGTACTGAACAATAAGAGCTATCAGTAAAATGAGAACAATAGAGACATGAATTAAAATGTCTAACAATGTGTGACAGTGTTTCAGCAGGATGTGACGTGCTCAAGGAACAATAGGAATAGAGGATCCACCTTGAGTCAAATAGGGAAAGAGCAGGAAAAAAAGGCTCCACGGTGGCCATGATATCGAAACTCTCTTTAATGAATAAAATATGTGTGACTGAATGGGTGACAGCAATGAAGGAAAATTCTTGCAATTCTTGCATCCAGTTAGTGCAACTTGGTGAATATTAATGTTCCTAACACAGTTTGTGACAAGAAGTAGGACACTGAGGTGCTACATTGCTGAGTTTAACTTTGATCATACTGATTTTGAGGTCCATGTTACATCTAGGTGAAGTTATCGGAAGGACTGTAATTATAGGAGCAAATTTTGGGGAACTGGATTTTTTTTTGTTTAAAATCACATTTTGCTTATATAGATTTTCCCAGTTGTTTCATGAATGGTGTTCTGCACACTGTAGGTATATAGTGTTTGACCATTTCTGTCTGACTTCTTCTTCACTTCATATTCTCTACTTAGTGTTTTTACAAAGAAGACTACTAGAGTGCTGAATGAAATACTAAATTCATATTCTTTCCCCAAGTCAAAAAGTCCAAAACATTTACTAAAAATGTCCTCAGCATAAGACTTTCAAGATCAAAATCAATATCCTTTTAGTAATCTAACACATAACATGATCACAAAATGTCTTATTTGAATAGAAACTAGCCTTGCCCATCTAGAGAATAGTTAAATAATTAGCAATCCTTCACCCCTCATAATAGTGGCGAGCTTCCTGGGACCAATCAGCAAGAAAACAAGCACAGTTTAGGTTTAACAGCTTGCTTTAAAAAAGAAAGAAAGAAACATAGTACTGTCAAAAGTGCAAAATAATATAAAAGAGGTGGGTAACATATTACATATGACATAGTAAATGTCTTAGGATGTTAATTTCAGGGCCAGGTATGTAATTACAGAAGAGAATTAGGATCTGACTTGTGCTCTCTGCAATTATTCATTTCCAATATGCATGTAGATGTAGTTCAGTTTTTAGGTTGCATGTCTATTTTCAAAAAACTGATTATCCAGTTCCAAAAATTAATGAAACACAAATGGCAGTACATGGAAATTCAAAGTACAAAGCAATCTGTCATTGTATTAACAATAATGCAAACATCATGGGACCACTGGCAAATCTAAACAGAGTAAAACAAACCAAATCCATTTTGCAAGGTGATTTTGAAATACAGAAACTGAGGATCGTGCCTTGATTATTTTGAAAGGTTTAGAAATGCCTAGGAGAAGGAACCAGTCCCATTTGGGCCTTGGCTATTTTATTTTCATTATCTCAAGTCAGAACTAATAATACTAATGATTTTGAGAATGTGAAAATGGCTTCCCAAATATGGATGAAATTTATTTTAGCCTCTTGCAATATTTTAAAATGGGAATAACATACCTTTAGCATGCTAGAACAGGAGATATTTTAATAGATTTTACTACACATATTCAGGCCTAGAGTAGGTTTTCGGGGAGAGGAAGTTGTGATAAAAGAATTGACAATAAATTGAAAGCAAACACCTCAAGAAAACTGGAATCTTTTCACTGGAGTTAGTCATTTGTTTATACTTAAACTGTTATCTCCCTCAAAGGAGTCACAAATTGTTTGCAGGGGGGAAAAAAGGATTTGCTACAAGTCAGCTTTGCTGTTAATGAATTGGAGGTCAGAAACCCAGAGCATTGGTGCCTATTATCCCAAAGAAGAACATTTCATGTTTTAAAAATCCATGAGGCTTTGAAGAGACATTTGATCTCCTTAGAAACAGTGATACATTTGAAATACCTTGAAAAAATATGCATCCACTTCCAGAGTCTATATCAATAACACTTAACAAAAACACAAAACTCTAGCAAGATCAGGGTAATAAATGACTCAAGCAAACAAAGACATGGTGAAAAGGCTCAGCCTAATCACATCTCTTCCCACTTAAGTCACCTCAGGATGCTTGAAAGAAATTTTTTTTTTCTTTATGTCAAGCCCTCATTTAAGTCCACTCACCCTTCCTTCCTTATCAAATATCAACAGTGAAGTAAGTTAGCAAAGCTAGATTCCTTCCTCTTAAGACAGTGACACTGGTGAACACAGGGCAACAAATTGCCACTCACCTTTAGAGTGCCCATGTTAGACATTATTAATCAATCATGGCACCACCTTGCTCCCTCAGAATCTGCTAAGTGTCATGGGAAAGAAAACATATTTAGCTTTTTCTTCTAAGTGGTCACATTTGGACAAAGTTGTCAAAACAACTTGATTCAGTTTATGTCACAGATGCAACATTCATTGTACCTCTACTTCAATATTTCGGTTAACATAATAACTTTTGTTTTCATTACAACCTCTTAGACCACTGACAAGTATTTATATCGAAATGATGCTACATTTACTCTTTTGTTCCCACAGTTAATTTCTGGAGAAAATGTGTACATTTTTTTTGTACTGACACCACATTATAAGTTGCTAGTTAATGAGATCATTAAGGAGAAGATTTAAGATTAACAGAAATGCAAAGCATTTTGGGGATGGTTTTAAATCAGATGATAAAAAGTAGCTAGATATACTAACAAGTATGGTATCTGAGGTGAAAATGACCACCACAGATATACTGTATTTATTGTTTAAGAAAATACATTAAAACAGCTAATATTAAAATCTGTACTGATTCCTGGTACTATATATAATTGAAATTCTGTCAAATAATTCCTAAAGAGTTGCTTAATCCCAGGGATATTCCCATTTGATTATGGGATCACATAAAGCAAATATTTTACAGCTCTGAGTAGTGGATCAATCACAATAGAAAGGAAGATAAGATTTCTGTTATTTCTTTTTCTTCAGGGCTTCCTTGCGTGATGCCAGAGAAACAGCCAGTGCTGAAGGCCATTTGTTAGAAAATCTGTATGTAATGGCTCAAGATTAAATTGGCAAAGACCTTAGCAGAAAGGCACTGAAAGCTCAGTCAGGCTAAGAAAAAAATCTCTGTAGCCTTGCTGAGAAATTTACCAGTTGGCTCTCAGGTAATTTTCTCAACTGGACATATTTGTGTCTTCATTTCTAAATTCATTTAGGTAGGTAGTAGAGCTTCATACTCGGCCAGTCCACTGATTAACTGTCTTCATTTGCATTTTTTCAATTATAGGTAAGTAAACCTTGGGGACTCCCATGAAGGCTTAATTACAGTCAACAAATTTCCTAAATATGGCTTACAGCCATTTTTTCTCACTATTAAAGGCAGAATGGTTTTTGCTCAACCTAAAACAAGGCATTCTTGCTAGCACCGGAATCTCAAACAGAAGCGGAAGCACTGATATTCTGTGGCCCTTGAGATACTCGTTCATCTAGGCAGTCTCCACTTCCCTTTTCTATAATTTTTCTTTCCCGTACCCTCTCCCTTTTCCCCATGCGTCAGATCTCCTGCCAGAGACCTTCTCTAAGTTATGTTTTTCCATATAGCAAAAGAATCACAAGGAAATAAATGCAATGAGCAAACATGTGCCAATGGATTTTCAAGCACACATCATGAATGGGAGATATTCCTGCACAGAGAGACGGTCCTTACATTCCATAAATACACCATACATTAACTGCTACATATCTTGTTGTATCTGATGACATGCATCAGCTGCATACCACCCAAGGTTTATGTCTTATAACAACTTAAGAGGTTACGTTTCCTTTTTCCCTTCCCTACAGGAGATCCAGTTGGCAGAGTATCACTCCCTCTGATCGCTTTTCTTCTTCTACCCTCCTCCCCCACCAAGTAGTTTCATCATGCCAGAAGACAAATGTAAGAGGAGCCATTGTCCAAGAACCCAAGAAAAATAAATTTTCATTAAAAGAATTTAAAGTCACTAACAGACTCCATGCTACTGGGAGTGCCTAACTCTGTATGTACTTGGTACTTGCACTTCTGATAAGTACTGAAAACGACTCAACAATTTACAAAATGGCTCCAGCAGGAAATGCACAAAGACAGAGTGAAAAGTCAGACTCCAAGAGTCAAGGGCCACAGGTTTGAGTGCTGTTTGATGAGGGCTGTGCCTGGAAGGTGAGCATAATCTGAAGGTCCTGGATTATTCTTTCTCATCCTGTCACTTCTCTTTACATCCCATCACTAGGAGTTGTGTCAATAATATGGCATGATTTATATGTTAGGGAAGGTAAAACTCCCATTCAGCCCATGTTCCTCCCCTCATCAGGTATGCAGAAAGAGCTAGTCAAAGCCTCTGTTGCTGCTGATATGCTAGATGAAGACCGTAAAGAGCAGAGGGACCCCTTCCCCAGTGAGTGGTTGTTGCCTCTCCTTAATACCCCAGACCCTCTTCCCTACCCCTTTCTTCCAAGTTCCCATGCATTCTCTCTGGTGATACACTCTTAAATTTATGCTCCACCCACTGCCCTCCTTGATGGCTCCTCCCTTTCCATCTTTTTCTTTTCTCCTAGTGATGAAAGCCTAACAAGGAATGAGTTCAAACCCTGACTGGACTAGTCAGTAAATACATGATCTTAAACAAGCCACGAAACCTAGCTCTACCTCAAATTCTTTATCATGAAAGTAAAAATGAAAAATAGCTTTCTAAGATTATAAAGTGTTCAATGAGATAATGTCTTTAAAACTGAGTGTTTGGATCATGGTATGCCCATAATAAATCTTAGCCTTTATAATTACTGTGATCCAATTTCCCTTAAGTCATCAATTTATGTTAAAATTTATATATATTTCATCTACCTTTTCTTCCTTAATTTTTCCTTTCAAGACTTCCTCCATCCAGCAGTCTAGACTCTCTTTAACTCTCTTCTTTCTGAAGCTACTACTACCTTGGCTTGCTTTCAATGCCTAAATATTATAGTTTTCATGTATTAGGGATAAAGGAATGGACACACACATAAGTAGAACAGAAAAACACTAAAAGCTATCTCTTCTAGCACTCTGAATCCTTTAGAAAGAATAAAGGAGGAATCAATATAGAGTACTGAAAAACATGGATGTTTTATGTAAAGGTGTGACACCGAAAATATCTGAGAACATTTAGGGCTTGGTAGAGGTTGGAGAAAGACTGATAATAGAAAACCAAGATGGCTCTACTAGGACATGGAAAGTGATGTTTAAATATCTAATTTGAGAGGCGCCAAAAGAAATAGTTTAAAGAATATTTTACATAGCCACAAAAAGCACATAAAATTCCAAAAATTCAAGCTATTCAGTTTGGTTAAACTATTATTTCTAGATATTCCTTATTGAAAAGCAAATTCATTCAACTCTTTGCTTATTGAAAAGCAAATTCATTCAGACTCTAGCTAACGTTCCTAGATACGTCAAAAATGAAACCCCTTCTGGTTTGGGAGGACCCATCAAACACTGAAAACTAAATCTCCTAAGCCCTGTGTCTATCCCCAACAAAACACAGAGAGCTGGGTTTTCTAACCTTGTTTCCTAAATCTTTAAATCTATTTTGCTACAAAATGGGTTACAAATGCATATTTTCTAACCTTTGGATTAGTCTTAAACCATTGTACTTAGCACCTACCAGCTCTAGCTAAGACTGACCTTATCTAATAATCTAAATCTACCAACAAAGTCCCACTATTGAATCTACATATCCTGGGGTGTTACTTGAAAATCTCACCAAAGTTGCTTCTAGGAACATAAGCACCAATGTTGCTGCCTTTGGTCTTACTGTGTACACATTTATAAGCCAAATAAGGTAACAAAGGGCAGATTCTAAGAACAACCCTTTCAAAGAAATAAATATAAAGTGATTAAATGTCAAAACCTAAGAAAGGACATTGCTTGGGCCAAGACCTGCAAAAACCAGGAAAAAGCAAGAAGACAGGCACACACACACACACACACACACACAAAATGGGATTCCTTAAGGCAACCCATACTTGTAAATACTCTAAGACCTTCCAGAACCAAGAAAGCAAGGATGGTTAATATTGTCACACTTGCTGCTACTTCTTCACTGGTACTTTTAGCAGACATGCCCAACCAATCACAATCCTTTTCTCTATTGATCCTAGACGTGGTCTCAGAATTCTTCTCAACACACACCCCAGTGAAATGATAGTAATTAATGAGGGTTATTAGTCAAGATGAAACCATTTACTATACACAATAAGGGCCTTCTAACTACACAGGACTGCGAGGGAGATGGCAATGCATTGATTCACGTCACCTGTGTAATCACTGCTCCAATTAAGAGTAGTATATTAATATCACTTCTACTTCTAATATCACTTCTACCTCTAATATAATTTTTTCTTCACATAATTTACAATGAATAATGTCTTAAATATCATGCAGAAAGTTGAAGTAAAATGTTAGACACATATGTAGCTATATAAAATAATTCACTACATTAAAATTTCAACTCTTCCTTCATTATAGAAATAAGAATTAAGACAAGAAGAAGTGGTATCATTATTCAAGGGCTCGAAAGAGGTCTTTAGTATAATGCATGGTTTAAAACTCAGTAATTTTAATTAAATTAGTTTTAAATATGAGCAGCTGATCCACAACTTCTTATAAATGAACACATTTTTTTTTCTATCTTAAATGCTTTAAAACATCTTTTGACTAGACAAAGAACAATACCCCCAATCATTTTTTTTCCTGGAACTTCTTTTTCCATTGTAAGCTGTAAATCCACTACTAACATTAACTAACACACATTCAAATAATTTAAAGGTGATCACTGTATACATTCTTATAGATTCAGTTGAGGGTTTTCTACCTTTAATTTAAAATACAACTCAGCGAGTTGTAAACTCTAATTATATTGGTTAACTTCCATATAGTTTCCACTTCAGGTTCTTGCAAGAGTTATCTTCACAAAACCACCTCTTGACATTTAGAGAATAATCTAAGCTTCAGCAGACCTTTTCTTATGAATTTTTCATAACCTTCCAAGGATGGCAAGAGCTCTATGAGCAACTCTACCCCTCTACCAAACCTGCTTCCCCCTCGGTATTCTTCATATTCATTATTGGCAACACAATTCTTTCTAATGCTTAGGTTAAATATCCAGAATCTTATGCCTGTTCTCCCTGACTCAACAAACACTCTTCCATCACATCCTGTCAGCATCATCTTTAAAACACATCATTAAAACACTGCTGGTGCCGGGCTCAGTGGCTCAGCCTGTAATCCCGCACCTTTGGGAGGCTGAGGTGAGTGGATTGCCTGAGTCCGCGGCTTCAAGACCCGCCTTGGCAGCAAGACCTCATCTCTACAATAAATCAAAACATCAGCCGGGCGTGGTAGCATATGCCTCTAATTCCGGCTACTTGGAAGGCTGAGGCGGAAGGATCGCTGGAGCCCAGCAGGTTGAGGCTGTGGTGACCGGGAGCGGTCACTGCACTCCAGTCTGGGTGACAGAGTGAGACTCCAACTCAAAAAAAAGCACTGCTGGTAAGGGCAGGGAGGAAGAAGGGATAAAAGGCACACACCATACATTGGGTACCCTGTCCACTACCAAAGGAAGAGAGGGTTCATTAAAAGCCCAAATGTCAAAAGGAGAAGCGGCAAGATGGCAATGGGGCAACCTGGTCTCTGAAGCCCTCTGCAAAGGAGATCTGCAGTGGGTCTCTGACTCTCGCCCAGGGGGGCTGCAGACCCCAACATTGCAGCCTGCTCTTCATACGGAGCTTGGCCATTGCCACCGCTGGGGCATCGTAACGTACTGGACAATCACTGCGGCGCAAATGGTGCTGCCACCACTGCTGCCGCAGCACCCCCATGCTACCACCGCTGCCGCCGTCACCGTCACCACCGCTGTGGCCTCCGTGACGGCCATAGCACATCACTCCACCTGGGCCCGAGGCGATCCACATCAAACCCCTTCAGGAAAGATCTGCTGGGATCGCTGCCACCTCCCCGGTAACCCGAGACTGTCCTGCCCGCCCGCCTTAAGGCTCCTGTTGCCTGCCCTGAGGCAGGCAGCCATCTTGTTCCTGTCCGGCCCCACCCCCTCTGGGGCGAGCAGCTGAGATGGTACCACCTGCAGGCGATTCAAGGTAACAACACCGAAATGGGAGAAATAAGCTTGATGAAGACATAGACCAGAGTGCTGAACGGAGCGTGATCTGAACTGTCCTTCACAGCAGATCAGGGGCAACTGCCCCTAACTGCAAACTAATTTACCAGCTTCAAAAGAAAACTAGAAATCAGACCTGAAAGGACATTGGACTTAAACGAAATGTCTCAGAGTGTGCTTCATTGATTCTATTAGTCTAATGATTTAATTCTATTCCTACTGTATTGTTCCCTTTTTTCCTTTTCCTTTTCTTCTCTCTATAAATCATATCTTTGTAAAGAGGAACAGCACACTAACAGTGTGGTTGGTTAGCTTGTATGTTAGCATCACTATATGTTTTATTTTTATTTTTTATTTTTGTATGAGAGTTGGTTCATCTGTAGCTGTGGTCTATTGTTTTTATCTATTTCAGTATAGGCCTCTCTCTCTATTTGTTGGCACATTCGATTGATTCCCCCCTTACTCCTCTATCTCTCCACTCCCCTCTTCAACCCACTATCTGCTCCATTCTCTCCCCTCTGCTAACCACATTTTATTTCAGGGAGTAAACCTACAGCCCCACTGCACGGACAGATTCCAGGACAGTGGGAAGTGGGTTCCACATTATCCACACACCTGTCAGCGAATACCAGAACCTGGAGACAGATTTTGAATCACAGCTCTCCCCTTAAGTAAATCTCAAAACTGCAAAAAGGACCACCTCCAACCTACAGTGCAACTCCAGAATTGAACAAAGTAAGAGGACATACATAAAGAATAGGAGATTGAACAAACAGAAGTAAAACCAATCCCTTTATCCCTGAATAACAGAATTAAAGAAGACGGTGACATGGAGGGAAGGAAAAAGTAGGGAGGGGGAAAAAACCACACAAATGAAGAAAAACCAAAAGAAGAATATAGGTCTCACACAGACCCCTGGGAAATCAGACACTGAGAAAACAGATTCTGGAACACAAACAATGAAGAGCCCCCAGAATGACTGGTTACATGCAACAAACCCAGACATCAAGACATTAATGGAGAGAATTTAAAAAATTAAGACAAGAGGAAAATAGGAAGGAGCTGATGTCAGAAATGACAGCAGTAAAGAATACTGTGATGGAAATGAACAACAGACTAATAAGCATGGAAAGCAGAATCAGCGAAGCGGAAAAAAGAATCTCAGAGCTCGAAGACCAAAACACAGAACTAACCCAAACTGTCAAAAGCATAGAAAAGAAGCTCAAAAAGAGAACAAAACCTGCAAGAGATGAATGATCACTTCAAGAGACCAAACCTAAGAATAATTGGGCTTCCTGAGGCAGAGAGAGAAGCAGAAGCCACACTGGAACAAACATTTCATGAAATCATTCAAGAAAACTTCCCTCATCTCATTAAGTATGAAAAACTTCAAACACAAGAGATTCAGAGAACCCCTGCAAGACAACAAATGAGAAGAGCAACTCCCAGACACATAATAATTTGCCTAAAAAAGGAGCTATAAAAGGAAAAATCCTAAAGGCAGCAAGAGAAAAAGGCCAGACTACCTACCAGGGAAAACCAATTAGAATAGAAGCAGATTTATCCACAGAAAACCTTCAGGCCAGGAGAGCCTGGAGCCCTATCTTCAAAGTTTTAAAAGAGAAACAATTTCAACCAAGAATAACCTACCCAGCCAAGCTAAGCTTCATTAGTGAGGGAGAATTGAAATCTTTTCCAGATTTCCAATCCCTAACAACCTACGCTGCCACCAGACCACCTCTACAAGAAACACTTAAGAAAGTACTGAACACAGAAGGAAAGGAAAAAAGAACAACAGCATTCTTCACAAGAGCACATGCAAAAGATTAAAAACACACATGAACCAACTCCAAAACCCAAAGAAAGACAACAAACAAACAGGAACAACTCTGTAAGAACCTTATGACAGGGATCAACTCTTGCATTTCAATTATTAGCCTAAATGTGAATGGATTAAATGCACCACTGAAAAGACATAGAATGGCAAAATGGATAAAATATCATCAGGCAGCAATCTATTGCCTTCAAGAGACTCACCTCACTAGAAAGGACACCCACAGACTCAAAGTAAGAGGATGGGAAACAAACTTTCCGGCGAACGGAATACAAAAGAAAGGAGGAATAGCGATCTTAATTTCAGACAAAATACCCTTCAAGCTATTAAAAATCAAAAAAGATACAGAAGGCCACTACATAATGATAAAAGGCTCAATCCATCAACAAGAAATATCTATCCTAAACATAGATGCACACAACATAGGTGCGCCAACTTTCATAAAGCAACTTCTTGGAAAATTAAAGAAAGATATCGATTCTAACACTGTCATAACTGGGACTTTAATACCCCACTCACAACCCTAGACAGATCATCAGGACAAAAAATCAGCAAGGAGATCGGAACCTCAATGTGACTTTGGACCAAATGGACTTAATTGATACCTACAGAACACTCCATCCAAAGACCACAGAATACACATTCTACTCATCACCACATGGAACATATTCTAAGATCGACCACATACTCGGCCATAAATCAAGGATAAGCAAATTTAAAAGGACCGAAATTTTACCAAGCACCTTCTCGGACCACAGTGGAATAAAAATAAACATTGACACCAACAAAGTCCCCCCAAAACCCACAAAGACATGGACACTAAACAGCATGATGCTAAACAACTCCTGGGTCAACGACGAAATCAAAACAGGGATCAAAAGATAACGAGAAACAAATGAAAATGAAGAAACATCTTACCAAAATCTCTGGGATGCCCTGAAAGCTGTAGTAAGAGGGGAATTTACATCCCTACAAACACACATGAAGAAAATGGAAGGAACAGAAATTCACAACCTAACAAGCCACCTAAAGAAGCTGGAAAAGCAAGACCACAAAAGCCCTAATTTCAGCAGAAGAATCCAGATCACCAAAATAAAAGCCCAAATCCAGGACACAGAAGACAAAAAGATAATACAAAAAAATCAATGAAACAAAAAGCTGGTTCTTTGAAAGGATAAACAAGATCGATGGTCCCCTAGCTAGACTGACCAAGAAAAAATGAGAAAAAAACCAAATAAGCACAATCAGAAACACAAAAGATGAAGTCACATCTGACCCTGAACAAATACAAAAGATTATCAGAGACTACTATGTACACTTGTATGGAAACAAACTTGAAAACCTTAAGGAAATGGAGGACTTTCTGACATCACACAACCTACCTAGGTTGGAACAAGAAGAAATTGAGACCCTAAATAGACCAATAACAATCAAGGAAATTGACTACATAATAAGAAAACTTCCCACAAAAAAAAGCCCTGGTCCAGATGGCTTTCAAGCAGAATTCTACAAGACATTCAAGGAGGAGCTGATACCAATCCTACTGAAGGTATTCCAGGTGATTGAAAAAGATGGAACTCTCCCCAAATCATTTTACGAAGCCAACATCATATTGATACTCAAGCCAGGTAAAGATCCAACAAAGAAAGAGAACTACAGGCCAATATCTTTGATGAAAATAGATGCTAAAATTCTCAACAAGATCCTAGCAAACCGGATTCAGCAATACATCTCAAAAATCATCCACCATGACCAAGTAGGCTTCATTCCTGGGATGCAAGCCTGGTTCAACATTCGTAAAACCATAAATGTAATTAAATACATCAACAGATGTCAAAACAACAACCACATGATCATATCATTAGATGCAGAAAAAGCTTTTGATAAAATCCAGCACCCCTTCTTGATAAAAACCTTTGAACATCTAGGCATACGGGGAACATACCTCAAAATAGTAAAAGCCATCTATGAGAAACCCATAGCCAGCATACTCCTAAATGGACAAAATTGGAACCAATTCCCCTGAAAACTGGAACTAGATATAGATGCCCACTCTCACCCCTCCTGTTCAACATAGTATTGGAAGTCCTGACTAGAGCAATCAGAGAAGAGGAGGCAATCAGAAGTGTTCAAATAGGAAAAAAGGAAGTCAAGTTATCTTTCTTTGCAGATGATATGCTTGCGTACCCTGAAAACCCAAGAGAGTCTGTCAAAAGCCTCCTTACATTGATAAAGGCCTTTGGCAAAGTCTCAGGATACAAAATAAATGTACAAAAGACAATCGCATTTCTCTACACCAATAATAAACAAACAGAAACCCAAATAAAAAACACAATTCCATTCACAATAGCCACAAAAAAAAATGAAATACCTTGGCATCTTCCTAACCAGAGACGTGAAAGACCTTTACAATGAAAATTATAAAGCACTGTTCAAAGAAATCAAAGCTGACATGAACAAGTGGAAAAATATCCCATGCTCATGGATTGGGAGAATCAACATTGTGAAGATGTCCATCTTACCTAAGGCAATCTACAAATTCAATGCAATACCCATTAAATTACCAACAACATTCTTCTCAGACCTAGAAAAAACAACAGAGGAATTCATATGGAAACACGAATGTCCAAGAATAGCCAGAACAATCCTCAGCAAAAAAAAAAAAAAAAAAAAAAAGCAGGTGCTATCACAATACCAGACTTCAAACTTTACTATAAAGTTACAATCATCAAAACAGCTTGGTATTGGTACAGGAACAGGCATATAGATCAATGGAACAGAATTAAGATTCCAGATGCAAAACCTCAGTTTCTCAACCAACTCATCTTCGACAAAGCCCTCACCACCTACCACTGGGGAGAGGAGAACCTATTCAGTAAATGGTGCTGGGAAAACTGGCTGACCACATGCAGAAGATTGAAACAGGACCCCTATCTATCTCCATGCACAAAGGTTAACTCCAAATGGATCAGAGACCTAAATGTAAAACCTCAAACCATAAGAACCTTAGAAAAGGAAGGAAATACCCTCATGGAAATTGGAACTGGCATCCAATTCCTGTACAAAACCCGAAACCTACAGGTCATAAGAGAGAAGATAGACAAGTGGGACCTTATTAAACTGACAAGCTTCTGCAAAGCCAAAGAAACCATCAAGAGAGCAGGGAGACAGCCTACAGACTGGGAAAAAATATTTGCCAACTCTAAGTCTGACAAAGGCTTAACATCCTGGATCTACAAGGAACTGAAACGTACTGAAAAGAAGAAAACAAACAACCCCATTATAAAATGGGCAAAAGATATGAACAGACACTTCACAAAAGAAGACATCCGAGCAGCCAACAAACACATGAAGAAATGCTCAATATCACTAATCATCAGGGAGATGCAAATCAAAACCACACTGAGATACCACCTAACTCCAGTCAGAATGGCAATTATCAACAACTCAAAAAAAACAGCTGCTGGAGAGGGTGTGGTGAAAAGCGAACACTTCTACACTGTTGGTGGGAGTGTAAACTAGTGCAAGCTCTGTGGAAAGCAGTGTGGTGATTCCTAAAAGCTCTAACAATCGACCTTCCATATGACCCCGCAATTCCCCTACTGGGAATATACCCTGAAGAATTCAAATCACTCTATAAAAAAGATACCTGCACACGTATATTTATCGCAGTGTTGTTCACAATAGCAAGAACCTGGAAACAACCATGCTGCCCATCAAAAGAGGACTGGATTAAAAAAATGTGGTACATATACACGATGGAATATTACGCAGCCATAAAAAAGAACAAAACCATGAATTTCGCAGCAACCTGGATGGAACTAGAGTCTATGACACTGAGTGACCTCTCACAGAAACAAAGATCCGAGTATCACATGTTCTCACTCGTATAATGAACCTTGAACATCCAATGTAATACTATAAGAAAATGACTGACGGTACTGGGAAACTATGGGGGGGTGGGATTAACAGTAGCAAATATCTGTCTGGGGATGGGAAAATACCTCTTATCAACAGGTGCCTGAATGAAACGTAATTGTACACCTAACCCTTAACTGTACCCCACAAAACCATAATAAAAAATATTGATTAATAAAAAAAGCCCAAATTTCACCTGCATGCTATTTATTTACATATCAAGTATTACATGTACAATCCTAAAATGAAAATAAAAGAAAGTGAACAAATTATGAAAAACATTTATTATAAATTTTTAAAACATAGCTTTTTAATCTACTATGCAGGCACCATGAATGATGCAAGGCTGACTGATACCATTTATAAGAATTTTCGAATATATTAGCAGTTATCATTTACACCACCTGACACATGTCATTTCCTGTATTTCTTGTTCAACCACCAGGCTAAAGAATACAGACACACAAGCACCATCCTTATACTGCACACAGTACAAGACTATACAATAAAAAAAATTTCTGAGTCTTGGCTGTGCTAGTAACTGGCTGTAGAAGTCTAGGACACCTCTTTGAGTTTCTATTTTTGAACTATAAAAATGGGGTTAATAACAATATACTTTTGTGAGTTATTCTGAGTTCCAAGTGAGAAAATATACTTAAAACTCGTCTTAAATTTTAAAGAAGTGTGTGACTAAAAAAGATTATTATATAACTTCTTGGTACCTTTGGGGAGTGTTTTGGGGATCTTCATCTTTACTGAAATATCCAGGTGCAGCCAGGCTCAGTGGCTCAGCCTGTAATCCTGCGCTTTGGGAGGCTGAAGTGAGTGGATTGCCTGAGCCCACGGGTTCGAGACCCGCCTGGGCAACTTGGCGAGCCCTCATCTCTACAATAAATCAAAAATCAGCCGGGCGTGGTAGCGTGCACCTGTAATTCCGGCTACTCGGAAGGCTGAGGTGGAAGGATCACCGTTGCCCAGGTCAAGGCTGTGGTGGCCGGGAACGGCCACTGCACTCCAGTCTGGGCAATGGAGCAAAACTCCAACTCAAAAAAAAAAAAAGAAATATCCAGGTGCAATAGGCTCAAGGAACCCTGCACGGGACAGAGTATTCCAACAGATGACCAGGTAGCATTGAGGGTACCACAAGCCCTTGCAAAACAAGGACAAAGTACTTCAACAAGGATGTGAGTTTTCTTCTTCCACCTGACAGTGGTCACAACTAGAGATAAAGTATCAGTGGGGCAACACAGCTACCATCTCATTTTTTCCACTTACAGAGAATTGTCAGGAAATGTGGTTTTCAAAAGAAATCGAACACTGGAACAGCGCTATTGGGCCCATTAAAATTGGCTGTGGAGTGCAGCCCAACACTACAAAGAAGTTCGACTAAAAAATAAAGGTAGACTGTTTTTATAATATGAGCTGTCAGCTCATACACGAACCTGTTTTTGATGATTCCACCTCAATTCTGGTTGAATTTATTGCTGGAATCAAGTAATTACTTATTGCTTTGTCCTGAAGGCTTTTGTGTGTGTGTGATTTTGTTCCCATAGCTAGACTTCTGGCTCTTTATAAATAAGTACCTTCTTGTCCTTTATTGGTAAGTTCTCCACAAAGGCTAGCATCATGTAAACCCACTGGGATTTTGTATTCACATCTGGAGAAGTGTCTGGTCAGTTCTGTGATGGCCTCATAGTTCAGGCTGTCCCTGAACATTAATTATATACACTTTAGATATTTTCAAGATTCAATAAAAATTGAATATCTCAGTCAACTGGACATTTCCTATACATTACTATCACTTAATAATAATAATAAATCCGACATCACTTTATCCCATCATTCTATAGATAGGGAACTGAGGCTTAGAGAGAAGAAACTCACTAGCTAATAATCAATTACCAGGGATTCAAGGGCACAACCTCTGTCCTGGGGTATTAGTGTATTTAGTAATAT